>JAKLMH010000011.1:0-587806 GCA_022813505.1 Tremellales sp. FJII-L8-SW-PAB2 | reverse complement strand
ATTGGAAAAGCTGATATGGTTTGCACGTTGAGTGGATTACCACGACTAGTGCCAGAAATTGTAGGGAGAAATATACAGGAAAATTGGGGAAATATTCAACATGCTCTACCTCGAGACAACTTTCTGCCAGAGATACGAGTTACATGTAGCATACATACATACCACCTCCAGCATGAGCATCGCAAGAAGGCTTTTCGGATCCACGGCTAGAAGGCTCAACGTCTTGGCCGAGGGCGGAATGCCAACCCACATCACACCGGCAGACCTTCCACCAACGATCTACACTCTGATCGCACGTCACATTGCTCAATCGGCCCCGTCCACCTCTTACGCGATCCCGAACCCGTTCTTGACGCATGGACCTGCACCCGCCTCGTCGGACGCGACCGCCTCTTCTTCGAGCTCGCATCAGCACACCCCACGAGCGATCTCACGACGACGCGAGAAACAATTACTCGAACATTACCCCGAATTCGTCTTGCCTCCTTCGAAGCTGAACCCTCTGAGTTCGTCGCCGACAATACGGTGGAACGACGGAGAGAAGGATGTGGATATAACGTGGGCAGGAGAGGTTGGGGAGATCAAGCCAAAGAGCTTGTATGGGTCGAGGAAGAGGATGTTCAAGGGTCACAAGCATGAACGAGAGAGGCCAGAGAGGGAAAAGGAGACGAAAGAAAGGATGCAGGGAATGGAGAAGAGAATCAAGGACTGGCGGACGGTGAGTCATCGGTCCTATCGTCCTCGCGCTCCTGAGTGGTTCACTGACGTCTTTAAGAGTCAAGCAGACGCGAAATCGCACGCTCGACCTTCGATACCGTTCTGAGCATGGGCACTAATCAAACTCAACTTGTCGCGTATGCGAGTATGCATGCATCCTGCCCACACCTACTGTATGACGCAACATCAGTGCAGCTCCCCCGCATCGTCCCGCGGGCGGTATGTGCTGACTTCACACTGAATGACCATCTTTCTATCGAGTGCCGCGCTGAGAGCTATCTCTCACCTGGTCTCGTTCGAATGACCCTCGTCAAGCTCATGCATCGACACTGATGCGGCTCATCCGACACCCAGCCAAAAAGTAGACCGAAGCCATGCCGATCGTTTCACACGGAGGGTTGCCTACGTCAGGCTTTAAAGTGGCCGAAATTTGGTAAATCGGCTTAAGCCATTCGCATTTCGGTCACGCGTTGTCAAACGCTGCTGCCGCCAGCTGACTTCGCACTAGATTTAGTACCCGAGAGCCGGCTGCCACGATCCCTCGCACACGGACAAGGGAATGCGCGTCGCAAGTCGGTAATCTTTGCTGCTTCCTCTCCAAGCGATCATCATTCCGCAACCGCCGCGTTCAGCGCTTTTCTACGTTTCACTCACGATCCAAGCGCGTTGATACAGGCAGCAAATTGACACTTGCGCCTGCACACTCCTATGCGGCATTGGAGGGCGTGAAATGGCTGCGGCTGGTGCGGTCAGACTCGAGGTCAAATTCGAAGGACCTGGTTAAAACAGACGAATGTCAAGACACCTCCGACCGTCGTAGCGACCGATTCTGACTCCGAACGCTTCACTTCCACTGACAGCTTTTTGCGGCTATCGACTACGAGATGGGAATATGAGACAAACTGGAGATGAAACGAAAATGATAGGTCCACACAGTACACAGCTTGAACATGGCGCCAAGGGGAGGGGGGAGGGGAGGGGAGGGGAGGGGAGGGTGATACACACTTGTCTCGGTCACCTGCCACCGCCGCCGGTACCGCCCCTGCTGCTCGGACCTCCTTGGCCTCGACCTCGGCCGGCCACGCTTGCCTGTGCCAGCTGTGTCAAAGCACCTGCTTGGTGCGCCCTCGGCTTCGCTGCTAGAAAGTCCATCAGTGACCTTTGAGTAGCGTCGCGGTTCGGGAAGCGCGCGTTCAGTCTTTCTTGAAGAGTACTTCGCTGCGCATGAGTCGTGTTACTGAGTGCGGTTGAAACGGCAGGGTCCAAACGAGAGCGGGCCAATCGATCTGCACTGGGAGAGGGGGGGGGGGTTCCATCGTCCTCGCTACCTTGTGGTCGTGCGGACTGCGGCCTCGCAGATTGTGGAGAAGGCGGTGAGCTTGGAATGTAAGGCCCCCCGCCCCTGAGCATCGGTGACCCCAGGGACTGCCGACCGGTGCTGCTTGCCGGATCAGGGTAGATTCGAGTTCCGCCTGATGGCGGAGGGTCGGGGGTGAAGGCGGTTTGCTGCTGTGCGACAGGGTTGGGATACCAGCCATAAGGTGGTGAGCTGGAAGAGAAGGCACTTTGGTTTGGCGGCGCAGGCTGTCGAGGCCTTCGGCCCGGCGTTGGATTTTCGGATTGTGTCTCGTCGGTAGTTCCCCGGTAGGACCCGGGTGGAGTGCTCGAGAAACGGTCGCTGCTGGGCATCGTGATTGATGTGTACTGTGTCGCAAAAGCGTTGACAAATTGTATCTGCGTATGAAGCTGCATGGGGGGCAATCGCGCGGTCTTTATACCTGTCAACACAGAGACGTGCGTTCTCACAGGTTTCTCAGCGCCTAACGGAGTTTCAGCCATGTTACAAAGGAGTACGGATTTTACCACATGCGAGAACAAGAGGCATGTGTCCGCGTTTCCCAGACCCTGAGCTGAGGAAGACGGTGGCAACTTCCCCTTGTCAAGTAAGAAGGCTTTCGACGTAATGCGGTGTGAATACTTTCCCAGGTTCCCAGCCGTAACAAAGGATCACTGGTGGTGCTCGACAGCCTTCCTTCCCGGCGGGATGTCGGAGCTGCTTGTGTGTGAAAGAGCAGATAAGCGAGAAAGTCAGCAGTGCTATCTGGCGCCCAAATTGGCGCCTGTGACCATATTGAGACTCAGCACCAATGGATCGCCGTCGTCGAAGGCGGGACCGTTCCTCACGCTCGTTATACTCCTTTTGTGAGTCTGAATTCGGTCGTTGGTGAGTGTGTCAGCTCTGTGAAATGCGGCCAATCTTTGGAGAGGGACAATGCAGCGGCGTGAACACACTCGAGCGTCGGCACACTTGAGATCGTGCTGTAAAGGTAACATCTTACCCAAGCTCGACCGGCCGGAGCAAGCGATTCAGGGCAGGGTAGGTAGCTCGTGACACGATGACTCTCAAGCTGGGTCTCCGAATCTCTCGGAGCCATCGGTATTTCAGGCTGACAAAGTCACGGATTGTCCAAATCAAAAGCTGGGTTTCACCCGCTCCACATACAGCATCTTGCATCGATGATCTGACGACCGTTCTCGACCATAAACATGCCTCTACACCCCCCATCATCGGACTTGCTGGGATCTTGCGGATCCCTGAGTCGAACCCCCCTGACCCGATCTTTGCTCAGCCTGAATCCTCGCTGTGAATTCCTTCATCTTGTCGCTGAGTGACTTCTGCGTAGCGGTGAGCTGTGCTTTTTTCGCGGCCTCCTCAGCGGTACGCTTTGCAGTCTCCTCAGCTTGCAAAGCCTCCTTACGGCTGGTGGATTCCTAGAAGAGGATCAGAAAGTCACTCTTGAACATGGCGATCACTCACGGAAGAAACGTCGTCACTTCTTCCCTTCTTCGGCACTTTAGAAAGTTGCTCGGAGCCACTGTCTGACGAAGGCGCAGGCATTATGAGGTAATTATGCGTGTCTCGCTGTGAATAAAGTGAAGGTCGAGTCAATAAGCTGGTTTCAGGCCGTGATGTAACGAAGTCGCTTGATGCAGAGGCATATACTCCAAGCTCTCTATATATACAGTATTTATATCTCACCCAGACTTCTGTATTCTGCACGATGGGGAACCGTCCATTCATGCACTGTGGTTCCGCTTAAGTCGGAAGATACTCGGTACCGGTCTACCTGCGCAGTGTGTGAAAGCTCGATCGGTCGACGCTCAGCGACTGAGAGGGAGCCTGGAAAGTGTCTGCTATAGCCACGATCGTAGGTAATGGGGGGAGTCGGAGGGCCTCAGGACTCTCGGGTTATATAAGAGTGTTGACTATTTGTCAGGCGGATGAGTGTCACGGTCCGTAAACTGAGCAATGACTCTGATCAAGGTATCCATTGGCTAAGCTACGGATCGGTACACAGAAACAATACGAACGTGAAGAGGCTTCGTTAGTCGGGAGCGGCTATATATCTCTTTCGGAGTGCACGTTGCACACGGGAGCTACGGTCCCGTGACAAAAAGACACGGACTGTGGATTCTGAAACCATGTACGTGCACGTTGGTTACAGCGGATCCCCTCGATACTGTCATATCTTCATAGACCCAAGGCCAGAGTCTGTCATTCTTGCTCAAGCAGCTCCTCGTCTTCCATCATGGTCACTCGCGGCCCAACAGCGGTGATCTTTTGGGGCATACTCTAGGAACGAAATCGCTCAGGCGCCATGACTCTTACTGAAGAGCTTGATCGACCTTCATGGGAAAGATCGGTGGTGCTCGAATTCACACCGGTTGTCGCGGTCTTTCGACTTAGCCCAAGTGATTTAGGCTCAACTGATCCTTTATGAGTAACTCCACACCGGCTTTCACTGTCCTCCACGCCCTCCCTCGCGTTTTAGGCTCCACTGGAGCCTTCGTGTACAATTTCGAGCCGATCGAGACGAATCCCTTGATTACCAGGTGATGAAAGAGCCTTTGGAATCGGCGTCACCCTCGTGAAAACCCGAACGGCGTACATCAATAGGCAGCTCCTCAATGTGTCGCTAATTGGATCGCGACTGCCTTTCTCACCAGCCTGCATCACCATGTTCAAGCAAAAAGGAGTACACTTGTTGCTGACAAGCTGCGCAGACCTGATCGCGAGACCGAAGCGTTGCTGATCACAGGGGGAAGCGCCGTACGACGACACACTTTCATCGCCTTTCTTCGAAGCCATCCGTAGCGATCTCAGTGATTGCGAATACTGGTCCCGGCCAAAGGAGATAGCAGAGGCACAATCGCAGTCACTGTGTAGCCATGCCAAAGGCACGACGGATTTGGTTGGACAAAGGCATGCTGAATGTCTCGAACCATGAATTTTTCGAACATGGATCAGAGCGTAGTACAATGAGAATTGCTGCGACTACGCTGATATCTATGGTTTGACCGCCTCATTCGCTCAACTAAGAGCCACACTGAGCAATCTAACGCCGTTATTTTCCGACGCATCCAACCACGAGGGAAGTCACTGGGTGAAGGAGCGGGATCAAATTCACCTTGCTAACGGTGACAGCCAATTGAGTGAACGGTAATTGCTCAAGATCGAACACTTACCTATACATCCGTCATCATGGTCCTTCTAGGTGGTCCCCTGGGCATCTCGTACGTCTCAAGCCCACGGTGATAGGGCTGCATGCTGATCTAGCCCTCTCTCCTTCCGCCGAACTGCGGTCACGTCTCTCTTTCCGCCCGTTGTGAAAACTCCAATATCGCGTCTTTTCCAACACACAGGCTCGCACCCCAGCTCAAGACTCTTTCGTCCGGCTTCTACAAGGCTTTGAAACCTCTCGCCAACGCTTACGCCAACGCTGCCGGTTTCCGACAGGTTGGATTGAGGTACGATGATATTTTGATGGAGGAGCGGGAGGACGTGCAGAAGGTGAGTCGCGCTTGCTCTGCTGGAGGGATCGAGGAGGAGGGAGGTGCAGGTCGGGCGTGGAAAAGGGCGTACTTGAATCTTGGACGAGGATGGAGGTCGTGGCGCTCGAGATCGGAAGACTCAGGAAGGAGTGATGCTGACTTGAGTCAGGCTCTTGGCCGACTACCACCCCGTGAAGCCTACGACCGTGCATTCCGAATGAGGACCGCTTTCCAGCAAAGTGTTCTGCACCGTGAACTGCCCAAGAAGCAGTGGGTCACGTCCGAGGAGGTGCGTCAACACGTCTGGGTCGATGTACTCCACTGCGGAAGCTGACAATACGGCAGGACAAGCGATACCTTAAGCCAATCGTCGAGCAGGTCGCCAGGGAGGACCAGGAGCGAAACACCTGGGACAACGTCACTGTCGAGAGGAAGAGGTAGAGACGCAGTGGAGCGCGCTGTCATCGTGGATGCATCTCATTCTCGCATGCTCAGCAATCAGGCGGAGCCAAGAAGGATACACGATGCGGACATATGGGCTATCTCTCTACGTCGGATCGTAGCCGTTCCCGATCGTCCGGGTCCGCCGTGTCGTCTGTTTGGATGGTACCGCGAGGAGGCTCGGTACCGTACATGACGCGCTGACCTACGACGGCTGCATCGAATGAGCCTCGACCTCTCACAGGGCTAAGGATGGCTCTCAACTCACCTAGATCCCAGCAGACCGTCATGATGGCCGTCACCTTGAACTGGATCGGATTGCCTCTCAAGAAGAAGTAGCCCGTCCTGACTATTAGTACAACATTTCGCGATCTCACTTCCTCGTCCACGATAACTCAAGACGACCTACTTGAACAGATCACCAAATAGCCAACCGGCCAGGGTGGAAGCTCGGAGACCGTATGTCGACTTCCGCTTGTAATTCGAGATAAACTGGGGTATAGGTAGCGTCGACTCTGCTACATCAGCTGGCAGCATTCAGGTGCACCAAGCTTACCTATCGTCAAGGCGACGAAGCCCAGGCTGCATCATGAGCCTTACTAGCATAGACCTATGGGCGAATTACGTACGCATCGATATACCTGGTGGATGAGCATGGTGAGCCAAGCAAAGAGAGGCTGCTCACAATCTCCAACGCCCTAGTGCAAGGTGCAACACCCCAAGCACCAGGATCAACCCAGCCAAGAACTCCAGATAAGTTCCTAATCCTTCCCATTGCCAAAAATCGAATGGCCGACGCTTGCCATCAGCCCATTGATCGCCGTGTATCTCCCCGTCAACCGGTCTGTCCATGTACTCCTGCGATTCTCTTGTTTGATCATGCTCTGGTCGTGGTGAGGCGGGTAAGGGTGATAGCGGTGCGTAGTTTGATATCTGAATTTGAGGGCGGTAGTGTAGACAAAGGGAGAGCAGGAGTAGTTGCGAGATGATGAGCAGTATCGACTGGCATAGTAGAGCTAAGCCGTCAGAAGGAACCAGACAGAACATACGACTCACGTATCTCGAAACGTTCCCCTAGCCAGAAGAAGATACGGATGATATTGGCAACAAGCAGGACTCCGCAGACGTCTGGATAGGTGTCAGGTAGCACTCAGAGTCTCTGTCGCAGCACGCACCCCATGAGAAGCCGGAAGAGTCACTAGCTTGTCAGCTGGCACTTGAGCAGAAATGAAATACGATAGCTGACCGTTTCTTGATGATGCTGTAAGCCTGAAGGTCAGTACTACCAAAACCGCTCGAAAGGCGCTAGGCGCACCTGGTCCACATAGATCAGCGGCGGGCTGCCAGACCGTTAGCTGCAAATCGATATCAGACAGGCTACCTCAATCCACGTACCCTATGGCCATTCCTAACCCGGCGAGGGTCGACACTGCCGAGCCCATGCTGCTCTGTAGACTAAGGAGCGGAACAAACACAACTTCCATAGTAAGTGGGGTTGAGCCCCGCCTTGGTATGTCGGATAGATCCGAAAAAGAGCAGCGGCGACCTATGTCGTTCTCTACTACTCATAATCTCGCATCTCGCACACGACCACAAGTGTATCTGCGACAGCTCTAGGAAAGCGCACAAGATGGCATCTCAAGTCCCGCCGAGCACCCGCCCCACGCCATATGCGGAGCGTCCATTACCTCCCACTGCCGAGCTAGAGAATCCGGACGATTATAAGAACACTTTCAAAGTAAGCTGCCCTGTTCATCTGCCGCAGACGACGTGAGCTGACATTGACAGGGCAGAGCCGCTATCAGTAAAGTCAGCTGATCCTCTTGGACCACGTCGATCGAAGCTGATCAGACAGTACGCCGATCCATGTCAAGCGGCTGCCCAGGCTTCGTATGATTGCTTGGAGAGAACGCATTACAATCGACAGGAGGTGAGCACTCTCGACCTCCCGTGGTGCTCGTGGGCGGACGTACGTCAAGATATAGCTGACATCGCTAGTGTGTCGACTTCTTCCAGACATATCGGGATTGTAAGAAGAAATGGGTACGACACGAGACATTCTCCTCTTCGTTGGGATGTGTGACTGATGAAGCAGATCGAGCAACGTCGCGAAGACAGGAGGACCGGCAAGTCATGAGTGTTAAACAGTCATCCTTGCACGTCGGACCTGAAGGGGGAGGATACCGGGTTGTCGAAGCACTCCCACCATATGTTGTAGCACCACTTTCATGCAGTTCATCATCATGACAATAGATACAATACAACACGGTCTTCCCGACATGACCAGAGAGAGGCTCCTCGCTCGCTCATTCCAGCTTTTCTAGGTAGTCCAGTCTATCCAGCACCACCTGTTTACTCGTTTCTTCAATCTCGCCCGCCAGGAACACCTCGTCCAGGATCGCGTACACCTACACTCGATCAGCTACGAACGGCGGCGCTTGGCTGGTGGAGCTGCTCACCTTGTAGAACGAGAACACCAGGTCGAGCTCGCAAACGTTTTGGAAGAAAGCGTCTGGGAGATGTTAGCATACCCTTGCTGGCAGCCATGGCAACACGCTGTACGTACCTAGGACCTCGACGAACAAGTGAATAGCCTCCAGGTACGCCAGCTCATTATCGTTCGAATCGACGCAACAACAAAAGAAGAGTCCGGCATAACGTCGATAGACGATCTTGTCACTTCGGAACTTTCCAGTCAGCTTCAATTCTTTGAGATAGTAGGGAAGGAAGCTGACCTCGACGAAGTTGGATTGGTACTTCTGATCGCGAGGTGCGATCAGGCGGTGAACTTCGCCTCGTAGACGGACCTACGACGTCAGTCGGCATGTCCGTAAGATTAAGCTGATGCAGCAACTGACCTTCTCGTCATCGTCATACGGGACATACCACTTTGACAATCTTGTCTTCCCTTGACGGTTCTGCAATGTCAGCTAAGCGTCAAGTACGACTCTAGCTGTCCGGCTCACCTGGACAAGGATGAACTTGATCATCCTGTAGGCTGGAAGGACGGCAAGCGGAGGGAAGACGCGGTGCTTCGACTTTGTCTCGTTGTCAGGCGGTGCCGAGAGTACTGGCTGAACAGTAATCGGCCTCGCTATGAACCGTGTGATGCGCTTTAGCTTGCAAGATTGCTATAGCTTCGAGGTTACAGACGAGCCGTGAAAGACAACGTGGTGGCGCTTACGTGATCAGTGCCTGAACAATCTTCCCCACGCGTCACTGGACTGCGCGTCTCATTTCCCATCGCAGAGCCAGCTGCTTGGCTATATGCTGAGTATAGTCAAGTGTCTTGTACACCTATCACACGACCGACCACGACCTCAGAGTTAACAGTGACCAGCCGCAGATATGGCGCAACAGTACTCGGCCGTGCCCGAGGCAATACCACTAAACGACACGCCACCCGAGCGGAAGAGATCGCTGTCTTTGTCCTCTGGGTCGGACAGCGACATGTCGTACCGCGACCCACTCGATATTGAGCCATTTGACGAGAAGGGCGCGTCGGCATATCACGATGAGGGCCGTGAGGATGACGCGGAGGAAGGGCTGGGTTATGCTATAGAGCCGCGCAGGGTATGCTAGCGTTCTCACACCTTGACGATGGACACAGGCTGATGTGCAGCTGCGTCCACGGAAACGGTCAAAGAAGACTTTAGCCATTCTGATCAGCATACTGGCGTTTGCGGCTGGTATAGGAGCCTTGTCGGCTCTGACGTACTCGGGTCCGGCGTACTCGGCGGTCAAGGGCAACAAGCATATCACGATGGATCACATCTTTAACGGCACTTTCGTCCCTTCGAGCAAGCGTATAGACTGGGTCAAAGAGGGTGAATCATACTTTGCCGATGTATCTTCCCTCTAGGCCATGCTGATGGAATAGCTGATGACGGGACGTACTCGCACGTCGACGGACACGGCAATATCGTTCTCAACACTCCTCAATCGCCCGACAACGGTACCGTCCTTGTGGCGGCCGACGCGGTGCTCAGCCCAGAAGGCCAGAAGCTCAGCTGGCAATCGTGGTCCCTTTCTGCCGATATGGAATATGTCCTATTCAAGACGGACCATGTTAAGCAATGGCGTCACTCGTCATTCGGGAATTACTGGATTCACCGCCGGTCGGATCGATCAACTTTCCCCATCCTACCGCCAGCAAACAACCCGACAGTGAAACTCGTCACTTGGGCTCCTGTGGGCCACGCGCTAGCTTTCGTCGACAAAAATGATCTATACGTCGTCGCTGGCGATCAGCTCGATCGAGGCAGTAGTCCAGAGATCATCCGAGTCACAGACGACGGGTCGGCAGTGGTGTTCAATGGCGCACCTGACTGGGTGTACGAAGAGGAAGTCTTTGAGGGCGACTCGGCGCTGTGGTGGAGTCCGGATGGCAACACCGTGGCGTACCTGCGAAGTGATGAGGAGCGAGTCCCAGACTACCACTTGCAGATCTACAACCCAGGTCAAGACTCCTTCGAAATTCATCAGTTCCCAACCGAGATCGACATGAAGTGAGTCCTCGCTCTTCCTCATCTTGGCGGAGTCGTCATGCTTAACAACCAGATACCCCAAGCCCGGCAATCCCAACCCTCTAGTCGACGTACATACCTTCTCGCTTCAGTCATACCTCTCAACTCGATCACTCGCGTCTTCGAAGCAGATGCTCTCGTGGCCAGGCGAGATGCCTCGAGCTCAGCGAATCATCATGGAGGTCGGCTGGGTTGCCGACGACGCTTTGGTGGCGAAGGAGATTGACCGGCCGGGTCGAAACGGTTCGGTCGTTTTGTTTGCCGAAAACGCCAGCGAAGGCAAGGTAGTCAGACGTCTGGGCAAGGAAGGTGAAGAAGGGGATGACGGGTGGATCGACCACGTGCGTTCAATCGCTAGCTGGTCTCGAAAGGGTACTGACATGTGGACAGGGCCAGGACATCATCCCGATCAAAGGGGCGAATGCCTACCTAGACCTCATTCCGAACAACGGCTACATGCACGTCGCCCTCTTTACCCCGCTCGACGCGACCGAGCCGATCTGGCTCACCGAGGGAGAATGGGAGGTGACCAAGATCCACGGCTACTGCGCCGAAACCGGCACTATGTGAGTGGGATTGAGTACTCAGGAGAGTGGATGCTGACCCCGCTAGGTACTACACCGCCGCCTATCCTAGTATCGATCGACACCTTTACGCACAGCCTGTGCCATCGGGTGATGCTCTGGAAGGCTTCACGCCTGACGCCCGGGTCATGACAGATACTTCCTTGCCGGGCTACTATGATGTCTCGTTCTCTCCAGGTGCCAAATACTACGTGATATCCTACCGAGGTCCAAAAGTGCCGTGGCAGCGTCTTCGCGAAGTCTCCCAGAAAAGCGGTAGGTCTGTTATCCTACCGCCGGCCAGGTGGAAGCTGACCAGCCAGATGACCCTGTGGACATCCTGCTCGAGGGTAACGAGCGTCTAAATGAGACATTGACAGACTTCATGGCTCCTCTCATCACGAGATCGACGTTTGAGAATGACGGAATCGGTCAGCTCCTGCCCCGGTCTGCAAGTGGCATCCTGAGCTGATTTCGCAGAGATGAACATGCTCGAAATCCTGCCGCCTAATATCGATACTTCCGGCCGAAAGAAATACCCCGTCCTCTTCAGAGTGTGAGCCCCACCTATTACGTCAATTCCGCGTGCTCATGAGGCAGATACGGCGGGCCCGGATCGCAACTCGTTTCGAATCGATACGAACGGGATTGGCAATCGTACCTCGCCTGCGAGAAGAAGTACATTACCATCATCATCGACGGGCGGGGTACTGGCTATCGAGGGAGGGAGTTTAGGAATCCAGTGACGGATAATCTGGGTTACCATGAGGTGCTCGACCAGATTGCCGCAGCCAGGGAGGTGGCTAAGCGTCGTTATGTCGATCGAGACAGGATCGGTATCTGGGGCTGGGTACGTCTCTCTCGTCTTTCGGCCGTATCAGTACTGACGGGACAATAGAGCTACGGCGGATATATGACGTGCAAGACGCTCGAAGCTGACTCTGGCGTCTTCTCACTGGGCAGTAAGCTGATAGAAATTTCGTGGGACTAAACCTCAGCTGATCACCTCTCAGTGGCCGTAGCGCCAGTGACCAACTGGCTATTCTACGACTCAGTCTACACCGAACGATACATGTCCCTCCCCGCTACCAATATCGCAGGCTATGAACAATCATCGATCCTCAACGTCACTGCGTTCAATAATGTCGATTTCCTCTTGGCCCACGGGTCAGGCGACGATAACGTCCATTATATGAACAGCGCGAGCTTGGTCGATAAGTTGACTCAGAAGCATGTGAGAGGATGGCGGTTCAGGATGTTCACGGACAGGTACGTTGGCACTTCTAGAACGTAGGAGGCGCAGCTGACTGTCCAGCCATCATAGCATGGACGTGCGGGACGCTTATCGGGAATTGTACGAGATGATGACGAGCTACTTGGACGAGAAGTGGGGTCGGGGCGGTACTGTCAGGGGGACGTAAAGCGTTACTCATGCTTGTGGCAGAACAAAACTTGCATAGGTCTAGCCTTGTTGTACTACCAACGTCATAAACTCTATACAACAACTTCAACGGCATGCACATATCGCATCGGGTAGGGTCTATACAGGTGATATCGTGCGAGAAGGCTGAGGCGATGTACTTCCCGGTCGATCGAGCGGGATAGCCTCATACTCGTTCGGCAGGCTTGGTGCTCTCACTCGAACGCTGAGACGGCGGAGGAGCGGCATCGTAGATCCCCTTCTCTCGATAGCGTGCCCGAGACGAATCACTGTTTGCAAGCTATCGGCGAGGAACGATTTGCCCGAGTCGACTAGGATTGGCAGACCTTGTCGGAGACCGCCAATCTGGTACGGTTCGCCTGGCATGACGGATGATCCAGGACGGCGCCACCACTGAGACTTGATCAGCTGCTGTTCTACAGTGATACGAGGTGCAGGATACTCTCACCTTTAGCGTCAACGAGCTGAGAACGACCGAGACGCTCGAGAAGGCCATGGCGAGAGCAGCCATCATGGGGTGTAAATGGATGTTCCAGGGTAAGAAGAAACCCATAGCGAGCGGGATCATGAGGATGTTGTAACAGCACGCCCACAGAAGGTTGGCTTTGATCTTGCTATATATCGTTTGACCTAGATCGAGAGCGGCGACGACGTCCAATAAGTCGGATCGCATGAGCACGACATCGGCAGCTTCGATAGCGACGGAAGTACCGGATGATAGAGCGACACCGAGTGAAGCAGCCACGAGTGCGGGCGAGTCGTTGATTCCATCACCGACCATGGCTACTCCTCCCCCATCCCGGTGCATCAGGTCGGTAACGATCTTGGCTTTGCCCTTAGGACTGACACCGGCGTACACTTCGTCTTCTTCTATACCTGCTTCGCGGGCGATGGCTTTGGCAGTAATCTCGGCATCACCAGTGAGCATAGTCACTGCTATTCCCATATCGCGTAATGCGCGGATAGCTTGAGCCGAAGACGGTTTGGCCGAGTCGGATAGGGCCAGAGCGAGCACGGGGATGGGTGAACCGTTACGGACAATCGAGGCGAAAATGACGGTTCGGGCAGCTTTCATCTGCTCAGCCTCGAAGTCGCGCAAAGATGGGTGAAGAGGAGTTTCGCCAAATGCCTCGGCCGACTTGTTGTCGCTCGCGAGAATGTGGTCGAGTTTGCCGACTCGGATGACTTCTTCACCTCGACCGTTGGCTAGTCGAATGGTTGCTTCGACGCCTTGTCCCGTAACGCTGTCGAAGCCGATGACTTCTCCATTAGGCGGTGAAAGGCGCGCATCCGACAAGGTCTCTCGTCCGTGAGAAGCGACGGCAACGGCGAGTGGGTGCTCTGACCTGGACTCGGCGAGCGATAGAAGCGCGAGGAAGGTATGTCGCTGCAATGGAGGGGCGGCGGTAGTGAGCGAGAGGGTTTGAGGGGTGTCGACGTGACCTTGGCCAGCGTTGCCAGCAGTCAAATTGGCAGATGGTGCCCAACCGACTGCGCTGACCCTCATCTTTCCCTCGGTGACGGTTCCCGTTTTGTCCAGCACGACCCGCCTGACACCCTTACACGCTTCCAACGCTTTGCCACCTTTGATCAAGATCCCATTCTGCGCCCCGACTCCGGTACCCACCATCACTGCAGTCGGTGTGCTGAGTCCCAGAGCACACGGGCAAGCGACCACGACTACCGAGATGCAGAGCTTGAGGCAAACGCCAAACTTCGATACGCCGGGCGATTTGAAGACTTCGGGCAAGTTACCCGTCGAGCTGAGAAGCGAGATGATCATCCATCCGGAGAATGTCAGGAGTGCGAGCGAAATGACGATAGGGACGAAAATGCCGGCGACTCGATCGGCGAATTGCTGAATGGGCGCTTTGGAAGTTTGAGCGTCTTCGACCAATTTGACGATTTGCGAGAGGGCCGTGTCGGCTCCTGCCCGTGTGACGCGGAATGTGATTGTGCCCAGACCGTTGACAGTTCCGCCAATGACCTGCGATCCGACGGTTTTGGGTAAGGGTACAGCTTCACCAGTGACCATCGATTCGTCGACGGATGTCGAGCCCGAGATCACTTCACCGTCTGCCGGAATCTTCTCTCCGGGGACGAGGAGGACGATATCGCCAACTTGGACCAGCTCAGTTGGGATTTTGCGTGTCGTCTGAGCCGCTGTTCCCTCAGCGCCATCTTCTTCAGATTTGTTGTCGACGTAGATAGTGGCCGAGGAGGGGGTGAGAGCCATGAGGTCTGTCAACGCGGCTGATGTCTTGCCCTTGGCCAGGTTCTCGATATACCGACCGAGAGAGACGAAAGTGATGAGCATGGTCGATGTGTCGAAGAAAGTTTGCGGGTTGTAATCGGGATCAGACGAGAACATGGCGAAGAACATCGCTGCGACCGAGTAGCCGAACGCCGACGACGTGCCCAGAACCACCAGGACATCCCTGACGGTCAGCCTCGAGTCCTAGCCAAAGGTCCAAAGATAACTCACATGGTAGCGGAGCCGTGTTTGAGCGACTTCCATGCGTTCTCGTAGAACCGCCTAGCCAGCCAGAGCTGCACCGGTATCGTCAAAGCCAGACATACCACATCCCCGAGGTAGATCCCCGTGCAGATCTTCCACATCGTCCAGCCCATAAGCCAATGAGGGAGGTACATGGCCATCATGCCGACGATGAAGTTGGGTATGGCGAAACAGGCCGAGAGGAGGAAAGTTCGTTTCCACTGTTGTGTCTCTTTGTGCTTTTGCAACGAGGCGAGCTGAGAGTCGTTTTGCGTGGTTGTAGGTAGGAAAGTCAGGTGAGGGTAGGCCGTCGCGAGGATATCGACTATTGTGCGTAGAGAAACGAGGGCGATCGAGTGAGTGAAAAGAAGGTGAGAGTGTGGGTATGGGAACGAGACGGTGTGGACCCCAGCGAGCGATTCGAGAGTCATGATGACCGAATCGACGAATTCGGCGTTCTCAAGCCTACCAACCGATCAACACATCGAGACCTGACGATACCCAACTGGTAGCTCACCCATAGACCCTCAGCTCGACTTCAGCCACTTCGCTCCGCTCGACCACCTCGGCGTCAAAGCCTATATCCTCGATCTCATCCGCTACTTTCCTATCTGACCACCCTTCCCCTTTGTCGTTGAGGTAATCCTCGTCATACTCCACCACACCCCGTTCGGCCAACAGCGAGATCTGCACCGATACGATACCAGGTTGACTCTTGAGCTGTTCCTCTATCGAAGCTACACAAGCGCCGCACTGCTTAATCAGCGTCACGCCATTACGCTGATCTCAAGTGTAAACGTACCGTCATGCCCCCGACTTTTAGCTCGACTCTGCGTAAGTTGGCTGACGTGGCGGCGGGTTTACTGCTCTCGCCATTGTACTCGCCGTCATCGGGGACGGGCAAGTAGCTGAGTTTGGGCGAATTGAACAATGTCGCCAAAGGAGTATTAGCGACGAGGGTATTGAGCAATCCCGACGCTGATGGCGTGCGCTGATGCGTCGACCGGCGGGGCGAGGAAGGTATAGGGAGCGCCATCGTAGGATGGAAAGTATGAAGGATGAAGATTGCACTTGATGAGTTTTCGTTATATCGTTTCGGAGGTCGCTTAGTCAACAGGAGGAGAGGATGCGAAGGCCCGGGCGTACGGTATCCTTTACGACGACTACCTTGGCGTTTCAGCGACCGTTTGAGGGTGTGGTCGTGTATTGTTGTCGTGCCCGCGTCGAGCGGAGTAGTAGGCTGATCAACAGCTGTATGTATAGAGATGTATTATAGCAGTAGTGAGAAGTGTATAGGAAAGCATAGCCTTTGCATAGCTGAATCTATCTACTGAAGTTGTTGCTATTCGGGTCTGTTGAATTGAGTGGCGACGTAATCGCCAAATCCGGAAATTGACGTAGAAGTCATAGTAAGCAGCCTGGAAGGGACGATAACGATAACCTCTGAGACAACACAAAGCTTACCTACAGTACTCGTACTCTAGAGCAACACTGTGGAGCGGGGGTCGGGGTGAACAGTAATGCATAGTAAATGGCCTGGGGGGTATGACAACTCGATGAATTCTCTTCCAAACGCTCGTAATGCTGTATAGCCCTCGTCGATCCAGTAGATCGAGGTCATATATCTACTGTATTTCTCTTGATTCGACACCATCAGATGCGGTTGTATTGCTGCTCGATTCGACATGATCAAATGCGATTGTACTGCTGTTCCATGCGGATCTGGGCCATCGACTTTTTCGGTTTCCACCCGTCCACGGGGGCTCGAGTGGGTGTTTGCGGAGTCATGACGTCGACAGAAGGTGGAGTAGGCAAGATGAAGCCGAAATAATCTTGCTCGTCATCTACAAGCCTCAGGGCTGATGCTCGGTGGACGACCGTGGTCGGAGAGTCGATAGCTGGACCGGGACCAGTGACCATTCGTCGTGGTGTATGCGTGACGACACTGCGGTCCGACCGACCTCGGACGTATACTCGATTCTGGTCGTCCGCTTCTCGTTTCGGAGTGAGCGATAACGAGTGAAGGTCGAGAGTCGGCTTGGATCGGGGTATAGCGCTTGGGGGACCGATAAGCCCATGTCGGCGAGACGATGCTGATGATGTCTGCGATATGCCCGACTCGCGGGGTCCGAGACTGGCGACGGAGGTAGCGGGCGTGATGATGAGGGATGATTCGAGGGTATCGGCCGACCCGAGACTCGGCAGCGAGAAGTCCCACTCAGGTGGCTCTACGACCGAGTCGTTGCTCTCCAAGGTACCTTTCCAAAAATCGGGCGAAAGAGGCGGTGGTTGACCATCCCAGTGCTCAATCTCCTGCTTGAAATGCAATTCAGCATTTCGCCTTTTGTGATCGATCTTCGCCTTCTTGGGTTTGACCGTGACGGTCCTGTCCCTGGGGGTGTGATCGGTGTCACCTTGACTTTGGTACTGCGGCTCGATATCGGAGGATAGTGGCTGGCCGAGCATGAGGGCTTGCGGGCAGGGTGTGCGTCGACGTCGAGCGACCTCTTTGTCTATGCGAGGCTCTGACGGCTCATCAAATATGTTGCCGAGAGTAGCGAGGTCGAAACCGATCGTCCTGGATCGGACCGGCGTTCTGCCTTCAAGCGCCTCGAGCGCGGAAGTGCGAGCCGAGTCCAAAGCGGGAGAGTGACATGGTCGACTCGTTTGCGAAGCCTTCGGTCTTCGTGGGGTTTGAGGGAGAGGAGGCCTAGCTCGTTCGTGCTCCGAGCTTCGCCTGAACGGATCGGCATCTACTGTCCAGTCGAATCCGCCCACAACCCCTTCGTCCTCTCGACCCGGCGCTGTCCTACTTCGACCCCTCCTAGTCAGGCGACTCTTCACTTTGTGCAAGATGTTTCGAGCAGGGGAGCCGTGACTGGAGTGACCGGGACTCGAGTCGCCAGACCTGGAAGAAGGGGTATCTGGCGAGGACGGATGGCCATTCCTTCCGACAGTCGACGCGAGACCGTCAAGATCGACCCGATTGCGATTGCCTTCTTTGATTCGCTTGCCAGTGAATTTCCAGACGAGATTCGAACTCGTGGTCTTCTGAGCGATGGCTGGGACGCTGACCGGCAGCGACTTGATTTGGTGGGGTAGCATGATGGTTGAGCCGATGTGATCGATGCTCGAGGGCAGGATGGAGGAGGGGCAGGGAACTGAAGGAGGTCGACTGGTGGTGAAGTGGGTAAGACCGCGATGGACGATGCTGCGACAGGTGACTTTGACGCGGAGGACGAAGTGCTAGACCGCAGAGATGAGCCTCTGGGAGGTGGGGGAAGTGGTTTGTTTGTCGGACGCGACGATGAACGCGTAGGTATACGAGGTGGACCAGCCGAAGTGATGGATATAGGCGAGACGATGAGGGGAGTCGGCGAGGGCGCTTGGTGTTTGGGAATGGATTCGCCTGTATTGCGGTCAGACTTGAGCAGCTTATAGGGGACGAAGAAGAGTTTGGGCACAGAGAACATCGAGGTGGTGAGAGGGAGTCGAGGTGTTATAGGACAGGTATATACGCGATCTAACAGTCGAAGAGCGTTGGGCGTACGGCGTTTGGTTTACCTCAAACGTGTGCCCATATAGGACGGATGGTGAGACGCAAAGGACATAGACCTTGAGCAAGATGTTGAAGGAGACAACTCACCCATTGGTCGCTGGTCGAGGATAGGCATACTCGGTCGCGTGAGCGGTGGTTTAGAGTTCCGACTTGAAGAAGCTTCAGAATTGGCGCTAAGGCGGTTGTTGAACGTGCTTGATGGACGCTGATATGGCGGGATGAACAAGTCGAGGAGCGGTACGTTGGCGTCGGCCTGCAATATTGGCGGTAGCGTCGGCGAGTCGTCTGGTAGAGCGGGCTCGATCGACAGAGTCTGACCAGGGGATGTAGAAGGTCGCCTCGTGACGCGACTTTGGCGGCGGACCGTAGCGTTCGGTGCGATAGGGAAAGTTTGTTTAGTAAACGCAGAATCGAGCGGACGGGGCGTCTTGTCCTACGTTCAAGCGTCAGCCTCTGAGACTAGTCTCATCCTTGCATTTCAAGCGGAAACGAAATAACGGTGACACGGTTACGAGTGAGATCTGATTCACCTTGTCTTCCCACCAATTCCCACCGTCTGAAAGTCCGACACCTAATGTATTCTGTTCGTCCCACAGCACACGTCCAGTCGCAACACCTTCGTCTTCGTCCAACACGACTGGCAAGGTTATACTCTCCGCCTTGGGCGTGTCGGGCCCATTCCACGTTTCGGCTGAGAAGGCTGATTGGGTGGACGCGCGTTCCGGACGCCACGACGGGGCGGTAGGTGAAGGTGAGATCGGCGAGTCACTACGTGTTGGGAGGTTGTAGTCGGACGTATCGATCTTGAGTCGCATACTGGCTTGACGAGGTGGGACGACAACTGGGCGATACGATCGAGATCCGGAGGGCGGTGTTTGGGGTATCATCTTGCTGCTCGCTCGCCTAGCGATTCCTACAACGACTGATTCGAGCGGTGCTTGTGCTTGACGACGAGTGTTGCCAGGTATCGTTGTGTCGTTCGTGACACAGCCCGATCCGATCTTCTCTTGCTATACCTGCTCGACTTTTCAACCTGATCTCGCTTGATCCGGTCGACAACCCCGGATACGCTATGTTACCCGCTACCCTGGTCTACCAGTAGGACCAGCTTTGCTGCGGAGCTTCCATCGACGTAGGGGGAGATGATGTTTCAGCTCTTCTTTGCGTGACTGATATACCAGGTGGCTTGTACACTTCTCAACGCCAGATGCAAGCCATCCCGGTCGACAGCCATCCCGGTATCGTGGGAAGCGACACCCCCTCTCCGCGAAGCGAATATAGACGCCAGCATGATCCCATCTCACTCCCCTCTATAGGTGGAAGATTGTAAAAAGGTGGATTAGATCAGGTCCGTCCCAGGCCCGGGGTTATGGTATCCAGGGTGAGAGAGTGATAGGTGAGAACGAGAAGATGAAATTCTCAGGACGCGTCGTAGCTTTTCGGGGGGTTAAAGACATCAGATCCTCACCTTCTTTCAGGGAGACGGCGGGGATGGAATTAGAAGGACTCAAGTGTAGGTTGTGACCAGACATATGGGAGTGAGGGGTCATCGGGGGTAAGTTAATCTCATAACAAGGTACAAGAGATGTGAAGGTCCCAAAGAACAGGTCCAAGGGTGGTCCGCTCAAGGTATAAAGTTCACGAATCCCGCGTACTACGGCATACGGAGCCAGTCCACCCGCTGATCTGGTTACAGGCTGAGGTTGCGTCATATACATATCGTTCACTATCTACATGGGATGACATCGAGCATGGCTTTATGAACGTGACAAGACCGGGTCGTGCTCTCCTGCCCTGCCATCATCAAGCTCCAGAGGGTTGCCGAAATCATCGACACCAAGCCTTTTCTGCCTCTGCTTCCAGGCCAGACATATGGCCTGTCCCATCGGTCAGCGACCGTGTGCGGGCAATGAGAACAGGCACTCACGAGCAAGGCGCCCTGCATGGCACCAGTGACGGCGTAAGGGATCCAGCTCGTCCAGTTCGTACCCTCTCTTACGGCGATACTGATGACGAACAATACACTTCCTGGGACCTGAATAGCCATCGTGCCCAAGCTGAGTGCACCGACGAGTTTCGCATTGTAGGTCTTGTAGATCTGTGGGGCGTATTGCAGAATAGCCAGCGCGGTACCCGAGAGACCGAGGAAGATGGCGAGGTAGTTGATCAGTACGCCCGGCGGGTGGATCGTGAGGATCGTCAAAGTGAGGAGCAGGAGCAGAGCGCTGTCACAGTCAGCTGGATGTCAAGATTGGTTGGGTCGCACGACGTACAGGTGGATAGCGACGACCCAGGCGAGTGTGATCGCTAGTCTCCACTCGGGCGTGGTATCGAGCTTGACGTGGACGGGCCGTTGGAACCCATCAACTCGCTCTTCGACAACATTTGATTCGTCGGGATGAGGGATCCCATTCTCGTGCGTAGCGCCGTAGGCGGTCGGGACCGGATCAGACAAAGGTAAGACCCGCTGAAACTTGAGATGTCGGGGGAAGTAGATGAGGTATAAGACGAGGCTGAAAGGTCAGCGACACCCGGCTTGCGAGAATCGAGGCGGATCAACGGACATGATGGAGAATAGCAGCCATTGGAGCATGACTTGTATGAAGCCGAGGAGGGATGCGAAACAGCCCAGCGCGGACTGGCAGGGGATCAGCACTGCCCCTCTATGTCATCATTTCATCGGTCAGACTCACGATCTGGCTACAACTGTGCATGGAGGGCCAAGCGAAGATCAGGAGGTTGAGCATACCCGATGCCGATGACGTCGCGCCGAGCAAGAGGTACCACTGTCCATCAGTTCACTGTCAATGGAGCTCGTGGACGTGGTGGGAAGCAGACGCACTGGTGAGAAGCCCTCGGACGTGCCAGCCTTTATGATCCGGATATGCTGTCTCTGTCAACTCATACTGTGATAGATCCTAGAGCGGGGACGCACCTGGGGAAGATAGCTCAATATGAGACCTGTGCACAGACCTAGTGACAGGATTAGAGTGGGAATATCGACGTGCCCCTGCCGCCTTGTCAATAGGACGTAACGTGTTGGCCGCTTGAACTCACGCTTGGAGGCCCGGTTCCGGGCGGCAACTCGTCGTGACCTGCCATCGGTGCCGAGGTGCTCAACGCGATCAACGGCACAGTTGTCCGAGAATTCGTAGGAACAGGGTCTCGTGGACGGGTGTCTTTGCTGGGGCTGTAGACGCCTCAGCTCTGCTCCCTTGCGTCGATTCTGACGAAGTGTCTGAGCATACCCGGAGGTAACGGCATCAACAAAGGAGCCAAGGGTTTGGTGCCCCGCATTCCCGGCTACATCCGGCCTCTACACGCACAGACCCATTGCGTCGGCGTATCGGTCTTTGGCAGCGGGCCTTCTATCCTCATGATGTCCGGCTCAAGCAGCAAGGCGTGAACAGACTCACACAGGCTACATGATGGTCAAGGCGTCGGCCATGCCGTCACCTCATGTGAGGGCATGGTACTCGTACGCCTTTGCCGCCGAAGTGTTCTCGGCAGTCGGCATTGTGAGCTGATTCCTCCACGCCGGATGGAAGGGAAGAAGCTGACGATGCAGGCTATATTCCTGCCCATAGCTCTCGAGAGTGCGTCAAAAGATATAATTGATGGAATGAGAGCTGACTGAGCAGAGATGGCAAGGGACAACGGCTACCTGACGCCTGACCTGACTATTCGATGTGAGGACGTGGCCGACGAAGATGTCGGGGACAGGGTGTGCAAGGCGAAGATACTGGGAAGCTGGATCGACACGGCATCGTTCAGGCAAGCTGAACTCCTGTTTGGCGGGAAGCTCGAGCTGAAGGCAGTAGCATGTACGTCAAGTCTATCGCCGTGGCCGCACAGGTTCTGTGCATCGTCTCGTTTGGTCCGCTCGCCGATTCGCGTAGGTACCATCCCGCATTCGCCTGACACCGAGGTGATTACTTACAGTGCTAGCATACTGGCGGAAGCGCTTGCTCCTGATTGCGGCCTACACCGGTTCTTTGACATGCTCGACCATCCTCCTATTTCCCTCGACTCCATACACCGTCACACCTCTCCTCGCGGCGCTGTTGACAATCATCGGCAACGCGGCATACGGTACGAGCATAGTTTGCGCGAATGCCTTCCTACCCGGCCTAGCGAGGGAAGACCCAGAAGTACAAGCTGCGTACAAGCTGGCTCAGAGGGCAGTGACGCACGAGGCAGATGAAGAGGAATTAGAGATGGCACAATCCCGAGCGAGCCTGGACGACGAAGCGCGTCGACTGCTCCCTACTCCTCTTGCGCCGGCGATCACATCCATCTCGACTACCGACTTGGCCGATCTGCCGCTCTCGCCTGGCCCTATGGCGCATTATACCTCTTTGCTCTCACTCACGACTTCTCGAATCTCGTCATTCGGTACCGCGTTAGGCTTCTTCTCGGGCGTATCGGTGCTCGCACTCCTCATCATCCCTGTCACATTGATGGGCGGGACCACCTCCTCACTTCGTGTGGCAGTAGGAGTCAGCGCGATTTGGTGGGCAGTCTTCACTGTCCCAGCGTGGCTGGGCCTGCCTGGCGACGATCCCGCCGACAAGCTCACGGGTCGAGATGGGGGATTGGCAAAAGGGTGGAAACGAGTAGGAAGCATGGTCAGACCAAGCGAGATGAGGAGTTTGCCAAACTTGTTTACCTTTTTGCTGGCTTGGATATTCCTCTCGGACGGTATGTCACTCTGCCTGACACACTCCAGAGGCGATCATCGCTGAATCAGCTCAGGCTTTCACACCACCACATACACGGCTATACTCTACGCCTCATCCACACTCCGGATGGGCCCATCGAAGATCATCCTGATTGGCGTCCTCGTCCAGCTCGCCGCTGTCATCTCGTCAATCCTCGCACCGCGTATACAGCGCAAGCTCTCCCTTTCAAACCAGCGTATCCTTCTCTGGGTCGTTCTACTCGCCGAGATCATACCTGTCTACGCTTGTGTCGGTCTGATCCTCCCTTTCGGCGGGTTGAGGACGGAAGGAGAGATGTACGTCGCGGCGACGTGGTTTGGCCTGGTACGTCCCCTTTTTCGTGCTGCTTTGACGAATCTGACTGTTCAGCTGTACGGGCCCTTCAACAGTTATTCTCGCGCAGTCTTCGCTGAACTCATCCCGCCTGTAAGTTGGTCCTCACCGCTTGGTTCCCTCGTGCTGATCCAAATGTAGGGCCACGAGTCTTCCTTCTTCTCATTGTTCGCATTGACGGACAAGTCAGCCTCCTTCATTGGACCAGCCGTCGTCGGCGTGATATCTGACACGACGGGCAACATTCGAAACGGGTTCATCTTCCTCCTGATCATGCTTGCCGTGCCCCTGCCGGTCCTGCTCCGCGTGAAAGTCAGGGAAGGGAGGGAAGAAGCTATGACTTGGTCTGCTGGAAAACGGCCGACTGCAGCTCTGTCGCCTCCTTAAACGGTAGGGTGGATAGGATGGCCTGTATGCATAACCTTGTAAATGCTCTGCTATGTCCAGATACAATAGTGTGTGTTGGATCCTCCTGTACCCTATCTAGATCCCATCTATTCGACCAATGTGAGCTCTTTGGTCCGGTTCTGGGCGTACACATCCTTGTACCGGTCCCATATGCTGACATCGTCAGCTACGTCTGCGGGCTTCCAAGCGCATATCAGCTTACCGCATGAGCTCTTCGATGTATAGCTGTTGCAGTTCTTGGACATGCTCGTCGGTCGGATTGGCGTCTTTGCGGACGTTGATCGGTCTTCCAACTGGCTGGTCAGCCCTGAAGTGAGGACACGCAGTAGACCGTAGCGCTCAGCCGCTCAAGATTACTTACCGACCGACACAATAGGATGTCTGAAAGGCTTTGATCATCAGCGACGTTCCGAGCGAAGCTGACAGATCCATACTCACCATCAAGCCATAGTTGTCTGCACATATCGGTCAGTCAAGTCCTACCCCGACGCGTGTGCCGATACTCACAATTGAATAGCCTATTCAATTCAGCTCCGTTCTGATCGAGGCATGATGTGCAGACTCACCCTCGACCGTAGAATAGCGGTAACGTGAATCCAAACAAGCCTTGAAAGCGTTTTTGCAGCTTGTACACGATAGAGCCTTTGTCGTTCGCCCTGCTTCTGTCAGCTAGGTCACTCAACAATGCCCGCGTAGCGCTCACAGCTGATCGTAGATCTACATCGTCAGCGAGACCCAGGTCAGTCTCAGAGACAGCGCGAAGCGTAACTCACGTCGTTTTCGCCGAACGAGAAAACGGGGACTAGATCCGCTCCTGCTCTTATAGCCATTTTGATGAATCCAAACCGTTTCTTCAGCGTGAGATCCGCTGTTCCCGGATGTGCCGAGAGACTTTCCGCTGCTCCGCCAACAACTATGGTGATGGCGCTTCCGGGACCTTGGGAGAGGATGTTGAAGCATGATTTCTTAGAGACCGAGCAGACGCCATGTAGAAGCAGGAGATCGCGGTAGAATGGGATGCGGAAGTTCGACTCTGACGGGCGGTCAGCGAAGTCCGAGCCCCACTCGACCTGATCCCGACCTGGGATAGCACTTACCTAGCGTCAAGAGGTGCGGTAGGATACCGGGAAAGTAGTCGGAGAACCCAGTTCCTTCTGTTGCGAACGTCGCGAATGCGCCCCTACGAAGACGTTAGCGTGGACTGGCGCTGGCGATGAGAGAAGTTGCGCACATCCCGATGATCCCATGAGGGTGGTAGCCGAACAAGTACGGTCGATCCGCTGGCAGATCCGCTTCCTGCTTCGTTAGCGCTGCACATCTCAAGCTTCACGCCATTCCGGCTCACCTTGACAATACTGCACGGATAGTATTCTACATGTTCGTCAGCCTGTTTCTGCTTCACGACTTAGAGATGACAGCGGGATGGAGGTGCTCACGCGCATAGTATTTCCAGATAAACGACTTCCTCGCCCACGCTTTCGGTCGACCCCCAAAATCAGGCGACTTGTCCAATAAGATCCAAAAGACGTAGGGCACGAGAAAGAGCCAGTTGAGTGGGAAAGACGCCAAGATGAGGAAGATGAATAGGCATATAGGGAGGAGGAGAGCCCAAAGCGCGACGGCGGCAGTCTGTAATCGGCGATGAGGCGGGATGTGGAGCGGTGCGAACCTGGTGGCTTTGTTAGTGATCCGTCACAGGCATTTGCTCTTCCAGGGGTACGTTCCATTCACACGCGACTGGCCATAGTGCACCTCCGCGCCAGGTCTGAAAGAGCGGACTCACTTGATCTCTACACCTTTCGAGATCTGTTCCCTCAGATCATCTAATTTTAACGAGCTCGACAACGGGCTCTTCAATCTCCCCCGGACCTTCTCGCCTACGGATGGTCGCTCGTCCTTCTGATTACTCTTCCTCGTCCTCGTTCCCGTCGTCTTGGGCTGAGGTGGTGGAACGTCCCCTTCGCCTTCTCCATCGTCGCGATGATTATCTCTTACGCCATTAGGTAGACCCGTCTCGTTCAAATGTCGCCGGCGGAGTTGAGCGGTCTCTGACGGCTGAAAGGTCGGTGTGGGAGGACCGGAGACTTCATCCCCGAAGTTATCGGAGCCTTTACGAGGAGGCATCGCGCTTCTAGTTCAAAGGTGAACGATCGGACAACACAAGACGAGATCTGTTGACTTTCCGCGCGTAATTCGTCGCCCCTTAGTCCGGCTCGTCGGCGATTCGTGCAGGCCACTCCCGTCGTGATTCGGAGGTGTGACTTAGACAGTATGAACAGCAAACGTACCGTACCGACCTATACCAAGCTTTTAGATGCACGAGACATCCGTCGCCCTTCTGCGAAGGTTGTCACCGGAGCGGCTGAACACACGTCATAGCCGAGCGGAAAACAGCCTCACAAAGTGGGGTCAGCAAACAAAGGAAATCAAAACAAGGCACATGCACAGAATTTTTGCTTACTATTTTTCCTGTATGCATAGCGGAATAAGTTTGCGGTTTGCATAACTCCAAGTCCTGCAAGACATCAAGTAAACTCACAGTTTCCATCAATACAAAATAGTGTCAGGTGGCAATGGCACAATGAGATCTGCATGTCTCAGAATCAAATGGGCCCACAACCCATACAGAGACCGGAAGTCCAGTTGAGGACACCCAGTCAGTCACTGCACAAATACATAATACACATGACGTTAGATAAATCAGACCTAGGACACAAAGTGAACAGGCATCGGATCAAACAGATATGCACAGCGGGACGGAGGTTACAACAAAGTGACAAAATACACTGAAATGTCAGCAAAGCCAACCAATTGAGCACAGACAAGGTGCCAGACAGAGCGACATGTCCAAATGGACAACGGTGACAGGGGTTAGAGGAATGCAGGACAGCAAAATGCGGAGCAGCATGAGCAGTGGAGGAATTGTCAGCTGGCACCGCAACATGCTCATGCAGCAGGTAAAGAGCGGGCAGTGAGGAGCACAACCACTTGTGAGGTTGGTGAGGGTTGGACAAGGTGGATGGAGTGGGAAGAAGAAAGGAGCCAAAAATTCTAACTTACTCGAAATGTGGCACTTTGGCCCGTTCTTGTTCAAATTGCCTACAACTGTCAGAACACGTTCCGAAACGATGCCAAGTGCTTACTCACCCCGCTTAACAGCGCCGCAAAGCTATCGGGATCTACGCACTCGATCTGCGGCGTTGTCAGTACTTGTGACAAGAAGCATAGATAACCGGCACTTACCCCCGTCGCCAGACGATTTCGCTTTTCGGCGCCAAGGCTGACATCGCCAATGTAGATGAAACGTCGATACGGCACGGAATGCGGTCGCATGCGCATATGCGTCAAATCCTCAATCTGCTTCGTCTCGATGTCGACCAAATCCAAATCCAGTTCCAGCTCAGCCTCGTCCACGTCCATATCCATCTCGCGCTTCTTTGGCATTGGGTGATCGCGTCTACCGGCGGTGTAATCGAAACAAAGCTTGACGAGCGCTTTGTATTCCGTTTGATTGACCATGCGGGCCAGCCAATCGAGCCATGTTGCGCACTTGTCGATCTCTGAGTTGAGCGGAGGGCAAGTGCTGATAGCGAGTCCGCCGCCCGAGCACGCCTTGGAGCCGGACAAGTGGAGGAGGTGACGGTCGAGAATTAGGGATTTCGAAAACACCTGAAACGCCTCGGTTGGACGTGGGCATCGTCTGGGGCATGTCAGCTATCACTAATTATTCTGCGTCGCAAGTAGACTCACGTAGGCTTCTTCCACGACGTCTCGACCCACTGGACCAGCTCCGGGATAACATAGGCCGCCCAATTCGGTGCCGATCGGATGACCTGCATGATCTCGCCGAACTTCTTTGGGTTGCGAAGGATGAATGTCGGCGAGAATGTGACCACCCCGCCTGTCTTCCATATCTCGGTTAAGCCCCATTGCGAGGGCGGTAGATGCAATGATGGTCCGGCCGCGAAGTACTGGGTTCGGCGATTGACCGTCTGACGCATCGTGCTGGACTTGACGGCTCGACCCATCTTTGCATTGTCGAAAAGGACTTGATCGGGCAACGAGCCGGCGTCATGCGGTTTGACGCCTTTGTACTGATATTGCCTTCCAATCCATGTCTTGAGCACATCGTAATCGCCGTCTTTGGGTGGGTATGTGACGGCAGGTCTGCCAGCAAGCGAATCAAAGTACTGCGGCGTAAGTCCGTAACTCGCCAAGAGGTGCGTCTGGTCGAGGAGCATGTCCTGCTTGGGCTTGATGTCCATGTCGTGACTGAGAGCATCGGGTCGAACGGGATCGGGCAGCATGGGCGGGTCGACCGAATCGAGTGGCAGAGCGAGGACCAGCAGTGCGATACCCGCCTCTTTCGTCGACGTCCAAGGACCAAGACCAAGCCCGGGTCCGAGTAATTCCGATTGGACGTTTTTCGAGTCGGTGACGATGAGAGCGTAATGAGCGGTGATCGACTCATCCTGGAAAGGCAACTCGGTGTAGGTAACCCAAGCCTAGAGCATCAGCCTTTGTGCCTACGAAAACGTGAGTCAGCCAAACACCCAACGTACCTTGCCCTGAAGATGTGATTGCGTCTTGAGCTTATCCCAAAACGATCGACGCCCCTTGTCCGCGTCCGGACATCCAAGCTTGGCCCACTGCACCACCCTTGCCCCGAAATGCTTGATCTGCCAATTGACCAAGGAGAGATCGGCATCGTCCATACTGAGCGAGATCTCGGTAGAAGCGTCGCCCAACAATTGGGCCAGAACCGCATCACCGTCTTCCAGCTGACCCGGCCAGGCGCCTCGAGTCACGTCGAGGTGGTGGACGTGATCCTGGTAATCGAGTCGGAGCGCTACTCGACCGAGCTTGTCGATACGTCGCGAGCCAGAAGCGCTTGACCTCTCGCCATCCGGAGAACGAGGAACGTTCTGAAGGGGTGTTTGGGGAGGGAAGCTCGGTCGACGCGGGTCGGCAGCTTGGGGGACAGGCGTCTGGTTTCCCATGTGACCCATCGGACTAGCATTGTGGACCATCGGTGAAGCAGACGCGCTTCTGGGGTCGATAGCTTGTGGCGGAGCCGTTTGATATGTGGGGCGGTGGCCGGGGAAACCCGGAGGAGGTTGTGTGTTATTATACGACGACGACGGCGTCCATTGAGGGGATAGGGTCGACATCTGAGGTGGAGCGGGTGTATTTGGCGTCCATCGATCCGTATGCACGATAGGCGATGCACCTCCTGACCACGCTCCATTCCACATTGGCGACGCGTTGTGAAACGGCACAGCAGGCGAAATACCGCCATTCTGTTGTCGCTGTACCCATGGCGCCTGGGTCTTGTTAGATTTGTATGCGTCCTTCTGGTCGGCGAGTGGACCAGTCCCGACCTGATCATATCCAGCCGCTGGTCTAGCTTGCATAGCCGAGGGTCCAGCAGGTGGCTGAGCACCCCAGCTCCTGGGCTGTACAGGTGCACTCGACGGTCCGGGGGGTGGGCGATTTGGGGTATGTATCGGTGAACGTAGGGATTGAGGCGGTCGAGGCGGTGCTGAGGGGGGCGCCTTCGGCTTTGAGCCGGTAGGAGGAACGATTGTCGAAGGTCGAGCAGGCAAAGTCGAGAGACCGGGTGTAGGGTAAGAGATCTTCCTTGCGGCCAACTTCTGCATTCGTGCTTCTGCCTCGGGATCGACAATGGCGTCCATCACTTTGACCAGCTTTGGCTGAACATATTTTGGTCGGTCCGAGATAGGGCCCGTCGGCTTGCCAGATGAGGTTGATCCGGTAGGGGAAAGTGACAGAGAGGCTGATTTCCGCGGGGAGGTCAACACAGTTGGCGACTTTGGCGACTTGTTCGAATCATCCTGACCCTGGTTGTATCTCGGAGGACTGATGCTGAGAGACTGAGCCAAGGGCGGGGCGGTCACAGTCTCCGGCGAGAGCGGAAGCGCAGGGCCGGGTGAAGTCTGTCTAGGCGACTCGGTAGTCGGCGATGGCATTGCGATGTCTTCTTCCGGTGCGGCCTCGACCTCCGCTGGTGCCGGTGCTGAAGTGACGGGTGTAGGAGGTGTGATACCCTTCTGAACAGCTGAGTCCTTCCCGACACTAGGCGAAGTGGAAGTAACCGGCGTGATAGGTGGTGCATCCACGCCACTACTGCTAGGGCTACTTTGGCGGGGCGCAGCCAAGTTCACTTGCAATGTCGAAGTCGAGGTGGATGGTCCCGCTTGGGAAGCCTTGACGGAAGGTCTAGGAGTCGGAGCTGTCACCTGGATCGTCACAGGCGCAGCGGGAGCGAGAGATTGGTTCATGTTTGGGGCAGGAGCCGGAGGTGAGACCGACTTGGGTGCTGGCGGCTGACTGCTGGTCGAGCCGCGGGTCGATGGGCCAGCTGGGCCGTTCTGAGGTGCTGCTGATGGAGTGGGCGATTTGGACGGTCTGGGAACGTCGGCCGCGATGTCAGGCTTGACTTCGGCGATTGGACTTGGACTCGAACTCGGTTCCGGTTCCGCACCCATATACGATGGTCTGAAGAAGATCCCGGGCAAGGGTTCGCCAAAGGTGTCGACTGGGCTGAGAGGTCTAACGGCCGTGTCGACCGGACTGGCACCTCCTGAGAGGAAGAGGGGTTCCTTGTTCTTGAGCTTGTTTGATGGCTCTTGGACCGTCATCCTGGTGCGAGGGGAAGTGGGAGATTGAGAAGCGTTGGTGGCCGTTGGCGTAGATGGGGCAGGAGCCCGAGTAGGTATTGGGATGGGTGCCGATGCAGGGGGATTCGGGCTGGGGATGGGGCCAGAGGGAGGAGGGGTCGGCAAGGGTACGGGGACCGAGGAAGGAGCTGGAGCTGGAGCTGAAGTTGGCGACTTCTGCTTCTTCGGCGGACTAGTACGACCTTGGTCATTGCTCGATCCGGCATCTGGCGTGCGATCACCGGCCTTGCGCTTCCTTTTACCGATCGCCTCGATTGACTGAGCTCTGGTGGGTTCCTCCACCTCCTCCTCATCCTCGCTGAACAGCGAGTCAACCTGTCTTCGCAGCGTCTCCGCTTCTTTTCGCCTCCTGTCTCGATCCGCCTGCGTTGCAACATCATCCTCAAACAAACCCCCCAAGGACGCAGAGCCAGCCTTCTTCCTTCTCTCCTCAGCTTTACGGATTTCCTCCTCATCGTTTTCGCTGTCGATAGGAGTGTTGATGGTGGAAGGAGTGTTCTTGGGGATTCTTGGCAGCCTCGATGGTCCGGCTTCTCCTGCGGCTACTCGAGCAGCCTCACGCTCCGCCTTGGCCTTGGCTTTCGCCTTGAGGTCTCGATACCAGTAGTAGTCGGAGTCGCGCTTCTGAATCTTCTGCGGCGGTTTAGCCTGCTCTTTCCTTTCGCGAATCTTGAACAGCTTGTAGCTGCGTCGAGGGCGAGCTTCGGCGAGCCAACGCTCTGAGAAGAAGTCGTTCAACAAGACGGCAAGGTCAGTGGAGAAAATGGACTCACTCATGAGATCTTCGGGTGGGTAGACCACCTCCCTGAGCTTGCCCTCGGGTTCCTCCATGCCCTCCCCGTCCTCCTTCCTCTTCATAGGCCTCCCAACTTCCATCCAGAACCTAGATCGTCAGCGACCCTCCAGGAGCACAAGAGAGACGGCGACTCACTCTTCGAGTATCTGGTTGACACCATCGTCGGTCTCGAGCGACACTAAAGGCTCCTCCCTAAACAAGTTAGAAAAGCTTCACAGACCTTGACAACAAATGACGGCTCACGTATCAGAGAAACTCTTCAGGTAGCCAGCCCACTGCGATCGTCAGCTATACAAAACATCAACCAGGGTTCGCCTTCACGTACCATCACACCGTAATGCTACAAGAATGTCAGTGTCGTACCGTCGTCAAGGGGACGGAAACTTACCCAGCCTGTATACCCGTCTGACCTATCGCGCTGCGAGTTACGGTATCTCGCCCACTTGATCGCATCTGCTTCATCAGCAAAGCTGCGAGATTCAGCAGTTTGCGAGGACACACCAGGATAATACTCCGGCTCGTCCTCTCCCTTCGCAAGCTCCGTCACGTCACTCTCGGTGTCACTCGCCGACTCCGACTCGTCCCGCCTCGGCCCGCGCTTGCTCTCAAGCCTGACCTTGTCCAACTCCCGTCTCGTCGCCGCGACCGACATGACTCGGCGGGCGACAGAGGTGAGCGAGACGGAAATCGGGCAAAGGGAAGAAGAGAGCGAGAGCGAAAATGCACGCGAGAAATTATGCTGCAATAAACACTAAACTAACGTGAAGGCTCGCGCGAAAAAAGGTACACGGAAATAAAGGAGTGATAAGATAAGGAGGAGGGTGACTGGCACAATGACAATGTGTCAGAGAATCGTATTGATGCTCGAACGCGCTCGCCGACGCTCGCCTATCGTCAAACATTCCAGTGTCGATCGAACCACTGGATACTCTATTGTTCTCAATATCAGTCACACTCGTCGCTTCAAGGCTTATTGTTCTAAAGTCTCGGCTTCAGCCACCGCTCACGGCGATTGAACGACCTTATTGTCCCATTCTTGGCGGACGTGAGGAGTCTATTGTTCTCGAAAGGATCAACGGTTAGTTACTCAAATCGTCGAGTCTCGGCGAGAATGGACGCATGGTAACGATTATCGGGGAGAAGGTATAAAGGAAGGTGATTCTTAGAGTATGATCGGCAGCGATCCCGGATTGTAGTCTTCTCTAGCACTCTTGTCGTTGTCTCAGTCTAGTTCTGGTTACCCGTAGTTACTCTTGTGCATCCCCAGTATTGGCTACTTCGACCGGCCTTGTCACACACCGAGGTCTGTGGCATTCCGATACTCCCTTTCGGCACCCTATAACGACACTCGCCGCATCTCGTTCATTTTCGCCGACCCTAGTTGTTGAACGTCGACCCACTACTGCTGGTCGTCGTAGTCGCTCCTGACACAATGGTGAACAGAGGTGATGCTTGCCACCAAGTGCAGAGTGAGCAGGAGGATGCTTGGGTAGAAAGGAGGTGAAGTGTTGGTGATGAAGGATGGTTGGAAGGTAAGTCAAGAGGGTTGCAAAAGTCAGAATGTGAGTGAGTGAGAATGGAAGGTGGAAAGTGGATTGAGAAAAAGGAGGGATCAAGTGAAAAAAGAGCATGTATTTATATGTCTGAGTGAGGCTGTGCAGGTGCGGCAAAGATTGGCAATCCTTGACCCGCACATTCCGCGGAGTGCGGTGGCTATTGCCAATAATGCAAATGCAGTAAGCTGATTGGTCGTCAAGATTGCCATTTTGGCTTGAAGTGCGTCACTGGCGTCGCAAGTGTGGCACTTTTGATCCTTTGTAACAAGCATCATGGCAAGCCTACAGTGTAGCCTGTCCACAGTGAGTCTAATCTGTCTTAGCTGTTTTTCTGTGTCTGCGCTTGGAACCGTATGCATGCGCATGCTACACTAGCCCGCCGTATGCCATGCCAACCAGACCCGACCAATCCCACTCCTGCGGACGTTCACGGAAACCTACCAGCGCGTTCCGTCGGTTCTCCCGGTCCTTCTTTCCCGCCTCTCCTTCACCCGTGACCTCGATATCGGCGCAATAGAAGCGTTGTAGCGCAAGCGCCAAAAGCTGAGCTTGCGGTTGCGCCAGAAGATATCCAGGGTTCAAATCTGACCCGTCCGGTCCGCCCGCTGACGCCGTCGAGATCTCTCCTCGCATGAGGACTGTTCCGTGCGATCCCGCTAGATCGGGGTAATGCGTGAGGACTAAGTAAGGTTGGGCCCACTCGCCCGCTTTCTTGAACTCTTCGAGAGGAGTGAAGATGGCCGATGCGGTAGGTGGGAGCGGTTCGGCCTGAGGCGGTCCGTCTCCAGTGGGGGTGGGGTGAAGTAGCCATTGAAGGTAAAACATCTCGTACTCGTCCGTCTTGACTTGGTCCGTCTCGCTCGTACCAGCCGAGCGAGGGAGGGGAACGACGAAGAATGGATTGGTCTTGGCAAGGCTGATCATCGAGTCGTACGTCGAAGCTGGAAGGGAAGCGGAGAGGAAGGAGTTGGCGAGTGTGGTATGAGTGGTATGATATGTGTTCCAGATCTTGGCGATAGCTTCGTTATCGTGCGGCGTCAAGTGGATCAAGGGTAGGTTGATGATCGATCCGAGGGGCTGCATTGTCAGTCTCCTACGAGGATCTCCGTGATCTTGCCTCAATCAGGCTGGACTTACCTTGACACCAGCACGATCCCCCTCGGCCTGCTTCGTAGTCTGCGTCTTGGACTTCTTCTGCTCCGCAACCTTTGCCCTCACATCCACCTCCTCCGACAACTGCTTCGACGCCCGTCCTTGCTCTTCTATCTTGTATTCCTCTGCCCGCCGTTTCGCCTTGAAAGCCGACATGACCGACGGAGTCATTTTCTTCTTTTTGAGAGCATCTAGGTCTTCTACTCCTTCCCTGCGGGTGTATGAGTACATTGCACGCAGGCGCTACGTCGACAGATACTCACGATTCAACCTTCTTCTTGAGCTTGTCGCCGTACTTGTCCTCGAACTCTTTCCGCTTCTTCTCGATCACTTCACGAGGGTTGATCCGTTTATCGATCTCGGCTTGGATATCGCATGATCGTCTCGACGTCGAGAAGGGCTTGACCACCCGGGCGGCGCGTAAGGGAGCGGCCAGTCGGGAAGATGAGGCGTGCACCGCTCGCATGGATGTAAGTAAGGCCGACATGATGGCTGCTAGGTACGCGATTGACCGAAGCTCATCGACTTTTGTGAAGGGCGAGAGCGGGATGAAGATGGGATCGGATGTTTCCGACAACTACTTCGGTCATCACGTCGGATCCAACGAGAGATGAACAGAACCGTCCTCGAGATCGAAATATGCACTAGTCTCCAAACACCGGCAGTCATCACTATCATCACTTGCTTTCCTACCATTGAAGCAAGCCGGTCGTTATGGCCCAACAACCTCAGCAATTGGTCGTTCCCACCATCTACGCCCTCCTCCCTCCGGCCTCTTACAACCGGCTCATCTCCCAACTCTCGCTTCTCGCTATTCACGTCGCCCCGTACACCGTCCGAGACGATATCTACAACCCTACCAATACCGTGCTACCTCAACCTCGAACACTGCGACTACGAGCGAAACGGCGGTCCGCCGATTCTCCCGGTTCGAGCAAAGGCAAGGAAAAGGAGATAGTTCAAGCCGAAGATGAGAGTTGGGATTACGACATCAACTATGTCTCGGGTTTAATGAATGCTTCAGAGTATAGGGATATGGAAGTCAGGGCGTACATTGGTCTGGACGTGGTCGCTGGAAAGTCGAGAGGGGACATCGAAGCTTTCCTCGAAGCAATGGATTTCAAGTACGTTTGGTGCCCGTGACGAGTATTCGAAATGGGGTGTAGCTGACCTTTACCTAGGCTTTCACATAGCTATACACGCACGGGACTAGTCTTTCACCTCCCAACACCACTCATCCTGCTTCATCTCACCATCACCCGCCTTCACCCGGAAAGTCATACCGACCCGACCGACTCTCCTCCCTTACAACTACCAAATTCGTCCGAACCATTCCTTGTCCAACTCGAACCCAGCCGACCAATACCGAGTCAGCCAACACGGAACGAGCCGTTAGCAATGGACGTGATGGGCGTCATGCGTGACTTCACACAGAGAGTAGACGGCCTCTTCTGGTCAACAGGTAGATAGGGAGGGGCTCTAGGATACGCCATGCATCCTGCCTGATCCTATGGCTACGCTTTCTCTTGCTATATCCCATCCGATCAACTACCACCTCGCTTCTGGTCATTCTTCGCTTCGTCGAAACAGATACAAATGGCCGCTACCAGCGCCAAGTCAACACCGACAGCCACCGAGACAAAGTACTGGTCGTGATCAGCGTACACCTTCCTTGCGCTCGCTATGGGATCGACTCACCACTTGTGAGCCCGAAAAGATCTCTCGTGCACTGAAAGCATCCCTCGTGATTTGAGCAATGATAGGTCCTCCTTGGACCGACAAGTCCGCTGCTCCACCCCAGAAATCGCCATGTAGCTCAATCACCATCTCCTGTCCATTCAGATGATTCGTAAATGTTGCCTCCATCTTCGTCGAGACTATGGACAGATCAGCTCTGATAACCTTGTACCAGGAAGGTGAATTGAGAAACAGCTTACACCCGAATCGCTTTTTGACGGTGAATAATGGTTGACCATTAGCGTCCTCAGCGTTGTAGCGGGGCTGGAAAGAGAACAGTTGGTTGGTGAGTTGGAATAGGAGCTGTCCATTGGGGTCGGTGATGACTAAATGATCAGCCAATCTCTTCTTTTGACATCAACCATGTCGAGAGACCGGCGGCGCACCTTTGCGGCCTCGGAATGAGAACGCTTGGCCCTCACATCGAATTACTGGGTAATTATTATGATCCTTAATTGTGAAATCATCCTTATCGCCATCAGCACAGCGCTTGGGCCAAGGCGTACACACTCACGCCACTGAATGAGAAAGCGTGTTCCTTCAATGTCAACATCGTTTGTTGTTTCGCGATGAAGTTTGGGTAGATTCCGATAGGTGGATTGACGGGGTGCAGCTCGACCTGCTTGTTGCCTGAGAAGAAGCCCATGTTGTTAGTGTCTGTCTGAGAGAAATACGATAGTGGTGTGGTAGATAACGAGCAGTACTTTCGAGCTCTTCTTTATAGTGTATTAAGTGCTATCGAATGCAGTGCATGGAAGGAACCCATAGTGGGGTACAAGTGGAACAAGAGCTACGCCGGGCCGAAAACAAAACGTCATAGTAAGCTTAATTCGCCATGCTGGAACAACGCCAAGGCACAACCCGTCGAGACCGGAACACCGAGCCAACACCGAGTCTTGGCCTTCAGGCAACATCGCGTATAAGACTTTACATGCATGGTATCGATGATGATTAACTGGCTACTGCATCGCTCCCGCGCCTGGTGACCTAGATCACAGGATCGCAAAGTCATCGTCTGCGGCCACTGCTTCCGCTTTGGCCATCTTCTGCTTCTTAGCCACGGAGCCCTCCTCGTCTTCTGGCGCCGGACGCTTTTGCGCCGATGGAGCGGTGACGGTAGGCTGAGCGACCAGCTCGACATCGTCCTCTTCTGATGGTTCGCGTGGGGGTGGTTTGGCGGGTCTGAAGGGGATCTTTGGTGCTTGTGCAGGTAGTGTGTAGGGGTTTGACGATTCGTCCCTGTCTGTGTCAGACGAATCACCGATACACCGCTTGGGACGGGTACTCACGGTGCGCAGAGGCAGAAGTGGATCGGACGATACTTCTCATCCTCATCCATGACCGTCATAGTCTGACCCTGGCCAATGTTGAGGTCCGCCAATGTCCGTCCGTGGTTATCCTCGTCATCCGGGTCCGCCAGTATTCTCCCGCCTTCCAGCACCGTAGCCTCGAAGTCCCCATCTTCCTCCAATCCGGCCTGAAGCCACTCGCCAACGACGTTCTTGACGAATTGGCCCAAGGTACACTTTGTCGGGTCGACCTTGAAAGGCACGTAGGCGTCTCGGCATACCGGGCAATCCGGGTTCGGCTCCACGGGAGGGTAGGTGTGTATGGGAAGATGCGCTGCTTGACGTAGAAAGTACTTGTTCAAGCCAGCGGAAGAGGGGTTGGCGAGAAGTTGGACCGCTTGCATGACGATGAACCCGGCTACGACGGCATTGGTTGTCGCTATAGCGGGAATGATGTTTCCTGCCATCTCTGCGCATCGGTCAGCTTCGTCGAGGGTGAGGCGCAAGGAAGCTTACCCTTGACCTGGAAACGAGTCTTCTTTGCGATTCCGTAAGCGATAGCACGAAGATTGGAAGTAGCAACCACAAAGTCGAGAGTATCGTCGTCGTCCTTGTCAAAGGACAGAACAACGTTAGGGTGAGCGATAGACCTAGCGGAAAGACGCTTGCAGCTGAGTCCATCAGCTCAAGTCCGTCATGTCACGAATGTTGTAAAGCTAACCTGTCAACGAAAAGATCCAGATTGTCCTTGACGCTCAGCTCCCGCTGATCTCGCAGTGACGAGCTTGACTGGACAGGCTTCGATGGACCAGCTTCACTACTGGTCCCGTTCGAGGCAGTATGAGCGTTACCGGCTTGGGCAGGTGCCTGGACAGGTGGTGCGTTCCTCAATGGTGGCGTGACGAACGAGCCGTCGTTGATCGCGACGACGTCAAGCGCGACTGGCTTGACTCGACCGGCCACTTTCCACATGTCGTCCATTTGCAGTAACCGGTTGATGTCGTCGTTGAAGACCTGGCGTATCGTGAGACCGAGGGTAGGAGATCAAACAACTGTGTACCCACCTTCTGGAAGACCCTCAAGGGCCCATCCTCTTCTCCCAACTTCGACCTGACTTCGCGGAAAGCCGCGGCTTCCTTCTTCAGGTTCTCGATCTCCTCCGCTACGGGTAATGAGCTTTTCTGCAGCATCCAGCTGCGCTGGCCAGCTCACAATTTTCGCCCTCCGCCTTCGCCTTGTCCAGTTCGCCTTCATCGACAGCCTCATCGTCCTCCCCGAACAGTTTACTAGACGATCAGTTGCGAGCTTTCACGCGAGGCGAATGTCCGCTTACCCGAACAAGTAGCTTTTCGCCCATACGATGCAGTGTATCGGCTCGCTAGGGGTAGCTCGGATCGTGCATACTGGATATGACTTTGGCGCTGCCTTGGCTTCACAGTCGTAGCACTCCGTCTTGTCCTGCCGCCGTCAGCTGGTGGTCGCCACACCGGGCGTGTCAGCTGGCATGTACCTTGACGATGGGCATGGCTTGACCCATGTAACCCGCTGTACCCGACTCGATGAGGGGTACTTCTCCAGCCTGACAGAGCCTGTTCACGTGCCTTCTAGCGTCTACACCGCTTCATCAGCTACGTTGCCGGTACTTAGTAGCTAGGGAAGAAGCGGACCCATGTTGTCCAAGGCATTCAAGACCAGCCCGAATCCCTTGATCCACTCTAGATCGTTGGCAGCCTCTTTGACATTTCCATGACGGGCGTGTATCTCTATTCCTGATGAAGGGTTGAAGTGCCGTGCGGTGGCCGCTGCGACCAGGGCCTTCGACTTCGAGATATCGGGTTTACGGAAGAGGAATTGACGATTCAGGTTTGACAGATCGATGGTGTCAAGATCAATCTGGAGGACTATCAGCTAGGTTGTTGTATGATAGATGAGGCAGCTTACGATCTCGATGTTGGCAAAGCCGACCAATACAAGGTTCTTCACTAGTCTGATCAGCTCGAGGTCAATTGAGGCCGTGACAGCTGACTCACGAAGCTCGCATCCAATACCACCTGCGCCGACCACCAGGATTCTGGTGTGTTTGACTTTTGCGAACGTCTCGGCGCCGAGGAGCGCTTCGACATGGGAGGACCGAGGCATGGCGGAGGTGGGAGAGGGTGAAGGAAAGGAAGGTGAGCTGTTGTCAATTGACGTGACTTGCTACCTCATCAACAGTCGCGAGGATGAATCTGGGATAAAATCGAAATCAATGCGACAAAACAATTTCTGGTACCTCTGTCGATCTTTTTGTTGTCGTTCCTCGCCGTCACTGCGCGTCCTCACAGACACCCTCGAACCGTATCTTCTACTTCGAGTCGTGATCAACACTTCACTCCTCAATCCGCAACGCCTGACGCCCTTCCTCCGACCCGACTATACCATTGCAGATTCGCTGTCTTCACCTCCTTTTGCTCCACTCGACACCACCATCACTTACTTCCACAATTGACTCGCGCGGCTAGATCGCAAGATCGAATCCCGCCATGCCACCGGTACGATGGCCCTTTTTCGCCCTGTTCCATGCATCGCACTGACGCCTTGCTAGAAATCATGCCCGAACTGTAGCGGGACAGACTTGCAGGCAGACTATACCTCTGGTCGTGTCGAGTGCGTTGCAACCATCATTGTCTAGGTGATGCTTGGCGCTTGTTGCTGACCATCGCGCTAGGTGTCAAGGATGTGGTTACATTGTCGAGGAGAACATCCTCGTCTCGGAGGTCGGCTTCGCCGAGGCCGCAGGAGGGCGGGTTCATGTGCAGGGATCGTTCGTCGCGAACGGCTCCAGTAAGCCTTACTTCTTCACAGTAGCAAGGTGACGAGCTGATGAAGGTTAGCTGGAATTGGCGGACTTCGAGGCCGGAACAGCCAGCAATCAGCTGAGAACATCAAGAATCAGGGTCAGTAGGCTGTACACGAGCGAAGCAAACGTCGCTGATACCTCTCTAGGTCAAATGCGAATCACTCATGTTGCTAGTCATATGGGATTGAACCACTCGGTCCGGCAGGGCGCTGTGCGCCTCTTCGCCCTTGCTGTCGATGCCAACTTTCACAAAGGCCGCCGGAAGGATTATGTGATTGCGAGCTGCTTGTACCTTCAAAGCCGACTGAAGAGGGAACCGCACATGCTCATTGATTTTTCTGAGCGACTTCAAGTGAGTCTGGCTTTATCGCGACCCGTGATGAATGATGCTCATATCCCAGATCAACGTGTTCGAGCTCGGTGGGACGTATCTCAAATTGCGCACGACACTTCACTTGCCAGACCCAATGCCTATGACGGACCCTGCGATTTACAGTCTTCGATTCGCCAATCGCCTCGACCTCGGACAGGACAAGCATAAAGTAGCTACCGACGCGTCCCGACTCGTCAGGCGATTTCAGGCAGACTGGATGTCGGAAGGTCGTCGTCCTGCCGGAGTATGTGGTGCTTGCCTGCTGGTCGCCTCACGGATGAACGGGTACCACCGCACGCCCGAGGAGATTGCTCAGATCGTCAAGGTCTCACCGTCGACCGTCAAGCGGCGATTGCTTGAATTCGCAAGGACGGACATGGCGAATAAGACGGTCGAGCAGTGGAAAAGCATGTCGGACGCGGACCTTGATGCGCCCGGAGAGTCACTGCCACCAGTCGTTAAGGACCAGATCAAAAGAGACGCCAAGCGTCGCAGGCTCGATGCAAACGGAAGGAGCGAGTCGGCCGAGGTCGCTGAAGGCGAAGAGGGTGAGGACGAGGACGAGGAGGAAGGATCCGATACCGAGGAACGGCGGGACAAGTCCCAAGTCAAGAGAATACGAAGCGGTGCCGCCGGTGAGCGGGCCAGCGCCCCGCCGAATCAGGAGGAAGGTGAAGAGGAAGACGAGGAGGATCGACGAAAGAGAGTCGAAGAAGAGGAGGCGGCGCGAGCCAGAAGCGAAGCCAAACGCAATCAGATGGGAACAGCTATTCAGCAAGCGACCGAGCTACTGAACGGGGAGGAAGAGGAAGATGGTGAAGATGCCGATCTGGCTCCGCCCGTCGCCGGCGAATACGTCCGGGACCTCGATGCCGCTGGCGACAATCCCGAGGATGCGCAGAACGAGCGAGCAAGGGCGGTTCGAAAGTTCAGGCGGATCAACAAGGTCGCTTCGATGGGCGAGGCCGACGCCGATGTCGACCTGGAAGACTTGCAGGAAGACGCCGAGGAGTTTGACCAGGAAGAGGAAGAAGAGGTCGCCGAGCAGGAAGATGGCGAGGAAGGAGAGAAGGACGACGATGGGGGCGACAAGGAAGAGAGGGCAGCTTCTTCCTCGCTCAAGCCGAATGTCCAGGCCGACGATTCACGTTTCCGACACCTCAAATTCGATAACTGGGACGATTCCCTCGCCGTGCGCAAACACGTCGAGGAAAAGTACATGCCGCGAATCAGACTCGAATCAGCTCTTACAGATAAACACGTTGACGACCGCTTGCAGCTCTGGCTAGGAGTCCGAGATCCAAGAGAGATCATGGTCGAGCTTGAGGTTGTCAATCGGGCTTTGCGCAAGAGGGAGAAAGACGCAAAGGCAGATCCGGAAGACGAGCTGGATGATGTAGATGATGAGGAGATTGACGGGATCATCGTTATGACTGAGGATGAGCAGCGGACGAGAGCGAGGATGTGGCTGAGTCATAACGGCCGCTGGCTCGAGGAGGACAAGGGTGAGTCGGCGCTGCTTTGTACACTGTTCGCAAACGAGATTGCTGATTTCGTCAGAAAAGCAACTGAAGAAGGCCGAGTACGAGCGGGACAACGCCGACAAGATCACTCGCAAGGTAAGTCCCGTTCCGTCCAAGATGTGCAGGGTAGGGAGCTGACTCTGCTCGCAGAAGATCAAGAAGAGAAACAAACCTGCCAAGCGAAATCAACCTTTCCGAACACCCCAAGAAGCCATGGGCAGCTTCATGACTGAGAAGAACTTTTCGAGCCGTATCAACGTCGCTGCGCTCAAGGAGCTCGGCCTGGATCTGGCAGAAGGGTACACGGACGAACTTCAAGTCATGGAAGATGAGAAGAGCGATGATGAGAAGGAGGATGATAGCAAGCACGATTCAAGTGAGTCTAAAGCGACTGAGTGGTGTCTGTATGAATTGCCTGATCCAATAGGCTACCCTGGTGCTGAAGGGTTTGATTACGGCCACCACGATCTGGATGCGTACGAAGCGCCGTATGGCGATGACGAGTGACCTGTTTGATGTTTTGGGCTAGACACTACTTGTATAAATCCCTGGTGGACTGTTGAGACACGTAACGATGCAAACGACTTTCTTCCTCCGCGGACGTTAGTGAAGACCGATGCTCTCGGTCCATCAGTCGTTCGCAAAGTGCAGAGGGGCTGAGCCCGGTAGTCTCGACGCAGAGGTAGCCACGGGAAGTATCATCACTTTATCATCACTAAATGACCAAAAAGCGAATCGACAACGCGTGCTAGCAGTCGACGATAGAGAACGTCCAAACTCCAACAATCCAGACTTGAGGAGCGTAAGAGACCTACAGCCTCCTACCTCGTCGACCACCCTTCTTCCTGGTAGAGTCCGAGGGAGTAGGGGTGACATCCTCGATTCGGCCGATCCTCATACCGGCACGGGCGAGAGCTCGGAGAGCGGCCTGTCCACCTGGACCGGGCTGCTTGGTCCTGGTTCCACCGGTCGCACGGAGCTTGACGTGAAGGGCAGAGATACCGACTTCCTTGCACTTGGCAGCGACGTCCTGAGCGGCCAACATGGCGGCGTATGGCTAGGATACATATCAGCTTAAGCCGAGAGGAGAAGGCGGGGACTAGCTTACAGAAGACTCGTCTCGGTCGGCCTTGACCTTCATTCCACCGGTAACTCGGGAGATGGTCTCCTTGCCCGAGAGATCGGTAACGTGGACGAAAGTGTCGTTGAACCTGTACCTGTCAGCTTGATTCCCATATGCATGTGGTACTCTATAGCTGACTCACGAGGCGAAGATGTGAGCAACACCAAAGACGAGCTCACCCTCCTGGACCTGGGGTCCGAGGGAGACGGCGGGGGCGTTCTCGGTTCTGACCTTCTTGGGAGGCTGCAAGACGTCAGCTCGTTTGCACTGTACGACCAGATAAAGGGAGCTGGACTGACCATTTTGGTGATGTGGTTGATGGACAAGAGAAGTCAAAGGTTTCTGTCGCTGTCGAAGATTGTCTCACCAGCGAGCCTCACGCGAGAAAGGTTGACGGAATTTAGCGGAAAATTTGGTCAGACAGAGTGTGGCGTTTGACCACGTGGCCTTGACTTCCCGCCCTTCTGCTCTGTGGTGGAGGTCGACCAACAAGCTTGCCAGCATGCATAGGCTACTCAATGCGTACCGCTCAGTCGGCGACAGAGCCGGGCGTAATCAAGCGTACATGCAGGCGATGCTGTATCTGAGAGCTCTGGTCGCTCAACAAGATGCGACTGGACCACATCTGTCTATCTGACAACCAGCGTCGCTACTTCGGCAAGCGCTGGGTCCCCTTATGTCTGTGCAGGGCAACCCGACGCTCACGCGTGGTCCCTCCTCAACCGTGCCCAGAAGATCACCGCTGAGGGAAATGCTTTGTCGAACAGGAAAGGGGTCGCATGGCTCAGGACCCTCCATAGGCCATATTATCCTACATCTTCGCCGATCGGGTTGGTGGCATGTCATGCATGAAGTGCTCGTGAAGATCGTCAAGTCGTATCTCGTCAAATTCCCGTGACCCATCCAGAGCTATTGCCCGGGATCTTGCAGCACAACGAGAATATACCGTTCGTCTGCGAGGTTAGCTCTGCCAATTACTTGATCTGACTTTCAGCTTACCCGGCGTAATGATAAGTTCGTGTCTTTTCGTTCGTATGCGCATGAGCCTGAGTTCATCCTACTTTTGTCAGCTTGATCCCTGCGATTTCAACAGGCCAAACAAGCTGACCCCTGGATCACATTCTCCCACTCCCCTTGAGGCAGCGGCTACCAGCCCCTCCACCATCGCCGCATATCGCCTCCCGCTTTCCTCCTCGAAGATGCTGCCTGTACATTGCACTATCCCTCCGCTCGCTGCATTTGATGCCGAGGGGGTTGCGGACGTGATCGGTGAGCGGGAGAGAACCATCACGCCTCGAACGGAGCGGTAAGCCGATAGCCGGGATAAGGTGGATTCGATCTCGGGCGGTAGCGTTGCGGGAGCGCTCGTGGACGCACTGCCAGCGCCCGAAGAGGACGGGGGACCATTCGTTTGAGCTATCGTCTCGGTCATGATGTGACGTAGACCCAAGCTTCCCGACCTATGAACTCCTCGTCTTGTGCAAAGCGCGTACGACGTACGGACACGCGACCAGGTCGGAGTGATAAACCGGAGGGACCGATTAGCTTTCATGGTCTTTAGATTTCGAGATTTCCGATGGGCTCGACAACCAATTCAGCAGAACCGATCATCTATTCAAGTCTACAAGCATAGAAGCGAGAGATGTCGGTAAGTATCAACAGCAGGCTCAAGCGCCATGACTCGGCTGATCTGATCCAGCGATCTACGAGAACACTGCTGCGTGCGGCCGAGCGATCATGCTCTGTCTCTAGGTACGTATATCCATGCCGTCTTATCACGAGACTATCGCTTATCGTCGTAGAATACAACCTGCACCTCTGATCCGGACGTTCGCCACGTCCCCACGTCGTCTGGCTGACCCTGAGCCATCCGCCGCCGCCTCTTCTTCCTCCGCTCCTCTTTCACCTAAGATCGCACCTCTCGTCGACCAAATCTCGACCCTCTCTCTACTCGAAGTGTCCGAACTAGTCTCGGCACTCAAGACGAAGCTCAACATCACAGAGGTCGCTATGCCCACTGCTGCCGCCGCACCCGCCGCTGGCGCTGGTGCCGCTGCTGCACCTGCTGAGGAAGTGGAGAAGCCAAAGGAAAAGACGATCTTTACTGTCAAATTGGAGAAGTTCGATGCTGCCGCCAAGGCAAAGATCATCAGGGAGGTCAAGGCTATCATGCCAAACATGAACCTTGTCGAGGTGAGTTCGACTTAAAAAGGATCAGCGTGTTTATAAGTGATGCTGATGTTTTCAGGCAAAGAAGTTTGTCGAGTCGGTGCCGCAGACTTTGAAGGAGAACTTGCCAAAGGACGAGGCAGAGAAGCTACAAAAGACCTTGACGGATCTGGGAGCCACCATCTCGCTCTCATAATCGGTCATCAATCCCGCCATATCACATGCATCATTCACACCCATGCTCGGGCATCGGCCTGCCGGACCGACAGTCCTTCTTTATTGGGAGTCATTCGACGTTGTTTCTAATCATGCTTTCCCGTTTCTGCCCTTCTCTTCATGAAACTGCGCTACCCACTCCGAGATGAAGTTGACCTCGAACTTGTGGACGTCCCGGATCCTCTCAGGCTCATCCGAGTGATCCGTTAACCCATTCTCATCGTAATGATGTACGCCATCTACAGGCGTCAGCGACGACATATACGATGAGAAGGCTCCATACCGAAAATCAGGTGAAGAGGCTTGTCTACAGATGACTGCCGTCGAGGGGCAATATCGCTCTGAGGCGTCTGAGCCAAATCAGCGGCGGTGGGAAAGCTACACATCTGGATCGGACATACGCAGTATCGCCAAGGATCACGATCACCGTCGATGAAAGCCAAGCGGCTGTACTCGGTCGCAAAGTCTCCGCGTGCATTCACTTCCTCGATGTCGGGCCACTCTGGCACTGTGAAGTGCTGGCCAGGTGGATATGCCTGTTTGCAGATCTTGGACGAGTGCTCCAGCGTCACGCTTATCTGATCAGCATGCTTCTTGACGCGGTCGAGGTCGGAGGACTCACTGCCTCGAGACGATGGTTGGACCTTCCTTCGGAGCCGGCTGGAAGTAGCCCCATTGGGTGCACACTGAGGCGGTGAGACTTCGTAAGCCCAAAGGCAGAGCATGACGTACCTTGGAACAGCCACAATCGCCAGTCTTGCGAGAGGTCGGTGCTCTGGAACTTTTCATCGTCGCTGGAGCCGAAACACTGAATGTCAGCGCAGGCCCCAGACCAACTTGGCCTACCTCCTCAATCGGTCGACGGCCAGCTTCATCGGCAGGACAGCTTGCCACGACGTGCTGATCTGTCAATCTTGCCACTGCAAATCATCGATGTACTGACCTCCTTGATGTAGTTTCCATAGTTGACGATCGAGGCAGGACTAGACGTGTCAGTGATACACCCAGCGGACGTGTGAGAGATTGTCCCACATCCTGACAAGCCCGATCTGACTCTCGGCCTTACCGCTAGTAAGAGAATCGCAGAATTTGTAGAAGCCTTGGGACCCGACTGTACCGTACACTTTCAGCACTGTTGAGAGCAAACATCGCGAAATTCAGGGTAGAGACGCACCTTTCGGATCCCAATTCTTGGCCTGCCAGTATCCAAGAGGACTGGCTATGAGCTCCCCAAAGTCGGCGTGATCCTTCAGCTCAGACAGTCCAAACAGTCCCTTGACGAAGCTGGGGACAGGCTCGGGCAGATCGAGCAGTTTATCGATCGTCTCAACTGCTGACATGAGAGTATCGATGCATGTCTCGGGGGCGTACTTGATGATGGCATCGTGGTACTGAGGGAAATCGATCTGCGCGTGAGTCACCGCTGCCCTTGTCAGCACTGAGATCGGAACGGCTGGTAATTGGGGAATCATGAGACGTACCGGAAGAAGCGATGGCGCCCCAGACAAGGTGAGGATACTGCACACGCATGTGAGCGGCTCGGGCACCGGCGTACGATCCACCGTAGTAGAACCAAGGAACATTGGTCGGGTGTAGGGCGTCTTCCGATCCGAGCGGGAGAATCGACGCGGGAGGCTTGAAGTTCTCAATGAACTGGTGGTTCTCATGAGCTTGCTGTTCAACCAGTCTTTATAGACAATATCAAGACTTACGTAGGCCGAATCCTCCAGCGCCTCGGCATTGTTGAGGAATCGCAGATCGTCCGTCGAGAATGAGGAGACGGGGATAGAATCACCGTAGTACCGGTGCTCCAAGACTATAGACAGGCCGTTGGTCGCATTTGACAGGATCTCCAGGATCCCATTCTCAAGGTACGCCAACCTAGCACGTCAGCGCCTTCAGCTGTTCGCAACGCGGACCAGACTTACCGGTTTGCACCACTGGTCTCTCCGCCATCAAGCACATACACGGGTCCGCCCTCTTTGTAAGAGCTCGCATCAAGCCAGTACCGCTGGCAGAACGTGCCGTTGACCGAAGAGTCGAAGTGCGATATGCGCTGGGGGAAGCAGTGAGATTGATACCGCTTGCCCGGCGCTGACAGCACGGTCTGAGCACCATCACTACACCATCAGCATGGCCTACACAAATAGGTGAGATCCGCATACTCATGTGCAGTGGCTGTGACGGCCTCGCGTTGCAGGGCTTGATGCAAGCCAACAAGCGGTCTACCCTTTGCCGCGCTGTGACGCAAAAGAGCCTGTGGATCGAAGCTTCCGCTGACAGCTTGTGCTGTAGCTAGCAGCAACGCCAGTGCGGACGTTAGGACGAGCATGCCGATTTTTGGGGCGAGCTGTAGTGTCGTTGATGAAGCAGACAGCAACGGCTCGCCATCAACACTCGCGAGGTCCTCTTCGGCCATCTCCGAGCGATCGTCACCAACTCTCACACGGTGCTTCCAAGCAAAAGAGTAACAAAACAGGCCTTCATACAATGGAGACCGTATGCATAGCTTAAGCAAAGCTCAGCGACTATCAAGGAATGTAACGTCTACCCTTCCGACTGCGCCACCAATTGAGAAAACGACAGCCTGTTGACCGAACTCGGAAGACTACCAGACGAACCCCCGTCCTCGTGAGGAGGGGGGCGGAACTCGCTCTCGGCTGACAATCGCTCCGAGCACCTGATCCTCGTAGGATACGTAGAGGGTCAAGCGACTCTGTACATCTGTCAGCTGAGACTGTCGATGGGAGGGCAATTTCATTTGTGCGTGACTTACCTAAAGGAGCGGCCGTGAAGAAGAAACGAGAGTCGCTGAGCGCCGAAGTTTGGGCAGCGAGCATCAACGACGGAAGCAGATTTGGTTGAACCGTGAGCACGGAGAGCGCGTCGATGTCCACCGATATTTCGGACGACCATGATGCTCTGCCGAGTCGTGTTCGGTATACCCATGTCAGTATAACCATCTGGACGCTACACGCCACCTTTCACGACGTCGAAACCTTTTTGGATCGTAGGGCGTGCTCTGCACAGCCGCCCTTCACCTCACATTCTTGCTCGAGGTCGATCGTACAGCCGGCCAGACAGGATGAAAGGCGAGACACCCCACTCGAACTGGTCGATCAGGTGTATCAGCGTCCCAGGCGAGGACACCGATCTGGCCCTTTATGTGTCGTTTGAGAAGACTCGTTTCCTCTTTGGATGTGGGCAGGGTACGCAGAGGGCTTTCGTGCAGAAGCGGCTGAGCATGAGGGGGCTGAGTGCCGTATTTCTGCCTGAAGGCATGGAGGCCGGACGGGGTGGGCTTGCCGGTGGGTTGTGCTCGTGCATTTTGCGTCAGTCAATGAAGCTGAACTCCGCCAGGAGTCATCATGACAGCAGCAGATGCCGGGATCAAGCAACTGAGTGTCGTCGGACCGCCCGATACCTCGCACTACCTGGCTACTTTGCGATCCGCCGTCCAGAGGTGTGTCAGACACACAAGTCGATTGGCCGGTTGGCTGACAGGTTTCAGAGATCACATATCGATCGAGCCAGTCTCTTTTCCGTTGGACGCTTCCGGCACTGCACCACGCGAGGTACTGGTTAACCCGAACCTTACCGTCAAGGCCATCGCTTTACGGCCGGACGGCGATCACCTCGCTTCAATACATCCTCCTCTATCGCCAACTACGTCCCAGACATTCCTCGACGCCTTGCCCTTCAACCCGTTGTCATCCAGCTTCCGTCCGTCGTCCCTTGGTCCCTCTCATCTACGAATGTGGACCGAGACGGTGGTAGGAGACATGTTCGGCAAGCGGATGCGCGTACCGTCCGAATCGGCACCTCGAAATCAGCATCCCCTCGTCACGGCCGACGGTGTCATCCGGTTTGCTCGTCCTGACACTCGATATGCTTTGCCACAAGCTAGCGATATGGACGTTCTCACGGAGATGGTGTATATCTGTCAGGCGCCAGATGTGAGGGGCAAGTTCGACGTCGCAAAGGCGAACGCCCTGGGCTTGCCAAGTGGTCCAGTCCGTGGGAAGATCACGCGTGGAGAATCGGTCGAGGTGAATGATCCGAGTGTGGAAGGTGGAAAGCGGATCATCCGACCTGAGGACTGCCTAGTGGGTGGTGGACCCGGCGCAGTAAGTACTGTTTATCTATTGCATGGTCACCGTGCTGATCCCATGCAAAAGATTCTGATCGTTGTCAACTGCACGGATGGCAATCTTGATAAACTGCTTTCAGCAGAGCACTTCAAGCAATATCATGTTGAGGCGGGAGAAGATCAGAAGCGAGTTCAGGTCGTGGTGCACAGGGTGACCAGGACGGTGTGGCAGAGCCCAGCCTATCAAGCTTGGACAGAAGCATTTGGCCCAGACACGCATGTGAGCCCTAGTGTCTTTTGTGTGGGTTCCTGGCTGACGATTCCAGCACCTCCTCGGCCAGACCATGGACTGCTCAGCACGAGAGGCTTTCTTTCGATCAGCGACTTGGAACGCCACTCAGCTCTCCCTGCTCGACTCCACCATCTTTCCCGTTCCTTATTCTTCTGCTAATCCCGATCTACCTTCTCTGCCTCCCAATTGCCAGGTTATGGCACCGAATCTTGAAGTCCGCATGCACCCACCCGCCGCTCCTGCTCTCTCACCGCCACACGCCAAAGATCGCCCTTTCCCGACCAATTCGTCCGAGCTCGCGTGGGCGAAGGACGTCCTGGCAGAAGAGTCTCCCGAGTACGCACAAGCTTGCGAAGCTGCGCGCCAAGCCGTTAAGGCCGATTCACGATCGTCGCAGTTCAGCTCAGGTCCAGGTCACGACATCACCGTCACGACGCTGGGTACAGGCAGTGCGATTCCGTCTAAGTACCGAAACGTCTCGGCTACGCACCTTGACATCCCCGGAGTGGGCGGCATTTTGCTCGACTGTGGCGAGGGATCGCTCGGCCAGCTGCGGCGGCGTTTCGGACCCGAAGGCTCTCGCCGTATACTGGAGGAGTTGCGCATGATATACATCAGCCACATGCACGCCGATCATCATCTCGGCCTACAGGCTATCCTGAGGGAAAAGGTCAAGGTGAGTCTATGGGCTGATGCAACACCGAGAAAACCAGACTAATTAGTACAGCTTGGCAGCTCCGAACCCTTCTTTGTGGTCGGTCCATTATCGATCGGACTATCGCTGTACGAAACCAGGTCGTGGCAACAAGGCATCGACCAAGCAACTCTTGACTCGGTGATCTTCCTAGACAACATGCGTTTCGGACGGAACTCCCACCCCTCGTCCCCACCCGGTAGCCCACGATCCCGGCCAGGGACGGATTTGCCAGTCAGCGGCTGGCCGAGTGTGGACATCTTCGCTCGCGGGTTTGAGGCGTGAGTCGACTCTGAATGCCGCTATGTCTTCCGATTCACTGACGATGTCAGCATTGCCCGTCATCAGGATGGCGTCAAAGCTCTGGTGGATGCGCTCGGCCTGAAGCACATCGCGACTCCTGTAGTTGAGCATCGAGGTCGTGCATACGGTCTTGTTCTTGAACATCAATCTGGCTGGAAGATTGTGTCAGTTGCACACACCGAGATCAAGTGCTTAGGGCATGTGCTGATGAGATAGGTACTCGGGAGACACAAAGCCCTGTCAAGCCCTGATCACCGCTGGCAAGGATGCAACACTTCTCATACACGAAGCGACTCTCGAGGATGACAAGCCGGAAGTCGCCGCTCAGAAGGGACACAGCACCTTCTCTCAAGCCATCGACATTGGCAAAGAGTGCGTCATCTATCCTCTTCATGCTCATACTGGAAGCACGCTAAAATGATCAGGATGAACGCCTCCCACATCCTTCTCAATCATTTCTCACAACGGTATCCCAAGCTGCCGAAGCTCAACTTACCTTCGAACCCCTCGTCCTCCGAAGCCGTCATATCCATCTCGTTCGATTTCATGTCCATCAAGGTCGGCGACATGTGGAAGATGGCCTACTATATGGACGCACTTTCACTGCTTTTTGATGAAGCAGAGCCAGAAGACGGAGACGACACGATGGACGCCGTCGAGCACGATCTCAATCCCAGTATCGACAATGCCGGAAACGGCAAGAAGGGCAAGGGCAAGCAGAATGGCCAATCTGGCCAGAAACCCTCAACGACCAACAACAAAGCGCAGGACGCGCTAAATGGCCCTACACAGAATATCTCGAAGCGCGCTCAAAAGCGGGCGGAACGCAAAGCAGAGATCGAAGCTCGCGAAGAGGCCGAGCAGAACGCTCAGCCCAGACGGCAGACAAGTCCACCGAGTGACGTGCCCGATGCCAAACGACCTAGACGTGAAATCGTGGTAGAACGACCTGCCAACACCGCATAATGATCCTTCTTGTAAATACACCCCTGCTCCCGGACTCATCGCATCAATTGCATCACTCCTTCGTCAGCATCACATATGTACCATGCATCATTTCATGCCTGTTGAGGCTCAGACTGCGACGGTCGGAAGCAAAAGAGTGGCTCGACGCGACTTTCTTCTGGACGCGTCGGAAATGAGCAAGTGAAATGACGAACCTGCTATCTACACTGCATACGTATCTATTGCTCTAAGGCGATGTCGCGCGCTCGAGAGGGCTCGGTCGAGTCGATGGCTCCGAGCCACATAGGCGAGCTCGATATTGACGACCCGACGCATCGTCTAGCGATCTTTTACCCGGCCGTTCAATCGCTCACAAACGCCTTGGGAGGGTACGAAGAAGTCGAAACTAGTCCGGGCAAGTACGAGACTGTGTATCGACCTGGAGATTCGATCTTGGCCGTCCTGAAGGATCTGAAGAAGCTGTGGAGGAAGGATGATAGTGATGATGAGAGGACGGTGGCTAGGTGTATGCACCGAAGTGGACTTATGAGGGAGTTGATCGCGATCTTGGTGGAAATGACCGATCGAGGGGATTGGGGCAGGAAGGTCGCCCTTGTTGCCTGTGAGTCTGTCATTTGTGCCGTTTACCCGGCACGGGAGTGCTGACAAAGCTAGGTGATCTGATCGCGGCTCTTACTTGGCCGATCGACGTTGCGCAAGAACTCAAAGAGATGGCTGACGGTCCGGCGGTCGTGACGGATTACGCGAGTTTGCTGAGAGCACAACAAGAGTACAAAGTAGGTCTCCAGCGGTATTGTGATCGTACATCTTGGCTGACATGCGCTCAGGCGATGTTGCTACAAACGAACGCACCTCTCCGATGTCTGCTCTCGCTCATGCTGCCATGTCTCGCCAACACACGAAAGGAGGAAAAGGACGAACGGGTCATTTCGCTCGGTCTCCATATTGTCCGAAATATGCTGTCAATCAAGGACGTCGTCGCGACAAGTACAACAACGGGCGAGAAGGAGGAGATGTCGAGGCTGCAGGTCTGTGACAAACTTCTCAACTCCCTTCTCAAGTCTCCAGCTGACAGCTCGTAGTCCAATCTGATACTACAGCTGAACAAGTTGACATTCTTTCAACTTTTCCTTACGCTCGCTTCTTGCGCCGAGAAAACGATCTTCAACCAGTACAACGTGTTGGTGCTCGACATTCTGTATCTGGTGTATCGGGGTCTTCGACCAAAAGACCTCGTCAAGGACCAAGCGAGGGTAAGTCGGGGTTCCCCCTTGATGTCGGTGTAGTTCTGACTTCCAGGCGCCAATGGATCAACTTGCCGACTTGCTCGAGAAGGAGCGAAAGACGAAAGCTTTGGGGACGAAGAGCAACTCCACTCGTCATTCTCGCTTTGGCACAACCATCCAGGTCAAGGCTGTGAGTATCATCTCCCTGTGATCAGGAGACGCTGAGTTGCGGCTGACGTGTACAGGGCGACCAAAAACTCATCCTGCACAAGCAGAACGCTATTCATGTCAATCCCGGCAAAATCCTTGATGAAGGCAAGAAGAAGCGAGCTCAGCGTATCAAGCAGATGGTGAGCTGCACATCTCTGTGTGGAGTGACAGAGCTCATTGCTGCAGGATGATCTCACGCAACTGGTCCGGCTTGACCCCGATGCCATGCGTGCCTTGCAATCCTTCGCCAAAGACTTCTTGAAGAGCTGCTTCAACAGTGCGTTTGGTCTCCCGCAGCAGAGCATGTTAGTAATGAGTGTATAGCCTTCTTCGCGTCTGTGGTCAAGGATATCCGTATGGAGCGATCTAAAGTCCGGCCGTCCGACAACATCAGGACGTTCTACCTCGCTGCTTTCTTCATAGAGTACCTTTTGGCCTTACGGCGGAAAGAGCTTGACGCCGCGAGGAAGCGAAAGGAGAATGGCACGGCGGACACGGCCGACGAGGAGGGCAAGCGATTGTTGCCTTTAGGCCTGGTCGGTGAGATGGCCGAGATGGATTCAGTGCGATGGGTCGTCATGCGAATGAAGTTCAGCATGGAGGAAAGGGTGGGTCAGCATTGTCTCTGTTTTGAATAGTGTACTGATGGTCTCTAGCCACCCGCTTGGACCGAGCTGCAAGCTAGTATTGATTGCTTCACTCAAATCGTTCGTACCAATCACTCCGTGTCGTGTTCTGGGTGTGAGACTGATAAGGCAGCTACTCCTCATCGACGCAATGGCTGCATCCAAGCTTGAAGAGGATCTCGAAGTGGCAGAGATCCTGCAACATCAGCTGTACTACAACGGAGATGTCCTCGACTCGTCACTCGAGGTAGTGGCGAAGTACAAGGATCAGTCGATCGGGTAGGACCCCATGTTTCGTGTAAGAGTCAGGCTGACTGGTATCAGATACCTTGACTCGGTCATTCACTTCGCCTACGTTCTCCTTCGAATGCTCGAACGGTATTCCAAGACGAAGACCTTCATGTTCGTTCGAAAGCGCAAAGCTGCACGGAAGAAGCGCAAGGTCATCGAAGAGCAAGGTAGCTTGCCTGAAGACTACGATGGCGAGAACGAAGAGGATATTCAGGCGGAGAAGGACATGCCGAGCTATGCCGAACACGCTTTCACATTCACCAGCTTCGAGATGGTATGTCCATACTGCGTAACGACCCAGGCGTCCAAGCTCACATGTATGGTAGCGCTTCGCTCAGGAGCATGTGGTCAACACTCTCTTGACTTACCTGGCACGATTCCAGGGATTCGAAGATCCGGAACAGATGAAACGCGTCGTGGGGCTTATGCATCGTCAAGTCGTCCGATCGAAGGCCGAGGGCCTCTACTTCCGAGTAAGCTCCCTGATCAAGATTCGAGGTGATGATAAGCTGACATGGGGCAGATCGGTCCACTCAACCTATTCCGCCAGATCCTGGATCAACGCGAATCATTGCCCAAGTCAGATACGTCAAACGACCTAATTCAGATCATCAACTACATCCTCCGCAAATTCTTCAAGAAGGTAGCGGAAGATCCGTTCATCATCGTCGAAACTCTGGGTCCGAAGAGTAGAAACAAGTGGAAAGACCTTTCTTCTTACCGCAGTGATGAAGAAGGTGACGATGGCATGGGCGGCCAGGGCGCCAGGATCCGCGAAAAGGTGCGTCGCACTTCCGTGATGTAGTGCTGATCGCTGATCGGGGCTTCAGATGGGACCAGCGGAACTCGAATTCAAGAAGAAACACAAATTGAGCTGGAGTCAGCAGATGGAGGTTGTCGTGGCTGTCTTGCTGCAGGCGCAGCACTCAGCCTGGATCGACTGGGTCATCGAGGTGAGCCACACTTCGACCGAATTGTGGTGTAGGCCTGGACTGATGTGTAGGTGCTGGAGATCGCCTTGGCGTCTCGACAAGAAATCGTCATTTCGGTCGACGGGTCGCGCGGGCCTCGTGATGGCGAAGAAGAGGCAGCGGAAGATGAACGTGGGGTACGGCACATCGGCGTGCCGAGCAAGGAGGCCCTCGACAAGTTCACCCAGTTTGGTGGGTTTCCTGAGTCAAACCGGCCCAACCAAAGTCATGCTGATGTGGCAGATCTGCCCCTCGACAAGGACGAACACAAGTCGGCGGTGTCGTCTGATCCTCACCTGCGCTTGATGCTACAGCTCGTCTCTTTCGAGCGCACTTTCGACGATATGAGTCAGTTGAACTTGGCTTCATATAGGGTCAAGTGGCACTGTCGCTGACTCTCACAGCCGAGATCGAGAGCTGGTCAATACCCGCCAAGATCCTTCCGTCCAACATTTCCACCTCGATCGGCGCTTTGAAGCAATACCTCGTCAACCCACCTTCCCTCGAGCTCGACCCGAAGCAGCTCATCCAGAAGAAACGGAAACGCCGTCCCCGTTTGGCCCGCGACGGATCCGATGACGAAGACGAGGACGACGGCGGTCTGCCCCAACAACAGCGACAACGAAAGAAGAAAGTCGCTGAAGTTCAGAACTACAAATCGGCCGCTTTTATTGATGACAGTGAGGACGAGGATGAAGTTGCCGACAGGGCGTTCTTTGAAAAGGAGAAACAGTTGAGAGAGAGGATGATGCGTGTAGCGGAAGAACAGGCGGGGAAGATGATGAGGGATGTCCAGGAGAAGAAGCAGGGGAAGAAGGCGAAGGCGAAGGCGAAGGGGCCGGGCGATGACGCGGACGCAGACGAAGTGTTGCGGGTGGCGGCGAACGGTAATGAGTCAGACGAATCGAGTGCCTCGAGTAGCGACGTTGACTCTTCGAGCGACGATGAAGGACCTCGGAAGGGCTCTCGCCGGCAAAAGAAGCGCAGACGGTCAAGTCAGCCTACCGCAGCGGACGAGTCGGACGAAGAGGCGGATACGACGCGATCGGCCGCACCTCTATCGGAAGAGATGATCGATTCCGACTCGGAGTAGTATCTCCCTCTCAGCTTGTTGTACCCTTACCTTGCCCTTGTCAATGTATGCATGACAGACATCCTCTTACGCTTGATTACATCGCAGCTTATTGATTCCCTTCATCGTGGCCTGCGCCTAATCGTCCAAAGTAGACCTCCCCTACTCCAGCGCCTAGAATCACACTGATCGTCCACCAGACATTGAAAGTCATAACTACCAGCCTGGGCTGTCAGTCTAACGCCCGAGCCGACCAAGGGAAGTACATACATGAGGAGGTAATGCAATGTCGTTTGCAGGGCCTGAATCGCTCCTCGAGACAAGTCGACTCCCCAGCGAAACGAGCGATGTGAACGGCGTTCGGCTCGGGGCAGAGGTGACCACACGCCCCCTTCTGGCTTATTCAGGTCGCCGGGGTCGAGTGGCTGATAAGCTGTCGAAGTGGATGATATACGTCGTAGGACAGTAATCGAAGATTCTGAATCCCTTCTCCCCTCATCACTGTCTGCCTCAGCTCAAGCTCCATTCGAGAAACTAAGTAGAAGTATGACCCACTTTGATATAGACCATTCGTGCTCACACCCTCTCCGGTGGGCCATCAACCACCTCTCTAACCCTGCCAAAAGGAATACAGCGAGGCACACGCCCGCCATACCCCATACTGAAGTTGGTCTCCAAGTTCTGATCCAGAGTGAATCAGTACCCACCCCTCCGTGGAAGTACATTTTCGTCTCGACCTCGTTCGTGTTTGTCGGCATGTTCTTCTCTTTGATCTTCGTGCTTTATATGTACTTGGGAAGTGCGTGAGAGGTGCATCCGATTGATTAGATGGTGCGGTAACAGATTGAGTTAGGGGATGTGATCAGAAAGGACCGAGTGCTGATCAGTCCATGTCCATTCCTTTGACCCGCTCAACTTTCAGATCTCCCTATGGCATCGTGGAGGACCGAACAGACCGTCATTGCCCCACTTTCAGATTCAAAGCTCGCGAGAATGGCCTCTTATTTGCATTGGGAAACTACTGAGGCTACGTGATTATCAAACCGGGGGCAGTTTTAGGGATTTCCAGCTAATATCGCTGCTGTGGCGCGAGCCTTGAGGAGATGGATAGAGATGAAGTGGATCGTTGCCGTCCAGAAGGGCCTATGTACAGCCTTGCCCCAATTCTCCAGGATGCGCCGTGATTCCGCGTCGCAGTATCCACCTGAGGTGATCGGGAGGGGATGGAAGAATTCCAATCTGTCGTACCCCTGTAGTCGGTCGACCTTTTCCATCTTTGTCGCTCGGGCATTCGCACACAAGACATCCAGGTTATCCTCAATGTTCTCGACCAAGCGGCTAGACAATTGAAGATGAGGGCCCGGCTCCTTCCTCCTTGAGCTGTGGATATGCTTGACCGAGTCGACGGAGAAGATCGTCAGATCAATATCCGCATCCTGAGTCTGGGACGGGCCTGTGGCAGAGATTCGGCAGCTTGGCGCTCTCATTCATTGTTGACATGACGTGGCATAACCACGTAGATAGTGCCTGGGCACGGCACGGCACCGATCCCGATTGTATGGACGTAAGCGGTCATCGGCAACGACATCACCGAGCTCACTGCCGAACATCGTCACCGCGACACGTACATTGGAGTTGACCTCGACTATCTTTGTCGTTCCCCTCAGCACTCAATAGACTGCCAACACGATGGACTACGCCTATGCCGCCCTTGACAAGGGTATGATCCCCGACGTCGCGCTCCGACCTGTCATCCGTCAACTCTGCCGCAAACGACTCCGCGAGATCGACCATGGTGGGTTGAGCAGGACTCAGACTGGAAACGCAGGAACATCGACTGACCTCTACTCCAGGCTCGCTGACAGCGAACCACGCTGCCAAGATGGCATTCGTGCAGGACCTCCACTCCCGACCGATCGCTATCAAGCAGGAGAAAGCGAATGAACAGCACTACGAAGTGCCCACTTCGTTCCTTCAACTCTGCCTCGGGCCCAGGATGAAGTACTCGTCATGTATGTGGCCTAACGAAAAGTCGAGTTTGGGCGATGCGGAAGATGCTATCTTGGCTAGTTATTGTAAAGAGGCGAGGTTGGGTAAAGGGTTAAGAGGGGTTGGGGAGGGCGAGTGTGAGGCTGGTAAAGAGGGAGAGGGGTTGAGGATCTTGGATTTGGGATGTGGGTGGGGTAGCCTGGGTCTCTTCCTCGCTGAGGTGAGTGAATGGCAAGGACTTGACCTGAAAGCGTTACTGATGTATGTAGCAATACCCACTGGCGGAGATCACCATGTTGTCAAACTCCCGCACGCAAAAGCTACATATCGATGCTCAAGCCGCCGAAAAGGGGTTCAAAAACATCACCGTCATCACTGGCGATGTCAACGTCTACGATTTCGAGGAGAAGGGCCGGTGAGCACTGTTGCTATGACTCCAAATTTGGTGGTAATACTAACACGGGTCCAGCTTCACGCACATCATGTCGATCGAGATGTTTGAACACATGAAAGCCTACCCCCTCCTCTTCCGCAAAGTCTCATCATGGCTCGCCCCCGGCGGACTGGTGTTTATCCATATCTTCTGCCACCGCGATACGCCCTACCATTTCGAAGAAGACGACGGCTGGATGGCCCAAACTTTCTTTTCGGGCGGGACGATGCCTTCGCTCGACTTGTTCACATACTTCCAACAAGATCTCACTCTCCTCCATTCGAGTTATCTCAACGGCACGCATTACGCCAGGACGCTGGAAGCTTGGTTGAAGTTGCAGGATAAACATGGGAAAGAGGGGTTGAAGATCTTGACGGATGCTATGGGTGAGGAAGAGGGGAGGAAGACTTGGTATAGGTTCAGAGTGTTCTTCATCGCTTGTGCAGAGTTCTTCGCTCTCGACGGTGGTGAGACGTGGGGAGTGGGTAGGTACCTGTTTGAAAAGAAGAAGTAGAAGAGTATAGAAGGGTCATCTCGGGCACTCAAATGCATATTTCGTATAGTCTACATATCGTGGCTTGGGGAGACACTGATGGGTGCATCCTGTATTATCCACATTTGTCGACGTCTACTTGTGCTGGAGAGTCTCCTCGGTGTACCAGTTCAGACCGAGGAGCGCTGGTTCGTGAGCGATGTCTTTTAAATCATCAGTCAAAGAAATCACTCACAAGGCTCCTTGAGGGTGTTGTGCTGGTACCCAAGCACGGCAAGCTGCGTTATCAGCTACGTTCGGTACTTCGTCACGACTGTGCTCAACCTACACATCCGGGGTCGGCGGAGAAGTGGTAGCCGGCGCTAACAGGGAAATTGCACCACCTAGCAATGAAACATCGAGTGAAATGTCCATGCGAGAAGATCATGACGTCCGCATGGTCCGCATCTTCTGGGCGTTCGACCGCATCTTCTGCCTGGGATATCAGCTTTTACCCACAGCTGAAGGAGGGGTGGAACGAGCTGACCTCTTGGTGGATTTTGCGGATCTTGGCGATCACCCTGTCGACCCTATCTGACATTTGTTGCGGGCTCTCTCCGGGCTGCTCGCCATCTGGGCATCTATGTTCCATCAGTCAATGCTCGAGCCGGGCAACTTGACAATGACTTGCCCGTCCTTCCAGATCTCCCAGCCGGGCTGCTTCTGTCGGATATCCTTGGTCAACATCCCCTCGTATGCTCCATAAGCCCACTCTCCGACTTCGGGGTCAGTGGTAAATGATGACTTGGGCGGTTTCGTGTCACCGAACAGCTATGTTCACGTCAGTGCAGACCCGACGAGACGATGAAGAGGCAACGACATACCAGAGCAGCGGTCTTTTGAGCTCGTTGTCGAGGTGACACCAAGATATGTCGGACGTGTTCGGGGTGGATGAGACCTATTCCAATGTAAGCTGCCTGGTCGGCCAATGAGACGGCGAAGATGTGGACTCACGGTCATCGCCGACCATCCTCGGTGCCATTTCCTTGACCATCCGTTCACCGTTGGCGGTCAGGGGGATATCGGTAGTACCCGTCTACGTGGTCAGTGGTGATTGTCGCGCGATATGTCGCAGAATGTCGAACAGCTCGATCAGATGGACCAGAGGGGGTAAGTGGGTCATCTACTCACATGTCGGCCATTCAGCGACCATTCGGTCTCGCCTGTACCCATCAGTCACGGAATCTCCTGTGGTGTGCCTTGCTTTACAGTCGGGGTCGGCGACACCACTCACCATGCCTGACGAGGTAAACTCTTGGCATCCTTCGCTTGACCATCTTGACTGACTTCTGGGGGATGCTCCTGAAGTGTTGCGAGAGATCTACGAGTATGAGCGGTCCTTATAGCCTCCTGCAAGCTCGTTGCTTCTAAAGTCGTTGCACTCCATGGTTACGTCATCTTCCTCTGTTCCATGTGAGCCTATCGGTCACAGCAGACATTCACACGCCTAAACCATCCAAAGCCCCCAGGCTGCAGAATTTGAAACGGGGTGGTAGCTGAAACTGCCATAAAAGGCAATTCTATTCTTTTTGTCTTGTGGGACAAAACAATCGTCTGTGCGCGCGTCAGCCCTGGGAGAGTTTAACTTTGACTTGTTTGCTCCCGCTCTACGCTACGGTGGGAGGCTTGGACAGTGCATCACCCCCGTTTTACACTCCCCATCAACAGTCTTTTCACTCAGATACACTCACTCTCATCAAGTCACTCGACAACACACTCTACACCGACACTCTTTTGAATAAAAATCATATATCACTCTCTCTCTCCCTTTCAATCAATCACCATCCCTTTCACCGCGATCAACCGAGACTCTGATGCTCTGGACGATCAAACAAGGGGATCAACACCGACCACCTCGACAACTCGAACAAGAACAGTCTCGTCTCGCGCACGCTCCTTTACCACCCGCATACATCTGCAATTCGCTATTAGCGTGTTGCTAGACGACTGCTTGTATCGCTCGTAATCGATCCAAGCGCCTTTTCGATTACGTTCACGTCACTCACGCCATTCAAGCAACAATGATGCGAACTACCGCCTTTGCCCTTGTGGCCGCCGCCGTCGTGTCTGCCCAGGTAGGTTTGATGCTCTTGGGCGAGGGACGATGGGTCAAAGGACGTGGAGCTGGTGGGACCGTGAGGTCGGCCAGCTCGATGACAGGCTCGCACGCTGTCATCCTGGTCGAACCCGAGCTCCGCCGCCGACACCCGCTATGACCCATCCATCTCTGTGACTCCTCCTCGTGATCACCACTGACTCCTATAGTCCGACTCGACCCTCATCCCATCCAACATCTCTTCCTCGTGTACCTCCTTCCTGACCGCGCTCAACGCCGACTCGAGCATCCAGTCATGTGTCACGCCCTTGATCAACGCTACCGCCTCGTTCACGCCTGCCCCCGAGTCCAACATTAGCGCTACCGACGTCGACGACACGCTCGCCACGCTTTGTCAATCTGAAGGATGCGCCGATCAGGCTATCCGAGGATGGCTCTCTGGCTTTTACTCGAACTGTTCGGCCGAGTTGACCTCTTCTACCGAGTACAACTCTCAAGTCCGAGAACTGTACGATGTCCTCTACGTCGTCAACCCCTTGCGAAAAGCCGTTTGCGCCATCGATTCCGGTAACCAGCAGTACTGCGTCAAGAATATTGTCGGCAGCCAATCGTCCAACAGCAGTGGCAGTGCCAGTGCTAGCGGTAGCAGCAGTGCCTCCTCGGCCGAAGCCAGCGCTAGCGCTGGCGCTAGCGGATCCGTCATGCTCTCCAGCTTTGCTGCTTCGACTTGGGAACCCATCGAGGTCGCCGCCAACAACCTCTACATCTCGATCTCCGTCCCGGTCTCTGACCTGTCGAGGCGATTCCTCAAATCGTTCGGCGCTCGACAGGACGCCGGTGATTCGGTCCAGCAACAGACTTTCGCTTCCGTCATTACTCCCAACACGACGACGTACCGAAACACCAACCTTCCCTTCCTCTTCCTTCAGCCTACCATGGTTGCCGCTTCCCTCTGCACCCCATGCACCCGAGAAGTCATGGTCTCTTATATCAAGTGGGAGACTGCTTTCCCCTACGCTCTCGGATTGAGCCAATCGCCCATCCTTGGTGGTCAGAGCGAACTATGGAACGCCATCAACTCGACTTGCGGTCAAGGTTACGTGAAAGCCATCACTACCGAAGTTGGAATTACCGCTTCGGCATTCAACTCCTCCAGCGGCGCCCTCGCACAGATCGCAACGGGCAACAGCGGTCTCGCCTCGATCGTTGCCTTCGCAGCCGTCTTGGCCGGTGCCGTCACCCTCCTCGTCTAAAGTCACATTCGAGACTTCAAGCTCTCCGTGGCCTCCGATTACGCCGGACAGTAAGCCCAGCGGAGTTTGGAGAGTCATAACGAAACGGTGTGGTGGATGTAGAGAATTTTGACTTTTCCCCCTTCTCCCAAATTATACCCCCCTGGACAGTCTTGTTTGTGTTTCTATAGCTCTGTATTTCTGCCCATGTAGGCATGAAATCTTTCACACAACACACCGCCAAAGTTTCGACAGTGCGGTAAAACGTGGCGCCAGGATAGGACATCTAGTCAGAGCGCTTTTACTAGTATCTCGACGTTTGCGAGGCTCTCGGATGGCACCTCTCGGTCCCCGAGCGCCGCGCCCAAAGCGTCGTGTCTAGGCTTATACAATACATTGTGGTGGGTCCCGCTATCGCGGTGTCCCCGACTAGATAGTCTAGTCCATCTGAACCTGCTTGGGTCCGCGCCCGGCTCCGCCCAGGTCGTCTCCTTCGTGGCCTGATCCCAAGAACACCTGGAACATCATTTATGCCCCGTTGATGCCTTCTTCCGGGACCAATCCCTCCGCCAACATCCGCTCCAATTTCCTAACTTCATCCGTCGTCGTCGCGCGCATCAAAGCCTCTACTACCCGTTTCTTCTCTTCGGGCGTCATCAACCTCCCCTTCCCACCCTTGCCCTTCCCTCCGCCGGCGGTAGCTGCTGTTCCCGCTTTTGTCGATGTGGAGAGTGAGGCACCGCTGATGGTTGATGTGGAAGGTATGGAAAGTTGTTGTGCGAGATCATTTGGTAAACCCGTCGAAGAGTCTGTCAGGAGTTTACGAGCTTCTGTCCGTGTGGAATCTTTGATACGCAGGAAATCGAGCGTGTGGAGATTACCCTTGGCCACCTAATGAATCTTAGCTGTGGATTTCGGGGAAATATATTGGAATGCGGGGCTGACCTTCCATACTGTGAATGCCTCGTAGTGCTCGTGCTCCGTGATGGGGTTGCCCTTGAGCGAAAGATGGCGGAGATATGGTAGATTCTCGAGGGGTAAGAGGGTAGCGAGCGAGGAGATGAGGTTATCCGTGAGAACTGGGAGTATGTCAGCTTATGAGAACAGACCCGACCCGGTAGCTGACGGACCTAATGTGACGAGATTGGGGATCTGATGATCAGCCACTGTACCGCGCATACTCGAAAATGACTTGGACCTACGTTTGGTGGGAGAGAAGGGCTGATGGATGAAATCTGGTTTTGGGCGATGTGTATAGAGTGTATACGTGGTGCTGTTGGATCAGCATCACGTTCGCACCACGATCCGGAATCATCGAGGAAGAACAGCAGCGCTGTCGGATCCGTCTCCACCCTATCGTCCTGACCACCATAGCATCCTGACCACCATGTGGACGGTCACCAACGCTGACCCGCGCTTGGACCGCCCCCTTCGTGCGCCTTCCGTCGGACGCTGCAAGCCATTATCCAAATCTTCAGTCGCGGTCACAAGGCCTCGATCTCTGTCCTCTCCGAACACCATGCTCCTGATACCAAGCACCGCCGATTGATTAGTCTGCCACTCACACAACGGGATGTTCCCCAGGGCCGTGATCGAATTGTCGGTCAGGTTGAGCGTATCATACGTTCCCTGATGCGACGCCAAGTTCTCGATTGCAGGTATTTGCAGTCCTACCGATGTTTCAGCTCTTTGACCCTAGACGGGAGCACCCTGCGGCATCTACGAGCTTACCTCTGAGCTCCAGCTCCCTCTCTTTCAATGGATTCAAGTGCTTTGGATGTTCAGTGATACTCGTCACGTGTGTTCTGTCTGACTGACCGATTGTGCTTTCGAGACGTACTGCCGGTCAGCTCTGCTTGCTCTATTCGACGTAGAGTAGCTTACATCAGGTGTGAGACGCATCTTCGCCAGCGTCTGCTCTGCTGGCTATACTTCCTGTCCTTGCGAGTGACCTCTTATAGGTCTTTTGAGCTTGCTGCTTGATTGATGATGTATTGTATACAGTTGACTTAACTTCACGCTTGCAGAAGAGAGCGTACGGTGATAATCCCGTAATTCCGCTCGCGTGGCAATTGATATTCCTCAGGAACGACGCCTCAACCGCGCACGGATCTCTCCACTTTCTAAACGCGTTCAACCAACGATCATCCAATATCCTCCCCCATCCCATCGCATCCCTTCCTTCATCCATCAATCCCACCCTTATATACTTCATCACTTCTTCCGACATGGCCGACTCGTACTACGAGAACGCTCACCACGATGACGATTCGGTAGATACCAACCCAAACGGTAATGGCTATCACCAGGAGTACGATCAGTCAGGGCACGGACCCGGACTGCACAGCGACTCGTCAGTCGCAGATGGACAGTACGCCAATGGAGCTCCTACGCCAGCCAAGAGTGATGGGGCTGGAGGCATGGGTGCTCCGGGTCCTGTACAGACGGTCAAAAAGGCACTGTCGAGCTGGGTCGGGTTCTCCAACCTCCCCAATCAGGTTCACAGGAAGTGCGTCAGGTAAGTTGTTCGGCGGGTCTGGGGCGATGGGCAGATATCAGTAGCCCTCGAGGAAGGCTTTTGCAGTCTGCTCGGAGCCTCAGAAGTGGAGGAGAATCTCTCGACCTCGTGCTGACTCCACAGGCGAGGTTTCCAGTTCGTCGCGATGGTAGTCGGTGAGTTGAGCACCGTCCTTTGGCTTCACCCCTCCATTTGTGATGTCCCTCTACACTTCTGTTCGCTTATTCGCGTCCTCAATCACTCGAAAGATTCTGAAATGTATCTTGAGACATCATGCTTACTGTTCAGGCGAGTCCGGACTCGGTAAATCGACGCTCATCAACACCCTCTTCGAAACCCCTCTCTACCAGCCAAAACAGGTCCCTGCGCCGGGCACCGACCGAGGAAAGACGGTACAGATCGAAAGCATCAGCGCCGGTAAGCTCACGTCGCTGTCTACTAGTCGAGGAGCCGAGCTGACTTCGCAGATATCGAGGAAAACGGAGTCCGCTTGAAGTTAACTGTGGTGGACACTCCTGGATTCGGAGACTTTGTCAACAATGATGACAGGTGAGCTGAGACGGATACATATTGAAGACGACAGCTCACTCTAGAAGCTGGAAGCCCATCGTCGACAACATCGATGCCCGATTCGACGCGTACCTCGAGCAGGAGAACCGCGTCAACAGGCTCAAGCTCGTCGACAACAGAGTGCACGCTTGCATCTACTTCATTCAGCCTACTGGTCACTCGTGAGCTACATGAATGGCCTCGCTCTCTGGCGAAGACGGTAGCTCATTACATCCAGCTTGAAACCCATTGACATCGAGTTCATGCGAAGATTGCACCAGAAGGTCAACCTCATCCCCGTCATCGCCAAGGCCGATACTCTGACCGAAGAAGAGGTCATGCTGTTCAAGCAGAGGGTGTGTGCGGTTTTGAACAGGGGAGAGTATGTGCTGACGGGGCAGATCCTGGCTGATATCGCGCATCACGGTATCAGAATCTTCCAGCCTCCAGCGTACGAGAACGAGGATGAAGAGACTATCCAGGAGAACGAGGAGATCATCGTAAGCTGAATCCGGCAAGATGAGTGCCTGAAGCTGACCATTCAGAGCAAGGTGCCTTTCGCTGTGGTCGGCTCCGATGCAAGGGTCCGAACGCCCGAAGGTCGTGAAGTTCGAGGACGAGCGTACCCCTGGGGTGTCATTGAGGTCGACAACGAATCGCACTGTGACTTTGTCAAGCTCCGTCAAATGCTGGTCAGGACGCACATGGAGGAGTTGAGGGAGCACACCAACGACGTCTTGTACGAGAACTACCGTACGGACAAGTTGAGGGCAATGGGAGTCGTGCAGGACGAGAGTGTCTTCAGAGAGACGAAGTGAGCTTTTCCCTTTCATGGGGTCAAGAGTGTCACTGACAGACCCAGTCCCGCTGCCAAGCAGGCTGAGGAGCGGACTCTGCATGAGGTAAGCTGGCTGACTTGGTATCGTGTCCACCGCCCGTAGCTGACATACACCTCAGGCTAAGCTCGCCAAGATGGAGGCCGAGATGAAGATGGTGTTCCAGCAGAAAGTTCAAGAGAAGGAATCGAAGCTCAAGCAGTCGGAGGAGGAGCTATACGCCCGACATCGAGAGATGAAGGAAGCTCTGGAAAAGCAGAGGCTGGACCTCGAAGACAAAAAGAGGCGTATCGAATCTGGTCGACCGTTGACGCCAGAAAAGGGTACCGTGAGTGTACACCGGGCTTTTCGGTCTAGTCCCATCACTGACTGTCACAGCAGAAGAAGCGATTCGGCTTGGGCAAGTAGGAATAGCCCGCCTTCACGTCTATACCCCACCTTGTTCCGCCTCCGCCCAACCTGTCAAGGGCGAGGATATACCTTTGTTGGGACCCCTCTCCTTGTCCATCTCCCAAAACCCTACATCTGTACATTGCCTTCTTCTCGCTCATGGTCTCTCGATACCTTTCATAACATAACTACCTTAGTTGACGATACTTTATGTGATTACGCTGGAACTCATTTTGAGGCGCGCGTCGCGCCAGTGGGGGTTTTAGTGCAAAAGCTTGTCTGCAATCGCTGCCAAACAACTCACACATACTCCGATCGCTTGCAGTGAGAGTAAGCGCATGCTTCGTATGCGCTGCTTAACGACGGGTGTGCAACACAAAACGCAAAAAGATCGTGAACCACAGCACCTGACAGGATTCCCGGATCGTCCCCGACTCCGGTACTGACTGGGCGGCATCTAGCTTAGCTTCGCAGATCGGACGGGATGCGGCGTTTTCTAGATCCTATGGCCGTGGATAAAGACTTCGATTAAGTTTGTGATTATATACTGGGATTCACTTGGCAGCGGACATCTTCGCACCGAGCAGTCTGTCATGACTGCACATCGCGCTGAACGACACGTATCGACGGGACATGGCTACCAGACACACCCAAAAAGACTAGCGATTCTGATGTCGTCCAGTGCAGCCTGATACCGTTCACGAGGGGTAGCTGGATACTTCCTCTGCTACGACACCGACCGCCCACCACAACAGCTCTTGGGATCAAGCATCGACTCGCACGTTTGTCGAGCCATCGGCCCAGGGCTTCAACGCTAGTCATTGACTAAGATCCTCGCCTTGCGACCCTCTCGGAAGGGGGGCCTGCCGTGATCGAAAAGGCTTGGCCATTCAATCTTGGTCGATGTCCCCGTTGATGATCCCGCATAGATGGAGGGAACGGAGGCGTAGGTGTGTCACCCTCCCTGGTCCAAAGGAATCGGTCTCGGCGTAGGTCTATACTTGCGAGCAAATGACTCTGTCAGTCACTTACCCGCTAAAGGCAAGGAGGATCAGCACTCGAGATAGATTACGGCAGGACGATCCTTCAATCCTGCCTACACCCTTGCATTCCGATCAAAGGCGCCGGACTGACTTGCGCTGACTTAGTATTGGGATCGACAGGCTCCCTTTGAACACCCATATCAATCTCATCGCCCTACTCCTGATCTGGCCGCGCTAGCTCGTTTGAGCGATTATTGACGAAGTGGTATAAATGTGGATCCGGCTGGGCGTTCTGATTGCGCTCATCCCCTCCGATCCGGCCTATCTCGACTGCCCAGTCCTCCAGTCTAGATACCGTACACCAGCAGGTCTGGTCTTCCTTCATCGACCTTCCACTCTCTACCGTCAACATGTTCGCATTGGTTGCCTTTTTGGCGTTGGCATTCCCTGTCCTTAATCAGGCTCGGAAAGTCACCGTGGCAAATCTGTGCAGCGCACCGGTATGGGCTGCATACAATGGTGATAACGCTGAAGCCATCACCGTCAACGGTGAGAGTGGAGTCGGCATGTGGCAGCAAGCGAGTGGGCAGGAAGACGTTCTCGAAGTTCCCGAGAACTGTGAGTACTCTCTCGATATGGTGCAGAATCCCCTGAGGTGCTGACCTCTCCCCTAGGGGCTGTCGGCAGGATCTGGCCAGCTACAGGCTGCGACGACACGGGTAACAATTGTATGGTTGGGGGATGTCTAGGCGGCAAGTGGTCAGTCCGTTATAAGTCATCTTTGCCCGCGGCTCAATTTTTGACACTGCGTAGTGATGGCAAGTTGGCCGGACAGACTGGAGCAACGGTAGGACTCAATACGTGACACGCCTATACGTACTCACATCTAACAGCTGGCGGAGTTCACGATGCACCCCGAGTATGAGACATTCGATAGTGAGTGACGCCTCCGTGACACCCAGATACAGTAATTCGATCATCTGCTGATCTTCCAATCCAGTCTCCATCGTTGATGGTTAGTCTTGACATATGTGTCTGTCCCACAATCATAAACACAGCTGACTGCGTGACTAGGCTTCAGCGTTCCGCTGGCAATCATACCCTCGGGCGGCATAGGCGGTGACTGTAGACCTGCTACATGTGGCGCTGAGACGGACATACTCACCGTATGTGACCCCTCCCTGGCGTATCCCCAAGGCTCGGACACAGTCTGTGAGTCAAGTCCCTGTGCTTGACTGAAAGGCGAAAGACGTTGGAAGCTGACCGTCAAAGGGTCGTGTGTATCTCCATGCACAAGATCCATCGACTTTGGTGCGTTCTGCTAGTTGTCGTCTCCATGCGCGGATCACTGATCCTCCGTAGTCGACCAGGCAGCTGCCAAAAGGAGCTGCTGTCCAGAGAACAACGCGACGGCTTGTCCGTCTGACACCATCCGTATGTTCAAGCCGTGCAGTCGTGATCTGAGAGAGGCTGAAGATTCAGCCTTCTACGAAGTGTACAAGCCACTGTGCTACGATGCCTTCCTTTACGCTCCGGAGTGAGATCCTCCTTTAATTCCGAGATCTCTAGGTCGAATCACTGACCAATTGCCCAGCTTTAACGGAAACATGGAGTGCAACGGTCCCGAGGTGAGTAGCTTCACCTACAATACGAGTTTCCCGATGATTGGATTAATGGATATAGTATCGAGTCGAGTTTTGCCCTGGTGGCAACGGAGTCGGCGCCAATCCATCGGGCAACGCACCGGTCGCTCAATGTGCCGGTGGCGAGATCACCGGCGGTGGTACCGATGGCACGAACGATAACGGCGGGGGAACCACTTCTGGGATTCCTGAGGGTGCTGGACAAGCCTGCGACACTGGCGCATCGGGTGTCAACGGCGGTTCGAGCGGGTCCAGTGGGACATCTGGAAACTCCGGTAGCGGAAGCGGTAGCTCCGGCTCGAGCTCATCAGCAGCTGGCGGTGCCGGCACTGCGGGCACGGAAGCTGCTTCTTCAGCTGCAGGGGCTGGAGGTGCCGGCACTGCCGCCGCCGGTGCTGGGACCGCCGCCGGAACCGCTGGATCTGGCTCGGGCAGCACCGCAGCGGCAGGAGGAGCGGGAACAGCCGCTGCTCAGCCGGGCAGTGCTGCTGGAGTCGCGACTGGCGATGGAGCTTCTGGAGGAGTGGCAGCCAGTAACGCAGGATATTGGGGTACAGTCGCTTCGTCGGCTGCTGGAGATGGTGGTACTGCTTCCGCCAACAATGCCGCCAACACTGCCGCCAACACTGCAGCAGCAACCGGCGCCGCGGCAGGTACAGCCGCCGTCGCCAGTCAGCCCGCCGGTCAAGGTGGAGCTGCGACTTCTGCGGCTGCCCCATCCGCGTCTTCGGCATGTCGGGGCAGAGGCTGCAGAGGCACCGGGAGGGGAGGCAGGAACGGTCGAAAGAGGCAGGAAGGTAGCTGGGGATGGGTTTGGTAGTTTCTGGCTGGTAACCAGATGCAATCGGTCGTTCATTGTCTGAGTGTTACCAGCGGACCAGTCTTCAGTGTTAACAGGTATGCCTCAAGTGTACGCTATGTCTGGTACAGGTCATGCACGTATGTGTATTCAAGTACAAGCAACAACGGATAAGCTCTAAAGAATGTTAATGTACAGTCGATCAGGCTGCGGTGTGTAGTTCTCCTCAATGGTGGATCTTCCTTCTGCTGCCTGATGCGAGCCCCTTCATCGGTCGGCCATTCTTGTCGTGAAGACCAAGTCGGGGGTTGAGGTGGGACCGGATATCCCCGACCGTTCGAGCGCGATCTGGCTTCAGAATGTTTGTGTCCGAGGGTCGAAGAGGCGAGTCCCCATCTGTCGAGCAGAGATCGACTACATCCATCTCTTTGGACTTCAGCTTCTTTTTGGTGTCGCCATCTTTCGACGTGGTCGTGAAAGGATTGGTGCGACTTCGCTTGGTGGTCGAGGGCGCAACGGGGGAGGAGGGTTCGACAATGACGCCTGATGGGTCTTCCTCGAACTCGTCGTCCGTGGGTTCTGAAGTGACTTCCGAATGTTCTAGGGGCCAGTATTTCGACGATTTGGGGTCTCTGATTCTGGGTTTGGTGATATCTGACATGTTGGTACCCGCCTCTATAGAGTATGTTCGCGAGGTCGGATGTGCTCGAGGCTGTGCCTGGCGGGTTTCAGGTAGTGAAGGCGAAGGCAGCACGGCAGATAATTTGGATCGTGCATCGGCGCAGAACGAAGGTAAGTCGACTTCGAGCGATTCATCCGGTGCGGGCGCTTCGTTTCGATGTGCAGGGCTGGTCGACGACGAACCGAGAGTGGAACTCGACGCGCGATTTTCGGGTTTGGCTTTCACATCTCCGCCTTCTGCAGCCTGGAGGTCGGATAGGCCGTTTCGAAGTGCCAGGTTGTCCGCCTCTAGTTGCTTGATCTTTGCCTGCAGCTCTTTGCGGGAGATGCACTGCGAGATTCAGCGCCACAGTCCATCATCCCATTTTTGAAATCTTACCTTTGCCTGATACTCCTTCAGCTGCCTGGTACGATCGTGTAGATCCTTGACACCGTTTTGTCTCGCTTCTTCCGCTCGTTCGAGCTGCCTATATGAATCAGCGCTAACCTGCAGTATCACCTGACTTCCTGTATGTCACTCACCTCTTAAGGCTTCCCATCTCCTTCCGCATGTATGCCTCCCGCTCGTCCGCTTCTTTGCTCCTGGCGGCTCGCTGGGTCTGCTCGTTCTGTATCCTCGTGAGGGCGGCAGATAGCTGTTTGGAAACGATTGCGGATTTCGCTGCTTCGCTTTTCTTCGCCTCAGTCCGTGCAGCCTCCACTGCTCGGGGCAGAGCGACATCGCGCTGGTGTCGTAGCTCCCTATGCGCCTCCTTCACTCTCCCTTCGGCCGCCTCGAGCTCGATCTTCAGCGTGGACGCAAGCGGATGAGCCCTGAGTGTAGCGGTCATCAGGTTCATGGCATTGGTGAGACCCGAGAAGTACGTCTGCGTGCTGTCAGCACGACCGGAGCATGCCTTCCATCCACCCAGAACGCACCTGAACCGCCTTGATGGACCGAGCGGACGCGGAGTCTCGGCAAAGGCTTTGCGTTTTGTCCAAGATGGTATCGATCCTTGCTTGTTCCACATCTCCACTGATCTCCATCACATCTTCGCTCAGTCGTTTCGCGCCCTTCGCAAGCTTCATGAGCTCGCCATCCTTTCCTCTTGATGGCTCCTTGACCGGCGTCGTTGTGAAATGTCCGCTCGAGGCGTGGTTGTCTTCCGAGAAGTTGAGGTACAATCGCGTAAACATCATCTTCTTGGTCGTCACGTCCCTGTAGCACTCTTCTCGGCATGTTGGGCAGACCACCTGGACATCGTCGACGGTGGGCTCGTCGTCTCCTTCGACATGCTGGTCCCGGAGTAATTCGAGTCCACGATCTTCTTGGCTCTTGCACCATTCCAGGATGCATGTGTTGTGATACGCGTGTCCTGCTTATTCAGCTTTGCTGGCAAACGTCGAGGACCAAGATGCTCACCACATTCAGTCGTCACCACAGGTATCTCCTCATCTAGATCGTCGAGTTGGTGGAAGAGCGGGTCCATGCAAACCGCACATGACGCGACCGAATCATGTTTGCCCATAATGGAATGAGTTCACCGAGCCGTTGACCGGGAGGCTTCTCGGCGTGGCGGGCTCTCTAATGCGCTTCGAGCTACGGCTGTATGACTGTGTGCCTTTGTCGGCCGCTATGAAGTCGTAAGGTGGTATGAAAGTCGCATTAAGCGCGAAGCGGGAGATGTACAATGTGAGAAATGTTGTGACAAACGCTCAGAAAGAAAACACTCGCGTCTCGGTCAACGCCAGCTTGTTTACGGGGCACCACCTAAATCGTCTTCCACCTTGGCCGACATGCCGGTCTCGTTGTCCACTGAACATCATACTCCGGGGTTGGCTTGAGCATGTTTCATGTCGTGATCAATCCGGCAGCGGGCCACGGCCAAGCTCAAGACTGTAAGGCGGGACATTGGATTGGCGACGCGCGCTGATGAGGCCAGTCGTCCGCCGGCAAGTGATCCCGTTGCTGGACAAGCTTGATCAGCCGTACCGCATCTGGACAACGACAGCTCCGAAGCATGCCGGTACCATCGCTCAGGAGATTAGCCAGCTTCAGTATCAAACAGCAGCTGGTGATCCTGTCAAACTTATCGTAGCCGGAGGCGATGGCACTGCTCACGAGCTCATCGAGGGCGTGCTCGATCGCGTCAACGCCGGCTCGCCGACGGTCAAATGGGAACTGGTCATACTCCCTCTGGGGACAGTGAGACGCCTTTCAAAATAAGCAAGATCTAGCTGAAGGCGATAGGCAAATGCATTGCACGCATCGCTCTTCTCACAAGGCGACCGAACAGTGCCCGATAGTCTCAAGGAATTCGTTTCGCCCGACCCGGACGTCAGCAAGTCTCTGTCGTCTCTGTATGCGGCTTTGGACCCACAAGTGGCACCAAGACGGCTCCCCATAACCACAACTACTCTTGCCGATTCAGAAAGCAACACGGCGGAAAGTCCCATCTACTCTCATATCGTCACGTCGACTTCGCTTCATGCCGCCTTGCTTCAGACTTCCGAGGAATTACGAGCGGAACACCCGGGGCTTGAGCGGTTCAAGCTCGCAGCGGAGAGGAATCTTGGGGTCTTCTTTCCAGCTCGACTGAAACTGCTGCCTCCGCCAAGGTCCGCCGTCAAGCAGTACGACCCGAAGACGCAAACCTTCATTCAGCCTTACACGACGGATGCCGAAGGGGTGCTAGAAGGTCCTTTCACGTACCTCCTCTCGACGACCATCTGCGAGCGGCTCGAGCCTGCGTTTGTGATACACCCCACGATACGCACGATCCCCGCGGACCAGGAGGACGGGACCATGGACGTGGTTGTCCTTCGGCCACTAAGAGATCCCGAGGTTCAAGGCGCACAGGTCGAGATGCGGCCCGAAAAGTGGAAGAAGCGAGCGATGGAAGTCATCGGGCACGCGTACAAGGAAGGGGGGCACATCGACCTGACTTATCCGTCCGAAGGCGGAGAGACTGTGTCGCATGGAGAGGGAGCGGTGGCTGTCGAGACCTTCCGCGTGGGCGGCTTTGAGTGGACGCCAACCGTGAGTCAGGAATTGATTTTTGTAAAGACGAGCCTGCGCCTGACTTGCAGGACTCAAGCCATGCGCCGTCTCATCTGGTCTGTGCTGATGGGGCCATCCATGTCGTTCCACCGGGAGGCTACGCGCGAGTACAGGTCGAATCGAAGACCAGGATGACATCAAGCTTCTGGGTTTGGGTTTAGGTTTCGTGGCGAGAGGACCTGGACGCCAATGTTGTACAGTACATTTGTATATAGACTATAGAGTACAGTTGCGGAAGCCTCCGGACGGTCAACCTTCTTGACGGTTCCGCCGAAAATCACCTGGCATCGGCCCAGCACTATCCTCGTCATCTCCTGCTCCTAATGACTGGCGTCTCGCCCTGGAGCTGTCCGCATCTTCGTCCACCGGGGTGAGGGTCGATGGGCGCAGCATTGGTGAGGTGGTTTCGACACCTGGTGTCACGGGAGGGGTTGGGCTTGGCGTGCCTCCGGCAAAAGCTTGGGCAGGCGGCGTCGGATTTGGAAGAGAGAAGACAAGGTGGAAGATGTGTGGTAATGTCAGCGAGAAAACCAATGGTGGCTCTCGACTCCGTCCATTGGGCGCAGAGTTTGATCTTGGTCGGTGAGAGGAGGCAGCTATGTCCGTCAGTAATGGTGGATCACGAGGAGCATTGATGGACATCAGACTCACTCCCTATACGACTACCAGGTCCATCGTCATCATTAAGCCACAAAGCCCGCTCTTCAGTGTCGAGCTCCTCGAAAGCACTCTCGAAACCTCTTCTACGCCTCTGCTTCAATCCACTCTCAACGTCGTCCAGGTTCTCATCGTCTTCTGATTCCTTGATGGGCTGATAGCGAGGTTGTTCGGGTGGTAAGAGTACGTCGGCATAGGGGAATGAGGTCGAGGAGGGGATAATACCAGCATGCCCAGTGACGAAGGCCAAGACGAGAGTGACCATCTGCCCGAGGTACAGTACGAGGTCGAACAGTAGTATCTTCGTCATGGACGCTGGAACAGCTGGGAGGTTCGTGAATCTCGCCTGGCTGCACAGAAATGATCATTGACTCACATTGACCCACAAAGTCCAGGATGATCCCTTTACTTCCATTCATGCCAGCGAGAAAGTCGAGCCAGTGCAAGAGGACCGCCACCGAGTTCATCATCGTCAACATGAACGCCAGACCAAAGAGCGACCTTGTGGGATGGACCATAGGCGTAGCGATAATTTGTTGCTGGATAAGCGCTCTCGAGATGAGGATGAGGAAATTGGGCGAGTAGAGGTACTGCATAAACGCCGTTGTGTGCAGCACGAGGGTGATCTGAACAGTAATCAGCAGGCGCTGCTCTATTGGGGGTACTGTCAGGCCTCAGACGTACAGAGGAGACCGCATGGCGGCGTTGCGGGGCATAGACCATCTCATGGGGGGAGTGGTGTGGTTGAAGCGAGCCACGGAGGCAACGGCACTTGAGGACTGATCACCTCGGGCTGCTCGTTTTGGCAAAGCCGCTCTCTTGCCAAGCACTCTCTTGGAGCCTGTGAAATGCTACACTAGAGGTGGTTCACCACCACTGTTGCTGAACGGGTACTTGATATGCTTGATGCTTGAGGCAGAGAGCTGCAGCTGTACGAGTACGTTGTCGGAACCAAAATGCCCAAAGTCAATATTAGACGGGACGCGTCCCAATTCACTCTTCCTTCCCTTGCTTTTCATCACACCTCATGCTTCCGGCTTGAAGACCTTCTTTAGTACCTGGGACGAAATCTTGGCTCTTCCGGATCTCATGGTGGTTGGGGTGACGACCTTCTTGACAGCTTGGACCGAAACATAGCGGAGTCGCGCAACAGAGCCGAACATGGCGTCCTCCCCCATCCGGCGACCAACAACGGACACACCGGCTCATCGGTCGAAGAGCCTGCTACCGGAGCGGCCTCGTCACTATTCGATTCAATCGTCACCGGGACCTTCGGCGAGAGGTATTTCTTTCTTTGGCGGCCGAGCCACATCTCTTGTTTCGCCATATAGGCCGTCTCCACTGCGGAACCTCGGTTACTGGTCTTCTGATCGCGAGAGTATAGTCGACGCTGACGAGTTGGCCGCTAAGAGGAAGCAACAGAAATGGAGATTCGATGCATGTCTGGAGTACTGGCGGAATGCCGACTCGGATGGGGAAGAAGTCGATTTGGCAGAAATGACGGTTCATCGAAGCGATGGAACTGTGGCCAAGTACGACCCGCCAGATCCAGACCTTAGCGACGAGGACGACGCCGAAGTCGATGACGACGAGTCGATCTCGGGGAGCGGCTCTGATGACTCTTCGGATGATGTGCTAGGAGATTGGTCCGAGCGGGAGGCGGCATATGCGCTAGAGGAGCAGGCTAGGATGGATGCAAAGACGGCTCTTCACAGGTCCCGGGACCCATTCTTCTCTTCCGACCTCGGGGATCAGGACGAGATGCTCGAACTCTTCATGCAAGATGAAGAGCGCCGCAAAGTCAAGAGCAGAGAGAGATCGCTCAGCGCTTTGGCGGTATCCGAGAGCGGGCGACACAGTGGAGCAGAGGATGCGGATGTCGACATGGACGTCAACTGGCGGAACGGACGCCGTGCAATACACTCAGCACATGTATGTATACCTCAAGCGAGGTGGTCGATGCTATTACTCATTTGCGTAGGATCAGGTTCCAATGCCGGAGGAGGAGGTCGAAGCCGTGCTTGCCCGAGCCAAAGATCTGAGGCAGCCGTATAGTAGCAGCTTTTTGGCGTCAGCCTTCGCGGTGTCGCCGTCGCCAGAGCCGCATCCGTCGCCTTCCATGCCTTCGTCCTCGTCTGCTACTCGCAATGCACTGCCGTACAGTACGTCCACATCGCCTCGTCGAGCATTCTGGCAACATCGACAGCCTACTCCGGTCCAGCAGCCATCGGTCAAGAAGAAGGACAAGGGCAAACAACGCATGGCTGGCGAGAGAGCGTCAGATTCAATCAGTGCTGCGTCACCTACTGTCCGGACCGACCTCGTATCCGGCAAGGGACCTCAGACCGGCGCTGCCAGTCCCTCGCCGCATACGCCAAAGACGACAACACGTGAAGTCGAGCAGCTGGATCCTTATTACTACCGGACATCGACCTACAAAAACGGCGCCCATTCCAAAGTTCGTACTTGTCGACTCTGTCGAGCTGCGGGAGGCGCGAGAGCGAGGCTGGCCGCCCATTGTCGGGGCTGCGTCAGTTTCAAGGATTGCCGTTTCTCGAACAACGCTGCCGATCCAGCTCAAGATACTGCCGCGGATAGCGCAATCGATGCCGACCTCGACGAGACGCCTACCACTCGTCCAAGAATCAAACTCAAGACCAAGCGACGTTCCAAGCTGCAGCCGCTGGCCCCCGCAGTCGACCCAAACATCGGATCGACCCCTGTTGCGAAACGTCCAAAGCCTCGTGCGGACGGCGCCAAACAACCTGACCCGACGGTCGATGTCGAGGCGCTCGACAAGAAATTGTATTACCATTCCCTTCTAACGCACACCCACATCGACGAGTATCGTCGGTGTGCTATCTGCGCTCGACTTGATGGCGAAGCACGTCGTCTCTCGTTTTGGTGTAGGGGCCGAATCTCGTTCCGGGACTGCGTAAATTTCGACGGCGACGAGAAAGCGTATCTGGCTCAGGTACGCCGCCGACAACACAAGCGCTCGACCCAGAACAGTCGTGCACCCCCTCCCCCCGCCGTGATGTTGGAACATCAGCCATCGACCACGCCAGCTACCGAGAAAAAGCCGAAAGATATATTCGTCGATACAACAAAGGACAAAGAGAACCTGACCAATACGGCTCCGAAGAAACGGGGTCCGCCGCGTCCATCCGTCGAACAGACTCCATCACCATATCATCTGAAGCTGCATCAGCTTCATCACGGCGGTCATCTGCACTGCAGACTATGTCGCGATGCTGGTGGAGAGCGGGCTCAGAAATCAGGCTATTGCAAGGGGAGAATGGGGATGCGACTCTGTCACTTCAATCAGGATCAGACGCCCGATGCGTCCCGGACTCTCGACCGGACCATCGACTATGCCGATGCTGCTCCTTCTACCGCGGCAAAGCAATGTGCAGTATCGGCAAACCGCGACAGGCGGAGCACTGCAAAAGTCTCGCAACCCAAATCCTCTATCAAGCTTGTCTACCGCCAGCAGCCATATGTCGCGGCGCCCGTCGAGGGCGTGACGCATCCCCCGACCGATCATGTTCCCATCGACCGAGCGGCCGACATTCTCGTCGCTGCTTCTCCACCAAGGGAGGCGGGGAGAGAAGATGCGCAGTCCTTTGCGTCTGTGCCACGTAAGATCGCTCGTCCACGACCGAAGACACCTCTCGCTAGCTTAAACGGCGCGTGGCGCCCAGTCAGTGCACCGCCCAAGCGTGCACCGACGCTGGCGAGTGGCTCAAGCTTCCAGGCTAAGGCCAAAACCCCAGCTTTCGATATCGTCATCCCCACCAGACCACGTGCAAGTAAGACTCCCGAAATACGTCCGCGACCAGTTGAGAGGGTTCTGGATACACCGGTGTCTCCTGTTATACAGCCCAAACATCTCGATTTTGGAAGCCCTAGCTCCGCCGCAAACACGCAGGTCGAAGGCAACTATACACCCCCGATGTCATCGCCTCTACCGCCATCGTCACCGCCCTCGGAGCCGTCCGCTCGGCCCATCCGACCGCTGCCTGCGTCAGTCAGACCGACGCCTCCGAACTCGACTCGGGATCGCTCGACTGTGACGCCCCTTGGACGCGATGTCACTGCGTGGCGACAGCCCATGAAGAGCTCTTTGCGACAATCATCCGAAGTCAGCGATGCACCAAGATCAGCCAAACGTGCGCGCTTCTCAATGCCCCTCTCTCCAACGTCGGACCGCGGACAAGGACAAGCGGGCTTCCGCATACTGCAGCCTCGCTCACCATCGCCCAGCGAGAAAGAAGAATCACTGGAACCACCGTCTGAAGATTCGGATTCTTCCGACGACGATGGTTTCTTGCTAGTCCCGCCATCTGCGAAAAAGAAGTCACCATCTGCTCGCTCGTCCAGCCAAGCGACCGCAGCCGCAGCACAATGGACTTCCAGCCCCTTCACAAAGCCTATCAGGCCAGAGTGGACACCCAACAGCAATCGACTGCCGCCCAAGATGGTTGCGAAATACGCCTCTGCTTTCGAAGATCGGTCACCCTACAGTCCGGCCTCTGCTCCTAAGCGGAGTCTCATGTTACCTCCGCCTGTACCATCTCGTCTCAACGGCTCTCAGAACGGCAAGATACCTCGATCCGAACCTCGCCCTACCGGTTACAAGGTAGATCGACCTAGGGTAGGAGGAGGATCTACTGCCGTAAGACCCCGTTCCAAGTCTCTGGCTCTGCACAAAAGCGAGAAGCGACCTGTATCCATGTTGTCCGGCTCTCGTATGGTAACTGTAGGCACGAATGTATTATAAATGTTGTACCCGAGTATGTACAAGTTATCTGATGCAGCCACTTGATGAGTCATGGGATTGTGCCACGAGATTTGAATGATCGGAGATTCAGGGATAATGCCGTAAGATTTCAACGTGGCTTGGCTGTCAATTTGCCTCCGCTGGCCTTGAGTGGGGGGATGAGATAGGTTAAACAATAGAGTAACACGCAGCAACAACAGCCACGCGATGAGCCAAGCAACACTGCTCCTCGCTTGAAACACCATCCACAGTTGTACCTGCGAAGCTGCGTTCAGTAGATAGTAGTAGTATACTTCAATCAAGATCAAGCATCAACCTCGCAACGATCAACGTTTTCGAAGATTGAGGCGTCGACAGCGTTTAGCGTTAATCCACTAGACTGAATCCGACAAAAGGGGGGCGTTGACACCGGCGCGTCACGTCGAGACGATTGGATTTATCGATACTTCAAACACCACTCTTCGTATCATCCCCCCATCCATCAGTCACTGCATTCCAACCGACACGCCATCATCACCATTGGACAAAACAGCGAAATAAGGCTGGATAGGTGGACAACTCGTGGGAAGCAAAGGCACCTGGAACACGGTCGCGTCATAGCGCACCGAGACGTCGAGGCGTTTCAGGTCGACTAGGTACTCCGATCCGACACCGTCCACGCTCGGACGTCTGCGACAACTTTCGCCTATATTCTTTCACCGGTTTGCCGTCTTCGCTACTCTCCCAATACACCTCGACATCTCGCCGTCTGCCGTCCATCGGCGCGAGTTGGACGAGGAAGAAAGGAAGGGAAATACGGGAATCGGCATCAACACCGCAAAACCGCATCAAACACCACTTCGACAACTTGTCGACCCAAATCATTTCGCTTTCAGACCTTTAATCAAATTTTTGACTCGGGTGGAACATGTCTGGAGGTGTCAACACCAGTCCAAAGAGGCAAATTCGCCATCCGCAGGCAGCGTGTGAGTCTCATCCCTTCCCAAGGGTCATCCCATGTTTCCTAGATATAAAGTATAAAGCTGATCACGATTATCTCCCTTCCCCCTTCCATCCGTGATTTGCATTACGAACACGAACGCACATCTCTGCCTCCTTTCATCGTGTCATCTCACAGATACCGGCGCCACACCCACTACTAGCAACGGTGACGGGCATCCCCCAGTCTCACGTACGGTAGAATATCATCGTCCCACGCGCAACTCGGCCCACTACTCGCCCGGCGCAGAGATGTCCCTCGGTATGGTGTCCGCCTCCAATTCCCCTCGCGTGCAGCAAGGCGGTGTACACGCTCCATCTGCTTTCCGATCACCCCCTATCGCGTCACCGACGGGCTTCGACAACACCTCTCATCTGCTACCATCTCGCGCCGCCCCCGCGCCCCCAGGGGTATCGCGACGCGATTCGAACCTTGCAGCCTCTGGTGACGCATCATACGGCGCTGGGCCAAGTAGGACCTACCCCAAATCAGCATCCAATTCACCAAATCCGAATCGATACTCCGCCGGTCCATCGTCGTCAGGCATGGTGCACAACATGTCTTCGACATCGAACGGTATCCCACCACCTCGGCCGACTCGCGCAGGTACACTTCCTCTAGGCGAATCCAGTATCAACGGCCTGTCGCCCATATCCACCAGCCACGCTACAGCACGAGTCCACGCTGCCACCGGTGGTATCTCACCTGGCGCTGGCGCGTCTCCGAACGCGTTCCTCCCACACACACAGCCTACACCGCCACCTTTGCAACACCAGCCATTCTCCGCGCCGACCAATCCCTACGCGACTCAAGGTATTGAGAAAGGCATGGAGGATACGAAGTTTGGAATGGGCATGGGGACTCCGATGAACGTGGTGGAACCTAGCAAAGAGAAGGATCTGCCCAACGCTCCCATGGCAACGCGTAGTCGGAGCGGAACGGGCAAGAGTCAAAAGGGCAAAAGCATATTCGGCCTGTCCTTTAGCGGTATGTCCATTAGCATCATATTTGACATTTGACCGTGTTTGCTGACGGCACAGACCTGCTTGGCAAGGAGAAGGCTCCCGTCATTTCCACACCGTACGACCCTATTCACCTCACCCATGTCGGCTTCGACTACAACACTGGGCAATGTGAGTGACGCGTCAGAGCAGCTTTGATATCGGCTGAACGTCTAGACACTGGTATGCCGCAAGAATGGCAGAAGTTGTTGGATGACAACGGTATTACCAGGGCTGAACAGGAACAGAACCCAGATAAAGTGAGCTCCAGACTGCACGTTTTCGAAACTCGAGCTGATCAGCCAGGTCCTCGCTGTGGTGCAATACTTCCAAAATCGAGATGCGCCGGACAACCAAGAAGAAGAGATCTGGCAGAAGATGGCTGGAGCCGGGCCGTCGCATGGAGGAGCACCGTCACCACCAGGTGGTTCGCGGGACATGTCCAGGGAGAACAGCCATGAAGCACCACAACGGTTGGAAGGTTTCTCCAACCCGGTAAGCCCTCAGCCTGATCTGTTCCCGAAACGTAGCTTACACGTACAGCGCGCTGCTCCTGTTCCTCCCATGAAGAATGGTGCTGCAAAATACACAGTGAGTCATTCTGTACTGTCAGCTTTCGAGTCGCGCTGATCCACTTAGTCGGAGCGAGCCGCACCTCTGCCGCCATCACGGCAGGTCGAGCCCACAATCCCACCCCGCCTTGGTCCCGGTGGTCATGGTGTACCGCCCGCTCTCGACCGATCGGCCTCGCACAGGGTCCCCTCACACCAGTCGAAGTCAAAACCGCTCGACAGAGCAAACACTACTCGTGCGCCAGCCAAGCAATCGCCACCGCAAGCCGTCGGTATGAGCAAGTCGCAGTCTGGTCAGGGCCGAACACCGCCCGGCGCGTCAGGCTCTCTGGGCAGGCAGCCGACAAACAAGAAGGATCAAGCACCTACCACGCGCAGACGCGACAAGGAGAAGGAAAACGAGGAGGTTGTCCGACAGCTCAGAGCTATTTGCTCTACTGGCGACCCAAACTCCATCTACCGCAACCTCCAGAAGATCGGTCAAGGGTATGTCTATTTCTTCGGAGTGAGAGATATCAAAACTCATGTTGCAGTGCCTCTGGTGGTGTCTTCACTGCGCACGACAAAGCCGGCTTCCCAGTCGCCATCAAGCAAATGAACCTGGAGAAACAGCCCAAGCAGGATCTCATCATCAACGAGATCCTTGTCATGCGAGAATCGTCACACCCCAACATCGTCAATTTCAAGGACTCGTACCTGTGGAAGGGCGATCTCTGGGTCGTCATGGAGTACATGGAGGGGGGCAGTCTGACCGATGTCGTCACGAACCACTTCATGAGTGAAGGCCAGATCGCTGGTGTGAGTAAGGAGGTCTGCGAGGGCTTGCGACACCTGCACTCGCAAGGTGTCATTCATCGAGACATCAAGAGCGACAATATCCTCTTGTCGCTTCACGGTGACGTTAAGCTCAGTGAGTGTCTCGACACCTCTCAACGACAATGATGTGGCTGATGACTCGTCCAGCCGATTTCGGCTTCTGTGCTCGAATCGCCGATGAGTCGACCAAGCGTACGACAATGGTCGGCACGCCTTATTGGATGGCCCCGGAAGTCGTTTCGAGGAAGGAGTACGGTCCCAACGTCGACATCTGGTCATTGGGTATCATGGCCATCGGTTAGTCCGCTTACGCTTCTGATATTGGCAGTACCTGACTTTTGGCCAGAAATGCTCGAAGGAGAACCGCCATACCTCAACGAGAACCCTCTACGAGCTCTTTACCTGATCGCCACGACGGGTACACCAAAGATCAAAGACATGGACAAGCTCTCGCCCATCATGAAGGATTACCTTCATGCCTGCTTGACGGTCGACCCTAATCGACGTCCCACAGCCGAGATGCTCTTACGGGTATGTCCAGACACGTTCAAGTGGCACTGGGGATCTGTGACTGACGGTTTCAGCATGAGTTCTTCCGGCACACCGCCCCATTGGCGTCGATGCAGTCGATCATCCATGCCGTCGTGTCCAAGAAGTAGAACCCGGCCACACGGCTTGGATCTCTCGGTTTCGGTTTCGGTTTCTTCTCTCATTCTTTCTCGGACACTTGCATCTATCTCAAGCTGCCTGAGACTTCACTCATGATTTGGGCGATAGTCTGGCAAAGCCAATCAAAATGTGTATAACTCTTCATTACCCAGTTCTTATTTCTTGTAGATATGTTATCCCGCATCATGCATAAGACCCTCGGCATATCACTCCGGCGCATAGACAGATAGGACGGGATCAGAATTTCGGCGATGTTCGAGTGGAGGTGTTTCACCCAGTCGCTAGGGTGTAGCAGCGACTTTCCTTTGCCTTTGACTACTCGCATACCATTTTGGTAACAGCTACACGATGTCGGAGCTGCAGTTACCTCTATCGCATACCGCTCCCTACGTCCTCCTCGCTTTGGCGTCGTTCAAAAATGTGGCCATCAAGTGGGAAGAGGCCAACGAGCTCTCCGAGCCAAAGTTCGGCGGAGTCACTGGAGTCGAAGCAGTGAGGGCCGAGTTGGAGAAGGACCTACCTGGCAAGGAGGTTAGTATATCCTCATCACACCTGTAAATGGAGACGAGAGAAGGTGCTGATGAAGTCAGGTTCCTCTGCCCTCTCTACCAACCATGCTCGAGTCCAACACCCCTTTCCCCGAGGTTCAGAAGATCCTAGATGCTCTGGACGACTACCTGTCGTACAGGTGAGTATCCTTTCTGTACGACAGCTGGGGGAATTCTCTGAGCAGGTAGGACATACTTTGCCGGCCCAGCTTTCGGCTTCGGTGACGCCTTGATCTGGGGTACCATCCGCACTAACATCCCGGCCTTGGGAGCCCTCAAGAAGCCCGGTCGTCCTCACCTCGCCCGATGGTACGCTCACGTTGAGACCCTGCCCGTTCCCAAGTCGGCATTGGAGAAATTCACCAAGGCAAAGAGCGACATGGAGCGGGGCAAGAAGGCCAAGAGGACCGAGTCTGTTGATGTCGTCTTGCCTAATGCCGTCCCAGGAAAGGTTGTTGTCAGGTTCGGTGAGTCGCACCGAGCATGGCAGGGTGGGAGCCATCGCTAAATTTGATTATAGCTCCCGAGCCTTCGGGATACCTCCATATCGGTCATTTGAAGGCTGCTATCCTCAACCGATTCTTGGCGGACCAGTACCAGGGCCAATTCATCTTGCGATTTGACGACACCAACCCGCTCAAAGAGGATGTGAGTACAACCCCACTAGTCTCTCCCCACGAGGTAGGCTGAGTTGGCAGGACCTGTTCGAGCAGAGTATCCAAGAGGACTTGGCTATGATCGACATCAAATTCGACAAAGTTGCGCACACGTCCGACCACTTTGAGAAGATTCAGGGGTACACTGAGCAGCTCATCAAGCAAGGCGATGCCTTCATGGACGACACGGACGGCGAAACAGTGAGCATGCTCTCCGGCGGGATATTTGTCAACGCAGTCTCGCTTATATCTCTTAGGTCAAGGAGCAGCGACGAGCGGAGGTCCCTTCCAAGAACCGGGAGGCGACGATCGAGCAGAATCTTGCGCGATTCAAGGAGATGTTGAAGGGGTCCGACGAAGGCAAGAAATGGTCGCTGCGAGCCAAGATCGACTATCAGCACAAGAACGGTACTATGCGAGATCCAGTCATCTACCGATTTGTCGATGCCTCGCACCACATCACCGGGTAAGCCCCGCATTCTCCCTGGCCTGAAAGCTCTGCTAAATTGGTGTCAGAGACAAGTACAAAGCTTACCCGATGTACGACTTGGCCTGCCCCGTCATCGACCACATTGACGGCGTCACTCACGCACTCCGAGCCAACGAGTACGCCGCTCGTCATGAGCAGTACCAGTGGTTCCTCGAGCGACTTGGTTTCCCCAAGATCGAGATCTTCGACTTCAGTCGAATCGATTTCGTCTACACTGTATTGTCCAAGCGAAAGCTCAAGTACCTGGTTGAGAAGGGCGTTGTCCGCGGTTGGGATGACCCCCGATTCCCCACTGTTCGAGGTACGCGTCGGATCACCATGTTCATTAAAAGACTCTTTAAGCTGATGTCTCTCAGGTATCAGGTCACGAGGTATGACTGTCAAGGGTTTGAAGGACTACATTATCGGCCAAGGAGCTTCGCAAATGCAGATGCAGCTCGAGTGGGACGGCATCTGGGCAACCAACAAGAAGGTCATCGACCCGACGGCACCCCGATACTGGGCCATCAACGAGGAGGACATGTAAGTCTCGCAAACAGTCAACCAAGGGTTAAGCTGATGGAACCTAGTGTCAATGTTCAGGTCAAGGGTCGAGATTCAGAGGGTGTCGACGTCCAGGAGAAGCCTTTGCACAAGAAGGATCCTACCGTCGGAACCAAGAAGCTGGTCTACTCCTCCAACCTCGTCGTCGAGCAGGAAGACGCCGCGTCGTTTGGTGACAACGAGGAGGTAAGCCGCACGAGCAGTCGATTGGCCTGCGGCACACAGCTGACTCTTCTAGATCACCGCCATGGATTGGGGAAACGCCTTTGTCTCGTCTAAATCCACTAACGCCTCTGGCAAGATCTCCGATATTACCCTGACCCTGCACCTCGAGGGCGACTTCAAAAAGACCTCCAAGAAGGTCACTTGGCTGTCCAAGTCTACTTCCGAGAACCCGCTCGTTCCCGTCACGTTGATCGACTACGATTACCTTATCACCAAGAAGAAGCTTGAGGAGGACGACGATTTCGACAAGGTCACGAACACCAAGACCGAGTACCGCACGAAAGCGCTCGCGAGCAAGGAAGTCGAGGGATTGAAGAAGTGGGACATCATTCAGTTCGAGAGAAAGGGATTCTACATCTGCCAGGGTACGAAGGATGCCGAGGGCCGGCTCGAATTCGGCTTCATCCCAGAGTATGTCCCGTTCAGTCCTATCATCGCTTGTACGGTCCATTGACTGGAATCTCAGTGGTCGACTCCAGACTGTCGAGCTCAAGGCCAAGCCAGCAGCTGTCACGCCTAAAGCACCCGGAGGAGCAAAGGGCAGCTGGGGCAAGCCCGGTCCTAAAGCCAAAGCACAGGCTGCCGCTGGCGAGGGTGAAGGCAAGACGTACTTGTCCGAGGGATCAGCCGGTTTCAACATCCCCGTCAACACCAACATGTTCGAGGCCGCCAGGGTTTAGTGGGTGCCTATCCAACAGAGCCTGATGATGAATGGACGTGTCGCTGATTGGACAGCGGTAACGAGGCTGTGCCCACGCCGACCGACGTCAACATGTTCGAGTCAAAGCCTATCTACCAGCAATAGATGGATGTTTCCAGACATGACGATTTGCAATGACATGCATATTGCTACAATGAGACGTCCATTAACCCCGAATGTCTAAAGCTCGCGGCATGTCGTTCGTCCCTGTTCGACCTGAGCGTTGCAAAGAGCTATTTCCATCGGCATCGAGATGAGCGAGGCGAACAGAATTCCTATGTACCGTCAGTATGGTCAAAAATCTAGAGCACGAGAGAGAGAAACGTACCGCACGAGTCCGAAGCTCCGGTGGCACCTATCCGAAACTCCTTTTCCATCTTCCGCTTCAGCCCCTCTTCACCTTCATCGTCCCCATCCTCGCCCTCTCGCCCAACGTGGTAAAACGTATTGACATATGCGCTGCCACCACAGAGACCTTCCAGACAGATCAGGAAGAAGACAGCTGTAATACTCCGATCTACACCTTGTGATGGCGGCGAGGCTGGTGGGGTGAATTCAGAGCTGGAGAAGATGAATCGGGACGATTGTAGCGAGAGCAAGAGGAGGACGAAGAATTGGATGATCGTCGGCACAGGCAGCAAGCGGCGAGGTATCGCTGGAATGCCGATTGAGAGGGATGACCGAGAGAGAAACACGAAAGATTGGTCTAAGATGGTCAATCCAGTCGATTTCGGAATGAGCACTGGCAACGTACAGGTGAGAGACCAAAAGGGATAATAGTCGCGTGGCGACTTGAACAGACGTGACCATGGTCCGTAAGTCGGCAGGGGGAATACCAGAGTGGGCGCGACACCCTTCACCGTCAGCTCTGAGCTGGGTTATGGGCACCACAGCTGGACTTACCGAATTGATCACGTATTCTTCGATGTAGACAGCGGCCAGTGGAAGCATGTACCGCAAGACCAACGGGCGAATGAGAGCCAGCTTCTCGCTGGTCGTCAGGTATACTGAGGACTTGCCCGTCTTTCTTGGTTCACTGGACAACGGCGCTTCGGTGATGATGTCGCCGTCTGGGTCCGTAGGTAGGGCCTGGTACGACTGGCCGTTCGAAAGTAGAGCGAAATTAGGCAGGACAAAGCGGTAGGTGATGGGGAAGAATAACGGGAGAGCCTGGACTATCAGCTTGATCTGGCGTCATGATCGACTAGCTCACACTTGAGATGCCTAGCCCGCCCTTCACTCCTAGACCACGAAGCAACCACCAGATGGCGGCTCCTGCGATACCGGCAAACCCAGTCCCGGATGACCATGCGCCAAGAGCAGTCCGCGAAGAGGATCGCGTTGGCAGCGTGGTGGTCATTTGGAGGAAGGTCAATTCGCCTAGTCCGGACGAAAGTGACGCCAGCGAGATGCCAAAAAGTCTTGGATACAACGATCCAGAGAACGCGATGATCTCGGATAGATCAGCAATGGCTCTTCCTTCGTCGCATGAGTGACACAACTGACAATGATCCCCAGCCAGCTCGCGCAGGTACAGAAACCCACTCGCCGGGCATACTGAATCTTGCCCCTTGATATAAGAGGCCATGCAACTTTGGCCTGAGCGTGTCAGCCACGCTCGTCCCGTTCACACCGGCAGGAGACTTACGATTAAAGCGGGGAAGATGTTGAAGAATGCAACCAGGCCTTTGGGAGTTGTAGCGGGGACCAAGTCGAGCGCCGCAGATAAGATGATCACGTATAACACTGCTTATCAGCCAGAGCCGAGTTCCGTGAAGGTTTCTAACCCACCGTTGTTCAGCAAGCCGAAAGTAGCGAACGCCATGAACAGCCGGTACCTCGCCCTTTTCGCCGCGGAGGGATCCACATCGTTGGCTAGAGAGTCAGCGTGATTTCCTGCCTCCAATTTTGACACCTATACTCGCCCGCAATGAAGTCGTCCACGTCATCGTCATCGTATGAGTTGTCTCGCCTGAGCTCGTGCGAACGTCGGTCCGCATTCACCAGTCGACTGGTCTCGCTTGATTCCCTCGTCATGGATCGGTCGAGGGGACGCAAGGGCACGGCGTCCATCCGCTCCACAGCACCGAGGATGAAGAGAGTGACTCCGAGACTGATACAAGCTTCTCAAATAGGACGTATGAAAGTAGCAAGACGACTGAAAGAGGTGGGCATGGCAGGGGGATCTTGGGCTATCTGGTGGCGTCGAGGCGCGTTTATCATTTCAATTGGTGGTGCCTGAGAATGATGGTGCTCCAGTCTCAAACGAAGGCTCGTGCACAGTTGGCAGCTCCGTCAACAGACCCCTTTCAATCTCCCATCGTCGTCAACCTCATTAGCAGAGAGGAGACTCATAGCCAGTCGGGCTGGTCTGAGTGGAAGACAATGGGCGAGTCATCGACTTCGGCCCAAGGGGCATCGCGCAATACCCCGATCACCAGTCGTACTGCCATCCCCACGAACAAGATCTTGTACAATGGTATGAGGCGGCTTGATTCCAGGTCATCACATGCGTACGGAGCTGACTCGTCTTCAGGTCGTGCGCGAGAGGCAAGGATCGACCCTGATGCCGTGAGTGATTCGATTTTGCTGTGCTGCGTGGCTCGGCTCACTCCCATCAGCGAGTATCCGTCGTGGTCGAAATGATGGCCAACGCTTTCAACGCGAAGGAGCATCATATCACGCTATGTCTACGGGATGAGAGCGACCGGCTGGTCACCAACGGGAATTTGAGGAGTCGAGTGTCGGGCAAGGTGGACCTCAAGTGAGCCACTTCTCCTAGAAGCTTCCACAGCATCGAATTGATGGATTCCGCAGATTATGCCCGTCGCCCATGACCGAGGCTTTCCAGGTCGTCGACTCGCTTCGGGCCGCCGCTTCGCTGCCAATGCTCTCGAACGAGTCGTCTTTGACACTCAACAAACATCTCACGCAAGACCGAGGTGTCATACCACTCAAATTGGCACTTTTCAATCTTCAAAAGTTCTGCAAGGAAGGGGATTTTGCGGCGGAGTTTATGCTGAAGGGTGGTCTGGCCATCCTCGTTACACTGCTGGAAAGGATTGATGGTGGCCTGACTGGCAACAGTCTTGCTGTAAGCCAATATTGGCACGGTGATCGTCCATCAAGCTGACCAGATCCTGCAGTACGCATTGCAAGGCGTGAGGGGGATCTTGGAGTTCGAGCCTGCTTGGGCCTCCCTGACTGACGCCTTCGTCGACCGCGTACTTAGTCTGCTCGTGTCCAGCTCCCAACCAAATGTCCTCAGACCTGCCACAGCGATAGTCCGAAAGCTAGTCGTCGCCTCGCCTCACTTCTCTGGCGAGCTTGCCAACCCAAAGTCGCCAGGCGCGAAGGTCAAGAATCGCAAAAGCAAGGGCAAGGATAAGGCGTTGCAGAACACACCGCTCACGGTCTCCTCGGAATCGTCTCAAGTCAGCGAGACAGTCATCAACCAATACGGATTCGAAAAGACGTTCATGCGGATGTGCTTGGTCGGCGAAACGCTCGAAGGAGAGGAAGGGTCAGGAGGAGAGAGGTTCTTTAGGATCATCGTCAAACGACTGGAGAGCACAGGGGACCTCGAGCTGGTTGCCCAAAGGTACGTAGCATGTCTTCGCGTACTGTACCCACTGATCGTGTAGCCTTGGACTGGTACACATCTGTCTTCGTTTCGGCAATCAAGAGCACAGCAGGCTTTACAAGGATCTCGTCAACATTTTGGAAACTTTACATACACGGCGATACGTCTCGGTAAGCTTCTTCTTGCAGACCATCCGAACCTAGCTCATACAATAGCGCTTAATGCCGACATGCCTGAACAACATCGTCCGACCACAAATCCTGACATTCCAAGCACGCTACGCCGCTATACTGAATCACCGTCGAACCAAGACCGTGCGGCCCGCCCAGGAATCGACACAGGAGAAGATGATGAACCAAATCTGGCATGTAGGCCGTCTGGGTGAGGATTCGGGGTTCGACCGAGATTCGCGTATGGAGACGATCAACGGGTCCGCGGGTGATCAGACACCGAAAAGATACAGCGACCTCGTGGGTCGTAGTGTCGCGGGCTGGAGAAAACTTGGGTTGGCGACCGACACATCTGATGACGCCGAGGTGGCGCACCTGGCGGAGCTGGAGTTCTTCCGCGATGTTGGCGAGCTCGGTCTCGAGTGTTTGGTACGTGCCATATCAGGTTGCGCTCACAGGTAATTGATCGCGTAGCACTGGTTCGCAATGCATGAGGACAACTTTCACGCTGTAAGCGACTATACGGCGCCAAGCGAGCTTTGGGCTGATGCAGTAGCTTGTGATGGAGCAGCAAGCGAGAGAGCCGGAACGTCGCTGTCCCATTGGCCGAGCCAGGTGAGATCAGCGTAGTGTTGGCTTCTTCTCTGTACTCATTCTCACAGTGCGGAGAGTGTGAAGATCCTGTGCGAACACTACAAGATCGCTCAAGCTGGTCACTCGATACCGTCCGCGTTCCAGCTTTTCCTCCTGAACTTCCCTCGACTACATCAGCTCGTACTGAAATTCTTCTTGCGGTCAGTACGAACTGCCACTCGTAGTGGAAGATCGGCTGACTAGTGCAGCATGTGGCATGAGTCAGGCTCCAAAGTGGAAGATCTGGGACGAGTGTCCTTCTTGGTTCGATCGCAGATCCGCCTCTCGCTCGCCGACGAAGCCAACAAGAGTTGGCTCAATCTCGAACGCGATTTCCTAGAAACACCATATCCGACTATACGAGAGCGACAAATGGAGGTACTCGAGAAGGAAGATGGCACGATGAACAGGCCAGGAGTCAAACTGTTACGAGACAAGTTGAGTAAGGATGCTGAGCAGGTCATGAAGGAGCAAAGGTGGGTCAACGGGATCCAGTGAGCCAATGAGACTGACAAATCAGGATTGGCTGCATGTTGCAGGGCGCATGGTTCAATGCTGCGGCACTGATCGCTTCCGGTGCGACGGCTTCAGTAAGGTCTACGAACCAGAAACCATTCCGTTTCGTTAGGCTTGTGAGTGCCATCATCTGACGCCATATCCATCTTTTGACGGTATCGCTAGCTTTCAAACCGCAAGGTCCTAGCCTGGGATGACTTCGCCTCTCGTCCAACAGTCGCACCGCCTGCGGAGAGTCTGCGCGAACGCAGTGAGTACTTCTTGTTCCCGGGTACCTCCTCGTAGGTTGGTAATTGACGCATGATCCAGTCGACATCGACAACATTACGTCGATCCGCTTGCAGACGTCGTCACCCGTCAATTCCCGCTCGCCGAACATGGTCTCAAAGTATAGCTTCTCGATCTTGTCGGGCGATATGAGCCTGCTCGATCTAGACGCGGTTCACGTCTATCAGTTTGCCGAGTGGACAGATGGCATAGCGGTTCTCAGCCAAGGAGAAAACGCTCATATGCGTCATAAAGAGTCGTTAGACAAAGTTCGGGTACGTGTCGCGACTTCGAACGCCCGCCCGCCAAGAGGCTGACAAAGACTGCAGATCCTGGCAGATGTTGCACTGAAAGTCCGCCTCCTCGACATCACTGGTGACGGGGTTGATCTGCCGGAAAAGGTTGCGATCGGGCCAGGTGAGCCCAGCTACAAACAGTCAATGTCCTCGTTTTAACGGCGCAGCCCCAAAGAGTACCGATTTCTGGTTTGCTTGAATATAGTCAACGGCACGAGTGTCGTACTGTCAGATGTCGATACAACATGCACATTGGCGCCTACTATACACCTTGCGTTCACCGAGTACAGGTGTCATGTCTCCTCCATCGTAGCATCGCCTTCCTCTTCCCCACTGTCGGCGTCCAGATCTTCGACGTCGTCATCCAGGTCGACGTCTTCTTCGTCCCCGTTGCCAACGGGCATCTCAGCTTGACCACCTTGGTCCCCGCCCACGAGCGGAGTGGGCATATCTCCAACCAATCTGTCTTCTTGTCTTCTTTCGTTATCCGGTTCCGAAGGCGTTGGAGACTGTGAATCTGATCAGCCGTCTCGTTTCCGCATGGCCAAATGGGAAGCGGGAGACATCGCGTACCGGTGCTGCGTCCAGCTCCATCTGCGTCTGTCTCCTTCCTATCGGGAGCAAGAATCGATGTCCAAACATATTCGTATGTTGCTTTAGATGTCAATAGCAGTCATTGGAACGCGACTCGGGCTTACCCTCTCATCGTCCATTGCCATCTCTTCCTGGTCCAGATCCTCGCTATCTCGACCTACAGCCAGACCAGCGGGTCTCAGACCCATCAGAGCACGTTGTTCGGCTCTCTTCTTCACCGCTTCGGCATGTTTGACCTCAGCTTGCCTGTCTCGTGAAGGTCCGGCTTGACTCGAAGACGATGGCATTTGTGGCCCTCTGAGGGAGGTTGACGTAGGGATTGAGGAGATTGGGTAGGGGTAGAACGAATAGCTAGTGCGCGGGTCGAGAGTTGGGAGGTTCGGAGAGCGTAGCGCCATAATGTCTGGACCTCGTCGGTCAGTCAAGGTGTATAGCGAGAGGAGACGAGCTGGCAAAGTCGGAATGAAAAGTCAAAAGGTCTGGCGAAGTTGATGCACGACTTGATGATTGTTGACGCGTCTTTCGAACCACCGCATAACCGTTTGCATTACTCCTCATCGAAGAAGGCATGCGGCCGGCAACATGACTTGGGCCGCCCCCAGAGAGGTCAAGATAGAGCTTTAGAGACACCACCATCGAGATGAGCGACAACGTTCTGGGTCTACTGCTCGTCACGTCCTCGAGCCGAGGTCGGAATGTGTTTCGATATCCGCCCGACCCGACGTCCCCGCTCGCCCGTTTATCCCAACCCATCTATCCGATCTCGCTCTTTACGGCTGACTACATCGGTACTCCTAACGAGCCAGTCAAGGCCTTGCAGCGGAACCGAAGCGGGTTAGGAGGGTGGGACGACCCATCCGCCAGCGGTTTTACTAGTCGGAGCAAGAAGAGTAATGGAAGTCTCGCACCGCCCTACGACGATGATGGGCGCGATAGCAGAAAGGTCTCGCCTTCAATCAAGAGCCCAGTGAGCGACATGAGGGAAAAGAATAGGCAAATGCAGAAACTGGTCGAGCTGGAATTGGGCAAGAGGAACAAGGAAGGCGATGCGAGCGATTCCGACAGTCAAGTGAGCGATGATTCAGATTACGACAATATGGACGGTTGGATGGGGACTGGTAACCCCAGGTCGTCTAGGACCAAAGGCGGGATGGACCTGCTTCCAGTAGCCGACAACGTTCCTGCGAGCGTCAAGGACGATGGGACAGTGACTTTCTCGACAAATGGTGCCAACATCCGCCGATCATCTTCGACACAACGAAGGAGAATGTCTCGGACTAGAGAGGCGAAGATCGCAGCGGAGGATAAGATTGCCGACCCGTATGATGAAGAGCAGTATCACAACTCTCTCAATTACTCCCTTGACTTTCTGTCCGACATGCTCACCCCACCGAGGGCGGCTTGTAATCGGAAATTCGAGATTTGCGTCGACGAGCTGGTCTTTATCGGACACCCGGTATCCTGCGGTCCAGATGGAAAATGGGCGTACCCGACGCACGAGGAGGAAGATGCCGATGTTCGATCGACTGCTCGAGGAAGGCGACCGAAGCCCCATGGCCCAAGTCATCTGGGTACCGTCGTCGAGCACGGCGAGTCCTCGCCGGATGGATCGTCTCAACACATTTCTCGGGACGGCTCACCTGCAGGCCGTGACGCGTCCACTTCGCAAACTCGGACCGACACGAGCGACGATAGTCCGCCAGAGCTCAACATGTTTCATCTCGTCGTCATCCTCGATAAGCCAGATCCGAAGCCAGGCAGCTCGATCGAGTCCGTCTCGCCTATGAACCTGTTTGACGAAGTCTACAAGGAGATCGCGTTCAAGTGGACAGCTGCGGCTTTTGAGCTTCAAGTCCGAGACAACTTCATCGCAAGGGAGGCTCACGAGATGGCAAAGATCAAGGACAAGTGCATGAACGAGTGCATCGCTATTCGCGAGTGCAACAAGTTGGTCTACGACAAGTGCTCGTTGGACCGATCACTCAATCAGCTCTACGCCGAGATCTACCAATTGCAGAATCGCGCGCCGAACCCCTTGTATGCCAATCTACCGACCACGATCACAGCTTCAATCGGAGATATTCCATTCTCCATCACACTCTCCCCTCAACGCTTCGAGACGGATGAAGCATGGGCCCATTGGGGCGAAATCGATGACCATTCATCCCTCTCCTCACTATCGGACGATGAGGACTGGAACGACGCGCTCGTTCACCTGCCACCCGGAGGCATAACCAGTAAATCACCCGATTTCAAGGTAGATCCGTGGCAGACCCTACTACTGCTCGACGATAAGGCGTACGAGAGGTCAGAGGAGATCGCTCAGGCCCTGTATGGCCTGGGATTGGTGGTTTCGGCTGCCAATTCGAGGCACTCCTCGACTGTTACTTCGGGGAGTGAGTCGAGGCGAGGTTCGAAAGACACGAGTAACGAAGGCGACGAGGGTCAACTGATGAAGTCCTTGATCGAGTCTTGCGATGTCTCGCGAACGTAAGTTTCTCCCGCAATTGAAAGCCTTTTTTTGCTTCTACTGACATGCGTAGTCTCGCCAATATCGCTCACATCCTTCGCTTTGACCTCGAAGGGATCATCATACCGCTCGCGCGGGAGCTGGTACAGAACAAAAAGGCTATCCTGATCGATCCTATCAACACCAGGCTCCGCACCATAGTAATGCCGACGACTATCGCCGAACACCCGTGCGTGGAAGGTCAGACTTGCTCAAGACCCGCTGACATGTCGTAGTACATCTTGGGAAGACTATGTGGACCGCTTTTCGCGTCGCTTCCCACGCTTACCCAAGCTCGGTGCTTTCCTGTCTGCGATCTCGGAACATCCGACTCATTACCGATCGACCTTGCCGAAAGAATTGCAGAATCAGTCGAGTCAGACCGCACCCGAAAGGCAAGTATACTTCGATGCCCTGATTTGGCTGTTGAAACATGATCTCGTCATTCAAGTCCATACCCGAGCGAGGATATTTGCCAGACCCGAAGTCAAGAGAGAAGCATGGTTGCAGTTGTGGCACCGAAGACGAGCCAGATGGCTCGCTGCGAGGGAGCGACGATCATCTCATTCGTCATCTGGGACCAGGTCAGATCAACTCAAGTCGCCGCGATCTACCGACGGTGCGAGCACCTGTACATCCAGCTCGAGACCATCGCTATCACATTTGATGACTTCGGATCAAATCACGCCAAAAGCAGTCAAAACGCTCAATCCACTCGAATCACTTGCGACTGTCCCGCCGCCCCAGCACGGTCCATTGACCCTCGAACAATCTTATATGGACTACGACCCCGAGCTTGAGCTGGACTCAGATGTCGGAGATGGCGACGCGCCACAGACGTTCGACGACATGACGTTCAGCGATGATGTGTCTGAGCCTGAGGAGGTGCCGGCATTCACGGGAACGCTTATCGTCAAGCCTGCTCGAGCGCAGAAGGACGAAGCGAGATGGTTGCGAGTGATACGGGAGCAGGGAGTCAGCACACAGGGGGAAAGGCGTGACGAGGTGTGGGCTAGCAAATTCGACCTGTGAGTGTATCGGCCATGCCTTCGAGATAGAGCTGACGACTGTAGCTGCGTTCAGTACTTTGACGGTATTGCCACTTTCGAGGAGATCGTCTACCGCACAGGCCTACCTCGAAGAGAGCTCGATCACCTGCTAGAGCTGTACAAAGCAGACGTGAGTGTTATGCATACAACAATGTGGCGTGGGCGGCGAGCTAAAGATACAGATTATAACCTTCATCCACCCATGATTTGCTTCAACACATCAAGCCGCTCTCGTCCCGACCGGTGTCGATTCTCTAGGTGTGCTCACCATTGTCGACCCTATTGGCAGACCCTGCTTGCCCGTCTTCGAATCGGCCGCCGCACCGGTTTGTCTCACGTCGACCTGGCTGGACACTTTCGACAAAGGTGCGGAAGGAGTCGGCGGAGGTGGAATGTCGGTCTTGAGAACTCGCGTGGTCTTCTTCTTTGGATTGGGCGCTGTTCACCATCAGCATATTCCATGCAAGTTGAATGCCGACGGTTGGGTTGACTTGCCGTTCTGATTTTCCGACATGTAGAACCGCCGTAATAGCATGATGGCTTCTTCACGATAGTAGCCTCCTTCAGCGACAAACGCAGGGTGCGCATTCAGCGTCGGTCTGCTTGCTCAGTCGCGGTGTCCCTCGGGGCACAAATCCGGACGTACGATGAATTGATGGTGATGACACTGCCGCAGCCGCCAAACCGGTCGTTTCCACAGCCGTACACCACTCGTCCAATCCCAATTTGCCTCAAAGCCGATGCACACATCACACAAGGCTCCACCGTGACATAAAGCGTGATTGAAGTCAGAGGAGCTGGATTTGTCGGTAGGAGGTGGTCGATAGCTTCAAGCTCTGCGTGCAGCGTTGCCTGGGAATACGTCAGTTGCGGGCCTGTCCCATAAACCAATAGGGGCTTACGTTCCGCCATTCGTTTGTCCTATTCCTTGCCCGTGCTATAGCCTGTCCATCTTTGACGAAGACACATCCGACCGGAACTTCTTCGGCTTCTAGAGCTTGCTCCGCCTATGAAGAAGTCAGGCTATTTCCGTTCGTCCACCCAAACCCACTGACCATGACCAGAGCCTCCCTCATCCAAGCCAGATCTTGTGGGTCCTGTTCTTCCGGCGGTATATAGACCTGCTGTTCAGTTCTACTTCGTTAATGTGGACCAGCTCCAGGCTCACTGCTTGCATCGTGCTCTACTCCTCGGACCTTCGACTGTCGCGTCCAGTCTCAACTTGACTCTTGTCAACACCAACTTTTGGTTCTACCTCCACCTTGAGAATCCCATAAATGGTCCTTTGCTTTAGTAGCGGCGTTATACTGGATTAAATCGCTAAAGCCGCTGTATTTTGAGTCAACGCCGTTGCGCAACGGCTACCTCTGCCGGAACAAACAACAGCTGCCTTTTTCCTTTTGCGTTGACTCCTTTCTGCTACTGTGCCGGAAAGGACAACCCCATTCCCCAGCCGACAGAAGAACGCTGACGATATGACAACACGCTCCTTTATACGTTCTTCTGGGCGGACTTCGAAACGCCTTCCATGTCGTTTCCAAGCATGCGACATCTTGACGAGGATGGCAATTGTCGGGTGTCAAACAGCGTCAGATCTTGCCGCTCATACCTATGTTACACTGAACATTCCTGCTTCCTGACAGTATCGATTCGCTACACATCACCGTACCGGACAAGCTTTGGCCGCGTTGATTGACCTTCTACTGCGTAGACTCGAGCTCGAAAGGCACCATCACCATCAACATCGATTCAGATCAATTTCGACTCGCAACCCACTTGCTCTTCTTGCTTCACGACTCTACTTGTCCCTTGTACATCTCCCTTGGCGATGCCGACTCTCTTGCAGCGGGCGCGGGCCGCGATGGAGCCAGACCGCGGCGCTGTCAACACCAATACGTCCGGACAACCAGTCTACATGCCAAAGCAAGGTGCGTGTGGTGTGCGGTCTGTCTGATGTCAGCCTTTCAAGGCTCTGTTCTTGCCGCCTCCACTTCTCTTCATTCCGCCGATCACACATAACCACCTTCCATGGCCAGTGGGTCTCGTTGGAAACCGTCTGATCTCGCTTCCATGTCATTCCCTTTCGAGCTCGTCGTCCCACCAACGTCCTTTGCTCATGAGCGACCAAACATGTGGTCAATCCTGTCCCATGTCTTGGACTATCCCATTGTTCTTCCTCTTGGCGTACACCTTGCTAGGCCATGTCGCTGACGATCTCTCGCCCCTTCACGATCGAAACTTATGACCCACCTTCTACCCGCGTCCCACCTTCCTACGAATACATCCACGCCTTCGAGATCGCGCCCTCAGCCACCCCTCCGGCTCCTGGTCAGGTACTTGGCGGCAAGTCGGGGGGCAAGCGATCGACTCCTCCCGACTCCCTTCCCGAGAACATTGACAGAACTCCTCCGTAAGTGTTTTAGCGGACTACGCCAACAGCTAGCTGACCAGGAAACAGCCCGCATGCGAAAGGTGAGAAATGAGACAAGGCTCCCGACAGCTGGCTGATTGACAGTTTTGCCTTGGGTGAACCAGGTACAGACCGAGGGCTACACCCCGCCCGAGGGCATGTTTGGCCCGTATGACTCACGTTCGTCTGGCGTCCCTTTTTCCAGGCGTCGAGTGTGTCTGACTCCGCTAGAACCGCCCACTCGACCGCAAACAATGCATGACCCCACAGTTCCCCCACCCCAGAATCGACCAGTGCATCCCTACGCCTACACGCGAAACCCCGCTCTACCCTTCTCTGCTCTGCAGCACCAGCAGCAAGGCCTCGATGATCCAGCCCGTATCGAGGAGGAGCCTGGTCAGCAACAGCCAACGAGGCAAAGTGAGGTTCTAAGCCGAGGGGCGGGGATGAGGGCTTTGGGTGGGCAAGCGACGGCCGATTCCACACCGGGAAAGAGCGGTAGTGTCGGAATGGGCACTTTCGGCAAGGATCACAAGGCGAGTCAGGAAGCTCTCGCAGGAATGGGCGTGAGTCACCCATTGCGGCAAGCACTGCCTTCCGGGCGTCTTGGCTGATGCGAGCAGGGGCAAAGGACGGGCTCGCCGAACAAAGGAGCAGCTAAACAGGCTGGCCACACGGCATCGACACCGTTCGACCAACCACTTCCACCAATTCCTCCTGCAACGTCCGCTACTTCCCCTGTTCGACGTGTACCGGTCCCGCAAGATACCGAAGTCCCAGCCCAGCCCGTTCAAGCAGATCAACAACCCCACGTTCACCAACCACATCACGACTTTCCCTTCTCTCACGCCGACGCCGCGCACAAACAAGAAGAAGCCATGGCTGCCGCACGAGCTCAAGCTCTCGCTCAGCTCGAGGCGACCAGACAGAACCCTGGTGGCCAGATGGCTCCTGCTTCGGGTGCTCTGGGTGCTGTCAAAGGCCCTCGCGGAACATATGAGACGTCGACAAGCGGTCCATCGTTCGGCCACATTCTGCACCAGGACGGTCGACCTCTCCGAGTGTCTGTACCGCCGCTGCCACCTGGACATCCACAGTCGGCACCCATGTCGAGAGATGCCGGCGGACAAGCTCCATTCGTTCGAATTCCCTTCGGTGTCCCTCTTGGTGCATCAATACCCCGACCCCTGTTTGTGATGCGCAACAGCGCGGGTGTCGGCATGGGAGTTGGTCTGGGCGGTCCCACTGGTGTACAGAACATGACTGCTCAGTCGGCGCCCTCCGCTGGTCAGCACCTCATGGGATTGCCTCAAGGCGAAGCAAAGAGGAAGGATGATCGAAGCGCCTACGTCGAGACAATTGAGGATGTATGTGACATTTGACTTTCACCGGCCGCTGGCTGTCGCTGACATCACAGGAACAAGCTCCTACGGTCACCATGAAGACCGCAACCAAGATTGCACCTTCTACATTCTCTGCCTCTCCTGAACGACGTCAAGTTCCCACCAACGATCGAGCGGTGTCAGGAACTCGCACCGATGCTACGATGATCGATCGACAACCAGGCGGCTACCCTTCCGGGAGAATACCGTCTGGCCTGTCAGGCAAGACCCACACCGCCAAGACTAGACATTCACACGTACCATCGCATCACGATGGCTCGGACACCGTGCGTGATGCGGCGTCCGAGACCACTTCGCGACCTGCCTCGTTCGCGCCGACCACGACGAGCAATGTCAAGCAACTGGTTGCCGACTCGAGATTTCACGACGACACGCTTTGTCAGCTGCTTGATGCTGCGAGGCTCAACCTGATCGGCGGCGCAGCCAAGAAGGCCTTGAATCGTGCAGCGCGGGCTAGAGTATCTGAGTTGAAAGACATGAAGCGGAGAGGAGAGATCGAGGAGGTGCCTAGTGTCAACGGGCTCAAGAGGCATCATCGAAAGAAGACAAAAGACCGTCACTCTCGCAAGAGTGAGGGTCTTGGCTCAGACAGGGTTGAGGTCAGTATTCCTAATTTTGAAGCGATAGACCGCCTGCTGAGAGTACAGCCTACGACACCCCCACAGTGGGCACAAGATGTGAGTCGATCGAGGATCAAGGGAATGATATCGAACCAAGCTGACGGGCAGATCATGTCGCGCCTCGAGGCCTTCGATGCCCGGTTTTCCGAGCTGGAGCAGCAGAAGCATAACCGTGAAATCTTTGGCGACCACGCCCCACAGCCACACGACTTTGTCGGCGACATGCTGGATGACTTGATCTACAACGAACTGGGACCAGAGTTCGGCAACATGATGGGATTCCAGCGAGGTCCTTTGGGAGGTGTACCGGCCATCGGATCGAATGTCACTGGACAGTCCCCCGCGCAGATGCTCAACTCGGCCGCCTACAGATCGGAGACCCCACCGCGACACATGACGTCGCACATGGGCGCCTCCATTCATACTATTCCGCCAACCGTGCTCTCGCAGCCTCAGAAGCTGGCTGCTTCGAACAGACAAGGAGGCCATCATCACGCTTCATCCGGTGGTGGCGGTGATCTTACATGGGGCTCCGATGTTGAGCTGCCGCAGCCCGGCGATTCCGTCCCTCCGCCTGGTGCGCCAATCATCAACATTCAACCGCCCACAGAGAGCAACATCGGGAAATCGAGCTATCGAGTGGCGAGCGGTCCGACATATTCTCAGGCTACCCCTCGCACGCCTCCCGGTATGCCTCGAGCGCAAGACATTGTCTTTGAGGCACCAGGCGGAGTAATTCAAGATCAGCCACATTCCATGGCGATGGGCATGCAGCGAGATCTGCCTGCCGAACTTTCCGAAAGCGTCATCTCGCATCGACAGTCCCCTGTCCCGGCACCCGGCAGTATGGAGACTCAGGCTCCGCCGCATACGCCGCGCACTCAGCAGTCTCGAATGATCTCGCCGACGGGCAACGGTGGTACGGCTCAATCCACAGCATTCGTCACTGCTCCGAAGTCGATTCTGCAGCCCGAACGCACCTACGCGACCCCTCCTCAGCCTGGTGCTCAGCCGATGACACCTGAACGTGACAAGGTACATGTCACCGATAGTATGCCGACTGAACATCAAGTGGACCCGTGGAATCTGGTCACGCAGAAGCTATACTCGTGGGCTTTGGTCTGGGAAGAGGAGACATTCGTTAGGGCGATGGAACGTATGAGTCTCGGTGGTCAGGTCGAAGAATTCCCCTTGACAATCTTCATGACGATGACCTTCAAGCGGTAAGTCTGGTTCAGGCAGCGCCTGCAGCTCGTAGCTGATATAAATAGGTTGATACGCCACAACCTCACATCCATCCCAGTCAGAGTGTGCGACAAGCTCTTTGTCCCGCCGACGCTAGCATCCGCTATCAACGCCGCTGTACACAACGTGAGCGGATTCCGTCTTGCTGTCGAATCGAGCTGATCTCGGCAGAAACAATTCGAGAACGCTGCCCAGTTCTTGGAAGAGCTGTGGGAATGTGGGTGACCGTGATCATTGGGCTGACAAGTGGGCTGACGCCGCAGCCTTCCGACTGTCTGCCGAACCTCCTCGAGTCATCATCACTCTCGCCAAACATCGCAATGAAGTGAGTCATCGATGAGAAAACGGGATGCCGCTGACCCGACAGACCGATCTGTGGACAGCTCACCGCTTCGATCTGACTTCACACCACCTGACGAGCTACGGTGTGTCGCACGAGGATCAGAACCTCAAGGATGGCCGTGAGTCCGCGGTTCTCATCCTTGCATTGAAGTCATGGCTGACCGTATCAGGTCCCTTCATGTGTATGTTTTCGAATGTAGTACGGGGATATGTCAAGAGGCTAACGATCCAGGGTGGTACGCGATCAGGCTTGCGTGGCCGCAGTGCAAGATTCCCGATCCTTTCGACGCTGGACTTCAGGTCCGCTTTGAGCATATTAGGACCAATCCAGACGCAAGGAACGATAACTCTCTCGTTGCTGCAAACATAGCGAGAAACCTCTTACTGTAAGCTACCATGCTCCTACCTGTTGCGGAAAGCTGATCAGTGTAGTGGCTATCGACCGGAGAGACCGACTGATTACGCCAAGATGCGCGAGCTCATTTGGGCAGAGGTGAGCATGAGTCACAAAGTCACTGTACGTTAGGTAGCTCACAGGTCAGGTGAAACGTCTGTTGCAGAAGAAGCGAAGTGGACGTCTGATCGTCGACACTGATTCGGCCGATCATGTGTTTGATGTGTGAGCTTTGAGCGAGAATGAGGAAGGAGAATCGAAGAAAAGCGAAACGATGTGATACAATCACTCTCTTTATTTAGCATGTCGAGAATTGCTATTATAATGATGTAAACGTTATGGTTTCGACATGCAAAAATTGATTGTCCTGATTTGTCCAGACTGCGATGATAGAACATGTCGCCAGTTTTCGCTAGTGGTCCATCGGCGTACCGGCTCTACTGGCACTTCTCTGGGCGAGACCCATCTCACTGAGGTTTACTCGACTTGAGTTCCGGCTGATGGGGGCCTCGAACCCCGTACCCTGTCCTGAGAAGCCGTTCGGAGTGAGACCACCACCACTTCCGGGCGTCCCGACATCACCGTATGATTGGCCAAACATCGAGACGGGCGGGTCGTTCCAGCCTCTATCGCTTGAAACGCCATTCCCGTTCGCAGATGGACCAGTTGACGGTTGACGAGGGCGGAAAGGCCTTACTGCCTTGGCGCGGGGAGGGGATGTGGAGCTGCTGGTAGATGGTCGATTGTCGGAGATGGAGGCGGAGGAAGAGGGTCGACTGGATGGTACGCTCAGTGAAGTAGCGTTGGACAAGGCTGTCGAAGCGGGAACAAAGAACGAGTTGGCGCGAGGTGAAGGTGGTTGAGAGTGATACCCTTCAGGTGTGGTGTTGCGGTATGATGAAGTGAGGGGCATAGAGGCATGCCGCATGGTTCGGGAGCGGGGCTCAGCGTGATGGAAAGGTAGAGCTGGCATTTTGCGACGGAGAAGCGAGCTTAAGCGATAGGTCCATACTCGAAGTCTGCCGAGCGTGGGCCTGGAGGGCTTGGTAGGTGTGAGGTCGATGCCCTCTTCTAGACTCGAATAGCCAGAAGACGACTCGCTCGAAGGTCGTAATGGCCAGCACCACGAAGATGAAGTCGGCGAGATCGGTGCGCCCTGCGATACAGACGGCTTACGATTCCGCTTGTATCCGCTAGAGTAGCCGAACAAGCGGAACTTGCGTCGAAGGTGAGCAAAGAGGCAAGCAGCGAAGACGAAGGCGACGAAACCGTACGCCCAGACGGCTTGGATACCATAGTCGTTCAAGCGATTCTCGAGGTGGTGTAGGTGAATGCGGTCCAGCCAGGCGACTTCGAGAGCGTGGGAGCGGGGCTGCACAGCTTTGCTAGCCTCAATGACCATTTTGCCCAACGTCCAGCTGATGGCGGTCTCGTCGACTTCGTCCATCGATTGGAAGTGATGCTTTTTGGGTTTGTCCTCGAGTAGACCCTTCTCTCTCGCTCGGCGCTCGGCTTCGGCATTGGTGTCACCCAGTTCGCCGCCGGTGAGGGTGTCCTTTCCTCCCGCATCGACTAGCCGAGGGATGCCTATACCCTCGTGCAGGACGTTCGAGATCCAAGCGCCCTTGAAGCACTGCATCTGCAGCCTCGATAGCTCAACCTGATCTCTGTCAGCTATTGTCTACGCTTCTGCCAATCGTACCGCACTCACCTGAGCGCCTCGCCAACCCTTGTCTTCTTCGACTTGAGCTTCGATGCCCGGCCAGTCCCGTTGGCAAAACTCGCCCATTCCCTTCTCCCATTCTCCCCAGTCCCAGATCCCGCCCAACCCAAGCACTTGCTGAGCGGTATACCAATACTCGCTGACACCTATGAATCCTCTCTGATCTTGTCGCTCGAAATCGATATACGGTGTCGGACGACCGGCAAACAGGCAGTGATCAGATGGGCACGGTCTCGAATGTTCCAACAGAGGTCGCAGGTCTTCCAAGCAAGTAGCGAAGGCGCCCGTACCGACGAAATCGGGATGTACACCGGGATCTTCGGAAGGTATACGAAGATCTTTGGGCAGACAGGGATCGGGCACTGGTTCAGTCATATCGATCGTGCCGTGTTCGGGATGTGACGATTTCCACCGGTCGACCAGCTGCTCGACGTATCGGTCCCGTGCTCGGTTTGTCCCGAATCCAAGCCAAGAGGCGACGAAGACTGGCCATTCGACGTCCTCCCCGCTGAGTAGCCTTAGGTTGACCCTGCCGAGCTCGTGTTCAGGGAACGAAGACTTCGATAATTCGTCTGGTGTTGGCGAGAATGCGAGCTGTGTAGACGCTCCACCCATATCCAGGAAACCGAATGTCGGCAAGTGATGGCTGATATCGACGGGTGTGACGCTGTCTTTCGAGGAGTCGGGCGGTGGCTCTGCTAGCGGCTCCAGCGGAAGCAGAGATCCAGTAGGCGATGTGGGAGAAGTGGGTGTTGCCGAATGTCCGAAGCCGTCCATGAGATAGTTGACCGCTACCCATCCCCACATTCCCTCTTCCTCACCAGAAATGACCCGGATGTTCTCTCCACATGCTCCCGCTGCTGAAGACCGGCCGACAGTGAAAGGATAGTCCTTCCGTATAGCCGAGCAGGCAGCAGTGAGAATGGCTTGCTGCTCGTCTTCTGGCAGCAACCGCATACCGGCGGTAGCGTATAGGTAAACAGGCGTTGAAGCATGCTGTGATGGCGGTATTTGCTGCAGTGCATGAGACAGTAGTGGTGCAAGGTAGTCGGCAATGTCGTCGGGATCCTGAGAGGAGATACCTATTGCACTAAATCTAGCTGGCTCTCCATACTGCAGCACTGACACAAGACTGGCTCACCTGGCTCAACGCGCTTGACCCAGTCATCTCCGTCCACACCCTTTCCCACTCTTGCGAGCCGTCTCAAAGCTTTTTTTTGAAGCTCAGACTCTCTGGCCTTTCCTTTGCCCTTCCACGAGAGCCCCTCGGGCCACCACCATTTCCGACTACTCCCCTTTGACGGACCGGCGGTATTGGACGCCAATGCATCCTGCACTTCCTGTACGATCTCGGCTCGTTCAAGATCCGGATCGCGCCATGAATAGATCTGCAAGCGAGAACCCGACGAGCCGGCGTCGATCACAAGAGCATAGTGTATCGTGTCGGTAGGGACAGAGGGCGCCATCGGTCCAAAGGGGAAAGGGGGCGGGAGTAGTTCAACGGCTGACCGGTGATATTGTCATTCGTTCCACTCTTGAACGATTTTCGCCGGGTTATTTGGGCAAAGATGTTGTACACAGCGTGTATATTCGAGGCAGTAGCGAGCAGAGAAGTATAGCAGGCAGAAACAAAGCAATGTATGGAGTTGGTTTTGGTGTCGGTGTTGCAAGAGGCTGAAATGTTGTGGTCGGCTGCGAGAGAGGCACGCTCCCGGATACACAACCCGATTAGCCTCTTACGGCAACGGTTTATCTAATTCCATTAGCAAGCCCGTGCGCAGTCTATTAGTATTTCTGCATCCGATACTAATCAAAATCGCTAATACCTGTTCCCGTTAGGTGCTTGCTGGGTTCGTGCCGGGTTACTTTATACATGCTGAGAGAAAGAACACATGATGACTCTTGGAAATGGCCCGCCGAATACTGCGATCTAGGCGTCTGATTGTCGGTCAGCATGGACACATCATGGTCGATGAGCTCGGAGACTCACAGTATGAATTGCCCGCTTGGGCGTAATTCATGGCCGATAATTCGTCTTCGGTAAACTTGTCTTGGTACTTCTCGTGCGTTCTCTTGAATGACTGAAGGATAGTCAAGACCACGCTCATTTAGGAAGACTACAGGTCAGACTCACTGCTACAGTGTTTCGAATCGTGGTCGAGATGGGCGGAGGGTCGGACACCCTTGGTGCCAGGACATCCGCGAGGAGTTTGGCTACGAACATTCAGCTGATGATCCCTCAGTCAACATTGGGAAGCTTACGCATGAACTTGGGAACGGTGTAGGGGAAAGCCTCGACTAAAGCAGTAGCTCCGAGAATAGCGCCGTGCAGCTCGACGATCTTGGCTTGGTACTCTGGATTGACTTGACCGGGCGCCGCTCGCCGCTTCGGAAGCTGGGTGGCCTGAATCTCTCGGGTGAATCGGTGCTGATAATCAGACCATGTCTCGCTCTGTCAAACAGAAGTCTTACCCTCAGGACATCGACCATGGGTCTCTGAGAACATCGCAAAAAGCCGCTCAGGGTCCTGGTCGGTCAGCCTTCACGCGATCGGTTTCCCAATGGTAGTCACTCACGCAGACGCGATCTCCCGCACCTCCGAGTTCGGGTCTCGAAGACACTTCGAAACGATATCCAACGACTTGGCTTTACAGGATTCGGAAAGCAGCGAAAGGTTCCGGTAATACACCAGACTGAGAATCGGCATACAGTGTGTTTTGGTTCGCCATGACTGAGGCAATCAGTCAACAATGAACGACGTCACACGGGATGGACGCTTACCTCTGCGTTCTGGAGGATTGAGATGAGCGACTCCATGAGAGGTTCGAGAAGGTCGAAAGAGGGGGTGATCGAGGTGATCATGGTCAACAGACGCATGGCCGTGCGTTGCAAATCGGGATTGTCGTTCAGATCCCTCAGCTCAAAAAGCTCCGGCCTGGAAAGCATTAGCAAAGGCTTCAAGAGTCCAAAGGTAGACATACAAAAAGGGGATGATGTATGGGAATGCAGCCACTGCGTGCACGTCCGAGCACTCGACGATGAGCCACATCAAGACTAAGCGTGTCAGCTCGATGCGTACCCATAGGCCAGACGGTCTGACTTACCGGTATTGGCGGTCAGGTCGTGCGCCGACTGGAGCGCTTTCGGTCCGTGAGGTCGTTCCATCTTATGTCCTCGGAGGCTCTGCATGAGCTGCTCCAACTGAGGCGTAAAGAGCCCGCTTCTGATGTGCATGATATCCTTCTTCGCGTCCGGGTCGTTGAGGACGTCCTTTGTCAAAGCCTTGGCGGATGGATAAGATGGGTGGAACTGCTTCATCAATTACTGCAATGAGGTAAATCGGCAAGTAAATTACCTTGAGCTGGTCGATGGCGTTGAGGAGAGCAGAGATCAAGCCCCGCACCTCGGCGTAGGGACAGTCAACAGCGCTGAAGTACAGGCTGACAAACTCGTCTGCCCAAGCCGAAAACTTCCATTGCATGCACCGCACGCAAGACCGAATGAGCTGTACGCGGCGAGTCACTGGGCAGGATCAGCACACACAACAAGGTCTACGAGCAGGGGCTAAGAACGGCTCACAATCGAATGACGAGCCGTTGGCGAAGTCCGCACTCTTGGCGGTCGTCATGACGAAATCGATCAACTCTGGGTATCTCCTTGGATCCCGCTCGTGCAGGATGAATTCAAGCGCGATATCCCAGCATTTGGTGGTGTCGTGTCGAATGTTACTGAACAGCTCGGGCAGCTTGGGCGCGAGCCACTCCCAGAACGCTTTGCGGCTTTTGCCGGACCAATCTTCAGATCCTCGCACGAGACCGGCTATGAACTCGTACATGGCTCGAGTCTTGTGTCGGTCGTAGTCCGCCGTCTCAGCCATGACCGCGAGGTAGTTGTCGACGATCGGCCGGATCAGGTCGAATACTTGAGGGAAGAGCTGCGAGCTGGCGACCACGAGATCGATGTGGGTGGCAGAGGGATGGTTTCGCTGCTCCTCTTGCGCCCAGAAATCGGCAGTCTGCAAAGTCAGCGCAATCGCCTGAGTGTCTACCGTAACGCACCGTCTGCCAGAACTCTTGACTCTCAATGATTGGTCGAATCTGCTCGATGCCAGGCTTGCATTCTTCGTCGACGAAGAAGTCGTATTCTTCCCAGCCAGTCATTCGGCAGACCTCCATGGTCTTGCCCCATGCCAGCCATCCAGTACTTAGTCGATCTTGCAGCACCGCCTTACTCTGATCTTCGGGCAGAGGCTCTCGGAATGACTCGAGGTACTTCTGCGTGAAAGCTGGAGAAGTGTCGTCTAGCTCAATCTCATAGGTGAAAGGGTCGCTTGTCTCTTGGGTGAAGATACGCTCCTCCGGTCGATCGGCGATCTTGCACATGTACCTGAAAACGGCTTGGTACAGCATCTTCGTCGTGCCCCTGTGGATTCAGTAAGCTCACAGATGATCCATGAATCGGAGGAAGCACTCACACATAGCCGTAGTCTCGAATCCTGGGGTGTGCATCCGTCATGCCCTTGGCGAAATAGCCTGCGAGCCTCTCATCTGAAGGCTTGTCTCGCCTAATGACCACGTATAGCAATCGACTGGCCGAATGGTGATATCGCCAATTGAGCTGAGGATCGTCCGCGATCGACATGATTCGGTCTACGAACTCGACCCATTGCTCATCTTGCTCCCTTTTGACCTTGCGAAGGTTATCGTCCAGACGCTGGATCAGGGACGTGCTTGGCTTGTATCGCAGCGAGGCGGACAGCCGATCCACCGCAGCATCGACCGCGTCGACCTGGAAATCTGTCAAGTATGACGTCGGCTCCCTCATGCTGGCAATCAGATCGTCGGTCGCCTTGGTCACCAGAGCCTGTACAGACGCCTTGTTCTCGTGGTGGGCAGAGAGGAGGCTATCCACAAGGCGAACAAGCTGACCCGGTTGCCATGCTCGAGAGATGCGCGAGATGCCGACAGGGTTATGCCTGAGCACGTATAATGCCCCCTTCATACGGTCCGGGTCGGTACCAGGTTGTAACGCCCGGAACAGCGTTTCATAGCAGAGCACCCACGTACCCCTGTAAACGCGAGAAATAGTTTCGAGCTGCGACTGTGCCGATCGTCGGATACGGGTGAAGGGAGACAGACAGAAATCGAGCATGTTGTTGATCAGCCGATCATCTAGATCAGACCGAGTTCGGTAGTAGGCCATGCTGGACAGCCGGTTTTGATTATGTACCGAAGCGGCAGCCATGAATACGGTGCGGTGGTACTTTCGTTGACTGTCGTAGAGGCTCTTGGTGGTCTGTAGACCCGAGTAGGCGGCTTGAGCATTGGAGAATTGCTTCGAACGAATGCCGTATGCCGTCAAGAAGGTGCCAATGACGGTGACTAGGCTCTTGACTGTCTCGACCGAGTTGTCCGATTCACCTGCGTCTCGCATGACGGATGCAGCCTGATGCAGCGTCTCGCCGACTCTGCGTCGGAAGGCAGTCACGTGCTGATGTCGCGGGTCATTCGGATCCAGAAGAGTGAGGCCAGCTTTGAAGGGCTTGGGCAATTTGACGAGCTCCTCAGGCAGGTAGCTTCACCTTCAGCCTTGCCTCATGCCAGGCGCAAAGAATCACTCACGTCTCGGACGGCTTTCCACCGGATTTGGACGCAGGATCTTCCAAGAACAGGTTGTACGACCCCTTGAGGATCTTGTCAATCACATGGGCGGATCGGCAGAACTCGTTCGTCCAAACTTTGTCGCCAAACGCCTTGTTCTCGACCAGGTCGCCGATCTTCATGGCGCACTTGTCCGCGATGGCGATGATTTCGAAGGCCATGTTAATGTCTTCAGGTGTCGGGACGTTCCACTCGGGTTTGATCTCGGCTGATCGGTACAGCTTGCCCCAGTATGCCGTGTGGTTCTTCTTGAAGTCTAGGCCAGTCAATGAAGAGCAACAGAGCACAAGATGACCAGAAACGACTGACCCTCGGAACTGCGTAGACGAGCTGGAGTCATCCGCATATCCTTGAAGTAGATAGAGATGAGACAGCTCATTGACCGTTCTAGGATCCGGCCAGTCCACCACCAACCTCGCTCAGAGAATGTGGAGTCGACCATAAGCTGCAGCAGCTCGATATACTGTGGCCGGAACTCGGCAGCCGAAAGCTGGACGTCAGGTGACAGGCTGAATGGTGGCGAACGGTACTCACATTGATACGACCGGGTATAAGCATTCCATATAGGATCGACTGCCACCAATGAAGCGCGGCATCCGCCGGTAGTGGGATGGAGGTCGTCGTCGTTCGTGTTGATGACGCGCCAGCTTTGAGCTCCTGCGTTATGCGCTGTTTGGCTAGCGGGAATAGCTTGGCGAACGTCTTGTCGCCGTTGGCAGACGCGAGATTTCGCACAAGCTCTCCAATGGCGTCAACAGCATTGGCTCGTGTCGTCGTCGTGGCATACTCGCAGATCTGGTCGAGGCTTTGTTCAAAGAGCTTGTCATCGAGTGCGGCAAAGACAGTCCCGCAAGTGTGCTGTTACGCGTCAAAGACGACTCGACAGGTCTCGATCGACTCGACCACTTACCAGTACACTTGTCAAAGTCAACTGTTCAGTCTTGCCTCCTGCCTTACCAGACTTCCCGCCCTCCTCGGGCAGATTAGCGAAAAGCAGGAGCACTCGTCCCAAAAATTCGGGTACCCAATCTCGAAAGGCTGAGGTAGCGAAACGCATCCTTGCATTGATCTCCTCGTGGCTGAGATCCTCGAGGTCGAGTTGAACGGGATCATTCGGGTCATCTTGCACTGGAGCGCGCTGCACTCGGCGTAGAGCCCGCTCGCCCGGCTGACTTTCGTCCGTCTCCTCGACTTCAGATATATCGCTCAGGTGGATGAAGTCAACCATATTTGTGAGGGCCATGCAAGTGAGGCCAGTCTTGCTGGGGTCGTTCAAGTCGATACCGGGCAGAAGGAGAGCGAGGATGTCTGCGATGTATACTCCGCCGAACTTCCAAAGGCGCCGAGCCGTGAGAGGCTCAGCCAGGACCGCCAAGGTGTATGTGACAGCAGGAGTCCGTTGTGTCTGACAGTCAGCTACTACTTGAAACATGCGGGAATGTTTGGCTGACCTCCTCAAGTCCTTGAAGTGAAGGGATCGCACGCTCGATCGTAGCAGGCATGATCAGATCCGGCTCCAGGACAGCCAACTTCTTCAGGGTCCCGACAGCTGGAGTCATCGACGCATCATCCTGGATGATTAGCAAGGCGTGAGACTGGATGCAGGGTCTGTCTCACCTTGTTGAACATAGCTGTCAGAGCGAGTGGCCGGATAGTGAGCACAAAGTCCCGCTTGATAGTCGAGGTCAACCGCCAAGCTTTGGGCGTCTTGCAGTTAGGCTCCTCCTCGGACTTCCATCGTTCGACAAAGTTCGTCGATAAGTGCAGCAAGAACACGGTCAGGAAGGGACTCCAGGTACCAGAGTTGCTCGGGTGGAAGAACTGAGTCATGAGCGCTGTGCTTCCAGAGAATTTGCTGTTGACTTACGGTTTCGAGGCTCGTCAACAACCGAGACAAGTGATCGAGTGCCTTGCTGCCGCCCAGAAACTTGCGATCCTCTTCGCTCTTCTTGCCCGCGGCAGCGAGACTGTCACCACTGCCCACTCGCTTCATCGCCGCACCGTTCTGAAGCCGCGAGATCGCCGATGGCATCGGCGTGACGTTCCCCGGAGTCGCCGCTCCCGACCCAACAGGCGCGACAGGTGCGTCCTCCGAGATACTGAAAATGATGGCCTCGGCGAGACTTTGCACTCGATCGATTGGCTTTTTGGCATCAAGCACGGTCCTGCTGACCCGCACGTCCGACATCGTCATGGACATGGCGTTCGAGGAAGCAATAGATCCGCCAACAGGGACGTCTAATACGTCAGTACCGGACCAGTACCGAAAGTGACCAACACTCACTGAGTGATCGTAGACACTTTGTCATGAGAAACTCGAATTCCTGATCCGAGAATACACCGATGTCTTTTCTGATACCCTGCCAGTTTGGGTCTGCAACAGACTCCTCCGGTGGAAGCAGATCTTGCTTGACCCAGTAGTTGAGACCATCGTCCTCTTCCTCGATCTCGCCGGCCACATCCAGCAAACGAGCCTTGTGTGCTCGCTCGGTCTTCTTGATGTTCGGGTTGTTCGCCTCCTCTTCGGGGGTGTTCAGCGTACCGCGTGGGATCTTGGCGATGAGTGCTGGATCTGAGCGGGCTGGATCGGTATGCGCGATGGCCAATTGTCCAGCGAGATCGGACGCCTGATCGTCCCACAATCCGCTGTTGAAGCCGTGCCATAGACGGAATACTACATGATTAGCCGAAGGCGGTAGTCCCCAGAAAGCCTCGACTTACTCAGAGGCAGCCACTTCTGACAATGCGAGATAGGCAAGAAGTGAACGAGGAAGGTCTGCGTCGCGAGGATCGAGTCCATGTTGGGCTTGAAGTGAGGCAGAATGACCTCAAGCATTTCATCGACATCGCCCGGATGGAAGTAGCGTTGAGCAGACTCGGCAACATTCAGGTAGACCGGCGCAAGGTTCTCGCTGTGTCGACTGAGCTTGCTGGGATGCGGGAACAGCTCATTAAACAGAGCATCGTATAGTGGACGCCAGGGTATACGGAAGTCGAAGATGTTGAGTGACCGATCGCTAGACAGTCAGCAGTGTGGACACATCTGGCGCGCGACTTCCAACTCACCTGACAAGGCTGATGAAGGTATTGGCGGCGTCCTCCTTCAACGAAGTTGGAATGCCAGGGACGACTGGATGTTCAGCATCGTACAATGATGATGCGAGAGTCAGGTGTACCCACAGATGACCTCCCAATACAAGAAGATGAGCTTGATCTTGATCTCCTTCTTCATGAGATATCCCATGCTCAACCATCTGATCTGTCAGCCCGGCGACGCGACGTTGACTCACAGTCCGAAGGCATTGTCCCAAGTCCTGAAGCCCATCTGCCATTCCCTGGCCTTCACGCATTCCGCTAACTTGCAGCAGATGTATTCAAGGCGGTCGTCCATCTCGTCCAATGTCTCGACCTCGTAAGGCAGGGCGAGTGGCAGTCCCAAACATGATAGGCGTGGGTCGTCCGGCTGTCCAAGGGAATTCAAGGGCGACGGATACATCCAATATGACATAGCGAAGCGGGCAACGTTGTCGAACGATGTTTTGTGGTGGAGCAGGAGCACGGGTGATTTGGCAGGCGAATCGGGATAGAGCAGACAATCGCGAAAGAGGTATGTGCGTGGTCGTGAATTTCGAGGGGCAATGGGGAAGTCGGGTTCGAGAAGGTCATCAGGCAGATACGGTGTGGTGGACATGTTGAAGGTGGACGGGGTAGGTGGAGGTTGGAAGAGGACCCGAGTGGTGATATGGTGATGAGCTTATGGCCAGAATGGGTATAAGACGACGGGTGTTCGATATGATATCAATGACAGAATCAGACTCACGTTACTTGACGATGATGGTGTTTGAGCCTCGCCGTTGGTCGTGCCCAAACGGTTGGGAACGCTCGATGGCCACGTATCGGTCATCCCGGCCGAGCTCGGTGGTCCCCAAGATTCTCCTTCTTCTGTATGTGAGCAGACACGGGGTGCAGACGGATTGTTGGGGATGTGAAACAGTCAATCGATAAGGTAGAGGAACGTGCGTAGATCGTGCGTGGGTCGTGTTCAAGAAGCATGATTGATGGCGGATCAGTCAGTCACACGACTCGGGGAGTTGATGAGATGACACTGACGGTCTTCGTACGCTGCTTCGAGCCGTTCAAGCGCTTCCTCCAGATCAAAGTCCTCCTCGTCCGAATAGTACTCGTCTTCGCCTTCTGCAGCTACCTCGTTGGATATACCGTAATAGGGAACTGAGCGAGGTTGCGGTTTAGACAAGGAAGGAACGGCGGAATTATCTGTTAATTCAGCGTTCATCGTCTAGATCATTGCGATCAATAGGGTGGCTCGACCAGCATAGGCCCTTTGGCGGCTGATGCTTGTATCCATCTGATAGATGAAACGCTTACGGGTGTGTTGACTATCGAACACGATGCGTTCGGGCTGATCGGTCTGCCGCGTAATCGTCATAGAGAGACCTTCGGTAAGGCTCGAGTAGGCGACACTCTGCTTGATATCGCTGCGGAGTTTCAGATATGGCGATCAGGATCTCCAGATTTCCACGAGGTCCAGTACTGCTGCGCGGGTTCTTTATAGTCGTGAGGAAGACAAGAGATGCCTTTCGATGCTTTGTCTACGGTTTCCGCTGCACTGTTCAGGTGTCGACGCTGAATCACAGAAATGTGGAGGCCCGAACCTGCGTACCTGAGTGACGTGGTATTCTTTCTGTACTCGCATCCGTTGCACTAGATTTTAACGTGATAACGCCGTGGTCTTAGAATTTCTGGCGCTCGCTACCCGAGATCCTCATTGCTCGTTGCTAGATATTGGAGCTCGACAACATTTGCAAAACGTCGATATCGAAGGTCTCGACACTTGACGCATACGGCCACACATATCAGTACGCCTCGGTCTGTCAGATCTTTCCTCGCGCTAGCAATACCCTGAAGGACAACATACGCTATGCTCGTGCTCGCCGAGACGGCAATCGGTTTCGTCGTTTTCAAGCTCAGCAGTGATGCCAAGCTGGACAACAAGGACTTGTGGAAGGAGTTTGAGACACCGGAGGGAGCCAGCAAAGCGTATGACCCTCCACAGTCTAAGCGAGGAATTTTGTTCTGATGTGTACAGTCTGAAAGTCCAGGCGATTCAACGGTTCACGAGTACCGCAAGCGCGGTTGAGGATCTTTCGGCCGTCCAGGAGGGCAAGTTGACCGATGCTTTCTCGAAGTTCTTGGTAGACGCTACTGGTGGAGGAGCCGGCGACACAGACGGCGAGAAGAAGAAAAAGAAGAAGAAGCTGGAGGAGACCTTGATCGTGTCAGAACCTAAGCTGGGTGAGTATCAGATGAGATCAGACCGCCGCCCGACGTCCCGTCTGACATTGTTATAGGATCTACGATTAGCAAACAGCTATCTATCCCCGTCATCTCCGACTCGTCAACGCAAGATCTGTACCGAGGTATCCGACAACAGCTCGCCTCGCTTCTGGGTGGTGTCGACACGAAGGACCTCAACACCATGTCACTTGGTCTCGGTCACTCGATGTCCCGGTTCAAACTAAAGTTCTCGACCGACAAGGTCGACACGATGGTGATTCAGGCTATTGCTTTGCTGGATGACCTGGACAAGGAGATCAACATCTACTCGATGCGGGTCAAGGTGGGTTGGCTCCTTTTGATTCGCTGGCTACGCTGCAGCTGATCTTCTAGGAATGGTACGGATGGCACTTCCCGGAAATGGGCAAGATCATCGTCGACAACCTGGCATACGCCAAGGTCGTCAAAGCTATGGGTGAGGACTACGTGTTTGATATGATAGGTCTCAGAGCATTGCTGACTTGACAGGCATGCGAACGAATGCTGCAACGACGTCTTTCGAGATGATTCTGCCGGAGGAGCTGGAAGCGACCGTCAAGGCTGCCGCCGAGTTGTCAATGGGTACCGAGATTTCGGATACCGACATGACGCATATCCACTCGCTTTGTGACCAGGTCATCTCCATCACCGAATACCGAACTCAGCTTTCCGAATACCTGCGCAACCGAATGCAGGCTATCGCACCAAACCTCACCGCATTGGTCGGCGAGCTTGTCGGCGCTCGTCTCATCAGCCACGCCGGAAGCTTGATGAACCTGGCCAAGCACCCCGCCTCAACTGTCCAGATTTTGGGTGCCGAGAAGGCTCTGTTCCGTGCGCTCAAGACAAAGCATGACACTCCTAAATACGGTCTCATCTACCACGTATGTGCCCTGGCTCCGAGCATTATCATGACACGGCTGATATACTAGGCATCTCTCATCGGACAAGCACCCCAGAAGCTGAAGGGTAAAATGGCCCGTATGGTCGCGACCAAGACCGCCCTCTCTATCCGTGTAGATGCCCTTTCCGACGCCGACTCTCGCTCCGACCCACAGGCTGCCGAGGTTGGTATCTCCAACCGAGTCAAGCTGGAATCACGTCTACGCGCTCTCGAGCACGCTGCTGGTATCCAATCTGTCCGTCGCGTCACAAACGGTGTCAACGGCCGTCAACAGCCTAAGTTCGAAATGTCTGGATCCGCCAACCAGTACAACACCGCCACGGACTCCGTCGACGTCGACTCGAAGCCTCAGTTCTTGTCCACCCAGCCCGACAGCGCGACGACTGCTGCCGAGCAGCGCGCGGTTGAGGCCATCCTGGAGGTCAAGGAGGAGAAGCGCGAAGAGAAGGAGGGCAAGAAAGAGAAGAAAGACAAGAAGAAGCGCAAGTCCGAAGCTGCCGTTGCAGCAGATCAATCGATGAATGTCGATGCTGGCGACGAGTCAATGGTGGCTGGGGAGACCAAGGAGGAGCGACGTGCACGCAAAGAGGCCAAGAAGGCTGTGAGTTCTTGATGACTCCGTGCTAATTGGCCATTCAGCTGATCGAAACGCAGGCAAAGGCTGCCAAGAAGGCTGGAGAGGAGACACCCGTCGAGTCATCTTCGAAGAAGCGTTCAGCGTCCGAGCTAGACGGCGCTGCCGATGGCACACCCGTCGAGAATGGCGACAAGAAGAAGAAAAAGAAGAAGAGGGAGTCTGCGGCCTAGGTCGTGGGTGCGCGAGGGCACGCGATCGGGAGCAGGATGTAGTTGGCGAGTCTCGAGTGAGCTCGAGAGGCTTCGGAGGAGTCGGGGCGACATCTTTGTGTTTATTTCATCTGTATGCACGTATACCATCTCGCCCTCTGTCTACTTTGGTGTCATGGGCCCGGCACAAAGGTTCAGTCAGGCATAGCGAGAGGTTTCGAATTTTCTGGAACCGGGTCGGCGGTTTTAACGTACCCGGTCGTGTTGAGCCACGTCCAACTATCACGTCGTTTCGTCTTGATCTTGCTCATCTTTGCATTTGAGCTTCGATTAGACACGAAACATCATGCCCAACACTGTAGTGTACTTCGACATCACCATTGGCAACGAGCCAGCCGGCCGGATCACCTTTGACCTGTTTGACGATGTGGTCCCGAAGGTGTGCCGAATCCTACAACATGTTGCTGCAAGCTCAAGAAGCGTGAGCTGATTGCCGTGTAGACGACCGACAACTTCAAGCACTTGTGTCTCGGTGACAAGACCAATGCTCAGGGTGTGAGGCTTGCCTACGCCGGGTCCAGCTTTCACCGATGTATCAAGGGGTGAGCACGTCGGCTGAACGGTGAGGGACTGGAGATTGACTAGATATCAGATTCATGTTGCAAGGTGGTGATTTCATTCGGGGCAATGGAACGGGCGGAGAGTCCATCTATGGCGAGAAGGTCAGTGATCAAGCTGGGCAAGCTAGACAAGTGCTGAGCCAAGCAGTTTGAGGATGAGGCGTTCACGCTCAAGCACGAAAAGCCAATGCTGCTGTCCATGGCAAACGCTGGTACGTCCACCGCGAGCTGACCTTTTGTTATCTACGGTGGACTGACGTGGCAGGACCCAACACAAACGGCTCACAATTCTTCATCACCACGTAGGGCTCTATCGCACATATCTAACTCAGATAGCTGACAGCTCAGTGTCCCTACCCCTCATCTGGACGGCAAGCACGTCGTCTTCGGCAAAGTCCGCTCCAACAAGGGTCTCGTACGCCGCATCGAGAGCATCCCGACTACGAGCGACAAGCCCATTGAGCCAGTCACTATCGCGGCAGCCGGTGTGCTGAGCCCAGAGGAGATCAGCCAAGCGGAGGAAGAAAGGAAGAAGGCTCAAGAGGCTGCTAGCGGGGATGATATCTGGGAGGACTACCCTGCAGATGAGGAGGGTGTCGACGCCGAGAAGCCAGAAGAGGCCCTCAGCGTCGCTTCCAAGCTCAAGGACATCGGTACAAAGTCAGTGATCTCTGTGAACCTTCGCGCTTGAGAGAGAGGGAGGTCTGACGAGTCAACAGAGAGTTCAAGGCTGGTCAGTTCGCGACCGCACTCGACAAGTATCAGAAGGCACTACGATACCTTGATCTCCATCCTGTCTTGCCTGACGATGCCGCCGGCGAGCAAGTGGAGGCGTTCAGAGCTCTGTGAGTGCAGCTTGAGTTCTCCGGCACTGGCTGTGCTGACAGTCTACAGACGGCTTCCCCTTCTAACCAACGCCTCCCTTGCCGCGCTCAAATGCTCACCGCCGGCTGGTTCGCTCGCGGTCTCTCTGTCTTCCCGGGCGCTAAACATCACTCCCTTGTCTGCCGCCGAGAAGGGTAAGGCGCTGTACAGACGAGCTCAGGGTAAGATCCTCACGAAAGACGATGAGGGAGCCGAGAAGGACTTGAAAGAATCGTTGGAGAACGTCCCAGGAGATGCTGGTGTCTTGAAGGCTTTGCGTGATGTTGAGACGAAGCGGAAGGAGAGGAAAGAGCGAGAGAAGAAGGCGTATGCCAAGATGTTCGGCTAGCAGACACGGATATCCGTACGAATACATACAGCATTGCATGAACATCATAACGAGTCATAAGGGTCATCAACACACGCCGAGCTTCTACTCGCCTAACGCAGGCTGTCCTGTGATACGCGACCACTATGCCCGCTATCTGTCCTGCGTGCGCTTCGAGCGGGCGGCGCCGGACGGCCGGTGTCTGGCGTATGGGACCTCGGCGTTCCTTCTCGAGAGGCTGTGGATCTCGCACTCTCGCTGGGGCGTCGCCTGCCCTTGAGCGCGAGTGGTGCTGTACTACCTGGCACAGGATCGGTATGGTCAGGCGCAGGTGTGTCCGTCACGAACGGTGGGTATGGCGATGGCTCGATATGGAAACCCGGTCCAGGTGTTTGAGCTGTCGATATGCTGAAGAAGGGATGTGGGTGATTGGAGCTCGGATCTGGCTGAAGTAAGGTAGAGAGGAGGAAGGTGAAGTCCAGCCCCACGTCCCGCAAAAGCTATACAACGTCAGTATGACCACTGAAATGTGATGAAGGGTAGCATACCTTGCGATTATGAGATGCAGTGACTTTGATACACTCTTCCGCTACGTTTGAAGCGATGGTTGAAGCGTAGACTTGACGGCGGAACATATCGGCGAACGTTTCGACCTGCTCTTTCGCCCAAGTCACAAAGCCTGATTGTCAGCAGACAGTCATACACAGCACGGGTACCCTCACCTGACGCCATTCGGTTTTCTTTGAATGCCGACATGTACCAATCACTCGTATGTCGAATTATGGTGAAACATACGATGGCCAGTTCGGAGATGTAGATGCTGATATCGCCTTCGGCACGAATCGCTCGGACCCGCTTGAGCATGACTGCCCTTCTCGCTTTCAAGAATGTATCGCGAGCCAAGTCTGAGCGGTCAAGGCGGACGAGCAGGTGCACCAGTCGGCACGCTGACGTCTTGCGAAGCTCGAGGGACGATAGATCGTGCACGATTTGCTGAATGAGTGTTGGAGTGAGCTGCTCCAGGCGGGCGGATAGGAGATCTTTGGCCGACGGATTGGATAATACCGTCTTGAGCAGGTCTTGGCCTTGATTCCATCAGCTATTGCCCGTTTGACGATGCACCATCAGCATGCTAACCTTTTTCTACGAGCTTGAGCGATTCTTCCCAGTCCCGCATAGCGATCTTCATCGTCAAATCGTCGCCAAATTCGTCTATCCACCTGAGATCCTTGGTCTCGGACAGTGAAGTCCCGACTGTCGAAAGCGGTCGACCATTACTCAGCTTGCCAGTCACAGGTGGCCCGGCACCTCCTGCTCCAGCCTGAACGAATGAGTCGCCATTCGGCTTACATGTGACCGCCAATGCTTACATCGCCAAGCCACATGGTCTTCCGGCGGACCTGCTCCTTCTCACTCTCTTTGCGTTTCTTCTCGCCCAACTCCTGTGAGACTTGCCGGAAGGCAGCGAGCAATCCTTTCTTATCTTCAGGCCTAGCCGTACGATACACGCAGACTTCCTTCCCCCGGCGAATCTTCAGCGCATTAGTCAGGTCTACACCCGATTAGCGACATGCCCGTCTTTCGATCATCATATAACTCACCACCGGAGTCCTTGACGTCCACGACGACCAGATCGGCCAAGACCCAACATCGCTCTGCTACCATCCTACCTCGTTCACGCTCTCTTTCGTCACTGTGTACAGACTTCATCCGTCTCCGTCCGGCGATGAGTAGCAGATCGTTCAGCAGAAACATCGAGACACTTTGTTTCGCCTTATATGTCGCAGCGTTGAGCTCGACAAACTCGTGTGTCTCGAAGACCAGATGACGTCCGGGTACTAAAGGCAGGTATTTTTGCGATCCTTCGACTGTCGCCCAAAGAGTTGTGAGTTGCTGTTTGTACATTGTCTGCAGGTCGGCCATGGAGTTGCGCTGGGTCCGGCGCCGCTCGACTTCCGTTATTAGCTGGGATGCACAGGTTGGAGCAGTGTGCGAACAACGTACGATTGCCCTCCTTGTCAAGTCTCGGTGCCAAGGTATCCTCCATACCCATGAGCTGAGGCAGATCTTTCCACTGAGCGAGCAACTCCTTCAATTCCACCATGTCGTTCTCCAATGTCGAGATCTCTTTCGATATCGTAACAAATTCAGCGTAGCTGCCCAGTCAGTTCCTACTGCAGCATGATGTTCTCGATACTCACTGCTTGAACACATTCCGTTGCAGATCGGTAGCGTTCCTACCCTTCTGGCGCATGAGAGCGGCCTTGAACCTCTTGATCTCCTCCTTGTCGGCGCCAGTCAAGGTTCTTCTCATGTAGTCGTTCATGTCGAAGCCGTCTTTGCCCAACTCGTCCAAATCCCACTCCTCCTCCCTCGTCATGTCTGCCGCACCACGGCGATGAATCGCTTCTTCTTGCACATCTGTGCCTTCGAACGGGCCTCGTCCAAAGTCAGGCGAAGCGAACTGATGGAAGCGGGACTCCCCAGTATCTTCGTCATCGTCGGCGTCGACAGCGGTGCGAGACTGGCGGGCGTTGTAGGGATCGGCGCTGAGGAAAGCGCTCGGTTGACCAGGTAGAGGTGGGGGTTCAGCCATAACCTCGTCACCGCCCGCATATCTGCTTTCCTATGAGCGCATTTCCTGAGTCCCGGCAACAGACTTGCCTCATGCTTAGACGCTTCTTGATGGCATCCCCCACCCTGCTCTTTCTGGCAGTCCGCTTGCCATCTTTGGCTTGACTCGAGCTTGTATCATCTCGACGCGGATTGACGGCTGCTGGCAGTGAGACTTTCACTGACGGCATGTACACCGAAGGTCTTCTGAGGGACGCCATGCTTGCCGGGCTACAGTCTGATCTGTAGGTCGATGTCTGTGGTTGTCAACAACGAGCTCGCTATCTTGGACGCGGTCAATGACGCCGGATGACGCGGAACCAAAATGTTGATCAATGCGTCCATCTGTCTGCGGGTGATCCCAGCATCGATCTACAATCGATATCACTGCGTCAACCCGCTCAGCACGATCGACATGGCAGACGTGATGATGGCCGAGTCATCGTCAGCTCCTTTGACCAGGCGACAGCACCTCGCCAACACTTTCGAGGCATATCGAGCCGGTCTCGATGCCGATGTGAGTCATGAGCTGGCTGTGTAGGTAGGTCAGGCTGATGGTGCAGAACGAACGACGGGAACGTCTGATCATCACCTCTCGACTCATCACACAACTGTCTAAGAAGCTCATCTTCCACCTGCATCGAGGCGCGACCTCCAATGTGTCGGCTAAAGCCAAAAATCTTGCCCAAGCGAGGGAGAAGGAAAGGGAGATATGGCAGAACTTTACCAAAGTCCGGGACGAGCTGAAGGGAGCGTCGGATGGCTACGAGCTGTTTTGGCAGTGGAATCGGCAGGTGTGAGTCTGTCTCGGCATGAGCAGTACGGTGCAACACTGATGATGTGCAGGTCGCCTGGGTTGGAAGAGTATATCGAGGGACTGTCGTTCTTGCATTACCTGGAGACAGGCACTTTGATCACCTTGGCGGAAGTGCAGGATACGCTCAGTGATAAGGAGACAGGTGAACAGGTAAGTCTGATCGAGGTTCCTGGCGGACGAGGGGAAGAGGCATGGCACTGACAGAGCAGCTGGTAATCGTCACCCCGGAAGACTATGTCTTGGGCATGTCTGACCTGACGGGCGAGCTCATGAGATACGCAACAAACGGTAAGTCCGACACTGTCCGTACGCTCAACTGAAATCGCTGATGAGCAAGCGCTCAGCACTGGCGATCATGAAACCCCGCTTGCCGTCTGCGACTTCGTTCGAGTGGTCAAGTCACGTACGTGATCTATGGCTTCCCAAAGAGGCCTGAGCTGATCCTGTACTCCAGGCTTCGATTCGGTTCCCGGCTCAGTGTTTCTGAAGGCATTGTTGAAGAAGCAGGAGGAGACGACCCGGTCACTACAGAAGATTGAGCGAGGTGTGTGATTCGCTTTATCCTGCGGCAAGAACGGTGCTGATAGCGATCAGTGTGCTATGCTATCAGACTGAGATTGGTAGAGTTTGGCGATCGGCCAGAGATCTTGGAGCAGATGGCCAAGCGAGCATTGGTCGACTCAGACGACAAGCCCTCAGGCGGCGGGTCCGGTAACCAAGATTAGGGACGGCCTGGCAAAATCGGTGTTAGACGCTTTGCATCCTGTGTTGGAAGCACGAGCCACTGGCGTGGTTCTCTTATACATTGCATCTCGAGAGATATCCAGCAATATATACCATAGACATCCGAGAAGACCCATCATACCTCTGCATCGAGATAAAATTCCCAAAATCAGCCGCCAAAACCTTGTTGCTCCATGACGCGCATCTATCCTCACAGACCCCCACTCGCCTTCAACCTGTCTTCATCTCTGTGCAGCGCTATTCACAACTCGCTCGAACATCATGGCGATCATCGATAAGTTCAAGGGCGCTTTCCACAAAGACGGCGATGTGCATGCCGCTGCACCGGAGGAGACTGGGCTCACCAAAGATGCTCCTCCCGTCGTTCCCACGTTGCCGGACGAGCCGGCGTTTGAAGACAAGCTGGTCACGGTCATCTTTGTCCTGGGTGGTCCTGGTGCTGGTGCGTGATCGAACGGGCTGCAATGCTGCCCATCTGTGGTAGTATTCGGTGGCTCATGAAGGCTGATGAGCTCAGGCAAGGGCACTCAGTGTGAACGACTTGTCCGAGACTATGGCTTCAAGCACCTTTCTGGTAACTCCACAGGTCTAGATCCACCCGGTAGACCTGAGCTAAAGTTGTAGCTGGGGATCTCTTGCGAGCCGAGCAACAGCGACCCGGCTCCACTTACGGCCAGATGATCAAGGAGTACATCACCGAAGGCAAGATCGTCCCTATGGAGGTGACCGTGAAGGTGAATTGGTCCTAGTCCTGAAGCCAATAAGTCATTATGATGTTGCTAACATCTCGCAGCTCTTGGAGAACGCCATGCGAGAGACACTCGACAGCCCGCCTTCATTCCCCTCGGACTCTCCATTGACAGGCTACTGGACCGCTGGCAAGGGTCGATTCTTGATTGATGGTTTCCCACGAAAGATGGACCAGGCCGTCAAGTTCGACAATTCGGTAAGTCCACAATTTTGTATGCCATTGGTGACGGGGCAGTGGAGCTGACGATCATTGACAGGTCTGCAAGTCGTCATTCGTCCTCTTTTTTTCTACGACCGAGGACGTCATGCTTGTCAGGTTGCTGGAACGAGGCAAGACGAGCGGGAGGGACGACGACAATGTCGAGTCTATCAAGAAGAGGTTCCGTAAGTCTGCAGATCATGACTGACACCTCTGTGCAATGCACTGAACACATTGCAGGAACATTCATCGACACCTCGATGCCGGTGGTCGATCACTACCGAAAAGAGGGCAAGGTCGTCGAGGTGAGTTTGGCCTCGTCCGCTACAGCTGTCTTAGCTGACTCGGGCAGGTCGACTCGTCGCCTGCTGTCGACGTCGTATATGACAACGTACGAGCAGCCATCGACCCACGACTACCCTCGTCCGGCCCCAACCCGACTATCCCTCTCAAAGACGACGTCGCTCCTCAACCTGGCGCCCCTGCCATCTAGGCCTTTCATCCCTCCTTCTTCCTACTTGTTTGATCGCGCAGATGGACAGAGTGTCCAGTGACGTATAGATCAAATGCATGTCGTGTCGTATGCCGGTATGGAGGCACAATGCTATGTAATGTACAGACAATCATGAATATTAAGCAACGGGCAGAGCAGGGATCACGTGTCCACCTCCATGCCCTCTTGCGGTGTGAAGCTCAGACGGTCCTGGCCGGCTTTGAAGGCAGTCTCGAACAGCAAAGGCTTCTTGCGCGGCAGGAGAGGAGCAGGCGTGACGATCGATGCACTGGACACATCAGTGGCCGACAGTGTGCGCGTTAGAGGCGACAACTTACAGAGAGGTACCGCAGCCAGGTGCAGGTGTACCCATGATGATACACTCGGAAACACCTTGAATCTCATCCTTCTTCGAGAACAATGATGCGTCGAACTGAGACGTCAATCTTCACTCTCGGCGGCAATCGACACAGATGTGACGTACCAAGTGATCGGTCGTCTTTTCGAAACTGGCCAGCATGAGGACGGAATCCTTCATCTTCTGCACACCGAATCGAGTGATACCGAGCACCTCGCCCTTGTAGGTCATGACGTCTCCGAGCAGCATGACGTGTCGGGGATCAATCGACATGCCGTGCGATGTCATGGTATGTTGGATTTCATTGTAGATGGTTTGTCGAGCGGCTTCGATACCGAGGACCTCACAGGTCTCCATGACGTGGTTAGTTCGCGTCTTGATGCCATTGACACCTAGCACGTCCTCAGCAAGCATCTCAAGCAACGCGAGTAGACAGAACCTACCATCCGTGCCCATGACCTCAGCCAAGCCGTATCCAGTGACGAGAAGCCTGTTGATACTGCTGTCCTTCTCATCTTTGGTGATAACACCTCGGTCAACCTGGGGAAGACCTTTGACTTGAACATTGGCAATTGCTCGCTTGAGGTTCTTGAGCCTTTCGTATGTGCCGTCCGTCTTGTCCAGATCCTTTAGAGTAGGCTCGTCAATGTAGATTCGTACACGCGCGGTCTTGTCGTTGGTCGTGATAGCCTTGAATGTCAGCTACACCGATGCTTTGGGGTAGGAATAGCTTACGCCTTCTTGAATCTTGAGCTTGGTGCTGATTAGGCTCCTCTTGATACTGTCCAGCGTGATCTCCAATTGCAGACGTCGGACAGCACGCATATCGACGTGAATCTCGATCCAGGCTGCTTCTTTGTCCCAGGACTCCTCGATGACAGATGCGATCTAGTGGTATCAGCTATGTAAACTTCCTCAAATGAGGGATGAAGCTTACATCTCCGAGGACGGTCTTTTCGATACGTCCCTTGACGATACGAGCGGCATGTTCGCTAGTCGGATTGACGAGCTCGGCCGTGATAATAGGCGTCGAGATGACCTTGGCGGCGTTGATAATTTCCTTGATACGTGGTACACCGAGAGTGACGTTCATTGATGCGACACCGGCAAAATGGAAAGTCTTGAGCGTCATCTGGGTACCTGGTTCACCGATCGATTGAGCACCGACGGCACCGACTGTCGAACCGGGCTCGATGACGGAGCGGAGGTATCGAATCCGACAGATCTCGAGGAATGTCTTGATTTGATCCTCAGTCACCTTGTTGGCGTTGTCGAGGACTCGTTGCACGGCGGCTAGACGAATCAGCTTAGGCTTTACTGCCTGGATGCCAGAGATCGACTCACGGTCACTAGCATCAAGCGAGTAGTTCTCCGCTTCCATGGCATCTTCGCCGGGCGGCAGACCTCGAGCCAGACGCTGGTCCGCCATGGCCTTGACGATCTTCGAAACGATGAAGTTGAACGTGTTCTCACGGAATTTGGCGTGTATGTACTTCCACTCTTCGCTCAGCTGTACACGGGGCGGAGGAGCGGGAGCCGCCTTCTTGACGGTCTTTTTGCGGCCCTTCGTGATGACTGGCTTTTCGTCCACCTCGACCTCTGGCAGAGCCTCGGGGAAGATTGCCTGAGCGAGCTGGAGCACCTCGTATGGGTACAACGCTCGGCCAGAACGAGAGGCAGTTCGCTGTCTTATCAGCGTCCATCGCGCCGTATTGCGACGAACGTAGACTTACGCAGGCATGTGTCCATGATCGGACATACTCGACAGGAATAGCATCACCTTCGAGGCAGGCCGGATCCAGCGTGTCGTCACCATATTGGAATTGAACGATACCGCCGACCGAGTTCCTGACACTCAAGTCGTAGTGAGTGCACAGATCCTCGAGCGCCTTCATCAGTCGTCGAGCCATATAACCCGTTTCGGCAGTCTTGACGGCGGTGTCGACCAGACCTTCTCGACCCGAAATAGCGTGGAACAGGAACTCAGGTGGTGTGAGACCAGAGTAGAAGGAGTTGCGGACGAAACCTTTGGACGGGGGGTTCTTCGACTTCTTTCGAAAATGAGGCAAGGATCGGTCCTGAAAACCGTTGGGAATACGGTTACCCGAGATAATCTGTTGGCCGACACAAGCAACCATCTGGGCGACGTTGATGACGGAACCTAGTATGCGTCAATCACAGCATGCACTTCGCAGCGCTCCGGTGACTCACCCTTCGATCCACAAGTAGCCATGATGAGCGGAGCATTGTGCCTGCTGAGCTCCTGCATACACACATCACCGACCGCTCCTCTGACTTTCGATAGTGTACCGGAGATGAGTTGTTCGAGCGTCGTCTCTTGGTCACACCCGGCAGCGTTCTCGAGCTTTCCCTTCTTGGCGGTGGCGATCAGGTCTTCACACTTCTCGTATGCCGTCTCGACCATGTCGTGCTTGTTGCGCTGCAAGTTGTCTCCAGGCATGACATCATTTATACCAAGCGAGAAACCTTGGTTGGCGAGCCATCGAGCGGCAAGTTTCGCCAATCGGTTCATCGCTCCGGCAGCCACTTCAGGTCCATAGTCTCGAAGCATGACACCGAAGACCGACTTTTTCTTGCCGTCTCCCACGGTATTCTTGTCGAACACACCGCACATGATCTCACTGTTCTGGATGACGAGAAAACCGTCATTGGGCGACATATCGAGCGGGAATTTGTCCTCTGGTGCTGGGTCGATCAAGGTCTTACACTTGGCCTCCAAGTTGACGAGAACGTTGGAGTTTCGGTTCGGCTTCATGAGCAAGTTGAAGATCTGCTTACCCGTCCATAGTCGGACAGGCTTCCAGATGGTAGGTGGTGGCATCTCGATCTTCAATTCGGCGTCACCGAGGAATGAAGCGATCTGGGTGAACTGCTGTCGGTCGAAGAATCGGTCACGCCGTGACAGGAGGAAAGAGGCGGTGATGAAATCCTGGATGGCGGCAATGATCGGTTCACCATTACGAGGCGTTACCAAATTCTTCTTGACTGACATAAGCTCGAGCGCCTCGGTCCTCGCTTCTTCCGTCTGCGGAACGTGCAAGTTCATCTCGTCTCCGTCGAAATCGGCGTTGTACGGGTTGCAGACGCACTCGTTCAGTCGGAATGTACGCCACGGGCGGATTCGGGCTCGGTGACACATGATCGACAGCTTGTGCAGACTTGGCTGCCGGTTGAACAGCACAATACTATATCATCAGCCTCGCGGATATCGATAAAGCGGTCAGAGTAACTCACTCTCCATCGCGCAAGTGCCGATGAACGATGTCGCCAATTTTCAGATTTCTCGCTGTCCGCCGCCGTGCCTCCTCATTCCTCATCACATGCAGTGCCAGCCGAATTGAATGCCCGAATTCATTCTTGGTCTCCAGCAAATTCGCACCAGGATGTAGCTTGGACCCATTGATGATGGCGTTCCGCATAGCTTCGATATTGTGCTTGTTGACCCGCTCTGGGTACGACAGCTTGACCGCAACTTTCTCTGGGACAGCGACCTTGATCGTTGATCAGCGAATTGCCTTTCGCATAGCTTCGTGACAGCTCACCTCGTCTATACGCAAGTTGGGGTCGGGTCCAATGACTGTACGACCTGAAAAGTCTACTCGTTTTCCGGACAAGTTTCCTCTGAATCGTCCCTGCTTTCCCTTCAATCGCTGGACGAAACCTCTCGTCGGCTTTGTGTTGGCTGCCGACATTCCGGGTGCTTGAGAATTGATGTACAGCGCAATCGCTTGACTAAGCACTTCCCAGTTGCTCTATCGGAGGATTAGCTTCGCCTCTCGACGAAAGTGCCAGCCTACGCACCATTGTTTGCTCGATACCGTGTCCACATTCCATGATGTACGCGAGGATTCGATTATGCTGTATGATCTCGGCCAGCTTTGCTGTCAGGTCGTCCTCGTTACTGTCATGTCAGTCTTGCTCTGGAGTGTGGTCGCAAGATCTCAGCACTCACTTGCCGGACTCTGACGCTACCGACGGTCGGATACACGGTGGTGGGACTGAAATGTACTGCCAGATGTAATCCTCGGGTCGACCGATATCGGGATGAAGCGAAAGAAGCTCGCAGTCCTCCGCTGAGACCCGCTTGAACAACTCCAGCACTTTCAACGGATTGAGATCCTCCACCGCTCTGCTCAAGTGCTGTCCTAGTGCCTTGTTCTCCGCTACTGCCGTCCCAAAGCCTTGCAGATATTCCTCCTTGGCCGTCGCGTTCTTGCTTGCTCGGAAGGGTTCGTGCGAGATCTTCATCGTTCCGGACCGCTTGACCGTGCCGTTCGGTGCACCGCAGTATGGGCATTGTGAGCGTTTCTTGCACGATGACAGGACAGCTTTGGCGAGATGCGACCGTTGCAAGCCTTCTAGACCTGGGCGACGGAAACGACGTAGGAAGCCTGATCGCTCCGTAGGCAAGAGGAGGCATCGAGCGCAAGACTAGGATCAAGGTCAGCGCTCACGACCTTGGGCAAGGCGTCACGAGCAGGGTGCTCACTTTGCAGATACACGAGAGCATGTTGATCGTAGGCCTGAAGTATCCGATATGGAAGACAGGCAGCGTAAGCTTGATGTAACCATAATGTCCAACACATTTTGCCGCTTCCTCGCCACATGTCAAGCACTTTCGACCTTTCTCGTTTGGGCCCTGTAGCAAGCTCAGCAGATGTGGAGACGCACGACCGATTGTGAGACTTACCATCCGCCCATCAAGAGGACCTTCAGTGGCCGTCGTCCTAACATTGTTCTCGGTGACGGTGTACAAGTCCGGGTTTGACACCTCGACTTCGGATATACGGACGATATCCTTAGGTGTAAAGGGCTGAAACTGGATGTGCTTACTGCACAGGTCAGCTGTATTCCTCTCAGAGTTCTGGATGAAGCAGGAAAGACGTACATTCTCCTAGGTACATCAGACGAGACGTAGCTCTTGTCATTCTGATCCGGCGCCCAAAACTCCATGTTGACTGGCTTCCCCCTCTCGATTGCCCGATATCAAGTACAGATCGAAGCTGTCAAGAAGTCGATCGAGTCCTGCTTCGCGGTCCTGGTCCGCGCTTGAGGACTGAGGGTCGACAGACGATCTGTACGAGGTGTATCCAAATGAGTCGATTTTGAACGGCAACCTGAAGGCAATTCTCTGAAATCTACTCGCGACAGTAACCGCGAACTATGTTATTTCACCCCTCCACCTAACTCTCTGTCGGACAGCGAGACAAGTGAGATGGTGACGACAACGCTCGAGCTCCGTACATACTCGTCTATACCACATACTCACACGCTTGAGCTCCCGTCTGCTTGAGAGCGAAGGTCCGAGACCGGGATGTCGCGACCTACCTTACTGCAATCGCAGACTCAGGCGCTTCTCACGCTACTCAACTTAAATCAACCGCCTCCATCTTCTAGCTCCTCTTCCGACCCATACCCTCGCCCACATTCGCCTGCTGGTATCGAAGAACCACCAGCCGGACCACTCGTCTGGAAGGTCTTGATATTGGATGAATTGAGCAAGGATGTGCTGGCTACGAGTCTGAGGGTGCAGGATTTGCGTGAACAGGGAGTGACACTACATCTGTGAGTGTTGGACTGCTGCGTTTGAGGGTTGTAGGGGCGTCGCTGATTGGCAGGCAACTGCATACGCCACGCCCGCCTCTAGCCGATGTGCCCGCTGTCTACTTTGTTTCACCCACACTCGCCAACATCCGTAGGATCGCAGAGGTGTGTCAGAGATCTGAGACGGCGTGACACCAGGACTGACCTTGCAGGACCTGAACCCACCCCTGTACTCATCATATCACCTATCTTTCACTTCGTCTCTCCCAAGATCGCTACTCGAGGAGCTGGCTTCTCTCATACTCGCCAATGACCCGACAGGCGGAACGGGCCAACTCATCTCGTCCGTCCACGACCAATTCCTCGACTTCCTTGTCCCTTCGCCTAATCTGTTCTCACTGCTACCGCGCAGAGAGACGAAGCCGGAAGCCAACGGGGTGGCGAAGAAAGGCGCTCAATCGAAGGAGAAGGAAGTGGAAGGCCGAGCGAGCTATGTCGTGCTCAATGATCCGAAGGCGAATGAGCTAGATATCGAGGAGGAGATTGACCGGGTAGCAAGAGGGCTGTTCAGTGTGATTGTCACGATGAGTACGTCTGGACTTCAACGCTGTCGGTAGACATCGTCGAGAGCTGACGACCAGGCTTTATCCCCATTATCCGTTGTCCAAGGGGCAATGCGGCGGAGATGGTGGCTAGGCGGCTTGACGCGAAGCTACGAGATCATGTGGCAGCGACGACATCGCAGCGGGGTGGAAGGGATGGTGGATACGGAGCGGACGGTCTCAGTAGTCTACAGCGGCCATGTTAGTCCGCAAGTGACGCAAGAGGCAGTAATGTGTAGCTGATCTCTCAGTGCTGGTCATTCTGGACCGAAACGTTGACCTGACATCGATGCTGTCTCATTCTTGGACATATCAAGCTTTGGTTCATGACGTCCTCGACATGAAGTTGAACCGGGTGACAGTCGAAGTGAGCTTTTTCGTGCCGCTAGCCTAGACCCGAGCTGACTAGACAGTCGCCTGAAAATGGTCGTTTGCAGAAGAAGTCATATGACATCGACTCGAAGGACTTTTTCTGGGCAAAGAACGCTGGCAACCCGTTTCCTCAGGTGGCCGAAGATATCGACTCCGAGCTCAGCCGGTAGGTTCATTCAGTACATAAATGTCTCGAGCGTAGCTAAATGAGCAGGTATAAGGCGGATGCTGCGGAGATTACCCGATCAACGGGAATCAGCGACGTGAACGATGTCTCTCAGATGTGCGTTTTCCTTTCGCACATCTGGCATAATCTCTGACATCTGCAGTGACTTCTCGTCAAATACTGCCAATCTGAAAACAGCTATCACCGCCCTGCCCGAACTGACGGCGCGGAAAAACACCCTCGACACCCACATGAACATTGCCACGGCTCTCTTGCAGTCGATCAAGGAGCGGGGTCTGGATAACCTGTTTCAAGTCGAAGAAGGAGCGGGTCGACAACCCAAAGCGACAATCCTTAACACGCTTCGAGGACAGACAGACGAACCGGGTCAGACTGCCAACCCCACACCGGAGGACCAACTGCGTTTGGTCATCATCTACTACCTTTCGCTACTCGACCACACGCTATCAAAAGAGGACCTCTCAGAGTTGACGGCGCTGCTGAAAGAGAATGGCGCGGACACCTCAGCATTGGACTACGTCAAGAAGGTCCGGGAGGTGACGCGGATGACGATGATGGCGAGTCAGCCGGCAGTCGCTGCTGCTCCACCTGCTCAGGGCGGAGAGTGGACAAAGGGCTTCAGTGCTCTAGGAAGCAGAGTATGTTGAGCCCATCTTGCGCCCGCAGGTCGAAGGCTGATTGGCAGATTACGGACCGTCTACGTGAAGGCGGTATCTCGGGTGTCGGTCTCGACAACATCATCTCTGGCGTCAAGAACTTCCTGCCAGCCCGCAAAGAGCTGCCCGTCACGCGCCTAGTCGAAGCTTTGATGGAACCTTCATCTGGCGCCACCCAGGCTCTGCAAGATACGGATGATTTCCTCTCTTTCGATCCTAAATCCAGCCGTGGGCGCACGACTACCCAAGCTGGAAGAGGGCGTCAGCAGTATCAAGAAGCAGTGGTCTTTGTCGTTGGAGGAGGCGGATATGTCGAGTATGGCAATTTGATGGAATGGGCATCGAGAAATCAACGTGAAGGAGGTGGGGGAGGCAAGAAGATCACTTATGGAAGTACCGAGATTGTCAACCCGACCGGCTTTGTTCGGGTCCTCGGCGAGCTGGGCAAGGCGGCTTGATCTGTTTTGTACCTGTACCTGACTAGATGCATACAGAGTGTAGCAGAGTGTCCTCAATACCTCGCTTAGCATGTTGCCGCAAGGATAGGTGGTTGCCCACTTTGGTTTCTGCGCGGTTCTATGGGATAGATTTTCCCCCACTTTTACCCACCCTGATAGTGCCGCAACGTACCGCGATACACCCACTCCCCCATCGCCTTTGCTTCTATCTTTTTTCTTATCCATCTTCTTTCTCTTTACATACCACACTGATTCATTTCACGAGTCTTCACCCGCACCTCTGAAATCAATTCAATCATCCACGATGCCTGCTGAACACATCCTCACCAAGGACGCTCCCGCCCCTCTCCCTGTCGTGAGTCCTGCTCCTCAACCCCACATTCCCTTCTTCTTCCCATCCGTCGTGTTGGCCGCCAACACATCCATCCTCAGGTCTTATAGCTCTTCGGACACATTGCTGACCCATTCAGTACTCCCAGGCAGTCCGAGCTGGCAACTATGTCTACACCTCCGGATCGGTCGGTATGACCAAAGAAGGCCAAATGGTCCCGGGCACCGTACGTGTATTATCTCATCCCTCTCCTCCTCCTACGTCTGCGGGTTCCCTCAACTGACGGGTTACAGGTCCAGGACAGGACGCGGCAGGTCATTCAGAACCTCGAAGCCGTGCTCAAGGGCGCCAACATGACTCTTGCCAATGTCGTCAAGGCCAACATCTACCTCTCGAAGCTCAGCGAGGACTTTACCGCCGTCAACGAGGTCAGTGCAATTCTCTTTGGGTCGGTGGCAGAAGACAGGAGGATGAGGCTGATACAGGGATAGGTGTACGAGAAGATGATGCCTGACCCCAAGCCCGCTAGGACTTGTGTTGGTGTTGCTCAGCTTCCTGCTGGCGGAACCGATGTCGAGATTGAGTTTGTCGCCTACGACGGATAGGCAGAGTAGGGCAGTAGAGATCGCCTCATATGCATAGATTGAACATTCCGCCTTCTGGAGCTAATATTCTTTGCCGTGTCTGCCCGTCGCCCAGCGTAGGCCCGCCAGGAAGCTGCGTCTCCGGGTCATAGCGGAATGGCCTCAGTCCCCCTTGTCCCAGCGTCCTTCTACCTCGTCTACGGTCCGTCTGAAATATGGTACACATGCATGGCGGGACGAGCCCGGATGAATGATATGTATCGTCTAATGAAGGTCATATACACTCGCTTGTGTAATGGTATCTATAAAGAGAGTGCACATGGCGGATGAACGGATCGATGAAGGGAAGCGAGGGGGGATGTGGGTAAGGCGATCACCATCGCGAGCTGTAGCCACCACCACCACCGCCGCCTCCGACAGAGTTGGCGCCCGTTCGGAAGTTTCCTCCACCACCGCCGTATCCACCTCCTCGGCCACCACCACCGAAACCTCGACCACCTCGGCCTCGGCCACCACCGCCACCACCACCACCATAACGAGCCATCTCCTCGAGCTCGTAGGGAACTTCAGCCTTGGACTCCTTCAAGATACCGAGCAACTCTCGTGCGAGCTTGCTGTTGTCGGTAGTGAAGAAGGAGTAGGCGGTACCCTTGGTACCGGCTCGACCGGTTCGACCGATTCGGTGAACGTAGTCTTCGGCGTTGTTGGGCATGTCGTAGTTGATGACGAACTTAATATCCTTGACATCGAGACCTCGCGAAGCGACATCGGTAGCCAGCATGATGGGCGATCGACCAGATTTGAACTCGGCCAGGACCCAATCTCGCTCGGCTTGCTGCTTGTCACCGTGAATGGCGAGGGCGGGCCAACCGTCCATTCGGAGGTACTTTGTCAGGTCGTCGGCGACTCGCTTGGTTCCGACGAAGATGAGGACCTTGGCGTTTTCGCTGGAAATGTGCTCGAGGTGCTTGAGCAATTTGTCTCGCTTGTCGTACTCGGTGACGACCTCGATGAGCTGCGTGACGTTGTGATTGGCAGTCAACTCCATGGAACCGATGTTGACTTGGATCAAGTCGTGCTGGAAATCCATGGCGAGTCGCTGAACCTCCTTGGGCCAGGTGGCAGAGAAGAGAAGGGTTTGTCGGTCGGGTCGGATTTGAGAAACAATCTTTCGGATCTGGGGCTCGAAACCCATGTCGAGCATTCGGTCGGCTTCGTCCATGACGAGGTAAGTGACTCGCTTGAGGTTGGTTCGGCCAGACTCGAGCATATCGATCAATCGACCGGGAGTGGCGACACAGATCTCGACACCTTGCGTAAGGTCTCGGATTTGCGGGCCCTTGGGCGCACCACCGTAGATGGCAGTGTTCCTGATTCGGGAAGACTTGCCGAACTTGGTGCACTCCTGTTGGATCTGCACGGCAAGCTCTCGGGTGGGAGCGAGAATGAGGACGATGGGGCCGTCACCTCGGGCGAGGAGAGGCTGGGCGTTGATGTGAACCATGGCGGGTAGAGCGAAAGAGATGGTCTTTCCGGAACCAGTCTCGGCGATAGCGACGACATCTCGACCAGACAAAGCCATAGGCCAAGCCTGACATTGGATAGGGGTGGGGGCGTCGAAACCCATTGCTCGGATCTCGGACATGACGTACTCGGGGAAGCCGGCTTCGTCGAATGTGGTGATTGGTCGGGGGACGTTGGAGCCTTGGATCTGGGCACGTCAGCTGCTTGCTATATTCATACAGGAAGAGTGTGAGCTCACCTTCATGGTCTTGGAGGCTCGGAAATCGTTGATCTCCTTCTCGGACCTGGCAGTAACACGTCGGTCTTCAACGTAGAAGCTGTTCAGTCAGCTGATTGTCGGCATCTCACGACTTGCAGATTGACTTACTTCTTCTCGAACTTGGCGAGGGACTGGCTGGCCCAGTCGACGTTGTTGAGGCCGGCACCGAGACCGGACATTCGGTCACCGCCACCTGTAAAACATCGTCAGCGTGTCTCGAAGCGACGATCTGGTCATCGTCTGGACATGCCTCCATAGGAGCCCCCTCCGTACCCGCCACCACCACCGTATCCACCGCCGCCGCCGCCGTAGCCTGAGTCACATTGGCACGAGCAATGACGGAATAAACAGATTCTCGAGTCTGGTACGTACCACCATATCCACCACCACCGCCACCGTATCCACCACCACCGTAACCACCTCCTCCACCGCCGTATCCACCACCACCACCACCGCCGTAGCCGCCGCCGTAAGACTGTAGATACATGTCAGTAAACTGAGGGAGAGGGTATATAGGATGACGAAGGACGTCGGCCAGTTGACTTTTTCTCTCTGAACTTTCTTTTCCCCTTGTGAAGATATAGCAAAGATATAGAGAAGTAGTCATGCAGCGAGCGTAGCGTTTTGTCAGTCGAATAGCGCATCGCCTAAATAGAGCGAGATTGCACAACGACATGTCCAAAACGACCAACTGACAGACTTAGACAAGGAGAGCAACACGCTTGAGACACCTTCGAGGAAAAAGTGACGCATTGCTCTCTACCTGTCCAAACTGCTGCTGCCTGGCCTAAACGGACCAAGGACCGGCCTTTCATAAGGGAAGAAAGGCCTGCACATGGCCCGCTGTCGATAAAGTGGGTGTATTTTGATCGAGTATACATACCATGATGATTTTTCTTGTTATGTAGAAGGTTGTAGTGAAAAGAGTGAAGTGTAGACTGGTATGCAGTCTATGTTGTCTCGGTCGTCTGTGGTTTGTTGCTGTTTTGAGAGGTGTTCTTTGTGCGATCCAAAGATCAAAGAGGGATAAGTTGAAAGAGAAGAGAGAGAAAAAGGTGAAGACAGTGAAACGTACAATGGGAGCGGCGAAAAGGTTTTTAGCTGGGCTGGGCTGGACAGAGAGAAAGGAAGGGGATCAAAAAAACTTCCGCTCGGTCAGAGAGGAGCCGGGTCAAAGCGTCGTACTCTTGCCACGTGATCCAGTGTGGCACCTCGTTATTGCCATAGGTAAGCATGTGAATGTAGGTACAAGCTCTGTGGAACAAAACTCCGTGGAGGGATCTACCGCTCATCGTCGCTGAACACCTCAGGATAGCTCTTGTCTCCCACCAATCTAGCCAACATCTTTTCAATCCTTTCTTGAGCCTGTTCAATCTTGTCGAGCCGTTCTCCCCATCCACCGTCACGCACAGCAGGCAGCGCCTCCCGGAGTTCTTCAACTACATCTGAAGCCTTTCCGATCGATCCTGACCCGCTCGGTTCCCCACCTAAGTTTTCATGGAGCGAAGGCGACCTTGAAAGCTGAGGCGACTTGAGTTTCCTCTCTGGTCGGTGGGGACTGCCAGGAAACGGGATCGAGGGAGGTGGCGATAATTCTCGAAACGACACTTTTCGACCTTCGTCAATAGTCGTGATACTCGGTTTCGCAAAATGGGTGACTTTGCGGACTGGTCGAGGAGCAGGTGGTAATGAAGTCTTGTTCCGCACGTTCAGCTTTCGAGTGGGAGATATGGGTGCTGGAAACAAAGGTTGAGAACCGGACGAAGACATGCTGAGCGATTGCATCATGCTTTGTCGTCTGTCTCGTATGTGCTTCGGTGGAGTGTCGGCCGGAGGGGACACGAACAAGCGAGCGAGTGGACTTGGCTCGTGGATCGACGAGTTGCGTCTTTGCCGAGCAGGAAGGGCTGGGTGGAAGACTGCGTGAGCAGGTGAAGGGCGAGGCGAAGGGGAATCAGGCATGGAGCGGCGCCGTTGTCGGAAGGAGTCGACAGTAGCAGGGGAAGATGTGAAAGGTCCCGCAGCTGTGCCGTTGCCCTGCGGTCCTTGCAAGATCGGGTCAGAGATCTTGTTCTCGGCCATGTCCGGAGATGTGGGCTTGTCTTCAGTTTCGCCCAGGTCCAGGATGGGTAACGGCTGTTCTGCTTCTTCAATGTCGATGTCGTCATCCCAGCCTTTGTAGAAGCTGCCAACTTCTCGCTCGATCTCAAAGACTGCGCCGATATCTCGCCGAGAGTTCTCAAAGCCAGCTGAGCAATCAGCTTCATCACATGAAAGCCCGGCCGATCACTGACCAGCTGCTTTCAGTCGTCGCGGTAGACTTCCGACGTATCGTTCAGCAAAGTCTCCAAGTTGCTCCATCAAGGTGGTATCGCGATATTGCTGTCTCTCGTAAAGCGAGATGACCAACAGGACTGGGAAGTTGGAAGCCCGGATCATGAGCACTGAGTCATGAGCAGGCTATTCTGACCGTCTTGGCAGCTATCTCACCATTCACTTTGTGGAACCTGCCACTCAGCGATTGTCCGCCGTGACAATGCAGGACAGCAACTCACCATCTTGGGCTTAAAGTGTAGCTCATGGGCCACATGAAAATGACAGCAACGAGGTTGAAGGGCAGTTGGTAGCTGAACACCGCATCTGACAATCAGTATATTGACGGCAAAACTCTCGCAGAACTCGCACTCACCGGCCTTGACACCCTCGAGCGTAGATACAGCCTTTCTGAACATCGACTGACTATCAGCACATGATGTCACTTCAGGTAACACACCTCTGCGGCAGCGTCCGCATTGATGGTCGCGAATGTATTGCCCAAAATGGCCACCAGAACCGTCAAGAGGAGAGTATTCGACAGCAAAGCGTAGGTGATGATGAGCAATGGGCCCAGGAAAGGGTGCACGAAATCTGTCAATGATCAGCGGTGCACCTGAGTGATCGAAAACTCAAACTCGCGAGCAGACTCGAATCCTGAAGCGTCGAGGCCAAAGTAAACTTCGAGGAGCCACCATCCGATCTGCGACAGCTCGAACCTGCTGGTCAGCACTGTGCCCTAGTGACCCGGAATCCACCACTCACCTGCCCTGACCGAGAGTGAAGAGCGCATAGACGAAACCTGGCAGTCAGTCTCGGCGTTTACCTGCCGAGGTAGCCTGACGTACCAAGAAAGCAGAACACTCCGACACACATCAAGACTGGCCGTCAGCACGCCTTGATCCGGAGAACATTGAGGGTAGGACATACAGAAGAACTCGGTGAGCATTGATCGGATACTCAGCACCATCAGGTTGTTCGCAAGCGTCACGAAAGCCAATCTCGGGAACATCATCACCGCACCTGTTGCATGTTGATCAGCTCTAAAACTCGTTGGCTGACTTTGAGACTGACCGATTGCAAGCCAGTCGGCGCCTAGACTTAGGGCGTCGGAGCTGTGATAGTGGAAGCCGTAGAGCCGTGCACCGAGATAGACGCCGTAGATCATCATGAAGATCAGGTCGAAGCCGTTGACCAACGAGCTGCTGAAGACTTAATGACTAGTCAGTATTGGTATTTCAGTGGACTTGGAACCTAGGACTGACCTTTGAGACCGTGTTCCCGGATTGCAGCGAGCTTGTCGAACGAGAAAGCTGAGCTTCAGCACTGCGTGGCTTCCGAAAGACTCACCAAGGGCGTAGATGATGAAAGCCAACTCCCGACCGTTCAGGTGATCCTCCTCGAGCCCTTCCATGGCTACCACATACAGTATGAACAGAACCAAGAAGTTCAGATACTCCAGTGAAGACCGGATTCGAGGGACATTCAGTCTGTAATGGTGAGCTACAAGGCCGTGCTTGAACGTTTCATGGTCAGCTCACCGGTAATGGTCCAGCAGAGGGGCCTTGTGGGGGTTGTACATCTGTATCGGCTTCTTCTTGTAGTTCTATCTCCTCAGCTCTGCTCCACTCAAGGTGGACAAGATAGCTTACATCCGCAATCAAGGCTCTGGCGTTCATGGCAGAATAGACGATACGTCCGGACCAGATGCCCTCTGCATTGTCAGCCATCGATCCGATCACCGCAGATGGACGGCACTGACCGATGACCTTTTGGCACGATGGACTCCGGATGAACCGCTTCGAACCACTGATGATCGCCATCTACGTTCATCAGCAATCAGTCGCTGCCCAGATCTCTGTTCACGAACATACTTCCAAAGCGTTGCCGCCCTGCGTGAGCAGATCATCGTCCCCTTCTTCCTTTGCTCTCTCGATCACCTCATCGGCTGCGCCCTGGAACATAGCCCAGGGAGTCAACAATACAGTGGCAAGTGGTAATGTCCGTTCTGACCATCCTCCTATCGTCTATCAGCACGCTTCCCAGCATGTGGGCAGAGGCTCACGCAAAACTCGAATAGCCAGGATCTCGCATAGTGTTGACCGGGTGAGGGAGAGAGTCGAGATGGAGAGCTGTTGCGAGTCGCGCTCGAATTGGACTTTGTTGAGCAGAAGACAGAAGACTGGTCAGTCAGCTTAAGTCGTTCGACTCCAGGTGCGAGAATGACAGCTGACCCGTCGCCTGATTCTCCAATTCAAGGTATTTCTCAGTCAACGGCCTGTACACAAGATCAGCTAATCCCTCCAAGCACTCACAGGCAGGCATTTGGCGCACCTGACGATAGTATATGTCGAGTCTGGAGCGAGGAGCTGTTCGTACGTCAAGGGCGCATCTACTCTTTCAGCCTCACTCATGCCAGGGAAAGGTCCGAGCGTACCTATATGAGCGACCACGTCACACCGAATGAGGTGAATGAGGGGGTAGACCCGAGTCTGATCGCATAAGCACGACTATCACACCTAGTGGTAATGGTCACGTCCGTCTATCCGGCACTTACCTCGCTGAGGATTTTCGACGACAGCCCAGCTGTAGCCGGCGTCAAGAGTGGGGTAGCCTCGGTATCTCTCGGCATATTGTTGATCTTTGACTCCTATCGCTGCATGATGCAGTTCCGAGATCACTCTCCTCCCTTCGTAGCGCAGTGAGTACCACTGAGAAAAGTCGTGCTTGTGAGACACAAAGGAGGGGTGAATCAATTGCCCAGAGAGAGACGTTTCGGACGTCAATCAACATTTCAAAGTGGAGGCACCATTGACGTAATGGTGTCCGGCGTGACCTATGCTAATGCTAGATGCATGCTTGCGGCTCTACAGGTTACAACAGGTTTTTATGCTTCTTATATTTTGTGCGTTGGATTCATCTCTCAATCGTCAACGGACTGGGAGAGATTGAGCCCGAGTCTCGGCTAGTACGCTCGTCGCCCCAGACCGTCCAGCTGCCGGGCGTCTTCTTTTGGAAAGACATCGCCATTGGGCGATTTACGACCGTTGATACCGTTGACGGTGGTGTCATTATCGAGCGTCATGCGTAGAGGCGGTAATGTCAGACCGGCACCCGACACAGTAGCGTTCGTATTGATATTGCCATTTGCCATGCCGTTGTCGATTGAGGGATTGAGGAGGTTGTTACTGATTGACAGCTTGGGCGAGGGCCCGGTACCCATGCTGTGGCCGCCGACGCCGACGCCGTTGAGAGGTAAGTCGGGAGCGGCAGAATTAGGCGTCGGTGGTAGACGAGGCATGTTGGACGGCGTGGACAACATCATGTTTGGCTTCGTGTCGATGTTTTCATAAGACCTGAAGTCGGGCGAGCGGTAGTCGATCTGCTGGCCGTAAGGCATATATGTAGGCGCAGAGTCGGGATAGCGGTCTCGAGGGTAGTAAGGGTAAGGCGTTTGTGTATAATTCGAATCGGACGCATCACGAGGCGGTGGTGATCGGTCACGACGAGGTCCACCTGTCCACGGCTCATTAGGTGTGATGGGTCCAGGATGGGATGAACCGTCTGCTGCAGGATACGCGGGGCGTGCGGACTGCCGGGCATCGTAGTATGGGTTGTAGCGATCCGTTCCGTAGCCCTGTTGCGGGTACTGCGGTGTGCGTCGGTCGTACTGGTCTCGAGGTATGTAAGCTGGGGTGGCGAAAGTGTTCTGACCGGGCGTCTGCATGACATCTCTCACGACAGGCGGCGACGGTAGGCGGCCAGGATACGCGTTGTTGATTGGTGTGGTGTCGATCTGAGGAGTGGGGAGAGAAGGGTGATGATCGTTGGTGGCGTCGCTAGGAGAGAGTGTCACACCCGGAGGTGGTCGACGGGCATACGCCTCATTCGTACTGCGCTGTTGTTCCCACTCGGGCCAGTTACCGGGCTGTATTTGAACCCTATCTGCCAAGGCCGGTAGCTGATGGGGAAGGGGTAAAGTATTGTTTGCGTCGCCTTGCGGGTTGTACTAAGACCAGTCAGTCCTTACATCCGTATACCCGATCTCGCACCAAGAGCTCGCCTTGCTTGAGTAGGCCACTACGTGAAACCGCTTGTGCTTGCCATTCGGGGTTGCCATTGAGGTAGAATAGGTCTGCTTGACGAGACTCTCGCATTTGTGAGGCGGTTGGTAGTAGTTGGCGTTGTAAGGATTGGTGGCCTGGTGAGGCGGAGGTGAGTGGGATTCGGACGATCTGCACAATCGTATCAGCGGCGAATAACAAGCGCGACTCGAGCCGACCTACTCGGTGTAGACGAGGAAGCCGCCGTTGCCTACTCGCGAAGCGCCCCACCGACGACCATCTGTCCATCTCTTCATATTTGTCTCCTCTAGGCATCATTAGCTCCTGACGCTTCTCACTGCCACTCTCTGGGGTTCCGTGCTCACCTTCCTCCCAGACCCATACTGTCCCGGGCCGGATGGACGTGCGCTCATGTCCTGTCAATCTACGCGTCACTCGCGGAACCAGTCCCATCCTGACGGCCTCGAGGATGTAGATGCTAGACGTGCATGTCAGCTGGTAATGCAGAAGGAAAGTTTCGGGGGAAAATGACCCACGCGTCAGCCGGTGACTTCAACGCGCAGATAGCAGCTGGTTGTTGAGCGGCGGTGCCGACATTATAGTTGCTCATCCTGCTTCCACCCAACAATGAGCTGTAAAGTCGATGCTAAAGCTCGCGGTACTGGTCAAGGGTATAGCTCTATGCCGGCGGTTCGAAGTTCGTTAAAGAAGGGAGGTTGCGATAATTCGAATATCCGCCCAGTCCTTTATCCAGCTCGGTCTCGTCGGCGACAAAGCGCGTTGAGCCGTGACGCCCGTGTTGTTCGAGTCAGACCGACAGACCACACCAATTGTAGACAGTAAGATAAAAGCTGGTTGATGCTCTTCTCGCTGAATCGCTCCAAAGTGAAGAACCAGTTTGAGCCAAGAAAGCGAATCGTATTCGAGGTTTATATTGGATGTTGTCAAGCGAGTTGCCAAGCAAGTAAGGCTCCGACGCGAATCCCAAAGGGAGGGGGAGAGAACGTATAGTGGAGATTGAGTTGGGGGTACCAAAAGGTAGATATGTTTAATGAAAATCCGTGTTGAACAACGACAAGGGGGTGCGGGAGTCGATCTCTACAAGGTGAAAAGAAAAAGTGTAACTGATGATGTTGTTGGAAGAGGCGTTCACCCGCTAGCCAAACTACGACGTAGGTCCAGAGGACGGAGGGCGAAGCTGGTAGTTGCCTAGTAGTGTGGAAGGCAACTAACTACCTGTAGGTACTTCTGTAAATTGTTGGAGTATGGTAAGCAAGCTAGATAGGCTCAGTTCCATAGGGTCAATTTGTGGCTCGTGATCGAACCAGCCAGGCGAGCAGGCAGCGAGGGAGAGAGACAGGGGGGAGGTAGGTAGGCATAAAAAACAGCGCATCTGAGAGATAATTGAATACACTCGGGAGTAACGGGAAGTTATCAACGACGCCAGAGGCGAGGCCGGGGAGGAGAGGTATCGTCGTCATCGCCTGAGTCAGCACCAAAATATCTCATCTAGCCTCTTGTTCTCGGCGTCAAGGGGGCAGGTGAAGCCGGTGACTGGTAGTAGCAGAGGCGGAAGGAGGATGATTGATTATGGTCGATGACAAGCTCCAAGGTGATGCGCATCAGACATAAAATCGCGCGTCAGGGGTACCTAAGGTAATGACGACTCTCTCTGATCTCGTGGACGCGAGCCAGTTCCCAGTCAGGGACTAGAGACTACTTAGGTACAGGTCTGATAAGCTTACGACGAGCATGCATGAACAGAGGCAGCCCCATTTCGACCAATTATTATCGCTCGCTGATCCGGAAAATAGCGCACTTCGAAATATCATGACTGGCAGCTCAGAAGCGAAGAGCGATGTCATCGGCCGCCTTATTGGCCGGTTAGCTCACGTGAGACACGTTTGCCCAGGCCTCATTGACGGGTCGAGAGACTGGTCGACTGGATGAGCACTCGCCGTGAACGCCTCAGCCAGCTTGAAGTGAGCTGATGTCCTGCATGTACGAACAATGAGGGAACCCGAAGAAGCCCATCTTGACCGTGTTTTCCGCAGTGGTGTACGCAGTCAGGCTATCAGGGCGACAAAATGTCTGGCTCTTACGACAACAATCAGCATGTCTATCGCGACGACTAATAGGCTTATTTCTGGCTATTTATACATGGCCTTCGTTGACTGATGGAAGCGCGATCTTGACGATCAACCCGGTTAGGCTTGAGCATGCTGGATCGACCAGCCTTTCAAGACATGATACAATCAGCGAGTTGCAGACGAAGCCTACGAAACAAGGCGTCATAAACATTTATATACATCGTGATGTGGTGAATGAAGCCTAAGGCTCCTTCTAGGGTATATGTCGAGTTTGGAAGCGGAGCAGGTCACCCCCAACTTCCGTGGTACAATCATGTCAATCTCCTACGGTTCACTGGAACCCAGCAGCGGCGACCTGTTGAGGAATCTCGGACTTGAGGTGATCGACCAAAGCCCTCAATTCGGCCTTGGTCTCGTCCGTCGTGTCGTCCTCGTGTGAGGGGTCGAGCAGAACGTACGCGAAAGCCTTGAGCAAGTGCTCGATGTGGGGCATGAGGACTTGAGGCTGTTGTCTGAACACGGCGAAAAGGGCCGCAAAGACTGGCCGGTTCTCGAGCGGGTCGAATTGGAGTGGGAGGACAGAGATGATGAGTGGCATTGCCTGTTCAAGGGGCACGGCCGAGATGTTTTTCGTGATCATGCGCGAGATGGCACCGGCGGCATTATCGCGCGCGTTGTACACTGCGGGAGCAGAGTGCTCGGGTGCGTCAAAGTACGATTGCAGGACTTGGAGCAAGGCGACATAGTGCGATGCGAGGTCCATCTCCGAGTTCTCGATCAAGACACCGGAAGCGAAAGCGGCATTCGATCGCACATCGGGCTCGCTGTCGCGCAGACCTCGTGAGATGATCTCGAGCAGTGGTTGTGTGAATTGCGTCACACCGCCCTTGAGCCCAACGATGATCTCGCCCAGACTGCCGATAGCCATCGATCGTTCCGAGTTTATACGCTGGGCCTCCTGCACGGTCAGCGGGGTAGAGCAATGTGCTTGCGAAAAGCCACGCACAGAGTACTTGGAGATCAATGGGAGGACCTGACCGAATGCCTGGCCAAAGTCGGGGCCTAGGACGGTAGCCATGGCGCCAAAGACGTCCGCGGCGTTAGAGACCAAAGCAGCCTCGTACTCGGAAGAGTCGGCGTCAATGTCGACATTCTCGGCATCGGCATCAGGATCTTGCTGGCACAAAGACTTCTTCTCCAGGATCTCAATGGCGTAGGTAGCGATCTCGTCCAGACCTGAATCCAGATGTCAGCCATCGCACACCCTCGATCGCCTGGAAGATAGACTTACGACCCTCGACGAGAGCGGGACCACACTTGTTCATCGTCTCGGCAAGCTCCGAGCAGAGGTACGTGACGACAGACCTGTCAATCAGCAACTCCCTCTCGACGTATAACTTTGCGGGCAAAGAGGGAGAGAGATTGGAGGAGGTTCAGATAAAATGCGTTGTGAAAAAGTTGGTCTCAGTGCACACGTTTTTCGTGTGCTCGAAGTGAGCTGAGTAATTGTATCATCCTTTGAGAGGAGAAATGGAGGTGTGGGAGGAAGGTCAGGTGAGATGAGACACCCACTTGTCGTCCTCGGCCTTCCAGCATTCGAAAATCGAAGGCAAGATCATGTCGACAATGCTCTTGACGTCGGCATGTAAACGGACCTTCTGCTATGTGTAAGCGCGACTCAAGATTAGAAGGACCCAAGAACTCACGACGACACCACCTGGCACCCACTCCTCGGGGTCGGAAAGCTCATATGTCGTCTTGATGAAGGCGAATAGAGCACCGATGGCAGACTTTCGGATACCCTCGTAGTAGTGATCCAGCATCTCGACAAGGACGGGAATCGACTCGTGGATGTATGGTGCGAAAGCGGCTTTGGTAGCGACGAACAGCTCACCGACGGTGTCGGCAGCAACTTCCTTTTCGATAGCGACGGCAGAGTTGACTTTGCTGAACATGGCCTCTAATGCGTCCATGTCGGTCTCGTCCTCGTAGTCCTCGTCATCGTCATCCAGTGTCGTCTTGGACGACGTGGCGGTAGCAAACGCCTCAGCAAGCTTGTTGCTGCCGCTGCCGCCCTCTGGAGGAAAGTCAGCTAGACACGCCGTCTGTGATGCAGATGATGCTCACCCTCGTCAAGGTCCTCGTCGACGTTCTCGCTCTGTTGCAAGGAAGCAATGAGAGCAGGTACACATTGTGGCAGGTATGGTGAGAACTCTCCCTCAAACACCTGAGCCATGACACCAAAGAAGATGAAGCTCGACTCTCGCAATCGGCTGTTGTCCATTGTCAAAGCCTCGAACGCCGCCTTCATCATATCCTGGAAGTAGGGTCGGAAGACATCGGCACCGACGGCGTCGGCGATGGTACCGACCGTGTCGGTAGCGACACCCCGGAGGTCGGACTGGTCGTCCTGCGCCGCCATGGTGACGAGGGGAACGAGTCGCTGGATCGTCTGCTCAAAGTATGGCTTGAATTGAGCTTTGGCAGCGTGAGCGGCCGAGCCGATAGCACCTGTGACGGTGATCTTGACGGGGACTGCACCGCCCTCGAGCAGGACGAGCAATCGCTCCATGAGCAGAGTGAGGTAGTTGACAATGTCGTCACCGAGGATCTCGAGGTACGAGTCGAGACACGTGCAGGCGTTCTTTTGCGTAGACTCGTCGACGATGAGGTTGAACAGGATCTGTCTGATGAGCACAATGGCCAGTAGATGGCAATGCAGACCGACTCACTGGAACGATCGTGGCGTGACGGGTGGCACATTCCTCGGCCAACCATTCACAAAGACATCCAAGGGCGATGCAAGCCGCCTTCCTGACGATGACCTCCTGGTCATTGAGACCAGCCTCAATGGCGGGCCAGAGGGTGTCGACGTGGGGTCGAATGTACTCGCTACATCCCTCGACCGAGACACCGAATGCCATGAGGGCAGATTTGCGCATGCGCGGGTCGGCCGAGCTCATGTAGACCTGGAGCTGAGACGAGAGGACGGGGAAGACCTGCTGAGGTGGCAGAGCCTGAGCCAAGGCATCGAGACATCTGAAAGCAAGCTGTTTGATCAGCTCAGTCCTGGAACTTCGAATGGCATCGAGCTCACTCTTGATGGCGAGTCCTCCTCAGCGTCCTCTGGGTCGTCCTCACACCCAATTGGCAGAAGACCCTCGACCAATGGCTTCGCCAGCTGCAGCGACTGAACACGCGACTTCTTGCTGCATATCGTCAGCGTGGTCATCACATACCACACAGGACTCGGCAGCTCACTATCGGACGATCCAGGCGAGGACGTTCAAGGCACCACACCTCATCTCGTCGTCCACCTCCTTGTTGGCAGCAGCGCCCAAGAAGAACTGAGTTAACTCGGCGACGTGCTTCGACACCAATGGCGTATCGAGGATAAGGAGTGTCTCAAACACGTCGTATCCGTACTTGACACCTTCGTCATCACCCTCTTCTATAGCCTTCCCGAGAACTGTGAGCATGGGGACGACCAGGTCCTGGAACGCCTTGACGTCGTGCTTGTCTCCAGCTTCGATGTGTTCAGCAATCTTGGCTAGACCTCGTAGCGTCGTGATTCGGACTTCGGACGATTCGGCATCACCGAGCGAGACGGAAAACAGCTTGAACAGGTCCTTGAGGTGGACCTGGAGTGTCTCGGCGACAGTGTCGAGAATGGAGAAGAGGACGTAGATACCGCTTTCACGGCTCGTACGGTCAGAGGACTGGGAGAGGTTGTAGAGAGCAGGCATGAGCTCGGGCCAAAGGGGTGGGGTCTGGCTGAGCTCGAGGTCGGCAATGGCGGACACGGCCCGCGACAGGGAATGGCGGACGATGGAGCTGGCGAGATGAGCGATGACCCCTAGACTAATATGACAGGTTGACGTACACCTGTTCAGCCGTTAAGCGCCGCAAAAGGTCCTCCTTCATCTGCTGCCTCATCCCCTGGTTCACTTTGCGCCATAGACGCCCATCACCAGCCGCTATTCTCTTTCTCAACTCGACGGCGGCGAGCTGTCGGACCTGCGGTCGTGAGCACAGATTTCGAAGGCGACGAAGCAGCACATACAGCCTGGTTGTCGGAAGACACGGCAATTTGGTACAATCCCGGGATACATTGCGAGTTCTTGTAGAACTGCGTGTTGAGCTGGGTAGTCGCCTACGGGCAAGTCAGCTACATGGAACCAGACCTCTCAGCGGGGATGTGACGCGTACAGCCTTGATGACATTGGTGTCGGGCGCGATGGTACCCTCGAGGAGCTGGTGAAGGGTCTGGATGTAATTTGCCTAGACAGCGTGTCAGTCATGCACCACAGCTCGCAGCACAAAGCGATTCGCGTGACAGCGAGAGTGATCACTCACGTCCATCTTGCCTCTGCCTCACTTGTCGACGTGGTCTATGCTGTGTGAGGACCACAAGTCGATAGAGGTATTGGTGAAAGGGGAACTTTCGAAAAAGTTGAAGCTGGCAATCCATCGTTCAGGGTAACAGATTGAATTGAATTGATACCCCGAAAATTACTCGACCACGTGGACGATCGGATCTCGGCAAACAAAGCCACGTCAGTCGAGCGTCTCTCCGGAGAGTATGGCGAGCACAGCTGCATATGAATAACGAGGTGGACAAGACATATAACAACCGAAAATATAGTAATGCTATGTGCTAAGGTATCAGCCAATGAGAGTCAAGGACAGAAGATCTGCAGCCTGGCTAGTCGTGTTTGGGATCGTCGAATGGACTGGGTCTCCTGTCTATCGACTTGGGCGAACCGAGACCGTCGTTATTGATCGGCGAAGTCACTCTCGACCTATCCAGCGATTGCACAAAATCTGAGAAAGGGATAATGACACTATCAGGTCGGGCTGCGCTCCGAGCGCTAATCCCACCCAACGACTTCTTTCGACGATGACTCGATTCCATCTCGTCCCCTTCGTCACCACTTCCCGGGATGACCTGGAACGAGGTCGGTGGAGGAAGAGACATCTTGGAGTTGTATTCTGTCGCCGTATTCGAGGATTTGGGGTGAACGCGAGTCGATTCGGCAGAAGTGGGGAAAGGTAGCTTTGCGCTACTGCTAGGTGAAGGAGGGTAGGACATATCGACAGAAGGAGCTGGTTTGCGTTTATGCAAAAACGCCAAATCGGTCTTGGATGGTGGTCTGGGCATACTCGTTCTTGGAGCCGGAGTGGGCGCGACGGATCTTCGAGCTTCGGAAGGTGGGGAGCCAAAGACCGACATGATCGACGGCGCGTTGCTCGTATGCGTCTGATGAGTCATGCGTTTATGCGAAGAAGGTCCGGGTGCATCGTCATCGCTGTCGACAGTCGGCACCGGTGAGACTGGAGAGGCTTGTGATGTGCCCGGAGTGTTGTAGCCGGAATAAGCAGACTGAAGGAGTAGACGTTTCTCGATCTCGGCAGTAGTGAAATTCGTGAGGTTCGTAGCGTTCTCGGTGCCCATTGCGGTGTGTGATGGACTAGGTACGGGTGGAACGTCGTCATCGTCAAGCGCGTAGGCCGGAAGGGTACCTCGTCGTGAGGTTGGAGTGACGGAAGTCGGGTATGGCGGGGACATGACCGAATGGAAAGGCTGCTGCCAAGTACTCGTCGTATCGGATCGCTCGTCAATGTCGCTACCGCTGATACCGCCGTGATACACCTCGCTCCCGCTGAGCCCTCCTGGATCGTCTCCTGGCAGCGAAGGTAGACCAGGGGTGCTCAAGGCCCTCACACTCTGTGGAAGCGAGAGCGACCTCATCTCCATCGGCGGGCTTCTGCTCGAACCGCTCCGTCCGCTACGAGGCGTCATGACTTCCTCTTCGTGGTTCCAGGCCGTCTCGGATGTCGACGTCATCGCACTGGAAGAAGCCGCCTTGTTCCAATGTTCAGACATGCGCTGACCTTTGCCCTCGTCGTAGCTGACAAACACCAGGTCCGCCTCGCTTGGTTCGGAATGGCTCGAGTAGCGTGACGACTTTGGCTCGTCCGACCATCGGTCTCGGTCGCGCTGATTGGAGTATTGGAACTCGGCATCCGAGTTTGAAGAGTACTGTCGCTGGTGCTTTTCCTGTTCGGAAGCGGCCTGCAGTCTGCGACGGCGGCGGAAGAGCATAAACATAGCGAATGCGAATAGTGTGATGGCCACTGCGGGGACAAGGAAGAAAAGTACGACCTTTCCGGCCAGCGAGTCGACGAAGGATTCTTCAGATGAGGTGTTGGATGAGCCTGACCTGGTCATCGTCAGTATGCCCGGCTCAACACAGTCATGATATGAGATCTCACAAGCTGGTGACGGTACCCGGGTCAGTCGTGAAGAGAACGAAATCGAGCGACATCTTCGAGCTGGCCAAGTTCGTCATGATCACCTCGGTCGGGTTCGCTGGGTCCAGCCCGGTACGGTACCACAATAGCTCGTAAGGCATCGGCCAGGGTGACTGACAGATTCAGCATGGGTCGCCCCAGTGGGTTTCGGCCAGCACGTAGGCCGTAACACACCGTCAGGTTGATGGCCGACTCTGCCACCTCGTCGTTCACGGAGACGGTCGCCGAGCCATAGTCCGGACCAACATTGCCATACAGATACACAGCCGAGCCTAGACGTAAGTATGGTTCCCAAGAGACTGTTGTCATGACGTACCTTTCCCGGTAAATCCCACGCTAGCCCCACTCTCTGTCGTGATGGCGACGGTCTTGTTGAAGTAGCTGTCCAAGGTATCTTTCTCGCCCAAATCCGTCTGCACCCCCTCCTTTACCGACTGCCAATTCCCCTGATAATCAATCTTGACCGACCCATCTCCCGACTGAAGAAACGTGTCGTCGATCGTCACGTTCACATGTCCCTCAGGATCGGCTGGCCGATTCCCGTCGATACCCCAAAATACGACTTGAGTGTCGGCGGGCACGTTGCCCGTATCCCAGTAAACCGAATGCAGACCCAAAGGTAGCGAGTAGAGTGAAAAAGGGACATCGTTGGAGGACTCGGTCGCTCGAGTTGCGCACGCCGTGATGGGGTCGGAGTTGTTGATCGAGATGATGGCGGTGCAGTTCTCGAACGCTGGGACGAGCAGTGTTAAGGACGTTGCTAAGGCGACCGGGTCAGTATCTAGGCAAATGTGGTGGAGCAAAGGCAGCAGCAGCTGAAAACGGTTCTTACCGGCGATATTGAATGACACCCTCGAAGCCGACTTGCTCGTCATATGCAGCGTCTGATCGTACCCATTTGGCTGAGCTGCATACCCCGTCGTCCAGTCATCCCGCGAAAAGGTCAACATCGGTGAGCTAGAAGGAAATTTAGCACCACAGACACTTTATCACCGTTGCGGACCCAGTCGCTTTCGCGTCTCGAGACTCACCTATCTTGGATGAAGAACGAGGACGACGCGAGAGCTCTCCGGTCCAGTCCGTGATCATCTCGCCGCATCGCTTGAGCTGGAAAAGGCATGTCGGACGAGTATTATATGGTGGGGAGTTGGCGAGACAGGGGATCAAGAGATGGACAAGAATGAGACATCTACAGTATCAGAACCATGAGCTTCTTGGTTTATACCCTACCTAGCTTCCTTCCTCGAGACTGTAACCCCCCTTTCGCTTTCTCGGACGTTGCGTTGCACCCACGCTTGGCCTAAAGAAGGCAGAAACCCACAGTTCCGTCCTCTAGCTCGGAGACATAGACTTCGAATAGAAAGGAATCACGATACTGTTGTCGGTTGTGGTGTTGGTATCGTATCGCCTTCTTGTGAGGTCCGAGCGATGACCGGGGATGCAATCGACCGTGGTGTGATTGAGGATGTGTATCTGTGTGTAACCTTGTGTTGAGCAGGAACGACAGAAGGATAGCCGCGTATGGGAGATAGGGAGATCAGCTCATCAGAGTCATGACCCACCGTCCTTCACAGCGACCCCTTTCCTTTCCTCAAGATATGGTTCGAAGAGAAGCGTGGCAGTCAAAGGGCGTGTCATCAACCCGGAACGAGAGTCTGTGACGGAAAAGGACGGAGTGAGTGTGAAAAGGGGCTTCCCAATCAACTCTCTTCAGGTCGAGCGAGGGTGTCATCAGCTCGTGCTTGGCGCCTGTCATTCCAATGAGATGTCTGTGCTGTGTATGATTGCCTATTGCCTGCTGCGAGCGTAGGTAGTGTGTCAAGTTGGCACTCGAAGATGCGGTCCATTCCAATGTCTCGAGGTGATCGGTGCCGGTGCCGAGGGACGCTTCGAGGCACTCGGAGGCAAACTCGCGTGGATGTGTCATCCTGATGACAACAAGCACCAAAAAAAAGATTCCGCCCCAAAGCTTTGACTAGGCACCAATCACTTCTTACCGGAAACGGCGATTTCCGAGTCTCGCGTGACCTCACTGGGTCCCCACTTGTTGCCCCCCAATTGTCCCCAAGAAACAGATGGTCAACGTCGTCTGAGCTGGTTTGAATGGATCAACCACGGGTTACTCACCACACACCTCAACCTCGTGAACGACAGTCCCCAATCACTTTGCACGCATCTCACCTTTCCTCGACCGATCTGGAGCCCTCAGATCCCCACTCAAGCGTATAACTATCCGCTGAAACCGGATCCGCACCGCCCATCTCTATCTGGCTCGACAGACGAGCCACACCGCCTCAGCCTTCCTTCCACTACGTGAAGTTGACTTTGGGCTTTCGCGCCGCTGTCGAATAGGCTCTACACTGGCACGCCAACGACGCTCTGGACCTCACCTATTCACACGACTAGCTCCCGCGCTCAACCCCACCAAGTTTCACCTCATCGCACGACCTCGACTTCCTTTGATTGGTTTTAGAGACCTCGTGTCGCGACCCAACCCCACAAAATCCGTGGATCGTCATCATATAAAGGTCCACTACCCCTCTGCGACCTTTCAACTCGACTTTCTACCCACATCCAACTCCTCCTCGTAATATGACTTCGATCGATACCTCCACGATTCATCACGACGAAAACATCGCACCTGAAATGCCCGTCATTTCACCTACCATCTCCAACGACGCGTCCATTTCGTCCGCCGACGGCGACGAGCAGGTCACTACTCCTCCCCATTCCGCTCGACCGAGCTTCGACGCCGGGTCCTCACCTCAAATCGCCGAGCCGTCTTTCGCGTCGTCCAGCAAACCAAAATACAACTTTGCCTCGTTGAACCGATTGAACAAATCGTCTCCCACTTCATCCGCCGCGCCCAAGTTCGACGGTCCTTCCCCACCTTCAAGCCCACCCGCTTCCCCATCTCGAAAAGCCACGTCGGGACCTACCCCCTACTCCCGACCGACCGGGTCAGTCACCATTCAAGGTCTACAACGAAACGCCGTGCCTTCCGTTCTGCGACCCATGACCCCTGCCAACCCCTCCGACTCCCGACCGCAAGTCAGCATGCCCAAATCGCAACCCCTCTCACGAGCGCTCTTTTCGAAAATCGGCGAGAATGGCCAAAAGTCCAAACCGGCCAAAACGCAGAAATTGATCGTTCCGAAAAAGGCCTTCCAGACGCATTTCGAGCTGCCCTTGACCTCGAGCGAGTTTGCGAGGAAAGACTGGTGGTGAGGCTCCCTGTCGTTGCGGATCTGTGCGGCGTTTGCTGATACCTCTTGCAGATCATCTCGATTCACCCCGCCGTGACCATCACACCCACTGTACATCGCCATATCCATCATCACATGTTTTCACGTAAACCATAAACGTAAGAAGATCAGTAGAGTAGACATTTAAGAAACCTACATCAGAGTGCATGCATGTAACAGTCCCCTGTCTAAATGAATCATTACGCATCAGTCGAGTACCGAGTTGCGGACTCCGATCATGTGATGAGAAAGGTGTGATGACATAGGCATGACAATGCTGAATACACAATGACGAAATCTACTCGGCGCCCTCGCCCTTTGACCACTCCTCCCAGCCCATCCTGACTCTTTGCGAGATACTGGCAAAGCTGTCCAACGCTGGTCTGACGTCGAGGAAAAAGACCGGGTTACCATCTTCATCCGGCGGTGCAGAGTAGTAGTCGATGACATAGCGCGTTGTCGTCTTAGCCGCTTCGGATTGACCGTCGTTGTCGGTAGCGGGCGCTGTACCGGTAGTAAGGACAGGTCGGGAGACTACCCAGTCGTGCCGGTCGAAAGGCGGTTCCGAGCTGTGAGGTAGTCAGCGCCAGGTCTCCCCGGTCATTGTGGAGTAGTCATGGCTCACTTGAACTTCGAAGGGAAGACTTTGCTTGCCCAGAGATGTAGTTGTGCCTTCGGGGAGATCTGTCCTGGACGTCCTTGGAACTTCGCCAGTTGCGCAAACTCGCCCCTGATCGATCAGTTACCGCCTATAAGGTGTGGAGAACAGAGACTCAGACCCACCCAGGCAGCTTTCGTTCCCACTTCATGACTTCCTGCCATGCCCTCTCATTGAGGAAATTATGAATCTCGACCATCATCTCTACACTATCCTCCGGCGTCTCCCACCCTTTCCTCACTAGGGCATTATAGAATTGCTGAGGCGAAGGGTAGTCCCATACTTTCCCATCGTCTTCCTGAACTTGCGGACGGGGGATAGTCGATGTCGTCCGTTCAGTAGGCAAATCCAATGTCTGATTAGGTTGTCGTTTCAATGACAGATTCGCTGGAATTTGATTTAGGGGATTATTGGGATCGGGTTTGGTGGACGAGTGGTCGATAGGGCATTTAGGTGTTGTAGGTATCGAAGGTGGGGCGTCGGAATTGTGCATAGGGCATGAAGGGGGTGGACGTCGGGATGATGATGCCACAGGTGGATGATCGGAGGGTACGCCAGTCGAGGCCGTGAGGTCAGGTTGAACCCGAGGGCCAATGTTGAATCGCATCGTCAAAGTCTGGGGGGCCGGTAGGAAAGATTCGGGTCGTGATTGACTGTTCGATACAGCCAGGACAAGTTGTGCAATGTATCGATGTCGATTGGATGGATTGCCGCTTGTCAACTTTTTGCCAGCCATCGTCACCGCGGACCGCTGCCGGCCGGCTTCATCCGACAAGCGTACGAGTAGGTAACTGGGAGGACCGAACAAGAATACGCATCAACAACCAAATGCGCGTCGCCGGACGCGACTGTATCGAGCCATGACGACTTGCCAGCATACTCACCTTCTCAAACGTCTGCTCTCGACCGTCAATAACATGTCCACCTCGGCCTCGACGCTCAAAGCACGCCATTATGCCGCCCTATCAAACTCGTTGAGACACCTCCAACAAGATCTATCCGAGACCGAGATCCAGATGGTCAGGTTGACCGACCACCTCGAGTCTATGCAGAAGATGGGTACCTACTCTGCCGCACAGTACGTCCTTATTTCCCACATCATCGCCAATGGATCCTGGCTGACCGGATCCAGGTTCATGGCTGTTTCGAGATTGTTGGATAGAGAGCTGGACGAGGAGCAGCAGAAACACATATCGGAGGAGGAGGCTGGCGGGGTTGAAGCCGAGGCACAGCGTTGATGCTAGCACGAGGCGACGGGGAGCTGTGACTTGAAGAAGGGAGAAGTGAGACATCGGACCTCGAAGAGAATTGGGTGAGACATTGGACAGTTGGGTTTCACTTCCTCCGACTAGACTGAGCGATCACGAGGATTTGAAGCACCGCGCTACGTTGTTGTACTCTCAACGAATGTATCTGTACAGATCCAGATGGACGATCCAAGGACCACTTGTCCAGACGCTGGATGAACAAGACTGCATAACGATCTGGAAATCTATATATCCTCTTCTCTTCCTTGCTCTCGTCGTTCCGAGCACTAGTGCGTAACTTCAACGACTAGGTCACCCTGTGCGATCGAGTCGTTCTCAGCGACCAACACGCGCTTGACCTTTCCGGAAACAGGCGACGATACGACTGATTCCATCTGGCGAAGACATCAGCCGACATTCTTGACGAGACGCCACAGCGAGGAATGCAGCTCACCTTCATGGCGGACAAGATGCAGAGTGGGTCTCCAGCCTTGACTTCCTGGCCCTCCTTGACTCGGACGTCAATGACGACACCGGACTATACGATCAGCGTCTGGCCCCGCTCATGATCAGATAAAGAAGCTTACCATCGGCGAACCGACCGATCCGGGGTCAGACGAAGCCTTCTCCCTCGAAACCTGGTCAATAGCGGCGTTCTTGTCCTCGATGACCACAGCTCGGGACTAGACGATATGTCAGCAGTTGATTCAGAACGATGACCACCGGGGTCTACTTGACGTACCTCTCCGTTGAGCTCAAAGAAGCACTCCCTCGTTCCCTTTTCAGTGTTGAGCGGTCCGACAGCCAACAGCTTGATCGTCAAGGTCTTTCCTTGCTCGATCGAGATGGTCATTTCCTCGCTGATCTCGGGCTTGGCCAAGAAGTATCGCGTAGGCACAACACTGGAGTCGTTCAGCAGCTCTCCTCGGACAGGGTAGATAAGAGACGCCGAGACCCACCTAAGGTCACCGTACTTGTCGACAAAGCCTTGGAACTCGTCAAAGACCTTGGGGTACATGCAGTAACTCGAGACGTCATAGTCGGTAATGTGAGGACCGTACTTCTCGACAAGCTCCGCCTTGATCTTCTTGAAGTCGAGCGGTTGCATGCCGATACCAGGTCGACCGTCGACCCTCTCTTTACCTCGAATCACGTTGCTTCGCAGAGGTTCGGGGAAACCACCGTACGGCTGTCCGAGGTATCCCTGGAAGAACTCGACGACGGACGACGGGAAGTCGAGTTTGCCAGCTTGGTCAATGACGTCCTGCTTCGACAGGTTGTTCGAGACCATGAATTGGGCAAAGTCGCCGACGACCTTGGATGAGGGAGTGACCTTGATGATATCGCCACAAAGAGCGTTGGCCTCGATGTACTTCTTCTTGATGTCGATCCACTGTGTACCGAGTCCGAGCTGCGAAGCCTGGAACTGCAAGTTGGTGTATTGACTGCCGCAGTCAGTGATGTCCAGCTTCAAATCAGTGGTCAAAACAGGAACTCACCCTCCTGGCATCTCGTGGTCGAAGACACCCGAGTCGGACGCTCGGACGTTGGCCTCGAAGCACTGGTAAAGCTGTCGGATCTGCGACCAGTAGGTGTTGAGTGCCTGAATGTTCTCGTGAGAGATACCGGCACCGAGACCAGACTGCTCGAGAGCAGCGACGACGGCACCCATAGCGGGCTGCGACGTGAGACCGGACAGCACTGAGGATGGTTAGCGATTCCTCGGCCTTGACGGCTCCGATGGGGGCCTGCTCACCATCGATGGCGACATCGACGACGTCGGCGCCGGCCTGGGCACAGGCGAGCATACTGCCGACGGCGATACCGGCCGTGTCGTGGGAATGAACGTGGATGGGCAGGTCAGGGTGGGCCTTTCGGATACCGCCAATCAGCCTACGAGATCAGCATCATACCTTTCGAGGGCGATAGGATCCGGCTTACATCCTAGCGGCCTCGGGTTTGAGCAGACCGGCCATGTCCTTAATACCGAGAACATGAATACCCTCGCCGACGAGCTGATCGGTGAGGTCGAGGTAGTACTGCAGAGTGTACTTTGTCTTCTTGGGGTTGGCGACATCACCCGAGTAACATATGGTACCTTCGACAACACCACCGGCCTTTTTGGCGGCATCGATACCGAGCTTGAGGTTCTCAAAGTAGTTGAGGGAGTCGAATACTCGGAAGATGTCTAGACCAGCCTCGACGGCCTTTTTCGAGAACTCGTAAATCGCATTGTCGGGGTATGAGGTGTATCCGACGGCGTTGGCTCCTCGGACGAGCGCTTGGAGAGGGATGTTGGGCACGAGCTTTCGGAGAGTACGTAGTCGGTCCCATGGATCTTCGTATAGGAATCGCATGGCGACGTCGAATGTGGCTCCACCCCAGCACTCGAGCGAGTAGGCGTTCTGCAAAGCGTGCGAAGTCTCTTTGGCAATGTTGGCCATGTCGACGGTTCGCATTCGAGTAGCAAGCAACGACTGGTGGGCGTCTCGCCAAGTGGTGTCCATAATGAGCTAGCATGTCAGCAAGACGTCTCGTATTCCCTACATCTGTATCCACTTACACAACCCTTGTAGCCCCTGATGGCCTTGGCGAAAGCCTCGGGACCCTCGTTGACGATAATGTTCCTCCAACCGTTCTGGCAAGGAACGGAAGTGTCGACAACCTTGGTCGGGTCGGTATTGTCGGTAATGGTAGGAATCAAGGCCTCAGTCTTGAGACCCGGCTCTCCCATCTGACCCTTGATCGACGATCCGTTGACCGATAGATCTCCAAGGTAAGCCAAAAGCTTCTGAGCTCGGTTCTGTGACTGGACAAGGTTGAAGAGCTCGGGGGTGTCGTCGATGAAAGTAGTCCAGGTCTTGCCCGACTCGAAGACGGGGTGAGTGAGGAGTCGGATAACGAAAGGAATGTTGGTCTGCCAGTGAGCACGAGTCTCCACACTTTTACACGAGACGGAAACCCACCTTGACACCTCGGATTCGGAACTCGACAAGAGCTCGGAGCATCTTCCTACGGGCGACCTCGTAGGTGGCACCGCTAACGGAGCACTTGACGAGCAAAGAGTCGTAGTGGGGCTGAAGGTCAGTACCATCCCGCGATCATGCCCAAGGTTTTACTCACGGTGATCTGAGCACCGGCGTAACCAGAGCTGGCATCCAGTCGAACACCATTTCCACCTGCCGATCGGTACACCTCGATCTTTCCCGTATCAGGCTGGAATCCATGAGCGGCATCTTCCGTAGTAATTCGGCATTGAATAGCGAAACCCCTTCGGTGGATGTGGTCCTGTGTGAGACCGAGCTGCTCAAGGGTAACACCCGCGGCGATCTGGATCTGAGCAGCGACAATGTCGATACCGGTGATCTCTTCGGTGATGGTGTGCTCGACCTGGATACGGGGGTTGATCTCGATGAAGTAGTGCCTGTTTTGCTGGTCGACCAGGAACTCGGCGGTACCGGCGTTTCGGTATCCAACGGCATGAGCGAGCTTGAGGGCGTCGTCAAGGATAGCTTGTCGGACAGGTTCGTCCAGGTGGGGAGCCGGTGCGACCTCGACGACCTGATAAATCAGCTGTTATCCCGATTGTTGTCCTTAGACAAGATTCCGCTCACCTTCTGGTGTCGTCGCTGAACGGAGCAGTCTCGCTCAAACAGGTGGACACAGTTGCCCTCGCCGTCAGCCAAGAGCTGGACCTCAATGTGTCGAGGGTGGTCAAGGAATCCTGCCTGATCAGCGCCAACTTCGTCATCGTGTGATTTGCTCGTCACTCACGCTCGATGAAGACGGTTCCATCACCAAAGGCCGACTTGGCCTCACTGACGGCCCGCTCAAAGCTCTCCTTGAAGCTAGCCTGGTCCCTGACAACTCGCATTCCTCGTCCACCACCACCCATGGCAGCCTTGATGATGACGGGGAAGCCGTACTCCTTGATGAACTCGTCGGCGAGGTCGTAGGATTCGACGGGACCTTTGGTACCGGGCACGACGGGCACGCCAGTCTTGATAGCGAGCGTTCGGGCCTTGGTCTTGTCTCCAAGGGCATCAATGGTCTCGGGTCGGGGACCGATGAAGGCGATTCCTGCGTCCTCGACCTTCTTGGCAAACTGGGCGTTCTCGGACAAGAAACCGTACCTACGCGTGTTGTCAGCGCACCTTGCTTCAAGGTCGGGGAAGGGGACAACTCACCCAGGGTGGATCATGTCGACGTTGTGCTCGAGAGCGACACGGATGATGTCGTCCTGAGCCAAGTAGGCAGCAACGGGCGTCATGCCCTTTCCAACAAGATAACTCTCGTCACTCTTGTACCTGTGGGCATTCATCCTGTCTTCGTACGAGTAAATGGCGACGGTGGACATGGCCAACTCGTGAGCGGTTCGGAAGACACGGATAGCGATTTCACCACGGTTGGCGACTAGGACCTTCTTGAGAGGTCCAGCCGTACCGGCCTGCTTCTTCCTCAAGCCCGTGATGCTGTTTCCGAAGTCAGCGTTTGTTGCCGGTGCCTTCGGACCGGCTAGTACACTTACGACTGCATGTTGTGAGATGGGGTGCCGGGGGTGGAAGGCATGGTGTCGTCGACGTTCAGATGCGATTTCCAAGCGTCAATCTGTTTTGGAGGAGCGGGTGTAGCAGATCGAGAAGCGAAATCGAGATGCGGTCGGAGACGGAGGTCCATTGTGACGGACGGAAGTGGGGTGAACGTAGTGAAGGAGTGTACCGCCGTGGAAGGGGGTTTGAAGGTGGATACAAAGGGGCAGAGAGAGCGATGGTCAGCTCAACGTCCTTGCCATCACACACGTGCCCGAATAGCACGAAAGCTGCGAGCTTTCTACTCACGGAAGTCTGTGTATCAGCCATGTCTTGGGGCGAGATCCTTTATTCTTTGTTCCCACGCTCCAATCTAGCCTTCTTCCTGCCTTTCGGGATGTGCAGTCAAGTCGCAAGCGAAGTGTCGTCCCACCTAATGCTTCTGTGAGGTATGCAGGAGGTGGTGTGTTGAGCTAAGTCTATGACTTGGTAGTCACCCAAAAAGTCGACTTTACTTGTAAAGAGCCAATCGGCCGACGGTTGGTTGGTTGGTTGGATGTCGGTCGGATAGTGGCCCCGTTTCCCCGGTTACTCTACTGATTTCTACGAATCAATGACACAATCTCTCTTATCCGCCAATCAGATTCGCCTGCTTGTATTGCCCGTATATACGTAGTTGGTGGTTGATCGACAGATGGTGGTGAGTGATGCATGCACATTCACTGCCCTATATGCATTCCATCTGCTGCTAAGCTGGACTAACATTGACCCGCCTGCATGATCATGCCACCCGATAAAACCGACTCAATCTGAACAACTGTCAGGCTCGAGGCGGAGGTCCGGTCAAAAGGAACCGATTGCCGTCGGCGGCCCGGGGCTGATGTCTGAAATGCATTTAATGACCTCTTTACAAGTGTCGTTGACATCACCACCGTGCAATGTGAATACCATCCTCGATTAAGTCCGCGAGCTAATCGCTGCCAAGGCCAAGCGTTCCGAAGTTCTATTTCATTGACAGCCGTCTTGAACTGCTGCGTGGACCTCGTCACAACACGCCACAGGCGCGTTTCCGACCGAGCGACAGACGTGCCCGTCTCCGTCAGCCCTCGCTTCATATACACAGAAATGCAAATGCTCATTGTAAGAGACGGACGGTAGGAGACGGTACAACAATCGATTATTATGTAGTGACGTGGTGAAGTCCGTGAAATGCCGACGCGAAGAGACCAGCGTTGAAGGCGCACGCGTATTACGCGTTACATGACTGACGGTGCTGTCAGCTTGATCGTGACGTTGACGATAGTTCTCCCGGCTGGACTTACCGGAGCAGCAGCCCTGGTCAGGAGGGGCATATGGGTCTTCGCCTTTACCGGGAGGGCCCCAGACGCTGGGTAGCTGAGATATAAGCGATAGTCCGGCAGTGCCGCCCCCAGTATCGTGGCAATGCCCAGTCCGCGTTCCTCGGAAGGACGCAGGCATAGGAATAGTCATGAAGACTCACCATTGGGTCCTTGGTGGACGTGCAGAACCGGACCAGCCTGTAAGAGGTCAGCGTCCGTCCAGGTTAAAGCTCGATCAACGCGACTGATCGCCAATGAACACTTGAGGGAGGGACCGCTACTCACCCCATGCTAGCTTCACTGACTCTGATCCTTGGTCGAGCGAGGTCCTCCCTCAACCTTGTGTTGTGCTTGGTGAGTCGCCTCAACTTGAGCTCAGCCATCGACTGCTTGTGCGGACGGGCGGGAACGGGTGCCATTGTGACCGCGACTGGACGTGTGAGGGGGATAAAGAGATAGAAAAAGGAGGAAAACGAGGGATCAGTCGTGCTTTATAGTCGTGCTTTATAGTGAGTGCTGACTGTTGGAGGGTGGAGTAGATGGTGAAGTTGAAATTTGAAGTCTCGATGTTCTGGTACGCACGGACCACTTTGTGTGTGGTACCAGAACGTTGGAACAGTTGGCCGAAAGAGAAGATGATCAATTCAGGGTCAATTAACGTTCAAGGTACTCGTACAAAGAGCTTATCTTTTGTTCTACTGCCACAAATGACATCCTGAAGATATCACCGCTAAATCCCGCGCACGAGTAATAAGGCCTTCGCTGTGCTCGCAACAATTGTGCATCTACAGACTTCATACCTTCGTGTCGCTCAACGGCGTTCTCTTCGATGCGAGCCATGCCCATTGGCTTCACTGCTATGAGCGAACGGCGGCAGTTCCGACTGATCCCACATCTGACGCGTCAGCGCTGATTACTCGTCCACCCACACGCCTGCCCCACCCCATCCTCCACCACTCCCGACCAGCCGAGACGCTCGCCGTCTCGTGCACTGCCCTTCCCTCTCATGGATAGGCGGTAACCGGTCTCTGATCTTCGGATCACATGGGAAATAACGAACTCACCACCTCTCTATCTCTTTGAACTGGAGTAGGAGAGGATTGGCAAACTTTGATATAAGCCGGAGGTCCTGGCGTACTCTGATTTCCTGAATTGGGTCGGGGCAGTTGGGGGACCTTGACTCGGGTTTTGGACATCTCTGTCGTCGCGTTTATCCATGTATGATCTGCAGCTGCTTCGTAGTCTTTGAGCCTTCGGTATTGAGGTCACCGAGGTGGCGATCTAAACATCGCCTATAGAGAACTCTTTTGTGTCTTCTCGCACTACGCAATGCATCAGTGCCGCGCCCGTGGACCGACTGAAAGGCCGTATGATGATGGAGCGGTGCATGTCGTCTTCTGCACGGTCTTAGCGACGTGGAGATGAGCAACAGACCGAGCTCGCTGCGCTCGTGGCTGTGTTTGAGAGTGATGACGGCCGCGGCTAATGACTGTCAACTTACGACGCCACCCTGAGCCCCGGCTTTGTTCAACCTTTCATAATAAATACCTCGAAACCTTGGCGATCGTCGTTCTGTCATTCACTGCATTTATCACTCTTCAATCGCTTGACTACAGCCAGTGCATATCAACTCGAGCTCGTACGCCACATCGCTATCGAGCGAGACATCACCTAGTACCATACTACAGCGCGGATCGCACGACTAGCCCCAGCTTGGCCCCACTTGACCTTTCCGCTTTTCTCGGCAACACCACAAGATGAACAACGGAGGCGACAAGTCTGGAATGTACCAAGCCAACGATGGCAAATGGTACCCAAGTGAGTCTACTGTCAAGCCGATCACGACAGTCGGGGACGATACTGACGTAGACTCTAGTTCAAGGGATGCCGCAGGGGTGGCAACAGAACCAGGATGGATCGTACGCTGGTCCTCAGGGAGCCGGCGGGAACAACGGATCGTACTATGGCAACCAACAGGGCGGATACGGAGGAGGAGGATACGGTGGTGGACAGCAGTACGGTCAGCAGTACGGCCAGCAAGGAGGATACGGGTATGTTCAACGCCAACAGTGATACCGACGCTGGCGGGACTGACTATGATCAGGCAGCAGCAACAGATGGGATACGGTCAGCCAGTATACGTCAAGCAGCGGCCAGGAGGTGGTGGCGCAGCAGCTGCTGGTGTCGGTGGTGGTCTTCTAGGTGTGTTTCTACTCTCCGCAATTGTCGTTCGAAACGCTGGCTGACTGGGTCAAGCTGGTCTCTGTTGCGGAGCCCTCTGTTGTGATTTGTGTTTGTTCTGTTAAGAGAAGGATTGTCGACGGAAAGATCGCAGGGCGGATGAGCCAAGATACCCAGTATACATTGTATGAGTCGACGCGAGGAGAGCGATATGTTCACAATAATGTCTGAATGCATACATGCGTACAATGGGCGTCGTCCTCGGGCCATACGTCTTTCATCCCATCATTTGTGAAAGATCGTATGGCGGTCGAACCGTTTGCGAGAATGTTAACAACCTGGGCAAGTCAGTATTCTGGATGGGCGCACGAAGCGCATTGAAACCTACCTCTTGACAGCCTGAATCCACTTCCGCGAGACCTCATCGTTCAAGACATGACCGACGACATCCTGGTGGATCTTCTCCCGAGCGGAACGTTCGTGGATACCGACGGACGTCACACCGATGGGCCAAGCGGCATTACCGATCGATAGACGGAGATAGGCATCGTTGGCCTTCTGGTATTGGCGTTTCTGCATGTGGTGCACGATCTCGGACATGCTGCGTAGAACGTCGTCTGGCATATCCTAGGGTCCGTCAGCTAAGCTTTGAATCGAGGCGCTTATAAGTATCTGGCTCACTCTTGAGCGGATCTGCTTGAAGAGGGGTTTGAGATTCTGCGCCGAGGCGACCTGCGTAGCGAGTGCTAGCTTGCCCTGTGTGCTGCGTTTGATGTCCTCTGCAGAGGCGTCAGAATTCAGTTTGAGAGCGCGACCCTAGAGCCTGTGGACTCACCAGACCGGTCCTCCATCCATTCCTCCCACTCTTTCAATACGCCCTGCCTGATCAGCCGTCGTCCCAGACAGAACAAGGCCAAGCGACGCCGACTCACCTTGAGCACGTAGTAGATGATCGGATACAGCTTCTGCGGATCCGCCTTGATCAAGTCCAAATCCAAGATCTGATCCGCGACTTTACGTCTCTGCTCTTCTCTTTCTCGCTTCTCGTCCAGACTGCCACCAGCAGCAGGTGTTCCACTCCCCTCCCTCTCCCTATCTTCCGCTAATCGATGCATCGCCCTAGCCTTCTTCTCCTCTTCACGCGCCTCGTAGCCCGATTCCATATCTTTCATGAGCTTGTTAAAGTCGTTGAAACCTTGTGAACTCGTTCCGCCAGTCTTCTCAAGCAGCTCTAGTGCTCTCAATCGCAGTCGTCTTTCCTTGTCGGTCTCGCCAAAGAGTCGGATAGGCTGACCCTTCGATCGTAGACGCCGTATACATTCTTCGTTCGATATGTTGAATGTCTCGCCTTGTCCTGTGGGTTCAGGCGTCCCCGTCGACGAAGATGGCGAGCCTAGACGTTGTAACGAGGCTTTACGAGCCAACTCAGCCTATCAAGCTCAGTCAGCAAGGGTCCACAGCATGTAAAGAGCTTGGACTCGCCTCTCTGCGCATTTTGGACGCTCGAGAAGACTCGGACTTGGCCTCCTCCACCACCCTCGCCTCCTCCTTCTTCCGACGTTCCTCTTCTTCCTTTGCTCGCTCGATGTCGGCTCTGCGCATGTACTTCTTGGACGGCTCGCCTCCGCCTCCGCCGTCCAGCTCGGTCAGAGCCTTGCGCTTCGAGTTGATCTCTGCGAGCAGGCCGTCCATCGCGAAGTAGTGAGGCGAAAGAAGGCAAAGTTGTGGACCAAAGTGTCAAGAGTGAGATAGCCTGATTAGTAAATTCACACTAATGGTTTTCTTCGTCATTAGGATTTGTGACTGATGGATCCGACTTTGATTAGTAAATTGGCTGCTTCCCGATTGTTCCTGAGGGCGTCATTCTGAAGATCACTCAACTCGGGACGTCAACCATCTTCTTCCCGCTTCACTCACTCGATACCTTCCTCAAGCGACCTCTCTGGGGTAGCAAGTCGCTAGCGATAGACAAGAACAGGGACACCCGACTCATTCCGCCTGTTGGTCTCCAAGCGAATCCACGTCGTCGTTGTCAGCAGAATCCATCATCATGGCCAAAGGTGCGTCAAGTTTCGCGGGTCTCGTGACATCTGTGGACCCCGTCTCGCACAGGTCGGACATCGCGTGCGACTTCTTTTATTGCATGGGTAGCTGACTTCGTAGTGCCCCGAAGCTTCAGGCTGCTCTCGGAGCTCGAGCACGGAGAGAAGGGGATCGGAGACGGAAGCTGCAGTTATGGTTTGAGGGTAAGTAGCAAATCAATGCCCTCTCCGGATCCGCATGGTGTTGGAACGCGCAACAAGGTGCCGCTGCTGACACCCCCAGGACTCTGAGGAGCTGGCTATGTACGAGTGGAACGGTACCATCCTCGGACCCCCTCACTCGGCATACGAGAACAGGATCTTTTCGCTCAGCATCTACTGCGGGGACAAGTACCCTGGCGGGTCCCATTTCAACAGAACAGGCAATCGCAAGTGGGCTGACGATGCGCAGATCTCCCACCTCTCGTCAAATTCGAGAGTCGAATCAACCTCCCCTGCGTCGATCAGAACGGCATGGTGAGCTCGTAACGTCCTCCTTCGCTGCGTATCTTGCTAATACGCCCAGGTCGACTTTTCCCGAATCCCCTCGATCTCTACTTGGAAGCGAGACTTTACACTCGAGACGGTGCTCGTGGAATTGCGACGGTATGTCACTCCCTTCCGAACCCTGCGTCCCAGATAGGGAGACTGCACTCTCTCTAGCCAAAGCCCTTGGTCGAATACCGTCACTGGAGTCGGCCAGTCGTCAGGATTGTACGCTGACGCCACATAGTGACATGGCCTCGCCGAGCAACCGCAAGAACCCACAGCCACAGGAAGGGTCCGAGTACCCGCCAATGGACCTGGCGAAACTCGCCAAGCAGAAGAAGGTCTAGGTTCCATCAGAACCTTGAGGCATCCGGCGGAGAATCGGGTTTGAGATTGGCCCTTGTCATATGCAGCGTTTCACGACATCTGCCCCTCACAGGAGGGTTCCCTTCATGATTGTCGCCGAACTCAGCGAAAGGTAGGAACTTTTCTGACAGAGCTGATGGCATGACGCGGGCCGGCTGTTGATGATGACGGGATACCCCTTCGAGCCTGTCCGCAGGTACGGAACGGGATGTTCTACAATCACTCCGAAGGTATCGACTCCGGACGCTGCACAGCTGTCAGCCGCAGCCACACCTACATGCACGTCCTTCAGCCGGGAATGGGTCGTCTTCGCCATCTGCCCCTGGTGCCGGCCGGTCCTTTCGGTACGCTGCTTTGTTCCTCCCTTCCTTTACATCAGTCTGCAGTGGCCATTACGAGCTGTATGACATTCTAGGGGCTAGAAGAAGTCGAGTACAAAGCTGAAACAGTGATTGCTCGGATGCTGATCGCATTTAGGATGAATTTTGACGGTTTCGGCCTTGATTCACACTTCGCTCCACCCTCGTCGAATCTCCACCGCCGCCCCCTTGCTATTGCCTTCTGGCCTCGCGAAGCTTGCTGCTGGATCGGTACAGCCTTTTCCCATACCGTCAATCTCTCTCGGAGCCAAGAATATAACTATATCAAGTGACGCAGGTCGTCGCGCGAGGACATGATGGTCTTCTTATTCCCCTCCGTCTCCCGATCCAACTCTTCCGAATCCCGTTCCAGCTCTCGTCACAACACGTCTATTGATCACAGTCCCCGCTCATCCACTTCCTCGTTCTCAACCGACATCAAGGATACCCCCACATATCGCGAGATTCAGCCACCACTTAAATCGCCCAAACGGTTTTGGGCTTTCTCGACCCAGATTGCGAGCCCCTTGCCACCTGTACCCGACATGCCCGGTCATACGCGATCGAGCTCGGCCAACTCGCTCCTCGGCACTGGCGCTGAGATCATTCGGCGCCCAAGCGAGGCAGCGAGGGGAATGAAGCAGAAGGCGAAGGTTGAAAGGAGGGCTCAGGCTACGTCGCCCCGCTCGCCGACCCTCGAGACCGAGACGGAAGCGATTGAAGCCAGGCTCGAGGCGGTGACGACCACAGAACCTCGAAGTGCGCCACTACCAGTCATGCCGATGTCTTACGAGACCATGCCTCCGGCTCTTCCTGTCACCGCGCCACTACGAACCAGCAACAGCCGGACTTCCATGAAATCGATTCGATCCAGACTCGCCGATGACACTGACAGGAGAGCGACCATCAAACCCCCACCTCGATCTGCCCTTCCCCCTATTCCCTTCTCGTCCCACTTGCTGTCAGTCGAGACTCGCCCTGCACCCACCAACGAGTCGAACACGATCGTGACCTTGGAGTTTGCCTACTCGACCGACGATCAGTGCAAGAACGACCCTGTCAAGCTGACTTTCGAGATGCTGAAGCGGGGCGGAGGGCACCTCGTCAACTCCATTGAAGAGGAGCTGAGCAAGCGAGACCAGACGGGCAGGGTCAAGTCCGAGCAGCGGGATAGCCTCGAAAGCGAGAGGAGTGGACCAGGCATGACAGACGACGGCGAGACGTCCGAGGAGTCTGAGCTCGATTCGGAGTATGGCCTTGAAGCCCTCTTGAGGTGAGCATCGCGGGGTGCATCTCACCACCTGCTTTGGGGCAGCACTGAACGTCATCTTAGGGACGAGTATCTTCGCTCTCTCATGCTTCCTGATTCACCAAGCTTCCTCAAAGACTTTCCTCCTCCTCCACCTATCCCCGAGACCTTCTCCATCAACGTCCCGACCGCCAACAAACCCCGCGCCCAGACTCGCAACCAGTACGCTCAACAGGACAAGTTCCCCTCGCCCAGCTCCCCGTTCACGGCCAGATCGATCAGCACTCTTCCTCTCAACATCCCACCCAGAAAAGCTCCCCTCAGCATCTCTACTGCTCCCTTACCTCCCCCTTCTCCACCTAAGCTCAGGGATGGAGGAGGACGACTGACCGAGATCAAGATACTGCTTCTCCGCGACTCGATGCCGTACCACATCATTGCTCAACGGCTCATTACCGGCAGCTTCGTCAACACCGCTCTGCATGGAGAGACCAACATTGCAAAGAGGAAGAAAGTCGAGGACGAGGCCAGGTGGTTAGGCATGACCAGATTAGCAGAGGAACTGGGGGATGTCACTGAACGACAACCCATGCTGCCGGGACCAGGCCTGCGACACAAGAAGAGCGGTGTGCTGACCGGTGGTCAGGGTTATATTTGATGTTGTAGAGTGTTTGATGTTGTCAGCGGGTGACTGGAATTCACGAGACAAGCCATCTTGTACTTCATACTTCATGCATGTACTGTATGTACGCATGCATGTACTGTATGTACACATGTTAGATCGCTCCTAGTGCAGAACACGAAGCCAACGGCTGCGAAGACGTCATAGCGATCTGCGATCGACTCTCGACTTCTTTGGTCGATTTCAAGCTTGTATCCTTGTTTTGCGTTGCGTCGTCTTGGACACGATGGGATGCTCAACATAGTCACGAAGGCCTTCAGATCACCGAGATCGAGATACTCCTGGCCGCGCCGCTGGCAAGCTGGCTGCAGCTCTCGGAGCATGACGAATCGGGGAAAACGACCAGCGAACAACGGCGATGTCGCCCCCGCGCCTGTAGCTGGAGGGTCATACTGCCTATCTTGCGGTCGCCTCATGCCATCGCCATCGTGTACGTCTTCCCACAACACCGCAAGGCTCTCTGGCCGCTGCAAGAGCTGATGTTTCAGCGAATCAAACGGAGAATACCACACCTCGGAAGTACTGCTCGGCGTCGTGCAGGTCGCGAGCGAAAGACCCTTCTTTACGAGACTATCACGCCAAACTTGCCCAGGCGTTTCACGCGAGGCTGACCAACGGGCCCAATAGTCACGCGGTGACTTGCTCAGAGGTGGAGGAAGCGGTTGAGGCTCCCGAGGGCAAGCAGGATAAGCGCGAAGAGGCAAGAAGGGCGGCTCGCAGATTGGTCAATTTCGGATTCGCGTCCCAAGGTGTCGCCGAGGAACAACGACCGGTCGAGGCAGTTCAGAACGGCAGGGTAGTCGAGACGAGTTTCGCCAAAGGCGAGTGGGGCATTCGGTGGCAGCAGCAGTAATCAGGCTATATGCATTGTATGTAAGCAGACGCGGAAGGAGTTCAACAAAACTAATCTAAGCCGCAGTCAAGCAGACACCACGCTGAGCGACAGTGGCTTGAGTCAAGTCAGAGGGCAGGTCGACGGCAAAGAGGACGTCCAGTCGATCTCCATTGAGGTACACCGGCAGATTGACAGACTTGGCAGCCAGCTTGCACACATCGATCCTCTGCCACGACAGGCTGGCTGAGTCGAGTGGAAATGATCGGCCATCGTTCAACGAGAGGCCCGATTCATTCCATTCTGCGCCTTCGAGCTTGAGACCTGCTCGGTCAGCGATGCAATTTCGGTTCCACTCAAGACCACGACTCACCTCGTACCACAAAGCCGTCTGGGCTAGCTGTCTGCCCGATGCCCAGCTGCAGGACAAGCTGTTCCAGCGACCAGCCGTTCTTGTGAGCGATGTTTTGTCGGGACGCTGTAATATACGCCTCGGGTTGGAAGAATTCACCAAGCCAAACGCCGTCGGTAGTGATGTTGGTCGTTGCGATAGACTGAAGCTGCGCGAGGCGAGTCGCAAGATCGGTAACGAAACGGGCTACCGAAGTGTCTTTGGCGATCTTGAATTTGATCCAGTGCGTAGGCACATCGCCTGACGTCTTAGCCCACTGACAATCCAGCCCATCGAGTCGCGGAACTTGTGCTCACCTTTATTCAGATCCGACATGAGGGCCCTCAGCTCGTTGGTCTGCTTGAGCGAGCCGTTGCACACGTTTGCCAGATCTGTCAGGTCGCGCCGAATCCTGGCTAGCAGTCTACCGCCAGTCGAGCACTCGCGAGCGTAGAAGCGAGACAGGGGCGAGTCGTCAACAACTGGCTTGGCGAGTGTCTCCGGCAAGGATTTGAGCCATTCTTCGGCGTGAGTTTTCAATGTGGTCATCCAGGCAGGTCTCGCCGTCTCGGAGGAGGTGACAGCATCGATGTCATCCTCGTCGTCTTCGGTGGTGCGCATCTTGCGTAGCTTGTTGACAGCGGCGTCACCTGTTTCATCAGCTCATGAAACACATGGAGACTTGTCTGCAGTGGAAGGCCACACACCTTCGGCAGCGGCCACCAGGCTTTCGGCGATTTGTGGCAAGCTGAGCCATGAAGGCGGCTCCCTCTCTGGCAGGGCTTGCGTCCAGTCGATAAATTGCGAGATCTGAGTACCATCTGGGATCACCACATTGCCTTCGGCGCTTTCGACCAGCACAGAGTCCGGGTCGTATGCCCTCAAGGAGAAGATCTTGTCGACAAAAGCGTCGACCACCCTCTGGTCGTAGTCCGAGTCCACTCGGCCACCGTAAACCGCTTGTTTGATCAACGTCCGCAGCGCTTCCCACGGAATCTGGGCTGGGTCGACATTCGCCTTTCCTTTGGCAAGCACGTTGAGCCAAGTATCGATGGTGTTGACGGCTGTGCCGAAGTCGGAATCGTTGAACTCGTACCCTTTGCTCCAGCCGATAGGGAGGTATCGAAGCCGTTCCTGAACGACGGCGTGGAACCAAGACAAGAGGAAGAAGAGACGAGCCTTTTCTGCTGGGCCAGTCTGAAGCTTGGCTTGAGGCAGACCTCGCAAAGTGTCGAGAAGATTTGCTCGGACTCCAGGCGCGGGCTCGTTCATGATGATTCTCGATTGACGGAGAATGTTGACCGGAATGACAGGGTTGGTCTCCATGGTGAGGAAAAGTCGGAACCCTGGTGCCGGCGAGAGAGAGTGTAGCCGCTTTTCAAGTTGGGCGAGCCACGAAGGGGCGAGATGCACGTTCTTGAGTAGCACCCAAGATCCAGTACGGGCCGCATTGGCAATGGCCTGATCAGCCAGCGAGAACCCTTCAGCCGATCCCATGGCGACAGAGGTACATGCCGCCTTGACATCGCGACAAAGATTGTCGACCCGATAGCTCGCGTCGTACCCGGCGACGGATGCGAGAGCGATCGGGTGAGTCGGACCGACCTCGTCTCGAACGACGTTGGCAAGGTCATAGTCGGTCAACGAGGCGATATCTGCCGCAAATGCGGCGTCGGAGAACATTGACATTGCCTGCATCAGGCGATCCGGCCGGAACAGCTTGATCACGATGAGCCGTCGCGCAGCAGCGACAACATCTGCTGTCAGCGTTGTTACCACGCAAGCGGACTCACCATGAGCGGAGCCTTGCGGCCAGGGCACATCCCTCTCTGGAGCTTCGGAAGTCTTGAAGCTGCCCCAGGCCGGCGCGTCACTGGTCAGACTCGCTTGCAGGTGCTGGACGACGTCTGGCCCCAGACAGCTGATCAGCACGCGCTTCTGGTCGGCGTTCAGCTCGAACGCGCCGGGGTTCGGGGCAGAGTTGACTTCGAGTACGGCGTCCAAAGCATCTCTGACAAGTTGAGCCGAATCACCCCGGATTCGCAATTTGGCGAGTGTAACAGCCAGCACAGCATGATCACTGTGGAGCAATGACCGGGACGTCCGTTTGTATGCGTTGGCAAAGATGTCGTTGAGCAGTATGGCTTTTCGAGCATCCGGATCTGACGTCGACTTGAGGTTTGGATTGTGGAGCAATACGTGATCGAAAATTTCGAGGAAGAAGTCGAGCGAGAAGCGGTAGAAATGATTGATAGCCGACAACTGCTCAAGGACGAAGTAGATGCCCGAGCAAGCTTGAGCCAGAGGCTGATACTCTGCTGTTACGGACTCGACTTGCTTCATGACGACCTCGGTATCGTCGACCTTGCTTGTGACCTCAGCTGCCTCCCTTTTAAGCACCTCGAGAGTCTCGATGACTTTGTCGTCGTCGAGAATGCTGCCGCTGGATTCGTTGAGAGCTTGCAAGAGCGAGCGCTCCAGATGTCGCAGCCGCAAGCGGAATTCGCCTTGAAGCTTCATCAAGTCCGTCCTCTTCTGCTCGACATCTGGTCTCTCAGCCTTGAGCACTTTGTCCAAGGCTTGTGTCTGCAAACTCGATCGTGTCATGGTGAAGTTAACGAAGGTCACTCGGCTGCAGATATCGGGCGGGAACTCGATAGACGGGTCTCTCGTAGACAAGAACATGGTGAACGAGGGCGAGAAATCGATATCTTGGTTGCCGATGCGGATGAGTACTCGACCGCCGGTTCGACGAAGTTCGCGATTTAATACAGAGTTGAGTATAGGGTCGAGATTCTCGACGTCCTGGATCAGGAGCGGATTGCCGAAACGCAAAGCGCTTTCCAAATTCTTGAGGAATGCTTCGTCGAGGAAGCTCGTGACGGTGATCTTGCGGTCTCGGTACTCGTTCTGGATGAAGGTAGCCGCCTGCCCGGTCGGGTCGATAATGAGCGGGTACCGGTTGTATCGCTTGAGCATGACGGCGTTTTCGATACACAGGTTGTCGACAGGTAAAGCGTTGGCGTGCCACTCGAGACGATGATCCGCGGTCGAGAGGTACTCAGACAACGCGAGCTCGCTCTTGAATCCGATTCCCGCTTCCGAGAGATGGTCGGTCCACTCGCGTCGCATGATTTCTCGATAATGCTGGTCGAAGAAACCGCTGTAGGCGAGGAAAGCGGCCGAAATCAGGACATCTCCGACGATGGTTGCCATTTCCACCTCGAAAGTCTTGCTTCCCGTGTCCCACCGCTCCTGCTCAGATGACAGCGATTGCAGCAAGGTCATACTTCGATCGACCTTGCTTTGCACCCGGTCCATCTCCGTCTTGATCGCCTGCGTCTCGCTGATGAGCAAGGCGTACTCGTCTTTGTATTGAGCGATACTCGATTCCAGCTCGGCCACTGTTTCCTCAACCACGACCGCTTGTTGCTTTGTCGTGTTGGCTTGCTGTTCGAGCGACTCGACTTCCAGTCGAAGTGGTTCAACCTTGTCCAAGATCTCTGAGAAGCGGACTTGAGCGATGACCCATTGCACTAGAGGCCCGCAGGCTCGACTGGCGCGGTTGACGGTCTCGTAGTTGAACGCCGGCTTGCCAATATAATCGCGCATCATCTTATCTCGCACGCCTCGCGGCATCTTGGTGGTGTCGAAATTCTGGATGCTCGAGATAAAGTCGTCCCGACGAATGATGGACTGCACCGTCTTCCAGCTGTCGATCTGATGACCTAAGACGGAGCAAGCTGACTCCATTGCAAGCTTGACCGCCTCGGGCGGGTTGGCCATAGATCGGACTTCAGCGAGGTGCTGCTTCTTGATGTTGCCCACAGCTGCAAGAGCCTCCAATACCGCGGGCTCTGCTTGAGCGAGGTCCTCCTTGACAATCGCCTGTCGTTCCTGGATATACTTGTCTTGCTCCTCAAGTGCAGCTTGAATTTCGATCGAGGCCGCCTTCTTGGCTTCAGCTTCCTGTTGATCGGCGACCATCTGCCGCAACTTAAGGTTGGCTTCCGCGTTCTTCGACTCGAGCTGACTTCGCTTGGCGGCGAGGCTGACTCGAAGGTCTTCCACCTGATCGACCGTGTCCTTGAGCTTGTCGAGACCGACGTTGAGGTGACGTTGCTGCTCTTCAAGCTCTTCCTTCTTCTCGTTGAAGAGGCGGACATAATGGTTCACAAAATCGACATAGTGACGAGGGGTGATGTAATTGTACTTGCCCTGTCGCTTGGCCAGTTTCTGCGTGATCGCGTGAATCGACTGGTGCACGTGGACCATCGCGTTGACGACCGCCGATCTGTGGCTTGGAGGCATCGACAGATCACGATAGGCCGTAGGGAACGGGACAGGCGCATCATACGAGGAGGAGTCGAGGTCGAGGGTTTGCGTGAATTCGTAAGCGACCTGATACAAAGCCTGGTCTGTCCAGTCACCGAACCAGTCGAGCACACATCGATTGAAAAGCGCCGGCGAGGTGGCGGCTCGAGAAGCCAATCCGTTGGCAGGCGGGTTCATGGTGAAGACAACATGCAGGTTACGCGCAACTTGCTGCGTGAACCATCGATACAGTTCTTCGTGAGAGTCCAGCATGAGACCATCTCGCTGCGAGCCTTCCTTGCAGGCAGTCATGAGCGCGGCGTGCTCATCTCCTTCGAAGAGACCGGGGACCTCGGCGTTGGCGAGAAGAGTGTTCATTCTCTCCAGGAAGCCGGAATCGAGAACGTTCGATTCGTCCATAATGAAGCAAATTTTCTCGCCTTTACAGCCCGATCGTCGAAGTACCGTCCGAAGATCCTCATCGAAGTCGGCACCGGTGTACTTATTTGACACTTTGATCTGGAAGATACTGAGGCCGTTCATCCAGGCGACGAAGCGAGACAGCGTGGTCTTATCATCGGTCAGCATCCTACTTTGCGCAGAAGCGGCCGTGTCTCACCTTTCCTCCCCCACTGACACCGATCAGAAGGAGATGACCCTGGACCTGCCGGAAGACTCGATCGATGCGCAAGACGTGATCCAGCACGTCGTTGAACAGCACCAAAGGCACGTCCAGTTCCTCTTCATGGAAGACGCGGAGCCTTGCCTTTGTGAACTCGCGCAATTGGTCACGATCGACCGGGATGTAGTTGCGCGATGTCCAGTTTGAGAAGAGGATTGGTCGGGCCAGAGCCTCAGTGGCATTGACGCTCGGGAAGTGGGTCGCGGCAGTCGAGTCGATCAGATTATCGGTCCAGATCTTTTCACCTTCCGACACCAGTCGATCTTGGAACAGTCGTAGGCCTTCGTGTGCCCAAACCCGTACCAAACCCTCTAGTGATAGCGTCTCTAGGGGTTTGATGGCCTCATAGATACCTCTACTCCACCTGGTCAATTCTCGCGGACTGTAGATGTAGTGGGCTTGGATGTCGGCTGTGAAACGGTTTTGAGATGCAGAGTACAGTGACACCATGGCATCCGTCAGCGAGTCGGCGTGACCGCGCAGATTGGGCGTGACCTTCAACAGCGCTCGATTGAACGTCCCGTAGATCTGCTTGAGCGAGATCTCTCCGGGATAGTCGACCATGATGATGGGGGCATGCCGCATGAATCGATGACTCAGGGGTACTCGACCCGGATCGGTTGGCGGGTTGCAGGCGCCGACGAATTGAATTCTCTCCATGGTTACCCAAGATAGATCGGAAGTCCGCCAGAATCCATTCGACTGCATCAGTTGTCGCAAGAAGCTGATGACGCGCTGAGTGCCGTATTGATCGGTCGCAGGCAGATTGATTTCGTCACAGAACACGACGAGCCATCTTCCGATCTGTTGAGGGGCTAGTACGACACCATTCGGGGTTTTGCGATATTCGCAGTACTGTTCGAAAGTCTTGAGGATGAGCTCCGGAGTGGTGGCGCTCGAGAAGTTCAGACCGACGACCTCGAGATTCGGCAGCTTTCGGAGAGCGCTGAACAAGGTCATCGTCTTACCAGATCCCGGCGGTCCGCACAGGATGAGGGGCTTGTGCTCGGCGAGCCAGCTGTAAAGCACTTCCTCGTGTCTGACGGTATCGACAGTCGGGATAACCACGTCGGACGAGGTGATCGCATGAGTTTCCACTTCGATCGTTGGCACACGAGCCTGCCATGATACCCATGAGCCGGTCGCTAACTCCACGTCGTAGTCGATAAGCGAGTCTCCCGACCCAAGCGGAGGGAATTCGATGCCCGTCCGTAGTCGCAGTTGCTCGCCCAGGTCGGCTCGGAGCGAAAGTCGGCTGTCGCCGCAGAACGACCAAATGACATTCAGCAGTAGCTTGCGCAATACATACGCCTCTACCTTGTCGCTTGCCAAGGGGAAATCTGAGTGCTTTAGATTGTAATCCAAAACGCTTCGAACGGTCCCTCGACAAAGCGAGAAGAGGGTGTTGAGGGCACGGATGATGGTGAAGTCCATGATATGATCGATTCGCTGAACGGCGTCAAGGGCGAAGCGGACCAATCCATCTTGAGCGAAGTGCGGCGCGAGCAACGAGACGATGTGTTTCTGGACGTCGAGTGGATTGCCAGTGTTGTCGCCGGGGCTGTACTCCAGACTGTCCTCATCTTCAGAGCCGACAGGAGCTGACGCCAGGAGGTCCAGGTTGTGTCGGCAAATCATCGCCGTGTCGATCACATCGTCCGAGAACCAGATCATACCGCATCGACTGACAGTGGCAAGGGTCGCAAAGCGAAGGTGCTCGACCTCGAACATGACTCGAACATTCGGCGGGAGGTTCAGACGCTCTCCATTGGGCAGCGTTAGGAGCTTGTTATCGTCGAGCACACTGAACAATTCAGCTGGACCGGGTGTGGAAATACTCTTCAAGCCGTCATAAGGTACCTGTTTAGGTTCTCGACCCACTCGGGGTCAACGTCGCCGTCGAATATGATCCAGTGTCGCTTGGTTGTTTCTCCCCGAACATTGTCGACGATCTTTCGGAGGATGTGCGTAAATAATCCATCGTTCCACTCGCGGGTTGTGGGATCAAGTGTACCGTACAAAGACTCCTTGTCAATGGCTTTCGGGTCGATGACATACGACGTGCCTTCGACACCGTCAATCAGCTCCAAAGCAGCAAGCAGGACTTGCCATGCCTGGGTTTTTCCAGTTCCTGATGGGCCAACCATCATGAGACCGTGAGAGATATTCTGAATCTGGTAGAGCTGAACGATCTTGTCGATCCAGCCCTGTCCGCAGACCAGGTGGCGCTCATTGGCCACCTCTCTGATCTTCTCGACGAGGGCGTCGAGATCAGCCGTGACATATTCGATGCCGGGGAAGATGTCCTCGAGAAGCCTGGCGATCAAATCAGCAGACGGATCACTCGTCGAGAGGTGCCACGCTTACGATTTGAGCAGAGGCACGTCCTCGGCGACCAACTTCGGCACGATAGTCTCGGTGACACTTTGGATCATGACTTGTTGTTCGAGCACTTCGTCCTGCACCCTCGAGGCTGACTCGGGGGTCAGATGGCGATCCCGCTTGATGATACCCGCAGAAGCGAGGACGGCTTTGAGCGCTCGAAGACCAAAGTCGTAATGTGGCTGAGGCGAGAGCTGCTCCTTGCAAAGATTGAAGAATGGCACGACCTTCGAGGCAAGAGTCTCCGCAGCGCGGAAGCCCTTCGAAAACAGCAGGACCTGCGCGATGAGTTCTTGGTCGGGTCGCGTCATCGACATGCTCCTGAACAGCTTCTTCAAGTTGTCCGGCAAATTCGATCGTCCAGCGTATCCGGGGTTCATAGTGATGAAGATGCCGGTCCTCGGGTTGATTCTGAGCTTTTTGCCGACCAACTCTACCTCCGTCTCCGGGTTGACGACTGCGGCTGCGAGCCCTTGCTGGATAGTCTGAACTTGTTGAGAGACTGCTGACAAGATCCGCTCTTCGAGTCGATTGAACTCGTCGAAGCATCCCCAGGCGCCGACCTGGCACAGACCGACAAAAATTCGACCCATCGCCTGAAAATCGAACGTCTCGTCGCAGCAGAAGACCAGAACAAAACGACCAAGCTGAACACCGAGCGCCTTCACTGACTCCGTCTTACCCGTTCCGGCCGGTCCGAAGGGCGATCCACCAAGCTGATACTCGAGCGCTTGAGTCAAAGTGAGGTAACATCGATCCGTCAGAGGAGTCTGAACAAGTCGATCGGGAACACCGAGGTACTCGTATCCGTACGGGAAGACCGCATCGGCCATTTTGACCTGAAGCCGAGACAGTGGATCCTCGATGGCGCTGTTAAGGTAGAAGCGCATGTGGTACAACCAAGCGAAATCGGTTGATGATCGGATCTGGGCGGTGATCAACGATCGAATGACATCTCGCTGATGCACCAGCTCGGTGATGAGATGCTCGCATTTCCGACGCTGGAGTACCGGAATATCGTGAAGGACGTTGTCGGCCAACAGGTCGAGTGTCTTCACCACCAGGGCGAGAGCATTCTCGAGCTGTCCGGCGGGTATCGCCTTCTCGACGACGTCAGTCCAAGCCGTTTGGACGGCGAGCACCACCAATTGCGCGGGATATCTGGAAACCCAGTCAAGCAAGGAAGCCAGGGTTTCGGCTGCCGCGCCGAGTCGATAAAGTTCGACCAGCTCCTCCACCGCTCGCGACAACAGATCGGCCAGCGAGAATCGCATTTCCGATTCGACCTTGGCGAGCCAATCATTGATCCTCGGGTAGTCCTTCAATACGATAGGCTCCTTGAAGTCGACTTCCTCGGCTTCTTTCGAGGCGAAACCGAGCAGCTGTGTTTCCTCCTCGTCGAGCTGAAGAGTCGAGATACCCGCGAACATCTTCTTGAGATGTTTCATGACCCTCCGGATATCCTTGCTGTTGCCGATGATCTCAAGCAGATCTTCGTCGCCGACGAAGTAGAATCGCGGGAATGACGATCGCTCCTTCTCCAGGTACTCTCCGAGCGCCTTTTGGATCTTGGTGAGCAGGTCGGCAAGGCGTTCAAGGTTTTTCTGGATACCGGTGATGTTGAGCACATCGAGGACGAAAGGCGACTTGTTGACCTTCTTCATGACTGTCAAGAACTCCGAGTTGATGTTTTGGAACCGAGAGCTCTCGACGGGCAGCAGGTGCTTGATGTCGGCACTCCCAGAGAAGATGCCCTCGAGATATACCCATTGCCTCTGAACGTCGATCCAAACGTCTTGAGAAGTCAGACGAGCAACGTTACAATGTAATCGAGAAGCACTCACCAAACAAGACATGGATCCTGTTGAGCCTGTCTTCCCATGAGAGTGCATCCTCCTCAAATACTATCGGTCATCAGTCGAAGCGCTGTCATGTCTACGGAATCGAGTGGCTTACCTCGGTAGTAAGGCGAAATTTTCATGGCACTCAAAGAATTCAGGTGTTCACCACATTTGTTGAACAAGTCGTCCCAGCCCCTGCAATCATCAGCCAAGAAGATGTCATCCCGCGGTGATTGATGTCTTACCTGATCAAGCGGCATTTGTTCTGGTAGTTGACCAAATCCAGCGAGTAGGACGTCCAAGTCTCTTTCACCTGCTTGACGAACTCTTCCAACGCCATCTCGCCTTGTGCCTGCATCACGACCTCCTTGATCAGACTCTCGTTCCTCTTGAGGTCCAGATCATAAACCTGGCCAAGTGACATGCTAAATCTATCAGCATACACAATTACCAAAGCAGCGAGACAGCCATAACCCACCCAGAAGCCTGGTAGCCTGAAGGCATCCGAAGAGCCTTGTACAGTCGAGACCAATGTCGTTCCCGCAAAGCCTCCGATTTGAGCTCTCCGACGAGTACGTTTGCCTTGAGAAGCGATTTGAGGGAGTCCTGAACGTATTCGAAAGCGGCGTACTGGCGCATACGGCTAGGCATTTCGCGAGTAGAAGCCAAGATCGCGTCGAGCTCTTGACGAATCTTCCGAGGCTGGACGGCAGACCAGAGTGTTTCTCTCAGCTGGTACAATCTGCTCCAGATGCCTGACAGAGCGGTCCACACTGCCTTCAAGTCTCGCATCTCCTCGGTTACCGGCACGAGGCGATCGTCGCTGGTGTGCTCGAGGTCAAGAGCCTCTTTCGCTCGACAGACAAGGCTGTAGTCCTCGGAGAGGCGAGTCAAGCGACCCTCGAAGACGTTGAGGGTGTTGATAGCGGTCTCAGCCTTGATGTTTCCTTGAAGAGGCCTGCATGGTCAGTATAAGCCGTCGACCAATATAAGAACTGACTTGTTGCTCTCCCACTCTGCGACAAAGTCACCGACTCGGCCATCGACGACCTTGTCTTCGGCAACGATCTTGAGCTGCAAACCAGCTATGACGGTGAGCGAGGCGTCGTCCACCAATCTACCGCTACGACCTACCGACTTGTTCCCTAATCGAGTCGTCCTTTCGTTTCAGAATGTCAGAGAAGGCGCTCCACTCGCCTTGGATCTGATCGACGTAAAGCCAGTCTTGTGGGAAGGAGTATCTCTGCCTCTCGAGCGTCTTCTGACCGGTGGAGAATTGCTCGATCTCTGGTCCCCACTTCTGCACCTTTCGCTTTAGATCCTGGACGAAAGTGATGAACGAGACTGCTTGAGCAGTAGATCCGCCCTCGATCGACAGAGTTTCCAGCTCGGTTCGACCCTTCAGGATAGCCGAATAGACGTCTTTCATCGACGTGCCGAGTTTCGTGCCGTAGCGCGAGAGAAGATCTCGCTGCCAGGCATCGTACTTTGCATTGACTTTGCTCTGGGCATTGGCGTAGTCGATGACGCAGACACCAAAGTGCTTGCGCGTGTCGGTGGTGTCGAAAGTAGTTCTCGCTTGCCTGATATCGGAAAGAAGCAGCCCCCAGGTCTCTAGCGAGTCGCCAAGCCGAGCATACACTGCGTCTGCCTCCAGATCCCAGAGTGCCTGGAAAGAGAGCCATTTGTCGACGTACTCGGTCACCTCTTGGACCTTCTCCTCGATCAAAGCAAGCGGCCCTTGAAGCGTGTTGTCGTCAAATGACGATAGCTGACCTGTCAGCGACTGGTCGTGAGCAGATCGAGGGCTATCACGCACAAGACCAACGTAAGTCAGCTCCTCTGCAGCGTCCTCGTCAACCTGAAGGCTGATCTCGTATCTCGAGCTTCGGATGCGGGCGAGCTGACAGACGACAGAGAGAACGTCTTGGAACTGGATCATCCACTCTTGTCGGGCAAGCTCGATGGGAGGGTCGAGGTAGATGACTTGGTTCCTGATCTTGACTTCGTGAACCAGCTGCGGGATCCGAGTCGCTGAAGCCTGAAGCCTGTCAGAACACGTCGTGACGGTAGCAGTGGACACTTGCCTTCGGATTGCTCGACGGATGAGTCGGTCCATCAGCGGTGACGACAGAATCGTCCGTCCTGGTAAAGTCACTACACCATTGCTCGATTGCGTGGACGAGACGATCGCGCAGCACAACATCGATCTTCTCATTGAGCGAGGCGACCCAAGAGTCGAGGTTGCTGTAATTCTCGAGGTTCAAATGATCGATCGTCTTTTGGATCTGGCTCAACAAGCCGGTGAAAGTGGGAGTGTCAAACTGGCATGTCGAAAGATCTTCGACCGTCTTGGCGATGTCGCCCGTGATTTCGATGGCAGCAGTCGCCTTGTCCTGAAGAAGCGAGATGACGCTTGCGAATTCACGAACGAAGAGGAAGTGACGGTTCTCTCGACCTTCGGTGACGGCACCGGGCAACAGTCGGTGACCTTCATACGCATTGATGAGATGATCCCACTGCATGTTCATGCCTCGTCCGATCATTTGTTGCGCATGTGATCGGTAGCTGGCAAGCAAGATGGCGATATCGGGATTGTTCTCGATGAGGTCGAGGGTTTGAGTATAGATGCGAACCGATTCCATCAAACTGACAGCGTGCGGATAGACCCTTTTGGCGTCCTTGGCGCGGTGATTGATGGTCAGAGGGACGGGATAGCCCAGCCAGATGAGGGCTCGAACTTCCTTGAACAGCGCGATCACCTGCGGATCGAATTGGACAACCAGTTGAAGATCGCCTTGGGCGTTGTTGGCAGTCGCGCGGCCTCGGATCACGTCAAAGAGACGTCCGTCGACCGTAAGATTACCTCGGCGAGTGATCTCGGCCGTCCACGCCTCATACAGGGGCTTTGTGTCGAGCTTGGCCCGGAAAGCTGCACTCTCCACCTGCAGCTTGTGACCCTCGGCGTAACTCTCCCAGCCGCGACCCAGGACATCTTCGACGCGCTTCATGTACGTCAAAAGCTGTCGCTCGATTTGACGAGCCCAGATGATGGCGGACGAAACCGACGGCAGATCTCGCATCTGGGACATGTGGAAAGCCTGAGAGTTGCGGTAATTGGCCGTGAACTTCTGGCGGAGCTGACGAATATCCTCTTTGACCGAGTCGATCAGACGGGTCTGATATTCTTGAATCGCTCCTCGAATCTTGGGTCGCACGAAGAGAGTGTTGAATTTGGAGAAGACTCGGAACATCTCCTGAGCATTGCGAGCTGTAGCCAGCTTGTCTCGCAAGCGAGAAATGATCTGGTTCTCGATTCGTGTGACTCGGTCGTTGTACGCCACCTCAGCAGTATACCAGATCTCTGATCCTTCTGTGACGTTGTCAGCCTTATTCCCAGGCCAAAGTCCTGAAGAGCGGACGCACCGCTGCTGACATCGAGCACATCGACGTTCTTGACGCTCTCGTAGCTGAGCCTGACTTCCTCTTCCATGTCGATCTCGAACGGCGCATCGGTGCCCAGGCCACTGAAGCTCCGGGTCGAGCTGGTCATGACTCGCAATTGCTCGTGCGACCGTCGGAATCCACGCAGATAGGTGATCCGCTCTTGTAGCTTTGCGTGGGCAGGCGTAATTCGAATCGAGATGAACTTCTCGGCCCGTTTTCGCGAGACTGCCTGTTAGTCCACTGCCAGCAAAGATCCATATGTACCTTCTCGAGCGACATTGGTGAAATCTTTCATGTTTTCGTCCCAGGTGATGAAGACCTCGGAAGCCATAGACATCGCCTCCTCGAATTTGGCGTAGTCCGTATACATGAGTCGCTGACTACCGAGAACTCGAAGGATTTGATCGTTGAAGTCTTGCGAGATGGCTTCGACCAAAGGTAACGTCCGACGGATGGGATACGGTCTTGACATGTCAGCTAAGCGTCCACCTCGACTTGGCAGTCTCACTCACGAGATCTTCAGTTTCTTGTTCAGGTGCGTAAAGATGAGGATGACCGCATCCTGGATCTTTTCGATGTCGGTAGCCGCCAGCAGCTCATCCAAGGGGAAGTCCTTCATCAGGATGTTGTGCTTGTGAACTACACGATCAGTATACGCTGTAGTAAAGCAGTAAAAATGACACACCAAGATCGGCTGCCTCCTTGAGACCGGTGTCCGCAATGAAGCTGACTGTCGCGTGAAAACGCTTGGCATGCTTGAGAACATCCATGGCCAGCGTCACTTCGTCTCCCTTGAGCTGGGCCTCGATGCTCTCGAGGGCATTCTCCATGCTGAGCCAAAAGTTGATTTCTTGACTCGCTGTACCAGAGGAAACGTCTCGGCTGAGCTTGGTGACCGCTTGAATCTCCTTGATCCACGAGTTGACATCCGCTTGAAGCTTGTTGAGGAATGCGGGGTCTGAGACAAGAGTCTGTGGCTCGATGACGTCCACCGAGACTCGAGATCCGTTCGCGTGACTCTGGCATGATTAGGACATCCGCTGGACCTCGAGCCGACCAACCCACTCACTAGAGCGACAGCCTTTCGAATTGCGGGATGAACAGCCAAACGGGCTTCCGGGATCTCCACATTCTGCTTGAGGTGGAGCAGAGCGAGTTCAAGTTCAGCAAAGCGTTTCTTGGTGACCGGTATACCTGGCTCTTAGTACGTATTCATCGATATGTGCGGGTAAGCCTTACCCATTTGCGCTTCGTTGGCCTTCTTGTTGGTCGGCACGACTTCGCTTGGCTGCTTTGAGTTTGCGTATGACTCGAACCACGGCGCCACACCCCAATGAACCAAGCTGTGCAAACCGTCGTAGGGGGTCGTCTGTGCCGAAGGGGTCGTGACCACAGTCGAAGCGCCAGAGGCGAGACCGTCATCCTGCACAAGCATAGGCGCGGAGCTGGAAGACGAAAGGAGGGCAAAGTGCAATTGCGATCCCAGAGGTAGCAGTGAGTCTAGCGTGGGTGAGGTCTTGATGAGGGCGAGGGTGGAGAGGACGGAGGGGGAATGAGGGGGGTATGGGGGAAGGTGAAGTCGATAGGTGATGCGAGCTATCGAGTTGCCTACATAGTCAGCGCCACTCAGCAGAACTATGATTCGAGCCACTGACCGTCGTCATCTGCATCCATGAACGTTTCCTTGGTCACGTAGACGCCTCGGCTGGCCACGTCAGAAGCAAATCGAGTGATTTTCTCCTCGAAGCTGGGATCGGCGAAGAGGCTATCTTCCAGCTCTTCAGCAGTTGCCGCCATCACTGAGCACGTCAGTCCTCTCCAGCAAACTGACCCGAGCTCGCTTCCATCGTCGACTCACCGGGGCCAAGCAATGAGCTCAGATACGTCCTGAACACGCCGACATCAAAGCTCATCTCGCCGCCATTGGTCACGGCCCCGGCCGGGGCCTGGTGATCCGGCTCGACAGCGGCCATCGTGACGATCTGCCTGACGTGATTTACGGCCCGGCAGTCGAGTATGATGGCCCAGTGACAAGAAGTCGATCAGTGGTGTGGAGTTGGTTTCGACGTTGAAACGCTTTGACCTTTTGCGACGCGTCCAAACCTCGTTATCGGAAACAACCGAAGTATGCTCCCCCGGCCCCACTCTGGTCTCTTCATCGTTCAATGGAGATGCATCATGACTTGCTGGCTAACAGTATGATTAGGTCGTCCGGTACACTATGACAGAGTGCTCTCATTCATCATCGTCATCGTCGTCCGAGTCTGCCATTTCAGCTTCTCCCCAGTTGCCGTCCTCCTTCTTTTCGGCAAAGAGCGCTCCTCCAGCTTGTTTCACCTGGTCCCACACCGCCTCACCACCTTCTTCTACCCGTGAGACCTCCAATCTTGGATAGTTTGTGACGATCCGGAAGTCATCCGGTGGCGTGTATCCTGTCGGTGGAGCGTCAGGATCAGAGTCTGGCGCCTGATGTGCAGGTATCAGGAGTGATTCGGCGTAGACGAAAAGCGATGTCGTCGAGGGGCCAGGTTGGAAATTGCGGATGTTACGTTCCGAGGAAGACGGGATACGCAATGCGACTCGTATGGGCCCTCCCGAGGGCGGAAGAAGGTGCTTCCGGGCGTATCGCCTCCAGATCTGGCGATTCTCGACAGCGTTGGCTTTCTCCTTTGATGCCTGCTCCTCCCGTTCCTTTTGCAACCTCTCTTCCCGCTCCTGATCCTTCTGGCGCTGCAGTTTCTCTCTATCCCTTGCTTCAGCTTCGCGGAACGCTCGGTCTTGCTCGGCGCGTAGATGACGGGATTCCTCGAGTGTCAATCGCTCTCGCTTCAGTCGGGCAAGGAACGCCGATGTGCGCGGAAGAATAGCCGTGGTGATGAGCTGTATGATGGATGAGGTGGAAGTCGTGGTTGAAGGCGGTCCGGCTACCGTCGTCAAGATTGCCAGCTTAGGCGATGAGCTGGAAGGAGTCGGCAAGAGGGAAAGGAAGGTCAACGAGGGGTACGTCGTGGTTTGCAGGGTCTGGGAAGCTTCATACATCAGTCTTCGTTCTAGTCTAGGGCTCGGAGAATCAACCTGAGCTCACCTTGGTAGCCTTCCCGAGACCGAATATCCGCTGCCCATACCATGATGTCCCTCTCTTTGATGTACCGCACCAGCTCGGGGTCGCAAAGCACATCCCGCTTGAACTCCTCGTCATCTTCGTGCTCATCACAAACTAGCACTACCAGTCCAATCCTTCCTTGCTTCCGGACATCTGATAGGAACTCCCTGTAAGGCCCGACCCAAAACTCCGGCATTGAACCTGCTGCCGCCGAGCACCCTGTAAACTGCTCGAGGTCGCGAACAAAGGAGAGCGAGGTCGTTGTTGGATCCCGAGGCGGTCGAGGTGTAGGAGCCGAGGTGGGTGGCAGGAGGAAGCGTGGCATGTAGGGAAGGAAAGACAGGGGCATGAATGTAGAGACTAGGTAGGTATGAGCCGAGGCATCGGTCAATTCGGAGTGGAATGGCTCACTGAGAAAGTACCATGTCCCGGACAGTATGCCCATTACCAGTCTGACAGGCAGTGTGATTGCTCCCCAAAGACCTAGGCCTACACCCGCACTGAGCGGTGCTGCACCAGGTGTCCGTCTCGACCCTGACAGCCTTCTTGAGCCTATGGGCGCGCGCGGGAGCATGGGATCCTCTTCGAACTGCTCGTACGAGGTCGAGCTTGACCTTGAGGGTCCTGCGGGCGGGTCACTTCCCATCGAGAAGATCTGCTCAATGGTCCGCTCGTGGAGCGTCAGCCACCGAGCCATGCTTGATATTAGCGCGTACCGCTCACCTGGACATCGAAGCCATTCTCGCGCAGTAGGCGTTCGTCGCGGTCTCGGGCAGCAGCCGAGTCACTGGCAGTCACAGCCCAGAGCTGTTCGAGGGCTTCGCGCTGCTCGTCGTTGAGGGGCATGACGGGAAGATGGCTGGCGAGGAGGTGGACGTTGCTACAGTGTGATCACTGTGTGTGCAGCCATGCGACGTGGACGCCTCCACTCTGTCGGTCACGTGGCCTATGACCGTCACAGGATCTCGGTCCGAAAGCTGGATTGCAGAGGGTATACGCCATATGCTTCCCTGCACTCATTTCCGTGATGGACCTGCATCATCTACAGCTATGTCCGTGGCGGGCAGCCGGGGAGTGCATCCCATATGCTGGCGACATATCAACAAATTCGGTACAATCACGGAGATGTAAGATGTAGCCACTACGAATTGCTCAAGAAGGCAATTCTTGGTTATCCGGACTTGACTTTGGCTTGGGTAGTTACCGCTCTCTCGGCTTTATTGACGACTCGCTACTAACATCCATTCTCAAAAACAGTCGTGTGCCCACTTCGGACCTACGACCTCTTCCACCTCAAGACCTCTTGATCATCACAACACCTCGACCCTCGACCTGTGAATCCGGCCTCGCACCTCTGCTCGCTGCTCGAAGCAAAGGCCTTCTGAGACGTCCACCGCGAATTTCGGCCGAGGCCTGGGTTTACCAAAATGACCAACCCATTCAAGTCACCTGCGCCCGTCTTGCCGGCCATGGGCCTGCACTCGTTCCACAATGACTCGTGAGTCTGGGCAGTGAGGACGTGCATGATTCGTTCACCGGGTGATGCACGTCCTTTGTGTGTATAGTCTAGGAGATAGCGCTTATCACCGCTCAGACCTCCTTTTGCAATCTCAGCTTCCGAGCAACAACTAGAACCCGAGCACCTGTCTCTCGATGAGAATCGACCTTCATTATCATCGCGTGCAAGCTTCACGGCATCTTCCTCCTCCGTGCCAGATAGCCACTGCTATCCGGACCCAATCGCCTCGAATCGTAACGGGTCAGAACCGCTCGAGACGCCTGCGCACAGTCGCGTGCGCACCAATTCGGATGACGACCACATGTCATCCTCGAGATCACGCCGGCTAGTGACAGGATACCTGCTCGGTAACCCACCTTCACCGCTCGGTTCTCGACCACAGTCTCCTGCTCCTACGCACAGCTTGCAGTCAGTCGACGAAGCACGTAATCCTACACCGCCTGAGGAGGCAGTCAACGACGGTCTCGATTCTCCACCAGTCGCCGAGTCCAGCCAGGAATCGACCATGCAGAAGCTAGCGCAGATGCGTATAAATGGCAGGAAGCCGCGGCAGGACTCTATAGCGAGGGACAAAGAGACAGGATACGACAGGCTGAAAGGCCTGAATGATGGGGAGGCGGACCTGGACGAGAGTGCGCCTCAGGCAGAAGGTGACGGATCAGAGGCGTATTTGCGAGGAGTGCAAGGACCATCAGGAGAATACCACTTCCCAACACATCGTTTGCGGACGACGATGAAAGGTGAGTGAGACCGCGAGGAGGAGATTGGCGGTGTCGCTGACCGGGCAGACGAGTCAAAGATTCCCCTTGTCATCGTTGCTTGCGGATCGTTCTCACCACCGACATACCTACATCTGCGTATGTTTGAGATGGCCAAGGACGAGATTGTCGAGTCTCAAACATACGAGATCATGGCGGGATACTATTCACCAGTGTACGTGATCTCCCGCTCAGTCGTGCTACCACCTGCTGACGAAACCAGATCGTCTCACTACAAAAAGGCTGGACTGGCACCGGCTATCGACCGTGTGCGCATGTGCGAGCTAGCAGTCGAGCATACCTCGACGTGGCTTATGGTGGACCCATGGGAAGCTGGACAACCGGAGTACCAGCGGACCGCCGTCGTCCTGGAACACTTCGACGAGATGCTCAATGGCGAAGGACAAGGTGTGGTTATGAGCGATGGAAGAAAGAGAAAATTCAAAATCATGCTTCTGGCGGGAGGCGACTTGGTGGAAAGTTTCGGTCAGCCTGGCGTGTGGAGCGAGCCCGATGTGAGCCTTGGCGACATACTGCTTCCCACCGACTCTAGCTGATTATCCAGCTGCATATCATTCTCGGTCGCTTCGGATGCTTGATCGTGGAGCGAGCTGGCTCGGATGTCTGGGCATTCCTCCTGTCACACGACATCCTGTATCATCACCGGTGGGTCGTCTTACGGCCCACGGTGAATCTTCCCAAGCTGACCGCTCAGTCGCAATGTCATTGTGATCAAGCAATTGATCTACAACGATATTTCTTCCACCAAAGTCCGTTTGTTTGTGCGGAGAGGCATGAGCATCAAGTGAGTTTGGTCTTGTTAGTAGCAAGGACATATGCTGACATGTCAGATACCTGCTTCCCAATAGCGTTATCCAGTACATCTACGACAACAAGCTGTACAAGGAGCGAGACGCCAAGCCTGTCACCTACTAGACTGGAGGGCCGCAGACGGCCGTTGTATCATAATGTTCCGCAAAATGTACAGTACCATAACGGAGGGACCAAGATGTAGACCAACATGCATTGCTGAGTCTTTGAGGAATACAACGTGACATAGACCCTGTGTAACTATCGCCGTCGCATCACGACCGCAGTCAGAATTGAGCCGACCGTCGCTCCGAGCAGGACCGCGCTGGGCAACGTCCAGTCGAACCCTATTCTGGCTGCCCATGCGCGACCTCGTCCTACGTCTGTAGGCGTAACAACCTTCCCCTTCTCCCATCCTTCGTCCAGGACCTTCGCTCTGACGAGCTCATCATTCAATCCTTCCAGCTCCTCCAACGTCCAAGATTCGCTAATCTCCTTCATCCAGTCCATCCTCTTTTGCCCTAATGCCCCGCCCACACCGGGCGCTCTCTTCCGCAAATCCTTCCGTAGCTCTCCTACACCCATGATCGCGTCCTCCAGATTATCCGGCAGGCTCTTCTCCACTCTGTCTCGTACAAGTGCACCTATACGCGGTCCCATCCCGCCTGTCGAGAGCATGACTTGGAGCGGACCTCGGCGGAACTGCGCAGCAAAGTAGAAATCGCATAATGGCGGGACATCGGCGATGTTGACCAGGACGCCCTTCGCCCGACATACAAGGCATATTGACTCGCTGAGCGGATTGTCGTCAATGGCCGTCATGACCATATGATAGTCGTTGAGATTAATCTCATCCTCCTCCACTCCGACGTATTTCCGTCTAACCCATGTGATCTGGTGTCCATTGGTCTCGAGGCGGGCAGCGATAGTCGGATCTAGCTTCGGTGAGACGATGGTGATGTGTGCATCAGACTCGAGGAGGAAGTAGAGACGGGATGAAGCTACTGCGCCTCCCCCGATAAGCAGGATGGGACGATCTTTGATGCGATGGGCGAGAAGAAGTGAGGCGCCGGGCTTGATGGGCGGAAGCTGTGGTATTCAGTCCGAGCACACGTGAATCCACCTGAGCCGCTCCTTACCTCTGCTAGACCCGCTCCAGGGGCTCGAGATGAAGATGCTTCTGCTTGCGACATGATTGGTGATAAAGACGAACAAGAAGTCAGGTCGCGAATCTTGGAACTCTGGATGTGGCAGCATAGCCGGCGGCTGTGACTAGGCAAAGGATGTGGAGCAGGGACTTTTCAAGTGCATCATATGGCTTTCTGGAACCAAGCGTCACTACCACTGACGGTCTCTACAAACAAGAGCCAATCGGCCGCCACGCCATCGGCTGTAGGCGAAGTAAAGATCGCCCGAGTCTCTCGCGACCGGTTCGAGCTAATCAATTCTCTGCCACCAGTCCTCGGATCGATCCACCACACCTTCCACCCAGCCTCTCTGAGCGACAGAGCCTCTTGCCAGTCTAGCTCAACCTCTCCGCCAAAGGGCAGATGGACCGTCGCCCATCCATCACCCCTCATTCCTTGTATGAGCCGATCGCCGGCACGGGACCCATCAGATGGTTCGTGCCTGTCGGACAAGATGAAGCTGGAGTCGGGTTCGCGGGTGGAGTAGTTCGGCAACGCCAGACAGATCTGGCGCATGATGCCAGCTTGGAAGGCGCTGGGCAGATCCAGTTCTTCGAACCAGTTTTCTTTGCCGACAGTACCCTGAGAAGCGCCTCAGTATGATACCTCTCCAGACAGGGACTCACGGAAAGACTTCCAATGTCAACGGGCGCGTACTGGGGGGAGAGCGCGTTGTTCATCTGCCATGCCGAGTTGCATCCATAAGTGTAGCCGCAGGCCCTGGATCGATTAGTCCATGCTGCAGGGACCAACATCGTAACTCACCCTGCAACGATCTAGGACACTGCGTCAGCGCTGCAGGCGTTTTCATTGCGTGGTGACCAGACTCACAGCTTGCCAGCCTCCTCGGCGGATATCAGAGGCTGTCCAGTACGGCTGGTCCGACTACGTCGCAATCAGCTCAAGCTCTGCTAGTCCGATTACGGGACACGCACGATGAACCAGTGATGCGCGTTTTCGTAATGTTGTTCGAGGTCCAAGACCGGTCGCGATCGACCATCCGGCCTAGGCGTAGCATACATCTAACGGATCGGGATATACGATGACTTGGCATGCCACATGTTGATGACTCGCTCTGGTTTCTTCGGGTTCAACCCATCAGAATGTCCGGATTGCACGACATCGAGCGAGAGCCATTCTGCGCCGGGATACTGAGCGGAGCCGGACGCCTCTGGCACGTTGGCGAGCCAGCCTGCCTCGTCAGCATGGTAAATACAGGCGATCAGCCCTTATGATCTGCGAGGTAATACGCTTACCTTGGGTGGAGTGGCACGTGATGAGCGTCTTGTAGGCACACGGCTAGGTCTTGTCGCGACCTCCGTCGATCAGCCCAACGAGTGACTGTGGGACTCCGCAAATAATTCGAGAATTCGCATGTTACCCCCACTTAATTATTCGAGTCCAGGTCTAGATGATGTCTGGAAGCTTGCAGTACACTTGCATACATATCATAAGAGTCGCAAAAATGGGCTACAACTTGGCCGTGCTAGGATGTGGAACGATGGGGGTCGCCATCTTATCGGGTGTGCTCAAATCTCTCGAAGCGCGCTTATCACTCCCGCTCAACGGAGCTTGCGAGGTCATTGGTCAAGAACCGCCATCTGGGATTTCGACTCCGACCGCATCACAGTTCCTCAACGCGCCCGAGGACGTCCTGCCATCCAAATTCGCGGTGACCGTGGGACGAGAGGAGACGGTACGGAAACTGAAGAAAATATTCAAGGATATGGGTCGGCTGGGCGAGGCAGTCGAAGTGAAAGGTGGACCTGGGGTGAACGCGCCGACTGCGGCTCAAGCAGATGTGATCCTGGTCTGGTGAGACTTACGTTACGTACAGCGAAATACTTTGAACCGTGCGGTGACTGAACTGGATATAGTGCTAAGCCAAATATGGCACGAGCGATCCTTTCGGAAGATGGCATGTCAGAGGCGCTTGATGGCAAGCTGGTCATCTCTATCTGCGCCGGTGTGACGATGGCGCAGCTCAGATCATGGGTGCCATCATCAACAAGAGTGGTCCGCGCGATGCCCAACACTCCGTGCAAGGTGACTACGTCCACACTCGATGGGCTTCATCCAGGCTGACCCCCCTTCAGGTCGGAGCAGGCATGACGGTCATCACCCCACTATCGGAAGCACACCACCGCTCACTTCTCCTTGCCATCTTCATGTCATGCGGTCGAGCGCGGTTCCTTGATGAGAAATACTTTGACACGTGTACTGCATTGGCAGGGTCTGGACCGGCTTTCGTGGCGCTCGTCTTGGAGGCCATGGCCGACGGAGGAGTCATGATGGGTTTGCCAAGAGCAGAAGCTCAGGAGCTCGCTGCACAGAGTGAGCGAAACATGTCGCTCTTTGAGGATATCGTCTCAGTCGTTGACGTTGTCAGCGATTTTGGGAACAGGGAAACTAGCGTTGGAAGGGGGACTGCATCCCGCTCAGCTGAAAGACAGCGTTACGAGTGGGCTGCCTCCTATTATCAGGCTTGTGGCACGGGCTGACAGCTTCAGCCCCGGGAGGATGCACTATCGCCGGACTATTGACGCTGGAAGATGGTCGAGTGAGATCTACAATGGCTCGGGCAATCCAAGTCGCTTCAGCCCAGTATGTCATTCTGCGGCATATCCCCGCCGCCCCGGCCCGCCGGCGACGTGTGCTGACCGCTTGTCTAGCGCATCAGGCCTTGGGCAGGAGAAAAAGGCTTGATCAGCGATTATGCCTACGTAGACCGAGTCCGCTCGATATGCATCATCGCCTCGAGAGTCTAAGATGCTGCCTCATAAGTTCATGGCTTGGCCATCGCAGAGAATAGCCTGGTGCCACTTGAGGGTCGCCGTTACGGTACCAAGGGATCTGCGTCTCGCTTAATCTCCGGTTCCTTGTCTGCTCATCACTGTGGTTCACACGCCACGCAGTAAATCATTCTCGCAGCAGCCGCGGACGACTGCACTGGAGCATAGCTTTGACTCGCAGTAGAGACGCCCGACGGTCGGTCCCAGAGCAAAAGCTTTCGTCGCTGTATCGTACGACGTTGCAATAAGAAGATTACGGGGATTCCGACCGACATCCTTTGACAGAGTTCGGATACGTCATCTTCGCGGGCATAGCATCCTAGCTGTCTTGTTATCAACAATCAATACCGGACAGTCACAGTTCAGCTGAGGTCGCGAGTCAAAGCCGATAGGGAGTGATCAGTGCTGGGAAACAATGGGACTCAATTCGCCTTTGCCAGGTGAGTACCCGGCCCACAAGAGTCCAGACGGCATCACCAGACTGACTCGACAGTGCGGCTTCCCGAAGAGACTCGCAAGGCCGCAAAGATCTGTAAGACCATGCCAGTCTACTCTCGCCGCATCGTCGACTGACACATGCCTTAGTGAGATCTTTCGTCGACTCGAGAAACAATGGGCTGGACAAGGTATGTCCTAGTCTTCGACTATCTGCAGCGGAGGTCTGACAAGTCAGGTCATCCCGCACAGTATTTTGGAGAAGGCAGCTGGATTTGCCATCTTTACGGTGGTCAAAGCTGGGTTCTTGGTCTCGGCGCGAGCGGGCAGCGGTGTGGTCATCGCGAGACTACCTGACGGAAGTGCGTTTTATCCCCAGCGAGTCTCAGCAGACATCTTGTGCTGACCCGTGGAACAGCATGGTCACCGCCCAGTGCCATTGGTATCGGAGGATTTGGGTTTGGTGGACAGGCTGGCGCAGAGTGAGTCATATTGGAAGCGAGACTGGTGGCTATGCTGACATGAGCAGGGTTACGGACTTTTTGATTGTCTTGAATGTGGGTGAACTATGACGATCTTGATTCTAAATCATGCTGATACTGTCCAGTCTCGCGCCGCTGTGACGACGTTCATGTCGGCCGGTAGCTTGACACTCGGCGGTAACCTTTCGGTGAGCGGCTTCTACGACCTTGCAAAACAGTTTGCTGATTTATGTCCAGGTCGCTGTTGGTCCGCTTGGGAGAAACGCCGAGGGATCTGGAGCAGTCAACTCAAAGGGCAAGATGGCTGCCATGTACTCCTACTCCAAGACCAAGGGACTATTCGGCGGGGTCTCAGTGGAAGGAACGGTGATCGTTGAGCGACAAGATGCCAATCGGCAGGCGTACGGCGGCTCAGTGTCGGTCAAGCAGATCTTGAGCGGTACGTTCGACCCGCCAGAGTGGAGTCAGATCTTGATCGACCAAATCGAGACTTCAACGGGACTGCCGTATGGCCAAAAGTGGGTGGCATCCGACGAGAACGGGGAAGGTGGAGGGATGGGGTACGGCTCCGGTGACTGGAACGGCAACGGCGAGAGTAGCGGGACGAGGAGCAGGGGCAACAGTGTTGGTCAGGGATACATTTTTGGAGGCGGTATAGGAAGTGGACGCAACTCGCCCAGTCAAAGCGGGGAGAAGGAACCGGGGAGACGTCGAGCTGGCAGTCTGCTAGGACCGAATGCGGACAAGGATCGACCGGCCAACAAGCGCTCATCAAGTTTCAACCCATTCGGATCCGGGTCCAATACGCCGAAGAAGGGCAACCCGATTCTCTCTTCAAGCGAGAGCTACAACGCTGGTCTCACCTGGGACTCGGACGGGCCGCTTGCGCCATACAGTTCACGACCACGAAGCAATACCAACCCCAATCGCAGTCGAGCTGGAAGCGGCACATCCCGCCCCTATGACGAAGGCGACATCTGGAACACAACCGACTCACTCGCCAAGATGGCCATTACGAACGGCTCGAGGTCACGAGCGGGGTCTAATCCTACACCGCGGGGCGATACGAGCGCGACGAGATCGCGATCCGGTTCGAACCCTCCGAAATTCGATGATGTACCCGAGCGATACGACGATGAGGCATTCAACACCCCGTCTCCGTTCTCACCACCTGCCGACCCATTTGACGACTCTCCGAGCACACGACAGGGGTTCCGATCGCAATCGCCTCTACGTCACGCAAATGGCAGCAGTAATGGGAATGGCCACAAACCGAACATCTCCCTGCGAGCTGGGTTGGATCAGCACGATGGGTACGCACGAGCAGTCGGACTGTACGATTTCAAAGCGACGGATGCTGGAGACTTGGGTTTCGAGAAGAACCAGGTCATCACTATCATTGGTAAAGCTGGAGGGGACTGGTGGAAAGGTCGAGACAACAGTGGTAAAGAAGGGATCTTTCCTAGCAATTACGTGGAAGTGGTCGAGTTGCCTAAAGACCCCAAAGGTGGGATACCAAGGTACGAGCTCAAAGCGAGAACACCTGGCTTGTCGTTTGACTAGTTGGCACTGTTTACTCTGTACTTCATTTGAAGCTGTATGCAGCATGTTGTAGCTGTGCCTCAAGCTCGCCGCAACGGTCGCTTCGTTGTTGCACTTCCCGCATTAATTCACGATGTCCTCTTCTTTCCCGACATTGAAGCCATACGCCAAGGCTGCAGTCGAGACGATCTTGCCCTCGCAGCTTTACATTCTGGACCTACTGCCGCCAGCGCAATGCGACAAGCTGCTAGCATGGTGCCAAGAACAAGAAATGGAAGGACCGAAACCCGCCAAAAAGGGCGAAGCTGAACGGACGAGCCGTCAGTCACTCTCTGGTTGTAACAACCAGGACCCTAGTACTAACGATCAGGCCGAGCATCTCAGCAATCACCAGAGATTGCTTCGACATTGTTATCGATCTTGTCTCCCCACCTTCGAGCGCTTGATCCCTGTCCGAAAGACCCACTACTAGCGCCCAATATCAGGGTATACCACTACCCTCCCGGCACCTACTTTCGAGGACACTACGACAGCCCTCAACTCGACCCTGCGACTCGAAGACTGAGCTGCTGGACGGTCCTGCTCTACTTGGGGGAGTGTGCGGGCGGAGGGACCAGTTTCTACCCTCACGGCTCGACTAGCTCAGCGAGGAAAAAGGGCAAAGGAGGAGGTAAAGGTGCATCGGCATCTGCGACTTCGGCAAACAAGGACGCGGGCAAGGACAAGATCACTGTAGATGTGAAGGCGGGCAGGGTACTGTTTCATTGGCATGGATTTGCGAGCGGAGGGTGTATGCTGCACGAAGGGGATGAGGTTTTGAGTGGAGATAAATGGGTACTGAGAACCGACGTACTTTGGTGACTCGCCGTGAGGAGCCGCTCCACGTCTACCTCTGGTCTCGCATCATCCTGCCCGCACTGCAGTCTGTCTTTGCCTCCTCCTAGGTCCTAGCCATGACATAGGAGGGCCTATCAACAAGCTGTTCGATGACGTTTGGCCACGTGTGAGACAAGGCACGAGCGTTGTGGATGTTCAGTGTCTTCAGAAGTTCTCAACCATACTTGACACTGCACCTGGGGAGCAGGATGATTCACGCCGTCCTCATTTTCAACAATCACGGTCAGTCCGAACCCATCTTTCTACCTACTTCGCCTTGTCCCAGCGCATGCTGACCCATCGCAGGCAAGCCACGCCTGTCCAAATTCTACACCCTTATCCCCCCACTCACTCAACAATCCCTCATCTCCCAGATCTTCTCCTTGATCTCCGACCGCCCACAGGGGGTATGCAACTTCCTCGACGCGCCCGAACTCGTCTTTCCAACTCCTGGTCTGACGAAAGAGCCGGAGACGAACGGGAGGGGAAAGGGCAAGTTGGTCGGAGGCGATGATGATACGCGGGTGATTTATCGGCATTACGCTACGCTGTATTTCGTGTATGTCTTCCGGTCGATCTCATCTGTAAGGTGTAGCGAGCTGATTGTGTAGATTTGTGGTGGATGGAGCGGAGTCGGAGCTTGGTATCCTTGACTTGATCCAGGTAGGCCGAAACGTAACCGTACGTGTAATGTATCGCTGACCCGCCTAGGTGTTTGTCGAGTCATTAGACCGAGCATTTGAGAATGTGTGCGAGCTGGATTTGATCTTCCACTTCGACGAGGTAGGTACAAGGTTTGTCGGGACAGAGCGTGTTCTCATCTGCCTCAGGTGCACTACGTATTAGGCGAGATCATCCAGGGCGGTCTGGTCCTCGAGACGAACATCAACGAGATTTCAGCATGCGGTGAGCCCGTTTTCATCAACAAGCTGTGACATCCGTCTGAGACAAGCACAGTGCAAGCTGCAACGCGCAATAGAAAGGCATCTGCAGCATCGTCAAATCCGCTAATACCGTCGGTTCTCGCCAACCCGACTTCTGCAGCAGGAAGAGCGTTTGCGCGAGGAGGAAGCTCGGATGGCCCCAGAAAATGGCTGGCCGCAATGGGCGTCTAGTCATATGATGGTAAGAATGATGTTATGGTCCCTGTTGTACAACAGATGTAACGACGTATACTAGAAATATGCTTGGCTGCTGTGCTATGAGATGGCGAGGCTCGGTCAGGCCTGTAAGACATCCTCCGCCTTGACGCTCACGCTCTCCAGAGGTGTTGTGGCCGTTTTGTCATTCAGTGCGCTGAGTGCCGTTGACGGAGACTTTTCGTCCTCGACTTGAGGTTTTGTGTCGGGTTGAGGCTTTATGTCCAGTTGAGGCTTTGTGTCCGCTTGCGGCTTCGGCTGCGACTGATACTGCCGGACATACGGGCCATGCCGAGGTTCCGGTGGCTCTGCCTGGTCCAAATCAGCACGATCTACGAGTAAGATTTGTGAAATGGCACTGACCGGAATAAAACCCAGTAGGCCAGGATCGATCAGGTCCATTCGACAGTATTCGACGAATTCAGCCAGACATCCTGCTCAATTCAGCGTTCCGCGCGATCCTCGACCAGTGAAGGCGCTCACTCTGAACTTCTGACAGATCTTCTCCGCTCGCCGTGCCTGAGTGCTCATCAAGCTGGACGTCGAGGCCGAATTGACTACTGAGCTCGGCCGCGTGCAAGGTTGCTTCTGAGAGTGGTTGTTGCTCGCACAGAGCGATGATGAGAATGAGTGTCGTGAATGCTAGCACCGCCGGGGGATGCAGTACACAGATAGGAGAGAGGTGTCTGCGCCTTCATCAGACTTACGAAAAGGACAAAGAGATGTGTACTCACGCCTCGTTGAGCATTGCCCAGCCTAACTCGCGGATGATTGCCTCGTTGACTCTCTGACCTTTCTGCGCTCTTGCTTCGGCTTGACCGCTTGACTCGGCCACGGAGTCACTACGGGTCAGGGCGTCCATGCCCTCAACACTGCGGTCCAGGACGACCCAAGGTTGCTCGATACCCATATCGAAACATAATGTATCGAGCACAATCTCCTCGGCTGCCAAGATCTCTTTCTCCCACTTGCGATACGCTGGAGACGGTGGTGGCTGGCATGTCAGCTTCTCCTTGATTCCAACGAGATCGCCTGTCCGACGTACGCCATTATCGCCTTGTGGATTCCAGGCCAAGACACCATTTACGTCGTTGTCGAACTTGCTCAAACAAGCATTGCAGATCCTGCGTAGCTTGACTGGCTCCTCTTCGATCTTCGATGCCAGAAACAGCATGGTGCCGGCCATCAACTTACATATCAGCTCGTCGACAAAAACGCTGAAGACCTTTAGTCACTGGCATACCTCTTCCGGGAAGTCCTGGAACGCTCGGCGCATGTAGAAGCGGTGAATCAGGGTCGCCGCTACGGTCACGACACCTCTTGCTTCGCAATGATTGAGATCGTTGACATGACAGCTACGGTCGCATCAGGTCTGAGGGGTTTCGATGTACGCAGACCGTACTCACAGTTCGGTTCTGAGAGCCAGACTACGGATGGACAAGATCATACGTTTCCGCTTTTGAAGTTCCCGCTCGGACGTATATCCCTCGACGAGCGTCGGCGTCTTCTGCAAGGTCTCGGGCGCGAAGATCCATTGCTTCTCCACATCCGTGAGGGCTCGCATGGCGATGGAGATGACGGCGGTGGTACGAGAGACTAGCGCTTCTACAAGCATCAACAGACAGCAAGTAACGAGGGGGGAAGGGACCCCACGCGGAAGCAAATCGCCACGCCCAGCGAAAAGTCTAGGTGTCTGTGCTGTCGGCGAGTCAACTTTCCACTGTTTCGCTATACTCCTTTCGACTCGTGTACTGCATCACATTGGATGCAACGAGCAGCTACTCGTATACTACATAGATCAACTACAGCCTCCTTCTCCGCTTTCACCAGGTCCACCAGCACGACAATACCCAAAATGGCTTCAGCCTCCGTCTCGAACCCGAGCACGCTCGCTGTGCCCATCAACAAGACCGCCCATGCCTTTGACAAGGGACAATTGGACGCTATGCTGTCCAGGCGATTCTTCTATGCTCCAGCATTCGAAATCTATGGCGGTGAGTTGATTCTCGAGGCTAGTGCACCCGTCGCCCAGTCTTGCTGATGGGTACAGGTGTTGCTGGTCTGTACGACTTCGGTCCTCCCGGTTCCGGTCTGCTTGCCAACATCGTCGACGCGTGGCGCAAGCACTTCATCATCGAAGAGGACATGCTCGAGCTCGACACTACCGTCATGACCCTCTCTGACGTGCTCAAGACGTCCGGACATGTTGACAAATTCGCCGACTGGATGGTCAAGGATGTCCAGAATGGCGAGATCTTCAGGGCGGACCACTTGGTCGAGGCTGTTCTCGAGGCGCGACTGAAGGGTGACAAAGAGGCCAGGGGTGTAAAGGAAGAGGTCAAGACGGAGGAGGACGATAAGAAGAAGAAAAAGAAGAAGGCAGTCAAGAGTGAAGCTGTGAAGCTCGAGGATGCTGTCGTGGCCGAGTACGAGTCCACACTGGCTCAGGTGAGCTTGGACCACTGATGACTTCATCATCTACCTCAGTACTGACGGGACAGATCGACAACTTCGGTGGACCAGAGCTCGGCGAGCTCATCAAGAAACACCAGATCCGCAACCCGGGTACCGGCAACGAGCTTACCCCGCCCGTCGAGTTCAACCTCATGTTCCAGTCCGATATCGGTCCCACCGGTCAGATCAAGGGGTAAGCTAAAAGTGGCGAGGCAGGTACGCGTCACTAGCTTATCTCGCAGCTATCTGCGTCCGGAGACTGCACAGGGCCACTTCGTCAACTTTGCCCGTTTGCTCGAATTCAACAACGGTCGAGTGCCCTTCGCTTCCGCTCAGATCGGTCGATCGTTCCGAAACGAGATCGCCCCCAGACAGGGTCTGCTCCGAGTCAGGTCAGCTATGATTCTCACGGCCCGCAAGGACGAAAAGCTGATGAGCAGGGAGTTCTTGATGGCCGAGATTGAACACTACGTCGACCCGCTAGACAAGGCTCACCCGAGGTTCGGCGAGGTCAAGGACGTCAAGCTACGACTATTGGCCAAGGATGTTCAGTTGGATGGACGAACGGATCTCACTGAGATGACCATCGGTGATGCTGTTGCCAAGGTAAGCTTCTACATACGTCGCGAAGTCGTCCGTGTCTAACGGTCCAGCGCATCGTCGACAACGAGACCCTCGGATACTTCTTGGCCAGGACTTACTTGTTCCTGACCAAGATTGGTATCGACCCGGAGCGACTCAGGTGCCGACAGCACATGGCTAATGAGATGGCTCACTACGCCGCCGTAAGCCATGCATTCCCCCAAGCACGGTCTATGCTGACTGAACAGGACTGCTGGGACTTCGAGATTCAATCTTCGTACGGCTGGATCGAGTGTGTCGGCTGCGCCGACCGATCCGCCTACGACTTGACTGTACACTCTGTCAAGACAAAACAGCCTCTGCGCGTCCAGGTCAAGCTTGACGAACCGAGGACCGTGGAGAAGCTGGAATGCACCTTCAACGCCAAGGATTTTGGTATCAGGTTCAAGAAGGACGCGACCATGATCAAGGAGACATTGTTGGGTCTCGACCGAGATAGGCTGCAGTGTGTCAAGGACGAGCTCGACTCCAAGGGGTGAGTCCAATGCGAATGAAATCGGGCGCAAATCCTGTTGCTAATGTTCAGCACTTCTTCCGTCCAATGCTCAGACGGCAAGGCGTATGACGTGACTGCCGACCTCCTCAAGATCAATCCCGTCACCGTCACCGAACACAGTCAGTCCCTCATCCTCTACGTGGTGCTGAATGCAAGCTGATTCGACAAGTCCGTGAATTCGTCCCCAACGTCATCGAGCCATCATTCGGTCTTGGTCGAATCTTATACTCGCTCTTGGAGCACAGCTACTGGGCCCGAGAACAGGACAAGGCTCGAGGTGTCCTTTCTTTCCCTCCCGTCGTTGCTCCGATCAAGTGTCTCATCGTCACCATCAGCCAAGATCCCACGCTTCGAAACCTCATTCACGAGATCTGTGAGCAACCACCTCTCCTCGATATTTTGTCTCATCTCGCGGGTCATGCTGACGGAAATCAGCGCGAAAGATGCGTCGGCTGGGTGTCGCTAGCCGAGTGGACGACTCAGGTGCTTCTATCGGTAAGAAGTACGCTCGTAACGACGAGCTGGGTACGCCATACGGCTGTACCGTTGACTTTGCCTGTAAGCAAGGTTTCTCTTACGATGACGGGCGACCACTGACTTTGCAGCTTTGTCAAAGGGCACCATGACCTTGCGGTAAGTTCCCTCTTTGACGTTTACGGCATGAAAACTGATGGCCCAGTGAACGAGACTCCACGAACCAGCTTATCGGACCTATCGACACGGTCGTCTCGGTGGTGGACGAGCTGGTCAGGGGCAACATTGACTGGGAGGGTGCTTCGAGCAAGCTGGATGCATACTCGGGTGTTCAGGATGTAGAGTAGAGAGAGCCCTCATAGCATAGGTATATACGATGCCACGTGGTTCTGGACGGTTTTCAGATTACGCCCCCAAATCCAAGCTCGTCAAGCAAGACGATTTGATTGCCGTATAGTCTTCGTCGTTCAGACAGACTCCTCCTCCCTCCCCTCCCACATGTCATCTTTCCTATTTCGTCCTTCGTACGATCGCGCTACGTCGCATCGACCGTCAAGCAATGCTCGGCGGGCTGGATTCAAGCCGACACCGCCACCGAATCGACGCGACGAGCACCTGAAGCTGAAGCCAGAGAGGTTGGCAGGAGATGGGCAACTTTGGGCTGAGCTAGGACAAGCTGCGAGATATCAGGTCGGCCTGTACCTCTGGGTATGGTACTGCCAATTGACAAACTCCGAGGATGACACCGTGAGTTCTATCTTCCCTTCCTTCCCGAGTAAGCTTTCTGACCCCTTGGCAGATCAACGAGTTTGCCGACTTCTGCGAGGAGAATGTAGGACCTTTGCGACAGCTTTTGCTCTCAACTACGGCGCACCATCCCGAGAGCACTCGAACGACGGTAAATTCTGGCAAACGTAAACGAGCCGATCCCTGCGACACACGACATTTGGTTATTGACAGACTTCAGTCACTGAATCTGCTCATTACCAAGGCTCAACCACCCGCTTCGACATATCGCTCCGAGAGAACACTCAGGAATGGCGATGATCTCATGTATCGCGTCTTGACACGGTCAGATGGCGAGGCCAGTGGCTCGTGCAACAAGGCGAGCTCCAATAATCCTGTCACTTTCGCCCCGCCGGTCAGAGGGGTAGCCTCCGAGCCTCGGCACCGGGCCAAGCCATTGCGAGCTACGTCAACCACTCCGCACAGCGTCGCCGAACCCATTTCGCCACCTGCCGCCCCTGCGGCTATGCCTTCACCACCTTCATCGATCCTTCCTCTACCTCGGAACACTGTGCAGCCATCAGAAGCAGCAGTACCCACGGCGACACCGACCTCTACGGTCATGGATACCCTGTCGCCGTCCCTTCCGTCCTCGACGCCCGTTCCCATGCCTTCGCTGTCAGAGGAGGACGTGTTGCCACCGATCTCCGTCGGAGAGACAGCCGACATCGCTTACGCGTCCTCATCGGCAGATACACTCGCGGCGTCACCGTCACTCTCGTCAGGACCCAAGCACCCCAGCCCTCAGCCGCCCACTCCAACACCAGCAGCAGCTGTCCCACTCTCGCCCGAGCCATGGCCTACTTTTGATCGGGGGGACGCGCCCTCATCGCCGGAAACTTCGCCAAAAGTGGTAAACCCAGCCTCAACCACTGTGGCTGCTTTACCTCTACAAACGCCGGCGGCGGACTCTGCAGCGGTGGTGCCCTTTTCGAGACCGCCATCACCTCCCACAAAGAACTGGATTACGCCAGGTTTCGCGCCTGTGCAGCTTCCATCGCCGGCACATTCGCCTGTCCCAATGGCTCCAAAGTCAACCCCATCTCCCGAGCCTCCCTCGCATCCCTCAGCGAGGTCGCCTTCACCCAATGTCGTCGTTTGTTCAACCGTCACCACATTCCCGACCGCAGCATCCAAACCTCACCCTTGCTTGAAACCCGCGTGCCGACCTGCGCCGCAGCTGACACCATCCTCTCCGCCCACTACGCAAGAGAACGCGATTCTGTCCGCACAAGACCCTGCCGACCCGCCCGACAATGCGACGACTTTACAGGACCATGTCAAACTTGATAACGACGATGCAGCAGTGCCTGGCGATCCGGTCGATGGCGTACAAGGAACATTGGCCGACCAGACCACGGTCATTGACATACAGACCACCGATGGTCCCACCCCAAACGACCATATTGCGAACGCCGAGGATCCAACCGGCCTGCAAGGCCATGACATGCTTGACACTGAGACTCGAGTGGTGCGGCATCCACACAGGACTCGCATAGTATTCCAAAGGAACTATTTGGGCATGTACGCGTGAGTTTACCGTCACTCAACCATCCGCTAGGAAATCGGATAGCTAATGATCACCAGAAAAGCGTTTGTTCCGAGCAAGACGTCTGCAGACGGTTCAGAATATGTGGCCTGGTACCTGATGGACCCGGCGTGTGAGTTGGACCCGGCCTCGACGCCCATTAATGGATCTTTCACGCCTACGTTCCCGAAAGCACTTGAGTGGTAAGCTGTCATCTCTTCTCGTCTCGTCTCTCACCCTCAGGCAGTGAAGCTCATCCCCTTGTAGGAGACGAGGAATGACGGTCAAGCTGGCGCTGAACCGCACTGTTGCCGACTGGATCGGATCGCCTGCCGCAAACGGATCATTCGGCGTCAGCCACTTGCTTGAATGCGAGTTCTCCTGGGAAGCATTAGCGGCCCACGGCATATCTCTTGTTGGATCCGAGCACGGCAATATTGCCTACCTTCCAGACTTCGATTCTGCGGACGGGCCGCTCATTAAGAGGTTCCATCACGTTTGGACAGCTCGATTAGCTTTGGCCATCTCCGGAGTTACAGATCAGGCCGCGCAAGTCCGACTCAGTCTACGCTCAGAGACTGTGAATCCGCCTCCGGCCATGTTCACCCAAACAGCTCATTGCAGAATCTTAGGGTCAGTCTGGCTTTCGGGCATGTGCTTTGTCGATGAGCTGACTCGCTCAGCAAAGCGCTGAGGGTGAACCGGCACCCAGGAAAAAACGGCAGAACGAGACACGTTCGTCCCGGACACGTTCCTTACTTCCTCTTCGCAGATCCCGACGGACAGACGCGATGGTGCGTCGCTACAGGTTGCCGAACGATACATGTAGCTGATTGACATCCAGGCACAAGGAGACTGAGATGGATTATAAAGATTGCCTCGACTACACATTTGCCGCAATCAACTTCGAAGGCTCTCATGTCCACCCTTTCGTGGTTGGAGGCTGGTGCCTCAGCTTCTTGAATCATTTCGCTCCATACACCGAGGAGTATGTCACCCAATTCATAGAAATGAAGAAGCCCACTGCGAAGAAACCACGCATTCAACGACCTGGTGAACGACAAAGTATGAGGATCACGGTTTACCGCACTGTTGGATAGTACTGTACAAACGTCTGCGTCGATCTGTTGTTTGTGATACCATCCCACTTGTACATACCTCAATGATAGATGATGCATCGATACCGAGTGACATCTACTCAAGCGCCCGAGGTCCGGCCTCGCTACGGGCTCGTAACAGACTATACTGCCAGTACGGTCAGTTTCGACCCACTCACGCAACCCAGTCGGTCGCCTGAATCTGAAAAGGCGAGATTGTTGATTTCTCCTTCTCCTGTCCAAGCTTTCGTAGGTAGTATCTCGCTTGCCAGACCGGGTGAAGGGGTATTGCGATTGAGCGCGGCTGGGGTGGTAGGTGGAGATAAGGAGTATGCGGAGGGAGATGGACGAGCTGGACGTGAGGGTCTGGTCGATTGAGATGGTTTCGAAGTATCGGGTGAGGGAATCGGGCCAGTCAGGTCGTACAGAAGTAATTGACTGTCGTCGCCTATGAAAGTCAATTCAGCTGTGAACAGAGAGATGTGAGCGGAGGTGACGTACCGCAACTGGCGATCCAGCCACCACCTGATGAAGCTGTGTTGGCCCCTCCTGCTCCCCATGCGATACCGCCTAGAGGTGCTTGATGTCCGACGAGCTCAGCCACCGGTTGTCCGGGGCTGCGCATGTCGAGTATGAGAACTTTGGAATCGTCCATCCCGAAACACGCTAGCATATGTCTATCTCGTTAGCGATGTGGTCTCGAATCAGCACGAAGTGGATAATAATCACTGCTCTCGATTGCTGAATGCTATACGGGCGAGAGGGGTGTCTGCTGCTGATTCGTAGAGGATAGTAGAGTGTTCAAGCGTTCTAAGGTCGAAGGCGCGAAGTGATCCATCGGCGCCAACCGAGACGAAGATATCTGACGAGTCAGGCAGCCACGATCTGCAGGAGTGTCAGCCTCCGACTCATGTAGAGCTACAGTTTCGAGGCCCATTCCCGACTCACAGGTCGAATACAGCTTTGTCATGGGCGATGAGTTGTGTGACGGCTGTTTGACTCGAGATATCCCATAATGTGGCTGTGGTATCTATTGAGCAAGTGACGACGGAGCTCGGGGCGACAGCGTTCCAGCTGAGCGACGTGATGGGCGGTAAGCTCATCGTAGGTAGCTTGCTCTGTACGCCTGGTCAGTGATACCCTTGATATAGTAGGGCATAGCCACCACGCGCTACTCACATTCGTCAAGACGCCTCGAGCGGTCAAGGAACATCCCTCATGCCCATTCGACCACCCACGCCCCACGTACCCCGATCCATCATCATACAGTCCCCCCGCCTCGTTCACCTCCCATAAACGCAAGACGTCCCCACTCGTCGCCAACAACTCCCCTCGTCCACCGTGACCTTCGTGCGGCAGGCTTTCGCGTGGCTCCCAAGCTACTTTCGTAGCAGGTAAATGGAGGTTGGCGGATGCCAAATGATGATAGCTTGAAGACGAAGAGCCTGCGTTGGTAGGATCTGTGTGGGCGTCGACGATAGAGAGCTTGTTGGACGTTGAGGCAGAGTAGGAGGTGAGGGCTATGCGATCTGGATGGAGGGGCGAGCGGGAGAAGGCGATGCCGTACAGCGAATCTACGTGGGCGTTCAGCTGAGGAGTTGGAGACCAACTTCTTTCGACTCACACTGTGCGTCGTACTGTTCTATCGTCATGGTCACGAGGCGTACAAGGAGCAGGCAGAGAGACGGAAGGAAGAGAAGGCGAGATCGTCAACCAAGACAATGTACGAGGATAGCGAGTGTGGAGGGCCTCGCACAAGATCAATTCCTACAAGTCTCGATCACCAGTCCATGCGTCTGTGAGACAAGTCGAAGTCTGTGATGTTGATTACAGATGCTCAAAAGATGCAAGCAGAAAGCAGATGGACTGAGTCGCGAGAAGCAATGACGATCAACAGGAGGCACAGTTCAGATCACGTGGCAACACCACCAGATATGTCGGTGCAATAGGGAGGTAGTTTGTCAGGTCATTGACGAAGCAGCTTGTATACAAGTTTACTTCACTTCTGCATCCATTCTCCATATCATCGCATTATTTACTGATTGACCTGGTATTATACTTGGTAGCTCTGACCACTTTCTCTGAGCCTCTCCCACATCGGCGATCTAGGCGCTACCTTGGACCTCGTTGATTGACGCTTCGTTCAATCCCTGAAAGAAGGGTTGGGTACCCAGGCAGAGAAATGGTCGACGATGAAGGCAGGTCCAGCAACGATGTTGTCAGGGGAGACGTCGGCGGCCGAAGAGGCGGTTGAGATGACGACGTAAGAGATACCCTGGATACCGTCGGGAATCATGGCCATGTGGTGCTCGTCGAGCTGTCTGACGGCGGTACCGAGGCCGTTGTAGAAGATGGCGTACTCGACGGTGTCACCGTAAGCGCTGTTGTCAAAGGTGAAGCTAGCAGTCTCGCCGGGAACACCATTGTCGACGGTCAAGGCACCGAATGCCTTGACGGGAAGAGCAGGGTTGGAGTCGGGGCAGCCAGTGATGAAGGCCGAAGCAATAGTGTAGACCATGTCGAGTCCGAGCGGGGTGTCGTAAGGTTTCGACCAAGGCTCGTTCATCATGACAGCCGATGACTGCCACGACTGGTGTCGAGCCTCAGTAGAGAGGATGACGGCGGCGACCGTGAGATAGTCGTCGCTGTCGATGTACTTGGCGGCACCAGCGTAGGCAGACACACCAACATTCTCGATCAAGGTAGCGAGCGAAACAAACGACTTGACGTCAGTGTAGGGGCTGAATGATTAGCCGAATGGTCACTGTGAGGGCGCTCAGTCCGACTCACAAGGTGTAGTTGCATTCCTGAGTCGCAGAGTCACCCAAAGCACCAGAGAGAAGGTCAACATGGGAGCTTTCATGGCCGGCGATCTGAGTGTATCGACCTCGAACCCAAGAGGGGTAGCCAGCAGCGGCAAAATCGTCCTCGCTGAATTGAGCGAGGGCGTCGGCACTGCAGAATGTCAGCGAAGAGAGACAAAGCATGCGGCTTCACAACTCACTAGAACCTGTTCTCGAGATGCTCGAGAGTCAGAGCGTACTGAAGCACGGTGGTGTCATCGACGCCGTCGTCAGACATGGCCCTTCGGTAGGCGGGATAGGAGGAAGGCATAGCCATGGCGGTCATGGCCGAGGCGAGGGTGAACAGAGCGGCGGTCTTCATCGTGAGGAATTTGATTTGGACGAGGAAGTTTGGAACGGGTGAATAGTAGAGAGGAAGAATGATCGATCTAGAGGACCAAGCAGTCCGGTCTTATATATGTCTGGTGTCCGGCATCGCTATGTCACCGGCGACGAGCATTACGAGGCATCGACAGACGAGTGCTCATCTCATTGCCTTGCGTTGGCCGCCCTCCACGCATGAATATCGTATCGTACGATACCATAGACGATGTCGTCAGGGGCGGTCTGGAACCCAATATCAATATTAGCACATTGCAGTAAGTTGTCGAATGATCCTTTGGCTCCGACCGGTTCACCATCCGAATGTCGAGTGATGTCAGCCCATTACCCAAACCAAAAGGGGCGAATTCCAACATTTGTCAGTGGGTCGAGCTCTATCGCCTTGTCTGCGGGTGACATCCACATGTCTGATGCTCGTCAGATAAGCTGTAACGATCGGGAGTCTAGCTTGTAGTGGGTGGTTCGACGACGGGGTTCGGCACGAGACGCAGGGCGTTCAGCCGAAGTGTCGTCATTGAAAGATAGGTACCAAAGCACGGGAACCAGTGTGGTGGCGTCAGATGCGGAGAGAGCAATCGGGGGGGTGACAGGTCCATCGGTTCCAAGGTTCAAGCACGTATCATCAGAGGTCGTCTTCTTTGGGTGTTGGTTGGAACTTGGGATTTGTGGACCTTAGATCCATTACGCTACCCGGTCCGGGATAGGGTCCGGAGTGGCTGTTTGGATTATGAGGCAATACCCCAGAAATCCTTGGCTTTGTACGTATTAAGCAGCTATTTGTGGCTTGACGTCAAAGCCGAGCATCGTACGACTTCGATTGATGATTAAATGAGTTACCAGAAGAAGAACAAAGTGTGGTAATCAGTTGAAATGAGACCGAAAGGCAAACGCCGAACAAACTGGTAAGCAAGATGTGATCGAGATCGATTTATCGCTTATTCTGAGAGCGGAAATAAATCGGCCTACATCACTACCAGCGACCAGGTTGCGGCAATTCAACGATCATGATGCATGACGTCCATTCGTCTGACAGCACTACGAGTACAAAGTGGGGGGTATAGAGCGAACATTTCTCCAAGTGGGTATCAACCGTGACCCAAGAACCACGTCAACAGAGGGCACGGCCCGGCATCTAGTATTCGTCCGGGTTGACGAATCGGACCCGCTGGCCATTCGCCATGCGCATGAGGACGCCCATATTCTCGTACTGCGACTTGTCAGTGCTTGTGCCAAGAAAGTGACGCACAGCGCCGCCGCTAGGCTGGGAACTCACTTCGAGAACGGCGTCCATGAGTTGAGTCTCTGTGAATCCCTTGGCGAGAACTCTTGACCTGACTTCGGTCATTGTCAATTCCTCCATCTCCTCATCCTCATCCTCTTGGTCGTAGGCTCCCCTCGCCTGCCTGGCTGGACCGGTGGCCATCTCTTTGATGATTCTAAAGATTTTGCTCGTGTCCGTTTGGTCTTCGCCCGTTCGAGCGGCTTGATGCTCGTACAGACTGGCCTTCGAAACGTCCATCAATCTGAGCGCTTCGTCCACATCATCCTGCCTGACAACATCCTCCAACCTCAACCTCGCAAGAGCCTGCGAGAGACGCAGGACGGCTAGGAGGGTACGTGCCGAGACGTAAGAGTAGTTCTTTTCGTCAATCTCGTCTTGTTTTTGCTGTTTACGCAATTGAACGTAAGACGAGACAATGTATTCCGACATGGCGGGAGGGACGATAGGTCGCACACGTCGACAAGCGGCAATGTAGTGTCGCATGGTCGTAGGCTCGACAGGCTCAAAGTCGAGTTCAGGGTGGGTGTTGTGCATGTGGACGTGCGTGACGTGCTGTGCCAAACGCTCGTCGTCCTCTCGAGTGGGCGTGTCGAGGATGAGGAAGAGGACGTCAAATCGGGACAGCAAGGCGGCGGGGAGGTTGATGTTCTCGACAGGCGAGATTTTGGGGTTGTAGCGACCGTACAGAGGGTTGGCAGCTGCGAGGATCGACGTGCGGGCGTTGAGCGTCGTCGTGATACCCGCTTTGGAGATCGAAATGGTCTGTTGCTCCATGACTTCGTGAATGGCCGTACGGTCCGATTCGTCCATCTTGTCAAACTCATCGATACAGCAGATACCGTTATCAGCGAGGACAAGCGCACCTCCCTCTGATCAAAGTCAGTCGACTATTCGTCTCACACAGCGCTCACGTGCCACTCACCCAGAACCATCTCGTCGGTGACGGGATCTCGCATGACGGCGGCAGTGAGACCGACACCGGAAGAACCCCTACCGGTGGTGTAGACACCTCGAGGAGCGACTTTGGTGATATATTTGAGCAATTGCGATTTGGCCACACCGGGGTCACCCATCAAGCAGACATTGATATCTCCCCTGATCTTCATTCCATCTCCGACCGACTTGCTCACACCACCGATGAGCAGGAGTAGCAAAGCCTTCTTGACGTCTTCGTGACCGTAGATCTCGGGGGCGATCGAGTTGGCCATTCGCGAGTAAAGGTTCGGGTCTTCTTTGAGCTCGTCGCATTTCTCCTGAATCTCCGGCGTAATCTCCATAGCGTGGTATTGCTTCTTGAGCTGGTGGACGTGAGTCGCTTCGAGGAATGTGTCTTGCAGCAGACCCGCTCGGATGGCTCGGAAACCCGTGTAGGGCGTTGGTAGGAAGATACCCGAGATGTTGACGACATCACCAGGGTTGACGGACCGCGTGAGGGTACCGTACAAGTGGATAGTCATTGACCTAGGAATGTGTCCAACGGGGACTTGATCGGCCATTTCCTGAATCTTGACTTCCTGGAACGGTCGGAACCTCGAAGCTCGAGTTTGCATGTGCAGGGCACCGGTGATGTTGTTGGTCTGGCATTGCTGCGAGGGACAGGCGGAGAGTGGTGTGAATGACTTTTGGGCGATTTCCTGGAAGATCTCGTTTCCGCATGAATCGCACGTGTAGGCGTTGACGAGCAGGAGGGGCTTGACTTCAGATACGCGCGTAACGATACCTCGGACCGTGATGAGTTTACCGAGGTGGGCACCTCGGACAGCTCGGACGGCAAGGACGTCGTGTCTGCGAGGAGGCTTGAAGTAGACGTTACTATCTCGTCAGCTCGATGCATACTTGTTTGTAGTGAGAAGGAGGGAGCTCACTATCGCCTCATGAGCTCCGGAGGAAAGATGTTTGGGTCGGCGTTATCGCCATTTTGCAATTGCTCATTGAGCGTCTTCCTGCTATCCATGATCACGTCGAGTACGTCGGTGGTATGGTCAATCTCGTGATCGGGCTCAGGCATGATCTTGTCAATGACCTCGGCGAAGAGCTGGATGTATCGCCGAGTGTTACGCGTGATGTTGTAGAGCAAAGACGTTTCGTGCGTGTGCTACCGGGTCAGTATGAGTCCTCTACCAACCAAGCCGACGCAAAGCGCCAAGAGACCCCGACTTACCTCCTTCAAGTCGTTCAGGTCGATAGTGACCGAAGCCGAACGCCTATTGGCGACCCTCCTCAACACCTTCATGTACTTGGCTTTACTCCTGCCCGAATCATCATTATCATCGCCCACATCCAGGTCATCCACATCATCCGCCAGATCCTCCTCTTCAGCCTCTTCGTCGTCGTCAGATGGTAATTGGCCATCACGCCTGGACGTGTCGGCCACGAAACGCGTCAGGAAGTCTTCGATTTTCGTCAACTCCTCTTGATAGTCGACCTGGGCAATCAGTCAGCTGTCGACTGGCTTGCGTGAAAGCGAGATTCCGTCAGCTTACCTGAATAGCGGCCACTGGCAGGATACCAGCTGGTGCTGCCATCTTTGCTGGATGTGTATGCAAGTGATAGACAGGATGAGGGTGGAGTATATGAGGAGAATGTAATGTTGTCTCTTTGGCGTGAATAGGGAAGCAGCAAGGCGAGACGCGTGCCAAAAGTGACATTCTACCAGGCACGGAACGCGTCGAACGGAAGCAATTCATCTTCCTCACCTCACTCTGGAGGGCAAGGTCGTCTATACACATGATGCATGCTGCGATGGGAGGGCATCTTGGCAAAGAGATAGTGGAATGTATGGGAACGAGAAACGAGCAAAGGTGATCAATGCTACTCCGCTTAAGCCTGGACCGACAACTTGGCAACATCAGGCATATCCTCTGACTTTTCAACCAATTTCACGACCTTTCCAATCGCGATCGTCTTTCCTTCATCTCGAAGTGTGAACCGACCGAGCATTTTGTAATCTTCGAATCGCTCGATACAGATCGGAGCCGAAGTTTCGATGAGAGCTTGGACCATCATTCCCGTCTTAGCGAATTGAGGTGGTTTCTTGCTCTTGCGCCGTGTCTTTCGCTCAAAGTAGTGTAGAAGGGCCTAAGCGGGTCAGCGCCGACGATGCATTTGCTGCACGCGTGAGACTCACGGTGATGGTGACTTCCTCGGCGAGGGTGTGGACGTGTAGGACACAGCTGTACCCTCCACAGATGATACTTTTGGTTTCGAGAATACTGAGGTCGGCCTTGAAAGCGGTGACTGCCTTGACGGGCTTGCTTGGCGAGGTAAGGACGAATCCAGGTAAGATGTCCTCGTCTGAAATACCACGGAGTCGAATACGGATATTGTCACCGCAGAAAGCGGCGTCCATCTCGTCGTTCTCCTCAGTGTACAGACCGCTGACCTCGACCGTGGTCTGGAAGTGTATCAGCAGGGGACATCATCACGGGTAATCGAAGCTTAGACCCACCTTGTTGGGCATGCACAACAGCGAGTCACCCTTCTTGACTCGACCCGACTCGATTTTGCCCATGACCATCGTACCCATCTCGTTGTACTTTTCCGAAACGGGGAACATGAATGGCGCGTTGATGTCTCGGTCCATGATCTCCATGTTGTCCATAAAGTCGATCAGGGTGGGTCCGCTGGGCGCGGTAAGCATGTAGCTCTTCGAGTGTGACGACGCACTTCAAGCACTTACGTGTACCAAGGAGCAACCTTCTTGTCGACGGGCTCCTTCATGTTTTGGCCCATCTGCGCCGAGACGGGGATGAACGTGAGGTCGGTCTTTGGGTTGAAGCCGAGAGACTTGAGGAAAGGCGTGATCTTGGCCTGGATCTCGTCGTACCTACACCAGTCAACAAATCTTTACTTCGGAGTACGGCCATTCGCAACACCCACCTTCCCTTGTCCCACTGGACGGTCGGGTCATCCATCTTGTTGACGAGAATGACGAGTTTGCTGATTCCGTTGTTCTTGATCAACACAGCGTGCTCTCGCGTCTGTCCTTCTCGTTCGAAACCAGTCTCGAACTCTCCCTTCCTGGCCGATAGGACCAACATGGCGATATCGGCTTGAGCCGCACCGGTGATCATGCTGGGAACAAACGTCTTGTGGCCCGGGGCGTCGAGAATCGTGTACCTCCTCTTGTCCGTCTCGAAGTATGCCCTTCCCACTTCGACCGTCTTTCCCTGCGCTCGCTCTTCTTTGCCCGAATCCAGAGCCCAGGAGAGGTACCAAGTATCCTTCCCTGCGGCCTTTGCTTCCTGTTCGTACTTTTGCATCGTTCGCTTATCGACCGCTCCTGTCAAGTAGAGTAGTTGACCTCCCATTGTCGATTTTCCAGCATCAACGTGACCCGTGAAGATGATGTTGAGGTGACCTTTGATATTGGGGTCTTTCATACCGTCATCACCGTACAGGTCTCGCATAGCTTCAGCTCCAGCGGCCGCTTGTTCCTTGTACACTGCCTCGGCGTCATTCTTGGATGACACTTTGCTGAAGTTGGTAGCGGCATTGTTGGTTTTCGGTGTGGAAGTACCGGAATCAGCTTGGATGACTTTGGCAGTGGCATCCGTAGCGGGCAAAGCGGAAGCGTGGGTAGCTGGAGAAGCGGCGGCGGCTGTAGCGGCGGATGGGACGTCAGAGGAGGAAGCAGTAGCAGCTGGTTTAGGAGCAAACTCCTCGTCGATATCGTCGGCGTCTGATTTGGCGGCAGGGGCGGGAGTCGATTTCTTCTCGGCAGCTGCTGCTGGTGCAGGTGTCGGGACGGTATCTTCCTTCTTCGGTGCCGGTGTCTCCTTCTTCGCTCCTCCTCCAATGCTCAAGCTGGGCGCAGGCGACGCTTTGCCTGATCCTCCTCCAATGCTCAAGCTAGGAGCAGCTTTGGCTTTGTCACCTCCGATACTCAAGCTGGCAGCTTGCTTCGGCGCTCCTCCTCCTCCAATACTGAGACTAGGCGCTGCCCTCGGTGCACCTCCTCCGCCGATCGACAAGGATGGTGTCGAGCCGGATCCGGCATTACCGCTGGGCGAAAAGCTGGGAGGCTGGAAACCCTGGACCGAGCGAGGCACAAAAGTCCGTTGTTGAGCTTGAGGGTTGTACGCCTGCTGTTGAGGTTGAGGCTGGTACGCTTGTTGAGGCTGGTACGACTGTTGAGCACCTCCGCCACCGTATCCACCGTACTGACCGCCGGCACCGTAAGGCTGGTAAGCCTGTTGACCGGGATAGTAAGGCTGCTGTTGCTGTTGACCGTAACCTGCGTATGGGTCGTATTGACCGTTTTGTTGCTGCTGTTGACGGGGGACGAAAGGCTGTTGTCCTCCCGGGCGGAACTCGTATGCTCCAGGATTGAAGCCGCCTTGCTGATTGCCGGACATGCTGGGTCGAGACGGCGAGCTTGAGGTGATGGGAGACTGTGGAAATTAAGGTGGACCAAAGCTCAAAAAGACGTCAGACAGAGCGCCACCCAATTGATTGCCATTATCACTACCTAAAGGCGGGGAAAGCGGGACAAAGGGAAGCTTTGCTCTCTCTCCAGTAATGCCACATCACATCAAGGTCCGAGCTTTGTCCTCCACTTCTCGTCGACTAGATTGCTGGAATTTACTGTTCGTTTCACCTCCTACACCTCTCAACGACCTCTGGAGCAGTGCATGCTCACCCTCGTCCGCAGTCGGAACATTGCTAGACTACAACCGACCTCATACATTCACAGACGCTACACTTCGATCATGTCGTCCCTCAACCAGTTCGTGGCGGACGTCCAAGCTGCCGACCCTTCCTTGGCAGGTGAGACGGACAAGGACAAGAGCGAGATCACCAAACTATCCGAGCAGACCGAAGGACTGTCCAAGGACCTTTCAGTGAGCTAGGCTTTGCTCGACATCACGACGTGGGACGTAGCTCATTGTCAGGCCTTGAACGACAAGCTCACACCGTTGACTTACCTCTACTCGAACCGACCGACACTGGCGGACGTTTCGCTCTACTGCCACCTACACCCCCAGATGGTAAGCTAGGAGTTGATCTAGATTTTATGAGCGCCAAGTTGACACTCTCAGGTGTCGGCACCAGCCAGTCAACATCCCTCCCAACCGTCCATCCTTCGATACTTCCTCCAAATCCAGTCCCTTCCTTCGCTCAAATCAGCTCAGAGCCAGAACCCTAACGCCTACCCACCTCTCGATATTGATATCGCCTCTCTGCCCATTCCCGAACGACAAGTCATCGTCCCGCCCAAGAAGGAGAAGAAGGACAAGAAAGCTGCCGCAGGAACTGCCGCACCAGCAGGAACGACGACCGAGGCTGTAGTCGGTGCTGTTTCCGGAGCAGTGGCTGCTGCCAGCTCTGCAGTGGGATCCGCTGCTGAGGCAGTGAAGAACGCCGTCGTCGGTGGTGAGCCTGCTGCTGAGGGATCTGCCGCTGGCCAGGGACAGAAGAAGGAGAAGAAAGAGAAGAAGGAAAAGAAAGAGAAACCCAAGCCGGAGCCCAAGGTCGAGACTGGCCCTATGCCAAGCATGATTGACATGCGAGTCGGTAAAGTCCTTGATGGTCAGTCAGCTTTTGGCTTCTCAGTTGATCACGGGAGTGTTAGCTGATATAGCTTAGTCAAGAAGCACCCGGAAGCAGACAGTTTGTACGTCGAGCAGATCGATGTCGGAGAGGCGGAACCGAGGACAGTCTGTTCCGGTCTAGTCAAGTACATGACCGAGGACGAGATTCGCGGAGCTACCATCATCGTCATCGTAAGCTGACCTGACTGCCCTCTTGACTTTGGGAACCCTCAGCTGACAATGTCAAGTGTAACTTGAAACCAGTGACGATGAGGGGTATCAAGTCGTACGCCATGTTGCTGTGCGCCTCGGCGAAAGAGGGCAAGGAAGGTGGAGGTGTCGAGTTCGTCCTGCCTCCAGCTGGCAGTCAGCCAGGAGAGCGAATCTACTTCGAGGGCGAGAAGTACGAGAGTGAGTATCGGCTCGAGTACAATGCGTGGCTCGGATAGCTAATCTGGTCAGATGCCACACCCGAAGCACAGCTCAACCCAAAGAAGAAGGTCTTCGAGACTATTCAGCCAGTAAGCTTCGCTTCCCGATCATCGTGACGGATCACAGCTGACCCGCACAGGGCTTCACGACGCTCGACAACCGAGACGCAGCATGGGTCGACCCAGAGACCAAATCCGTCCATCTCATCCGAACAAAAGACGGAGTCTGCAAAGCCAAATCTTTCATCGGCGCCAGCTTGTCATAGACACATCATAAACGTATATGCATTGAGATGTCTAACAAGACTAGTATGGGGAAAAAGAGCTAGGCTGCATGAGGGATGCGTTTAATAAGTGTCCTGAGCCATGCAATGCGATAACCCGTCCCATTGAGTGTGTGGGAACGGGAGAGAATGAAATTCGAGGGGTTCTACAAAGCTGGAAATGTCCATCATATATTATGCGACAAGTAGTGTGTGAGTGGGGGAAGAAAGGTGTCTGGAGCTTATGCCGAGGGCGTGGGTGTGGGTCATCGTGTATCGTCACGAACGGTCGCTGGGAGTCGGGCTCACTTGCGGAGGCTGTCGATATCGGCCGGACCGGCGAGGACGCCGCTCTTGGTGAACTTGACGCCCTTGACCCACTCAAGACCCTCGCCGCCGTACGTCGCCTCGGGCACCACTTCGACCTCGACACCCCAAGCTACCTCGGCACCATTGGCCTCCAACCATCGTTTCTGCTGAGCGAGCAAATCCCGTCGCGACGTCTCGGGACTGTCGGTCTTGCTGCCAGGCGCGTTCTTCAATGGCGAGAACTCGTCGGCACGTCCGACTTCAAGCACACAGAGATCATTGGTGAATGGGAAAACGTCAAAGACGAACAGTTCAAGTTTCATGCCGTTTGGCGAAGTCGGGGCGATAGGTTCACCAGTCTCGAGATCGACAGTCGGGATCTTCTTTTTGGCAATATGGAAAGCCATCTTCTTTTCCATCGCTTCGACTGAATCGAGGAAATCGGTCGTGTAGAAGTGGTTGACAATGTTGGCAGCTCGGAAAGCGAGTTGGCCATCTGCCGTCCTCATTTCCGATTTCGCTTTCGAGATTTCAGAGTATTCGACCACACCAAACTTTTCCCCTCGGACAGCTAAGACACCGACCGATTCGGCTGGGTCGAGTTTGCGCACGACCTTCGATCCGAGAGGCGCGTTTCGTTCGATACATGCGCCGAGGAAGACAGGGTCGGCGACTTTGACAAGACAGTTGTCGACGCAGTAACCGTGGATATACTTGATTCCGTTGTCCTTGATATCAGACATGACGGTACGGGAAGATCCGGGTGACAAGGGGCGTCGAAGGGCGGCGTACAGACCGCCGTTGCCGTCTGGCGCGACAGAGACAGATGAAGGGGTGCTGAGCATCAATTTGCCGTCATCCGACAACGCAGGCAAGACACCTGAAAAGTCAGTCACGGCACTAGATGGGTCACTGGCTCAATTGCGATGACTCACCCTGCTCGAAAAACACAACATTCTCCTTCTTCAGACCAAAGTACTGTTGCTCCTCAAAGTACTGCTCCGTGACGGCCCGCGTGGGTCCACTCGTCATCACATACCACTTGACCCTCACGCTCCCCTTCTCCTTGCCGGCGGCTTGTTCGGCCAGACGCTCGAGCTTGCCTAATCGACCAGCTTGGTAGTGGAACAAGCTATTTCCACTGGGCAGATTGAGGTCGTACATTCCCTTGGGCGATGATGAACCCAATCTCGTACCCTGTCCACCGGCTAGCAAAAGCACAGCGACCGTGTTGTCGGCGACAGCCTCCAGACCGATGTCTCTCCACCTCTGCTCGGCTTCTGGGTTGTTGAGGATAGTAGCGCAAGCCTCATCGGGAAGAGGGAGAACCTCGTCGGGTGATGGGGAAGGGGTACGTGATCGACCAATCAAGTTGGTAACGCCAAGTCGAGAGTCGAGCGACTTGGTCTCGACGGGTGGGGTAGATGCCGACACGGCATTGTGGTAGATTCTGTTGACACGGTGGATATCGATGCCGGCGAGTTGATCGAGCAGGGAAGCTTGGTCGTGAGGCGGGAGCGAGTCGTAGAAGTTGAACACGTGAGATTGACCAGCAGACTGGTACAGTTGACGCAGCTTCGATAGCTGGGCGGGATCAGGCGATGAGGAGGAAGTCGTGCCGTTCATAGCGGTAGTAGTCATAACGGTGGGTTGGGGTGACAATGTGCTTCGAGGGTTGTGGTAGTCGTGCACGAGCGGCAGTTGCAAACGAAGGGGAATGATCGCCTCTCTATCTGTCGAAGTCAGCTGAGGTGTTTTGCTTGTTCCGGTGGGTTGGACAAAGGAAGGGAAGGATGTGAAAGTGGATTAGAAGGAAGGAAGTGGGAGTGCAAGTGGGGAAAAGGCTACTGCCAAAGGGACGAGCGTCTATAAACTTTTACTCCGAGCCGCTTCCTCGAAAAGGTCCAAGCAGAGTATGGGTGTGGGTTGCTGTGCAAGTAAAGAATAGTGTGGGACGAACCTTGTGTTGCCGTCGTCAAGAAGAAGTCAGCCCAACGTGAACCTTCCCTTCCTTTGCTATTCTCCTTATCCTATTCTAACGGACAAGATGCCGAGGCTCAGACGGTCAAGTTCCCGAGAAGGTGAGAGGACCGTGCGGGAATGGCTTGTGTTGTGTGTAACGTCGTCAAGGACGAGCGAATACTCCGTTCGGTGATCAAGACTAGGTGGTAGAGATCGGCTTCAAGCCTGGCGTTGAATAGTGGAGGTGTTGAGTGATGCTGGATATGTTACGAGTAGGTGGTATATAGTGTGATGTTGATGGAATTGTCTTGTTCTTGACGGCAACAGTACTCGACACCGCTTCGTCCTACGATTATGCTTGGCTTTCGCAATAAGCTACAACCGGAGTAACCCAGCCAAACGCTCAGACGCGTCAGGGAAAAACAAGGAAATTCCACCAGGGAAGCGCTATGTACGACGTCATTCCGCTTCTCTTTCCGTCGTTTCCGAACACCACCATCCCAATGCCCTCGAAGCTGTGGTTGGCGGTGCTAGTACCGCTCGTGCTGAGGCTGCTCAAGAGCAAGCCGCTGCCCAGAAGGGAGACGATCATCGCACCTCCCGACGAGCGGGTGCTGCTACTCGGCGCGAGCTCGGGCGTGGGGCGTGACTTAGCTCACGCGTATGCAAAGCGGAATGCCAGGATGTATGTCGGGAGCGACCACGAATCTATAGCCGAAGTAATCTGATCACTGACCGCCTCAGATACCTCGTAGCGCGAACCGAGAAGCTGTTGAAGGAGGTCAAGCAAGAGTGTATCGACCTCGGCCTGGACGAGACAAAGATCCTGCTTTGCGCCGGCGATGTGACTTCGACCGCGGACCTCCTTCGTATACGGCAGGCAGTAGTTGATGGTGAGCTGATACACACCATCGGGAAAATTCTATGCTCTATCGTGCTGAGAGCTCTAGCTTGGGGCGGCGTCGATAGCGTTCACATACTCGCAGGTGTGCCTTCGACGCAGACGTTGCTCGACATTGCCCAAGTCCCCTTATCCGACCCTCAAGCATCGTCCTCGTCAAACCCACTGAGGAGGCGAACATTTTCGGCTGCACAGGAATCATTGGGTCTCACGGCTGAACGTCTGCCGGACGAGAACGGACTGGACAGAGTCGCCAAGGAGGCTCGGGCGTGTGGAGAAGTCAACTACGTTGGGACGGTCCTGGCTCTGGCTTGCTTCGTACGTCCTCATGCCCTTCACTCTATCCAATAGCTGACCATCAGCTCCCTGTGCTCGCTTCGACTTCAAGATCGCCGGTCCTACATCATCTCTCCTCGGTGGCTGCTACTATTCCGGCACCCTGTCGAGCAATCTATTCGGCAACTAAAGCGGCGGCGTTCATGGCGGTCGAGAGCTGTAGGGTGGAATGCGAGGGGTCCGGAGTGCGCTTCTTCTGTAAGCCTCTAATCTCACACCGCAAAACCTACGCGAGCTGAGGAGCAGCACTGTTACCGGGAACGATAGCAAATGGGTTCCGACTCAAGCACGCAGTGAACGAAACGGGCGGAAGGGACGAGACGACCCTCCCCATACGGCACGCATGGGAGAAGCTCCTGCTCAAGCCGGATGAAGGTGGGTTCTCCTCAGTAGAGTACAGAGGTGCTGATTCGGCAGTCGTGACGACGATCTTGCATCATTTGTCGCTCAATCCGGCTCCTGCACCGATCATTCCCTACCCTCCCTTCTCCCTCATCCCGGCTTTGCGCCAACCGCCAAAATCAGTCGTTCATCTGCCTTCAATGTACTATTGGGCGACACTCATGTCCTGGACCCCGTTGGGGTGGGGATATGTCGAGCCTTCGGCGAGGAAGAAATACGGTCTTCCGCCGTAGGGTACCTGTACCCTAATCATGCATGCTGCGCGTCCGATGCTACCACGATCGGATCACCCTATGCCGCTAATCAGCGACTTGAGTTCTCAGACCTGAAGCTAGCATAAACGTGGTCAGACTCGAAATCAGACGGCAACGTCAACTCGAACGATAAATCGACTTCGCTCCCTCCTCTTTCACCACGCATCAACGTCGCTTTGCCCGTCACCCCTACCCTCTCGGATCTCGAAGGAACACCCCAACTGGGATTATAGGAACGTCTGACTACGTCTGACTACTGCGTTCGTGACGAGCTCGTCGAAGGTCTCTTTGACAACTCCGACGCCCTTCTCGACCAGGCGGTCATACTGTTGCTTGACTTGCTCGGCGGAGAGACCTAACGATCGTTGCACCTGAGTGCTGATCGACCGGAACTTTGCGCCCCAGAGTTGCCGACACTGATTCGAGATGGTACTTTGTTGCTGCATCATGTCTTGCCTCCACCGTTCGAGATCACGCTCGAAACCTTGATCGCGTCGTTAGCTCCTGGTGAGTGTGCCTGGTGGACCGATACTCACGGGACCGAGCTGAATCATCGCTTTGCCTAACAGAGACTTTGGCCCCCGCCCGCTCAGTCCTGCGAGGCGACGAGGAGCTTGCCGATTTGTCGGTCTCTCCGACTGTCGAGCCCTACCGGAAGTCGCCTGGGTGACAATGGCAGAAGAATCGTCCGAATCGTCATTATCATCCTCTCGAATCGGTCTGAGCGACATGTACCGGTAGCTCTGCTGCGATTGCGATGTCGGGGGTCCGGGCAGTGCTGTCCTGTCAGGACGCCATCTATGGAAATCGTAGAGAGAACTGCCGAACTGAGCGGTAGACGGGTAGAGTGGGGAGATAAGGTGGCTCGAAACTCCTTTCAGAGCACCACGAAGTGCAAGGGTTGGCGGCCGCTCTATGACGGAGTGGAGCAGGCCTGTCTGTGGGGTGGAAGGCCAGGAAAACACTGCACGAGCTGAGTGAATGAGACGGCCGACGTCTTTCCTTTGTCGTCCGACGTCATCGGTCGTCGCTCCGAGCTCCAATCCTATCGCGATTGCGATATCATCATGTACATATGCCGTAGGATAACCCTTGCGGCGCTTGTTGTCGTTCACAAGAAAACGTATACATCGCAGGTCGCCGGCGACACTGACTTTCGACAAGATACCTATCATCGTCTAGATAGAGGCTCTCGATGTATCCCGTCCAGACTCGACATCCTCAATCTGTCAGTCAGCGTCCGAGATACTCTTACAGCCCGATTCGGGCACGCGAGTGAGGCTCACCTGAGCGTCCCGCCCTTTGGCTTGCTCAGCCTCATCCCCAAGCAACTTATCATTTCTGTCCTCGAGCCGATGTGCCTCCATGTCGGAGATGGCAGCTCCCACGCCGCTCGTCTTGGCTTTTGAGAACTGCCATGCCCATAGTCGCAGTTCGAACAATTCGTCCGTCTCTTCAAGTGACCGACTGAGCATGTCAGACCATTCTAGAACATGGTGAGGGATACACCGCTTACCCCTTGAGCTCGGGTAGGAAGAAGAGGACGAAGAGGAAGGATGCCACGCAGTACGCGAAAAACAGCCATCCAATTCGGCCACCGAGGTTGGCACCGGGACTACCTAGCAGGTACGGCGTGGAGAACGTCACTCCGAACGCAGCGACCACATCGACGGTCAAGGCAAAAGCGAAGACTGTCGTAGTCAGTGATCGCATAGCCCGATTGACAATTGCGACGATTCTCACCCTTCTTTCGCATGATGGTACCGCCAATCTCGGAGCCCAAGACATACGCCAAAGTCGATAAAGAGATCTTGACGGCCGCGTTCGCGCCTACCATCCCAACCACCATTCCAGCCGTATCGCCACCTGTCAGTTGACCAGTGTTTGCCGCTTTCGTACCGAAGCCAGCTACGAGTCCCATAAATGGTATCTGTAAGAAGGTGCCGATGACGTTGATCTGGCGTCGACCGAAGCGGTCGTATAGAGGTAGTGTGAAGGCGCAAGCTACTACCGTGACGGCCAGAGTGATGACTTGGAAGCTGGCCCGTCAGATGGCCTTCTCATACAGTAGCGGAGCTTCGAACCTACGTGAATGCTTGTTCTTGCAAGTCAAATTGGCGATAGAAAGTTGGGCCGTAAGATCCAATGAACTGTATCGATCAGTCTCATTCAAGGTGCAGGGCTCACCTGTTGAGCTGTGATTTGCTGAAAGACAAAGACGAAAGTCGCGACCATGGTCCTTCGGAAGTAGGTACCCCGAGCTCTGTACATCGTATCAGGGGTCTGCCTTTTGTGAGACTGATTTCATGACTCACAAGTCGATCCATCGCCCTCCTGGCATGTTTCGACTCTCGATGATCGCTCGTTCGATCGCTTCGGCCTCGAGTGAGGTAGTACCGTCATGTCGGTCGTTGGCTGGACGTAGCTTGTCCAGGGCTTTGATAGCTTGTTCTTTACGCCCTTTGCTCAAGAGCCATCGAGGGGATTCTGGTGACTTAGTGAGCTTGAAACAAACTCGCTGATAGGGTGCTTACCACAAGTGAAAGGGAGACCAATGAGAATGACGATTGCCGGGATGAACTGTACCCCGACGGGAACGTACCATCCAATAGGTCGCTGTTCCGTCGCATACGCTCGACCCATACCGGCTCCCCAGAGATTACCAAGGGCATTGAACAAGATCAAAGATCCAGCACACGTGCCTCGTAATGGCGCAGGGACGATGTCCGCCGTGAAGCTCGGGCTGGCGGCTCCGACAAGTCCGACGGCGAGGTAGGCGAAACAGCGCCCGACGGTAAAAACGATCCAATTCGTAGTGGCTAGTTCGAGGACGACACCGAGCATCTGTATAGCGCAGACGGCGTACATGATCATCTTGAATCCGATGCGTTCGACGACCGGCTCGTAAGACATGGTACCGACGAACTTGCCGACAAAGACACCTGTTGCCTGTAAGTCGCGCCAGACGCAGACAGATAGACATGAGCGCACAAGAATTCATAGCGGCTCTTCGGCTGGTCGATAGGGTTCGGACCCCGTCGATGGTCTCGCCAAATGCGTCGAGCCAAGCTGGAAGGGTTTGAATGGAGCCGAAAGAGCCAACATCACTGCCGGATGTCAGCTAGGTGGTCCACACACGGTCCACATAACTGACTGCACTCACAGTCCAAACAAGACATCTCCAAAGGTATAAACTACCACGCAGTACACCTGCAGGTCACTGAGCTTGAGTCTTTCAGCCTCTGGTGGACATACTTACCATGAAAGGTGTCGCACGTTTCCAGTTCTCGATATACTGGTCCTTTGCCATCTTGCTGTCGGATCGTTGATGTCGAATCGGGCCTGCTACAGCTGTGATATAAGTACCAGTTCGTCCCGCATCAATCGTGAGAGTGTTGGTTGATGGTCAGGTCATTCGTGATTGCGTGCTTGTCATGATATCGGTCTTATCCCCCACATAGCTGGTCTTCGATATCAAGGGCTCCACAAACACCTCCACAGATATCGAATTAGAGCTGCGTTTCGGGCAAGCCGCTCTCGAGACCCCAGGCTTGGCATCGCTGACTTGAAGGCGAGAGCGGTGCGATTCGATACCCAGACTGCATGCGATTCATAACGCTGCTGGTAAATATTCGATAACGCGACAAGGATTCGATACGACCAAGCGGTGATTTGACATGATACGCGCTCGAATTCGCAATGTCAGCCAGAGTGACGTAACGACGTTATCGAATTCGATCAAGTGGGGGAGAATCCAGAGTTCACTCCTTTCGATATCGTACAACCGCCTTTCACGAACGACACCAGATGCGCATGCATATCGAATTGCCGATGGATCCGGCGCCGGACTGACAGAGATACATAAGGACCATGGCAGGATGGGGACTTGCTATGTGCAGAACGCAACATGAGCTCTACCGGCAGGAGACCAAACTTCCTAGTGATCGTCGCCGATGGTGAGCTGTGTCCTGTTGAGTCCTCGAATACTGGCACGGCTGACTCCTCTTTAGATCTCGGGTACTCTGATATCGGGTGTTATGGCTCTGAGATCCAGACGCCCAACATTGACAAGATCGCTAAAGCAGGATGTCAATTCACCGACTGTGAGTAATCCATGGGTGCGACCGTCACCAGCTCGCTGAACAGGCAGTCCACACGAGCGCTGCATGCTCTCCAACTCGCTCCATGCTCATGAGTGGTACCGACAACCATCTGTCTGGAGTGGGTGTCATGAGCGAGATGCGAGGGAGCGACTTTGAGAGGTGGAATAAGCGAGGACACGAGGGGTACCTCAGTAAGTCCATGCTCTCCTGGCGAAGGCAGTGAGCTAATCAATGTAGATCACGACGTCGCTGCTCTGCCTGAGATCCTGCAGCAGAATGGCTATCATACTTTGCTTTCTGGTAAATGGCATCTCGGTCTCAAGCCAGAGAACAACCCCGCCGCCCGAGGATTCGACAAGTCCTTCGCCCTGCTTCCTGGTTGTACCAACCACTGGGGTTTCGAACCTCAATTCGAGGATCCGTTCAGCTTCTTCGATCGTATCCCTGTTCTCTACTCAGAAGATGGGAAGCGCGCTGTGATGTAAGTCCCATCACTTGGGACATCGCTGATCATGTAGTGAGGCCAACACCAAGAACGAGTACAATGAGGGCTTCTTCAGCTCAGAATTCTACGCCAACAATCTCCTGCGCTACTTTGACGAACGGACGCAAGAGGAGAAGGAGAAGCCGTTCTTTGCGTACCTCCCGTTCTCGGCGCCGCACTGGCCGCTGCAGTGTAGCAAGGCGGACCGCGAGAAGTACAAGGTACGTTCCAAATCATGGCACGGATCAATGGTGTTGACCAGGAGTACAGGGAATGTACGACCAAGGACCAGATGTTCTGAGGGAGAAGCGCCTCGCCAGACTCAAGGAGCTCGGACTTGTCGGCGACATCACCCCTCATCCCGTCATCAAGCAGGACAGCGAGGGCGTCATGCATGAGGAATGGGAAGATCTCAACGCTGAGGAGAGAGCCAAGTCTGCGAGATCGATGGAGTGTTTCGCTGGTATGGTCGACAACATGGATCAGAACATTGGAAAAGTGCTGGATTATCTCGAGCGAAGTGGAGAAGCCGATAGTGAGTAGCGTCGCCTCTGTTCACATGCTCAACACGCTGACCCTCCCAGACACGGTCGTGCTGTTCATGTCCGACAATGGAGCTGAAGGCGCCGCCTACGGTCAGTCTCACATCAAGGCATCCTTCTTCTTCAATGTGACATCTTTACTGACCTACATGCAGAGTCATATCCCGTCATGGGCAAGGACTTGATGGCCATCCTCGACCGATACTACGACAACTCTCTCGACAATATCGGTAATCACAACTCCTTCGTCTGGTACGGTCCCCGATGGGCGCAAGCTGCCACCGCGCCATCCAAATTGTACAAGTTCTATTCGACCCAAGGCGGTATCCGAGTTCCAATGGTCTGTCGCTTCCCGAAAGTCTGGCCCGAAAATGCCCAAGTCGACGCTTTCTCGACCGTCATGGACCTTGTCCCCACCTTTCTGGACCTGGCAGGGATCAAGCACCCTGTTCCCGCCGGTCAGATCAAGGGTTCTTTCCAAGGTCGGGAGGTGTACGGTGTCAAGGGCAAGTCATGGGCCGACTTTATGCGAAGCAAGGGTAAAGGTCAAGAAACGTCGATCTACGGTGAAGATGAATGGGTCGGCTGGGAGCTATATGGCCGCGCCGCTCTCCGAAAAGGCAAATACAAGATCGTCTGGATGCCAGTCTCGGCTTTCGGTAAATCGGACTGGGAGCTGTACAACATTTCGACCGATCCTGGAGAGACGAACGACCTGGCCGCTAGCATGCCCGACAAGCTGGCGGAGATGAAGGCAGACTGGGAGTCATATGTCGCTTCAACCGGGACCGTTTGGGGTGCGGCAGTGTCGGGTGCTTCTCAGCATTGGGGAGGTCTACCCGAAGACAGTGTCGGCGGGGATCCAATAGGGCAGACAAGGGCTTGGATGCGGATTGGTCAAGGAAAGAAGCCTTAGGATCCATCGGTACTGTCAAACGTTTCGTAACACAGATGCATGCTCATGGTCGTTGCCTCATCCCACTGCTCCATGGAGAATGGCTGCTTTCGAGCTTGTGTGGCGGGCAGACGCGGCGTGCGGTACCTGCTGCTGCGATCGCCCTCGCAGACCCCTGTTCATAGCTCGCAGCGAGAATGATGGAGCTGTGATTCACGGACCATCTAGCCATATGAACGATCGGTGATGCATCAAGCGATGTGCTGTCTCCCTCAGCACGGCTACTGACATCTCGTGCGAGCGGCAATCACATAAAGGAGGGTTGTGTGGCAGAGCATGCACATAGTGTCAGCATCGTTCATTTTCTGCATCAAGCTATGTATGTATAGTCCCTGCTGATCCTACATCACCTCGAGACAGCTGGTGTGTGGTCAGGGTGTCACCACACTACACTCCTGCATCAACCGCTTGCAGCACATTCAGCTCATTAACTTGTCTAGCTTCTCGGCTGCTCGGCCGGCGAACGTTTTCTGCTTCTTGTATACTATACTGACTCCATCTCGCGTTTCGGCAATTCCGTTTATGAAGACCGTAAAGCTCGGGGTGACTGTGATCTTATCGACAGATGTGTCCGTGATCACGTCCGCCTTGACCGTCATCGGAGTCTCTAGAGGGCGTTTCGAGGCGTCCTTCGAGTACTGTTGGTATATGTTTTTGACCATTCCACGAGTGTCCGCTATAAATTTGTCCTCCATACCATACCTTGTTTTCCGAAACTTCTCCTCCGCTTCCGCCTTCTCCCATTTGCACTTCTGCCACTCGTCACGCCTTTCGTTGTATGCTTTCCGGAAAGCCTCTTTGAGATCGGACGGGACTTGCGAGGATAGGTGTCTCAATTCACGCAATTGGGCCTCTCGCCAATTCTGCAAATCGCTCAACCGGTCGCTCGTTGGAGGGAATTTTCTTTCTGTGCCACGGAATTCTTCGTACGGGACTAGCTGGTTCGTCCGTGATCGATCATTGTCCTGCCATCCGACAGAGGGTTTGACCGTGGCGCCACTCGACATTGATCCCTCTTGGCGGCGAGAGTCTCGACCGGGGCGCCTGGACGGACTGTAGTTGCTCTGCGCAAAATCGCCACTCCGGCGATCTTTCCGATCTGTCGAATCTGAGGATCTCTGTGGCGGAGGCTTCGATCTTGTATCTCTGCTTCGATCATCTTCATATCGTCTTTCGCTCGGCTCGCGATCGTTGTATTCTGAGTCTCTTGATCTCCCGGAAGGTCTGTCTTGGTCACGACCAGCACGGTTGGGACTTCCACTCCTCCTGTAACGGTCTCTGTCCCCATACTCCCCCCGCTCGGAGCCCCAGTCCGGTCTCTTCCCTTCTCCTCTGTTCGGACTGGATTGCCTTCGGGATCGGCGGGAACCGGTTGCGCGATACGGGCTGCCATCATCTCGCCGCCGCCTCTGCTCGCGCGACATGATCGACTCGTCTCGTCTTGAACGGTCCGTCCTGGGTTCCACTACACGCCCGACGAGAGAATCTTGCGGGTACGATGAGTAGTCTTGCTCTCGCTGTCTGTCGCCGTACTTCGAGTCAGACGCACTCAGCCCACCTCCCTGACGGGCGAACTTGTTGTTGCTGGTCGGGTAGAAAGGGCGCGAAGCTGTTGGGATGGCGTTGTCCTCACGGCTGTACGGGGTGTCGCGGCGCCTTGGTGAAGCGGTCGCTGTGATCTGCTCGTCGATCAATTGAGCAGATCCGAATTGTCGCGCAAGCTGCCCATCTGTCCTTTGCGGTGTTTGAAGGGGCTGGGATCTCGAGCTCCCGGACTGTCCCGTTCCAGCTTCGATCCGCTGACCAGCCGAGAAGGTTGCTCGTCGTGAGGACTCATCGTAGTTGGTTGGTCGGACTTGCTGGTATGTACCATTGTCGCTTCGCCTTCTGAACTTGTCGTCGGTAAAATCGCGATCTGACGACCCCTGACCGGCAAATTTGACTTGTGCGGGTCGAAAAGCTTGATTCACGTATGGTCCACCTTCGTTGGGCGCGCCGGCCTGACTCTGAGAGCCGAATGGAGAAGAGGCAGATAACTGTGCTTTGGATTGCCCGCTGGACGTCTGTGCGCTGCCGTATGGCCATGGCGGCGGAGGAGCCTTGCTTTGGGGCTGATCGGACCGTCGCTTTTCCGGAGTACCGACGGTAGCCCTGGTCGACTTAGGCGAGTCGTCTTCCTGATCGTAAGTCTCTGACAGTATTGACAAGCGTCGATGGTCCGAGTGGGTGGCGGCACCTGGGCTGCTGTCGCTGGCGTCCTCGCAGTACGGCCGAGGCGGTGCCTTGCTCTGCTGTCGTACTAGTTTCCGCTTGTCTTCTTCCGAGCTCATCGCTTTCGATGATGTAAGATGGATCAGCGAGGCAAAATACTGGTTCGCCTTGTTGTGAAGGAAAGTATGATCTGCGAGATTCTTGCATTTATATATACTGTACTTTGTGTTGACAATCATGACGGGCTTCCACGGCAATGCCACTGCCTTCGTGCAATGGATGACGGACCGTGGGCCGGAGCGAGCGCGAAGACGGCGTTGTCTCCACAGGCTTTCCCGGCATCAAAGGAGACACAACGTGGAGTGGGGCTTCGCTTCGGCCTCTTCAGCTCCACGAGCGAAAATTTTAATCAGGTCTTTACCAACTCCTACTGTTCGCATGAAGGCTCTCGTGCGAGCACGACGATCTCAGCCGTACAGCACAGTACATAAGTTCAAGATCTCTGCTACCTTCAAATTTCTTCCCCTTCTGTTGGTCAAGCAGCCATGGTGTGCAGCGACTTTTGTCACCCGACTGTACCTTACGACACTCGAGCATGCTAAGACCCGGCGCCTAATCGTCTAGCATGATTCGGTGTGATGCGTACAGCCTGGCGTCCAGATGCACGTCGAAGTGAGCTGTGATTCGGGTCCTCCCTCTATGTACCCACATCCCCTCCTGACTCGATGGTCTACTTCGTCAGAGTCCACCCCCATGCAGCGTGGCCGTTGCCACTGTGAGGGCGAGGTGGTGAATGTACATATGTATACCTCTACGAGCTAAGCCAAACCTGTGCCAGGCAGTCCAACGAGAGATCAAATTGGGGACGGAGCCTTTGAACATGATTCTCACATAGCTTAGATGAAAGGGACACCTCATGATCGGTCGTACACCGGCTCACCTACATACTCGACATAAGCATTGCCACCAAGGGAGAACGTTGCTCCTCAACTCGTCGCGCTCCCCTGATCAGCCGCTTTTGGTGAGTGGCAAGAAGAGCATGATGATCCGATCGTCGGCTCGTATCCGCTTATTCCCAGGTTACTGCTATCATGTATTGTCCGTTCTGCCTGATGCAGAGCGAATGTAGGTAATATATAACATGCGCGCCTAGGACCCTTCAACTTCGTGTTGGCTGTGTCGCTCACGACCGCGTCTTGTAATGAGCATTTGCGATAGCACAGTATCCTCAATCCCCACAAAGCATGTCCCGCTCAGTATACCGATGGCCTAGAATGCGATCCCAGCTACATTGTCTTGACACAAGTGGCATACCGCACGCTTTCTACAAGTCAGGCCGGCTTCCCGCAAACATAGTATGTACTCATTCCCCTATCCGGATCAACTATCCTTGGAAGAATTTCTGCCACGGTCCGATTGTCTGCCAGTACACGGGGCGTCCTTCTCGTCCTTCGGAAAAGCCGTTCACAGTGAGTTCGAACTTGGGGGTGAGCGAAATCCTGTCCGGCAAAGTGGTAGTCTTGACACTGCCTTGCACCTTGTGCTCGGTTGATGGTAGCCCGTGCTGGGAGTCGTCTCGGTAAACGTTATAAATATCACCAACGCGTTCGCGGAAGAACTTGCGGCATTGATCGACCGTTTCCTTTCGTCGCTTGTGGAGGAAACCATCGACGACATCAGAGTCCCGCGAAGTATACTGTCGCCAGCCGTGTCGGGCCTGCTGAACGCTGGCCCTCACAGCCAGTCGAAGATGCTCCGCCAGTGTACTCGCCAGACGTTCCTCTTCGCGAAGTGTGTCAGACTTCCACCGTTCCAGAGCCACACGTCGCTCCACCTCGGCTTCATTCAAGACTGCGTCGCTTATATGGTTGACGTCGCCCTCGCTGGCCTTGCGAGTGTGTTGAGGAGGAGCTTGAGGCTGTCTGATACTTTCCCCGGATAAGACTTCCGTTCTTTGCCTTTCATCCCGAGCACGACGTTGCCTCTGCGATGCTGAGGCTTGAACCCCTCGGGTGGGCAGGTCGGCCCTCCAAGTTCCGCGTCCCTCATCGCTGTCGAGCGATCGAGATCCGTACGGTTCGGTGTGAGGCGTGGAAGAGGGACGGTAGGGAGCCGGGTCGAACGTGTTGCGATTTCGGGCAGCGAGCTTTGTTCGCTGCGGGCTGCTGGGAGCGGCCTCTGCATCGCGCCTGCTGGGATCAGACAGTCGATGACGACCTCGCTCGTCGGGCCGTTTTGAAGTAATCTTCACGCGACTTCTTCCCATGTGAGGTTGTTCGTCGCTCGACTCGCCCCGACCGACAGATTCGTCTCTTTTGTACTTGGTCGCACCGGACGGGTACTTGTTGTCCTTCAACGGATCGTCCTCCGAATTTCGTCGCCACACTTCCGGATCGCCGAGTTCCCCATATCCAGCAGGGTCCGCATGGGGAGATGATGATGAAGGGATGTCGTCCCGCAACGACTCTGGGTACGCTTGTAGGCCGGCACTCATTGGGTCCGACGGGAAGGCCTAGGATCTCTTTCCGGTCGATTGAGTCGGAACGTTATCGTATGGTCCTCGAGAGGCTCTAGAGCCAGCAGAGGCGTAGTTCGGTGTCGGTCGCCGTGGTTCTCCTTCTTCTCCTCCAGTGGGGTATCGCTCTTCTCGTCGCTTCCCTCGAGCCGCTGTTGCAGGGTTTCGCTCATTGAAGTCACGATCGGAGGGTCTCTTTTGCGTGACGCGAGAGCTGCTATACTCATGCTGGGATTGTAAGCCTCCCTCGGGGTTCGGAACCGGTACTGGCCGTTCGCGTCGTTTCGGGTAGCGCGCTCCATGGTTCTGGGAACTCGATGGGTAACTCGCCCGTTGATCATATGTTGCATACTCGACACCCTCATCTCCGGAGCGGTGCGGTGCTCTGTGCCTCGTGTTGTTGTAAGGGCTGGTGTGATGCTCTGGCGAGATCGAGATTGGTCGCCTTTGGGTCCAGGTAGTGAGCCGTCGTAGTCCCTCGGGACATTCGATGAACAATCGCTTCGCTGCTCGCCGACCCAGTCTGAGGTGAGGTTGCCCCTGAGTTCATTCTGCCGGTCGAGACACCGCTGGGCCCGGGGTCGCAAACGAGAAGGCGGCTCGAGACGCGGCGTCTGTGGCGAACCAAACTCGGCCTCGGTCGATAGGAGGGAAACGCTGTCGAACTCGGTGCTGGACGAGCGCGACTGGCGTCTTTGATCGGGATATCTTGCTGCCTCCAGCTGCCATCGCTTTCATCTTCAACGTATGCTGTCTCAGGGTGTCGTCGCCCTGAGGGTCGGGGCTGGTATCGTCGTCCTTCGTGAGATCCATCATTCAAAGAGTCTTTCAGTGAAGAATTCGCAAAGTTCCGTTTTGATAGAAGAGATACTTGCAGCTTGTTGCACCATCTTATACCCTTTTCCAGTACCACTGGTCGTCTAATACGGCAACGACGGACTTCTTGCGCCCCCCTTGGCTGAAATGCACAGGGGCTTCGCTCCGATCGGCTTTCCCGACACTTGCCTTCCTATCCCCTGCTGCCAGATCGACGCCCAAAGCCGACTCAAGCAGCTCCCTGGGGATACGATGGCCATGTCGCGAGCCAGTTCTCTTCCCCGAGCTATGATTACTGCGAAGCTAAATACTGAGCTGAAGGACTTCGATGGTCGGCGTATCCAAACATACAATAGGCTCTTACGTTCCTTCGGCGTACCGTCTTCGGCTGATGGCCTGCCCTATCCGGGTGGCTGTCACCCCCGATCGCTTCTTTGAGTCTCTCAACAAGCTCGGGACAACACGACGGCAAGCAATTGATCGGCACAGCTCGTTTCTGTTGCCTGACATTGACATTGAGCAATGGCCCCTTGTCTTCTAGAAGCGCTTAATCACTCACATCAAGCAGACAGCTGAGGTCAGCTGCCTAAGGAGTGTCACGGGCTTGAGTGCCCGGACGACCCTTTGATATAAAGGGATCAGGCGAGCGAAAGTCGTCCTGATATTGAGCCTTTAGACATAGGACGTTACGCATGCAGCCATCATGTATGATCCGTCACATGGAGCTCGAGGGCTTTCTTTGTAGCTCGCAACAAGTTCGATGGGCTCCACTATGAGGCTCGAGTCGGCCACAAGCGCCGAACTTCTTCCCCGTGATCAAGTCATTTAGGGGCACAGCATCTCTAAGCCCCACCTTGTACTGCATTCTGTACGAGACTCTGAACCAACTTGCAGAGCCACCGTGGCCACTTGATCAGCACACGCTACTTCACGATACTTCATTTCTCATTCTGAAACTGAACACTGTCTGGCCCCCTTCATTCCCTATTTACGCATAGAACGGATTGCTGATCGCCTTCCTCCGTCACCTCCTCCTTGCATAAGCCTTTCCAAGCTGCTGCGAGCTCCGAAGGGTGGAATTGACGCCGCCGACGATGATGCCATAATCGACATCAACTTCGACCGACCTATCTGTCACACGGACCACAGCTGTGACTGGCGCGAGCTGAACCGACCGGGGAGGTGTCGATTTCTCTGCAGGATTCAGGTGCACCCGGTAGACCTTCTCCCTTGTCTCGTCGAAAACTTCTGTGAACTTGGTTGCACTGTTTCTGAGCACTGATTCCTGCACGGATTCCACACTGCGCCCCGTACACTCTTCCGCCGCGCTCTTCCAGCCCTGAGCAAGCGCCCTCGCCACTTTCTGCTGTAAGCTCCTCACTGTCTCGGTCTTGAATCTGTTGATGTCCTCACGCCAATTTTCCATCGCCTGCGCCCGTCCCCGGCCATCTGGATCAACCTTCAGGGAAGAACGGAGGCCGGTGGCGACCTCCCCTGCATTGCCTGAATTGTATGGTGATGAGGTACCAGATGGCCGTGGCGGCATCGACGATGTGTTGCTGGGCGGAGATTGGGCCGAACGAGCGGTTGGATTAGCGGACCTTGGGTCAGTGTAGGGGTAACCAGCCGACTGGTACGGTACCCAATTGCCGTCATGGTCACGGTAGTACGACATTCACAGAGAGAGAGAGAGAGAGAGAGTGTGTGTGTGTGTGTGTGTGTGTGAGAGAGAGAGAATTTGAGTACTTTCCCTACTTTATAGCTCACGCCGCATCGGCTATCATCCCACAGATTTCGGGACTGGAAGTGTGAGGCTGCATTCCAGCTCAGCACTTTGCGACTTTGACTTCGTTCAGCCGAGAAGTCAAAGCTTTATGCCGGGAGACGCCTTCTCAGGTCCCACTGCCCAGTTCCGCAGAAGCCGTACTCAGCGATCGAAGCTCAGACGTGTATCAATCGGATCCGGTCTTACGCCTGGTTCGTTGTACACCGGCCTTCTAGAGCCTATCCAATGGGATTTCGATGCTTGCTGAACCTCTGAGGATGCAAACTTCGAATCTCCCACTTGCTATCTGAAGGTGAAGGGAAGAGTGAGGAAGATGTTCAGATACCAGATCAGTGCTCAAGTAAGGAAGGTCCTCGACTGTGACGCCGCAGCGGTTCTCCATTCCGCACATACGCGGCGAAGCATCGAGCGCAGCTCACGAACCTGACCTTGGGCGACGCGCCAGGCTCTTCGTCCTGATCAGCAAGGAAACTGTAGCCTTCCAGAGCCTATCTCATGTGAATCCCGTACTCGCTGTTCTTTTGAGTAGGCGATCGAGTAGTTTCTCACGCTTATCACATGCGATTTGAACGTGAATGGAGGTGTGAGAACAGCAAAAAAAGTAGCAAAAGTCGCGTCGTCGGTATAACGCCGGAAATCGCCGAAACCATCCCACGTGGTGGTCGTTGCACCGAGCGTTAGCTATACGGTCAGAAAAGCCTAGGACAGTCTATACAGCAGCTCAGACAGGTCATCATGGACGCTGGTTACGGTCAGTGAAAGAAGCTCGTGGCGAGTGAGACATGATGGACGGCTGACCTGTAGCAGACACGCTGGACGCAGCGCCAGCTGCCTATACCAACGGTCGAGCTGATGATGGTGAGTTTGTTGAACCACTCCTGTGCCGCGCGTGCTGATGTAGCGCAGACCGGTCACACCGGAGTCATCGAGATCGTGAAAGCTCAGGACGAGATAGAGACAGGGATCGAGATCGCGAGAGGCGCCATGGAAGTGGACGAGATGAACGAGACGATCGTAGGGAGCGTCATAGCGAACGGGATTACCGAGACCGCGACAGGGATAGGGAACGTTACGACCGAGACTCACGGGGCGGAGGAAGAGGAGGGTACGATGATGATCGAGAACGCAGTGATCGTCGCCGAAGAAGGGAGGATGATGGGATGGACCCTTCGATGGGCGGACATCGTGACCGTCGACCGAGACATGATGAGGAACCGTACGCCCAGCCTATGAGGCAGTACTCGCCCCCTCCACGACGGGACGATCGTATGGATAGAGGACCTCCTGGACCACCAGGTGGGATGGGAGGTGAATGGAGACCCAGGGACAGGGGCTACGGTGGACCGCCTCGTGGAGGGGGAGGGGGAGCATATGATCGTGGAGGTGACAGGGGAATGGGAGGTGGACGTGGTGGACCGCCAAGGGGCAGAACACCGCCTAGAAGTCCTACACCCGAGGGCGCTGTGCCGCTAGAGGAGAGGAAAGTCGAGCGATCACTGTGGGATACCCGTCCTGCCCAATTCGAGGGTATTGGTGCCATGGCAGCCAAGATGACCGGTGAGCTTTCTTGGTCCGTTTGTAAAATGGTGCACAAGCTGATCGTTCAGGCATGTTTACCTACGGTCCCGGTCGAATACCTCCTCCCGCCCATCTGGGTGTCCCCGAGCAGTTGATTGTCGGCTCGTTCCCTCCTTCGGGCGGCACTGTCCAACCCCTCTCTTCCATCCGCCAGGCAAAGAGGCTGTACATTGGCGGCTTCACCGAGGCAATGAAGGACGAGGACTTGCTCAAATTCTTCAACGACTTGATGAAGGATAAGGAGCTGGCCAACAAGGAAGAACCAGGAGAGCCCATCACCGAGGCATCCGTCAATGCCGAAAAGGCATTCGCTTTTCTCGAGGTGAGTCATCATCCCTGCGCTTTCATGTATGTAGCTGATGAGGCCGCAGTTCCGAACAGCCGAGGAGGCCACCGCTGCTATGGCATTAGATGGTGTTGTCTGGGAAGGTACACCCCTGCGAGTCCGTCGCCCTAAGGACTACATCGGTATCGACCCGGCTCTTGGCGGTTCTCTACCTGGTATGGTCGGTACCAACGTCGCCGACACGCCCAACAAGTTGTTCATCGGTGGACTGCCGACGTACCTCAACGACGAGCAGATCATGGAACTGCTCAAAAGTTTCGGAGAGCTCAAGAGCTTCAACCTGGTTAAGGAAGGTACCGCGAGCGGAGGTGGATCGAAGGTAAGTCAACTGCAGCCTGTTGGACCCGGTACTTGTGAACTGACTTGTCATAGGGCTTTGCGTTCGCCGAGTACATCGATACGCCTACAACCGACTTGGCCATCGCCGGACTGCACAATTTCCAGCTCGGTGACAAGACCCTTATCGTGCAGCGTGCTCAGATGGGTCGAAACACTGGTATCCCCGACGAAGTCCTTGGATCAGTCGGATACCTCTCAGGCGGTAAGCTCATCATTACAGTCGTTTTGGGCTGCTAAGCTGACCGATCGTAGCCGGCAACCTTCTCGATAATGCCTTCTCCGACAACGCTCCTACATCCCGTGTCATGCTTCTGCTCAACATGGTCACCCCGGACGAACTTTACGACGACCAAGACTACTCCGAAATCCTCGAGGATATCCAAGAGGAATGCGGCAAGTACGGCGAGATCGAAGGCGTGCGTGTACCACGTCCGATAGCCATGCCGAAAGTCTGGATGCCACAGGACGAGATGTATCGAACAAAGGAGAATAACCGGAAGAAGGACGAGGAGGCCGGAGTGGGTAGGGTTTATGTCATGTACAAGGAAGTGGAGAGTACCGGAAAAGCCATGAAGGCTATCGGAGGCAGGCAATTTGCCGGAAGGACCATCTTAGTCGCATCCGTCGCCGAGGTAAGCAATCACTCCCCGAGGTGATTATGGCCTTCTATATGCTTACGGGAAACAGGAAGAGTTCCAGGGCGGACCTGCTCCACCTCCCCCTCCCCCACCTATCGAAGGCGCACCTGATGGCGAGCAGCCAAAGGCTGAGCCTGAGGAGCAACCTCCTCCCCCTCCTCCACCTGTGCAAAACATCGACGAGGCAGCGGCCGATGCGCTCAAGGATATCATTGGTTAGGCGATGATCGCAGCCAGACATGATAAGGTGAAGTACCGAAAAGTAAAATGCTAGTCTTTCTAGGATGTTCACCTCGGGCAAAGTCCTGTAGCTGAACGAAGAGAAGGGAGATATCCATATGCATGTTCTATATCAAGACAGTCTAGTGATGGGTACCATGCAAAAGGAAAATCTATGACTCGAGCGCGAGGAGAGCAGGCGACACGACTACTCCTTGTCGGCTCCGAGGTATCCGTTGGCGGGGACGTGAACCTCTGTGGCAGGGATCGACTCGTCCTCAGCCTCTTCCTCCGAGATCAACCTCTCCGCCTCGAGAGCGGCCATACATCCCGATCCGGCCGAGGTGATGGCTTGTCGGTACTTCTTGTCCTGGACATCACCAGCGGCGAAAACACCCTTGACCGAAGTTTGGGCGGTACCAGGGATCGTACGGACGTAGCCGTCGGCGTCGACCATGATTTGGGATTTGATAAGGGAGGTGGCGGGCTCGTGTCCTGCCAAGTCAGTCAAGTGCCGGCTAGTGAACACAAAAAGACAACTCACCGATAGCGTAGAAGAGACCGTTGACCTGCAGGTCCTTCTCCTCACCGGACTTGACGTCCTTGATCGTGAGGGATTGCAATAGGTCACCGTCTCCCTTGCACTCGGTAGCGACGGTCTGAGATGTCAACAGCTGCCCAAATACTCTGAGACACCGCTGACTCACGTTCCACAAGACGGTGACCTTGGGGTGAGAGGTCAAACGCTTGGCCATGATCTTGCTCGCTCGCAGCTCGTTTCTGCGGACGAGGACGTAGACGTGCGATGCGTACTTGGTCAAATCTAGCCACATCAGCTTGGCTTGGTCTCGAACAGAGAGCAATAGCTTACAAGTGGCCTCCTCAGCAGCACTGTCACCGCCACCAATGACCGCCAAAGGCTTGTTTCGGAAAATGGGAACGGCACCATCACAGACGGCACATGCCGAGATACCAGACTGCCAGTAGACGTCTTCTCCGGGTAGGAACAGACGCTTGGCAGAAGCACCCGTTGCGAGAATGATACTGGCCTCGTCAGCTGACACAAACGAGCAGATGCCAAGAACGCGCAAGATAAGGCTTACGTGTCAGCAGTCATGAAGTCGCCTTCCTCCTCCTCGCCTTCGGTCCAGTACTTGAACGGACGTTGCGTCAAGTCAACACGGGCGATAGTCTCGGTGATGATGTTGGTGCCGAATCGGGCGCTATCAAGTTCAGCGGGCACCTTGGCCAACCTGACGAAGCTCGCTTACCTCTGAGCTCGGAACTTGTCCATCATCTCTGATCCAGTGACACCTTCGGGGAAACCAGGGAAGTTCTCGACCTGGCACGATGAGTTCTGGCACTTGATTGAAGCGTCACGATATGCTCACATCGGTCGTGGTGGTCAGCTGACCTCCAGGAGCGAATCTGCGTAATAAGCATCCACAATCTCCTTTGCACACCCAAGACCAGGCTCACCCGTTGGCCATCATACCCTGCATTGTCAGCTTATATTCCGAAGAGACGGACTGGCTAGCTCACCTCATACATGACGGGCGCCAGGTTGGCTCGAGCCAAGTAGATAGCAGCGGTGTGTCCGGCCGGTCCTGATCCAATGATGACGACCTGCGAGTGCATCTTCTTGCTCTTCTCGCCTCCCGCCTTGGGCTCATTGACGACGACTTCTCCGTACATCGTGTTCATTCTGTTATTCTGATCTAGTGTGATAGAAGCGAGAGGTAGTGGTGCTTGACGCGATGTAGAAGGTGGTGGTGGTTGAGTGTGGACTGAACGGCGTGCGACCGGTGTACGCAATTGGAGTCCTCGAGTTGGGGCGATGAACGAGCGAGGTCTGCGTAAAGCTGAAGAGAGTGTTCTAGTCGAGATTGACAGAGACACTTTGCCTAGCTGTTTTATGATGATACAGAAGTCTTTGGAAAGTATTGTATATGTCTGTTCGTCTACGTTGGTATCCGATTTATCGGGGATTCGTTTGTTTCAATTGCCGTCGGCCGACCTTACTGGATTTCTGGGCTTGGCTTTAGAAAACGCTTATCAATGCAATATTGATTACTAATCACAAATTACTAATAGAAATCTGAACTCAAAGTGCCACTTTAACTCAATTACCGAACACATGGTCCACCCCTCGCAAGCTGGCCATTGTTGATGCGACCTTCCTCACTGTCGCTCACATCACGAGGCCCGCTTCTTCCCTGTTCACGATCCGAATCTACGCGCGATGTACGCGCATCGACCACCCACAGCACCTCCGACTCCCGACAACGACCTCGCTAGCAGCTGGGGAGGAGGTCATCATTTCCAGCAGCAACATCAACCGTCTGGACCCCTCCCCCCACACATGTACGACCGTTCACGTTATGCCGCTTCGGCAGCGCAGTATCAACAACCACCTCCTCAGCAGCAACAGGGGCAGTACCCCGGCGCGGGAGACCATTTGATGCCACCGGGTTCCGGAGTCAGGGGGCACACGCCCAATTCCGCCAGCGGAGGCGGAGGAGGTAGCATAGGAGCGCCATTACTGCTCAATAACCTCGCTCAACACCTCAACAACCCCCCTGCCCCAGCTGGTCCGCATGGTATGGGAGGTGGATACCCTGGTGCGACGCAGAACCAACCTGGAGGAAAATTGCTTTTGATGCCAGGAGGAGGTCAGCCACCAGCGGGAAGCGAGGAAGAGAAGATCTACATCCTCATCACGGAATTGCTCGACGCGGACACGAGAGAAGCGGCGTTGCTCGAGCTCAGCAAAAAGAGGGAGATGTACGAGGACTTGGCACTGGTGCTCTGGGGCGGCTTTGGTGAGTAGGCACTCCTTTAGTGGGCGATGAGACGATTCTAACTTTTCGTCAGGCGTCATGTCCGCCTTGCTACTCGAGATTGTTAACGTCTACCCGGCTTTGGCACCGGCTTCGCTATCTGCACACGCATCAAATCGAGTCTGTAACGCTCTTGCATTGCTACAATGCGTTGCAAGTCATGCAGAGACCCGCTCTCTCTTCCTGAATGGTCAGCAGTCTTGAACACTCATCTTGTGATCCAGCTAAACCGTAACCTAGCTCACATCCCTCTCTTCCTTTATCCCTTCCTGAATACAACATCCAAGACCCGACCGTTCGAGTATCTCCGTCTGACCTCACTCGGCGTGATTGGCGCCCTGGTCAAGCAGAACGAAAATTCGGACGTCATTAACTTCCTCTTGTCGACCGAAATCATTCCCCTTTGTCTACGCATTATGGAGACTGGATCGGAACTGTCTAAGACGGTCGCCATCTTCATTGTCCAGAAGATCCTCCTCGACGACCTCGGTCTTCAATACATTTGTCAGACGTACGAGCGATTCTACGCTGTCGGAACGGTGCTATCAAATATGGTCAACACGCTGGCCGAGACTCAGGCCGTCAGGCTTCTCAAACATGTCGTCAGGTGTTACCTCAGGATGAGCGACAACCCCCGGTGAGTAAGCTGTCGCGCCTCCTCCAACAAGCTCGGGAGAAAGTAAGCTGACAGAAATCAGAGCTCGAGAGGCTCTTCGAGCATGCCTGCCCGAAGCTCTCAGGGACAACACCTTCTCGGCTTTGCTCCGAGGCGACATCGTCACGAAAAAATGTCTCGCCAGCCTGGTCGGCAATCTCGACAGAAGTGAGCAGTAGAACCATCCAGGAAACGTCGACAACAACGCCAATTATCCAACAAGCAATCGCTATCCACCGGCCACGTCAACCGCATCATCCAAACCACCGATTAGATGAAAAGCATCTTCATGTTCCATCCCTTTTTTGGCATCAGCATTGTAGTTATCCTCAGGCTGTTCTGTTTTCGTGTATGTCTATCTCATGTATAAGAATGTACGCAGGAGAGTCGGTAGAGGTTCGGGTAAAGGTGGCCGAGGATGCCGAGAGTAACCTCCACCTTATCTGCGATGACCGAAGCTATAACTGGATCGACCAGGGGGGATATAGCAAGTAATGACACTGCAATGACTGGTCATGAGCCAGCCTATGCCCATCACAATCATGTGCGCCAGTCTTCGAGAAGTGGAGATGGAGGATGTCTCTGGGATGATGAGTGACAGCGCATCCCTGTCGAGTAATGGGACGAGTCCACCATCAAGCCTACTCTTATCGCCCGCCTCGCCGCAAGACCAGTCGCCCTTACTCTCCATTCCACCAGAGGTATGTCACTGCCTGCAATGAGCTCGAGAGTCGATAACTGACTAAAGATGCAGATCATGCACAAAGTTTTGGCGTTCTCCGAGGACGCCTCGTCGATCGCCCCGGCTGCATCAAGCTGCAAGGTGCTGCGCAAGTTCATCTACGAAAACCCCGATCAGGCTCTATGGCGCGACCTCTTCCTCAGCCGATATGACCATCCGTGCGAAGCGGCATCTTCCCTCGAGCCTCGCCAGGTCGACTGGAAGAGCGAGGTGCAAGACCGGGAATTCACCATGAGGGTCTTTCGTGAATGGACAGAGGACAAGTACCCACTTCTGGTAGGTGCACCTCGTCCGACGGACGGCATGATCGTCATGATCAATGCTGATCAGCCAGGCAAAACATGTCGATCGTATCGTCTCGACATTACTGCAAATGTACCTCGACCTACCCGCCGATGGCGAGACGCTGAACTCGGTGCTACTCGAGATGGCTCTCCGCTCGCCGGCTTTCGCTCACATCTTCAATAATCATTCGAATCAATCTGTCAAACCCCTCCTTCGACCCCTAAGAGGTCAGCCCGGGAACCGCAATCGCCGTGCCCAGCGAGAAGTCCTCAACCCCGACTTGATGCGATTGCACGTCCTGCTCCCTCCGACTTTTGATGAAGAGGACGCGGTGGATCGGCAGATGAGAGGCTGGTTCAGAGAGCTGGTGTATACGGGCAACAATTACGGAGAAGATAATGATTGGGGACCTTTCAGACCGGACGGCACTGTGGATTGGAGCTTGGTAGATGCCATTGGGTCTGTCATGAGTGAGTACCGCCTTTGGCACAACTGTTGACGCCGCCTCTGACGATGTCAAGTGGGCAACTCGAGAGACGTTCTGGCCATGGGCGAGGACGCTTGGCATATGGCTGTGCGGCCACTCTCGTACGGTCTGGAAGCTGTGCGTGGGAAAGGATTTCGAAGTCTGAAGCCGCCCGAGCTGGAACCCGGCCAAGTATGGGACTGGGCCGGCGTTGAAGGGGAGTGGTGCGGGTCGTATGCCTTCTTGGAGTGATTTCACATCACTCGCCTCAAGCTAGCGTCCGAGCTCATGTCTCTAGCTATACCGATTGGATCTCACTCAACGAGCCTCGCTTGCTCGTTTTGCATCGCCGCATGAACACGCTCGACCTCGCTCGGTACGCCGAGGCAGTAGGCGATATCATGCGTCTAGACCTCAAGATTGATCGCCCGTCCGACCGAAGATCGCCAGAAGAGCTAGACATGCCCGAGATCGAAACCGGTCTGCCTACTTCCAACCTCTTACCACCGATCAGGTTCCGAGGATCCTCTCATCCTCGTTCGGCGCCTACACCTTTTCCAGCTGCCAACTCGTCTTTCGTCAGAGGGGTGGTGCAATTGACGGCGGACGATCCGCCTCAAATCCGCTGGACTCTGATTATCCGGTATGGCGGAGAAGACCGGTGGCGCCTAGAGTGTGTACAGGTCGGCGGGCGTGGTAGCCGTAGAGGCTTCTTTGGCGTGAGTGTCGCGTGTTCGTCTTCTGGAATAATACTAGAGTAAGCTGACAAGTGTCTAGACTTGGACCGACGCTCAGAGAGAAGAGCATTCGCCTTGTGGACCCGTCTGGTACTGGCCAGTACTTGAGGAGAGCGAATGATGCTCCCGCCCTTGTTCTGCCCCTTTTTCGTTGTATCGATCGTGATGCTTGTTGCATGTGTGTATGTTACATGTATGCTTGTGCTCTTCTGCTGTGATCCCGCCGGCTTGCGAGTGGTATGATCATGAATGATCCAGCAGACACTGGTTCAGAAGACTGCCACTGGGTGCTCACTGTGAATTGCTCCCGTAAGTCGGCCGTCGAAATTTGAGCGTCGCTCAACGTTCGACGTCTTCATTCTCCTCCTATCACTGGGGTTTCGACACTTGCCCATAGTCAACATGTGAGTGTTTCGGATCTTTTACCCCCTCATATACCCCATACGATGAGTTTAGCTCGACTTTTGCACGTCAGAACGACGGGAAGAGATGTCTTTCGAGACCCTCTTCTCGGAGGCGTTCAATTTCGCATTTCTGACTTTCCCTTCCTCCCCCGTTCAGCAATAATCTCGATCACTTGACAATAGCTGACGGGAATAGATGCATCATCAATGCAGCCTTCTGCCATCCGAATGATGCCGACTCACTCCAGTCGTCGTTCGTCTGAGCGCTCAGTATCCTGATTCACCTCCCCTCCCCAAATCACACCCCGCTTCCAGTCCCTCACCATGCGGAAGCGACTTTTTCGTCTTCAATGCTACGGATGAGGTTTGGGTCACCAAGATCCAGAAGCGTAGATAGATCTCTTCTTCGGATGGACGTCTTGACTGGGCATGTCCTCGTTCGTCATTGCCTCCACTGAATGTGGGACTAATCAGTCTTGTCGACATACTTGTCAATCAGTTGTAGCTTCTCCTTTCAGCCAATATGTATCCATATCTTGACGCTACCGTCCATGACCTGCTGCATGCTTGTCTCCTACATATCTCGGCTGAGGTAATCGATCTTGCTCATCATTAGTCCCGGGACAGGCACGTGACCATACCGAATCAAGTTCGGCTTGAAATGTTGGAATTCTGGTCCCATTTCGCCTTTGTATCACTTGCACATCGTCTTCGCAACACTCCGACATGATCGTAGGGAAGATAATCGAGAGGTCCGCGTCCACCTCGAGTCCGGCTGCACCCCCCAGACCGCCATCTGCTACTTCCTCTCAGGCGTTCCCACCAGCTCTCCATCGATCACAGCGTCCACAACCTACATCCCGCTTCAGCTCGGCCTTGCCCAAAGCTGGTGAATCGTCAAAGTCTGCGTCGCAAGCGTCTCCAAAACACCGACCGTATGATGAGCTCTCGGAGGTGGAGAAGATACGGCAGTCAGTCGATGAGGAGAACAGTAGACGTGTGGCCGAGATGAGTCAAGAGGAGAGGGAGGAAGAAGCGAGAGAGCTGAAGGAACGGTTCGGACCGGGTTTGGAGGACTTGATGCGGAGACGTCGGCAGAGGAGGCTTGGAGTTGAGCATGAACCTCCGGGACAATCGTCGCGACACACCGTGGCGAAGACATCGCCAACCTCGACCGACAGAGATCTTGGTGACGGAACGGACAACGAGGCTCGTGTGAAGGCTATGTCAGCGGAGGAACGGGAACAGGAGATAGCCGAGCTGGAGGAACGCTTCGGCTCCACTGTCATCGATGCTCTTCGCCAGCGAGCTTCAAGGAAATCAGCCAGATACACAGGACGTTCCGAGGCAGACAAACGTGAGTCCACAACTAAGGATTTTGGCTGATCTGACAGCGACTGCCGCCGACGACCCTCCGGAAGTACCAATAGACGACCTCAAAGCGAGATACTTTCCCGACCTACAGTCCGAACCGGAAAAGATGGCCTGGATGAAATCATCTCTTCCTACGACTTCGTCAGACAATACCGCACCGCGATTCGACCTATCGGGCCGTCAACTATCGTCCGCGGACGAGCGAGCTTTGCCGACAAATGTCGGGCTACACCATCATGGGTCATCGCCCGATTTGGCCGGCTACACCATCGACGAAATCTTGCACCTCTGCCAATCGACGGTCCCATCACAGCGAATTACCATGATGGGTGCACTTGCTGGACTGATCCGACAATACGTCTCGGACCAAGCCAGTCCAGAGGCCAAGCAGATCGTGACGGACAAAGGGCTATGCGAGCGAGGTGCCAACATGGCTGTTGGAGCTATCTTGCTCATGTCCAAATCGGCTGGTATCTTCCGAGCAGCGGTCGATCTGTTCTACGAGGCACTAGGTGGGAGCAGGTGGATTTGGATGGAGCACCACGACAATGTCACGCCTTTCGCGCCGACCGAACAATATCTCAGTCTCAGCGGCGTGACTTGGGAGGATGTCGTTCCGACGTTTGGCGAAATGCTTGCCACCGACGCTTCATCGCCTCGGACAACAACACAAATCTTACGTATACTGCGACGCCTGGCGGTCATGTCGGATGAGCACTGTGAACTCGTCACTCCCCTCTTGCCAGAGATGGTCAGATCGCATGTCGTACTTCGCCCCTGGCCGGCTACAGACAAATCGGTGCCGCCATCGACTGAAGTGTTGGCGCTCATGAGCGACATCATCGTCTCCTCCAGGCGGTGCGCGGCGGCACTAGTCAAACAAGGGATCATCGAGCCTCTCCTCAAGTTCCCGTTGACCCTCACGTGGGATGACAGTGCCCTCGGTCGCGAGCTTTCAAGCTTAGCCCTCAGCATCATAAACTCGATGGCTCGGTATGGTCTCGCGACATCGATCGCGAGAAGTGGAGCGGAGCCGCTCGACAGATTACGAGGATGGCTCGCTGAAACTACCGGAACGACTGTCGCCGTTAAGTACTTGCGCCTCCTGCGTACATGGACTGTCTGCGCGACCGACCCGCACAAGACGACACCCGAGCACGACTTGACATGGGCACAAGTATCAGCTATGGGCTGGACCGACGATGTGTTAGCATTGATTGGCCAATACGTGGAAGCAAAGAGGTGGAGAGAGCTGGAGGCGGCTCTCGACTACCTAGCTGCCTGGCTGGAGGGGTGCGAGATCAACGAAGTCGAACGAGGAGCGGAGCAGAAGCATACCATTCGAGAACAATTGCAGAAGCTGGACCTAGTCAAGACGATACTCTTGCACTCGCCGTCAGAGGAATCGTTGAACGTTTCCGCCACCACGACAGTGGCAAGACAAATCCTCCGCGTTCACTCGATTATTGGCGATCTGCTATCGCTCCCCGAAGTGGACCTCGCTGTGGACCGCTATCGAACCTCGAAGGATCCAGTACTGCGGTATTGGCTTTCGCGATGCTCGATCCGCCCTGACGATGCTGCCAGAATGTCGAACCTGTCTTTCGAGCTTGTGCGGGAGCTGCAACCCGGCGCGGAGCCACTTGCGCTTGATCGAGTGGACTCCATTCTGCGTGCGGACTACAGGGACCGCTCGTCTCACATGGACTCGCTGCCTTCGGACAAGCTAGAGATCTTGCGGCCCCTGCTGCACTATGCGGTGTTGCCGGACCTCACCAATGTAATCGGTCCGGACATCCCTCTGACAGACTATCTCAAGGCGACCTCGACTCTACGACCAAGTCAGATCGCCACGACAAGTGCTCAGCGAGGACCAGGTCTACCGCTTGGCAATGATTGGTTCTTCTCGCCCTTGAACGAGCTGCTTCATTCGGCCACCTCGGCGGCTCTCGCTCAGACACCACCCGATTGGGACCCCAAGGAGATCGACCTTGTCCGCGCCACCCTCATACTGGCTTCTATCGGCATATCGACCTTCACGCAGGTCGAAGACTGCCTGAATCGATCCGAGCTGCTTTTCAATTTGATGAAAGTCTTCATGCTCGAACACGGCCAGCAAACACCGACCAACCACTCCGAGACCGACCTGTTCCGGGATCCGACAATCTCAAGCCTGATCGCCCAGCTCATCTCTCTCACTACCGCCCGTCCTGCGCCTCACTCCTCATCGCTTGAGGTCGCTTGCAAGTCGTTTTTGGGATCTGAGACTCCCTTCTTCCAGTGGTACACCGATTTCGTCGCTTTGTACGAGGGCATCTCGTTCGGCGATCACGCTTTCACGCAATTGCTCATTCCACCTTTGGCAATGAATTACCCAGTCGACTTTCGCAGACTGTTCTGGGGCGAGCACACTGCCATTCTTCGAAGCATCAAGTTGGTTGACAGTGATATCCCGCTCGAAGACCCACGCGGACTGGACGCCTTCTTCGAGCCCGTCGAGACGGATCAAGGCGTGTTTGATGGAATGATACGGGCGGCCGGGCGTGGTTGGCTGAAGCCTTCGACCTTCCTGCATCAGGTGGCGGTGCATCACCTGGCATCCAACATTTGGAAAGAAGAGGAACAGCCTGACCAGAAGAGGCTTTTGGTCGGGGTCCTCAGCACCTGTCCTGACGCTTTTGTCAAGGAGGTGTTTGAACACAGGATCGGCCACGAGGTGGACCTGGCGAAGCGGAGGGACCAAGTTCAGAAGATGGCGGGGGACAGGGGGATTCAGCGTCTTGCCAAGCTAGGCTAGCCAGATGGACGGAATTGCACCGCAGACAAAGCTATGCATCCACGCTCCTAACACGCCACAGACTACATACCATATCCGGCCGTTACCCGTGGCTGCTGGCCGAGGTTGAGACCCCTACGTTCGTCTGTCGAGCTGACTGATGCGAGGGTTGTCCAACCACTCGGTGAGGCATGGAGATGTCAAGCACGAAGCGGCCTCGCGAAGATAGGCGACAACGTAAGGAACACGTCAAAGGATCCGTGATCTGTATACGCGTCATCCTGGAGCGACGCGCCACTTCACACCACCTCGTCGAGACCCGTCGACGAGTGCTGCACGGTGAGAGGAAGTCTGGGAAACAGTCACAGGAACAACATACTTTGCACTTCAGACTGCTCTTGTCGTGCCTCGTTCTGCAGGACTAATCGCTTGAGCTGCTGCCTCTCGGCGGCGCTTTGCTGCTGATATGCCTGGAGGTTGACGGCAATATTCGAATCCATCGGAATGTCCAACGCTCGCATCTGTGGCATGATCAATGACCACCCACATCTTATCGCTTCAGGAGGTGTACTGACCTGTGGCCTGTTACCCTTCTTCGACAACAGGGTGAAGTTCATCCTGCCCTCAGCTGCTTCTCGCTCTTCCCGCTTTCTGATATGCGGGATAGCAGTGTCAAACACAGGAGGTGCAGCACGCCTGGTATCACCGCGTCTAGCGTCGGTGGTATCGGCCATCATCTTGGCGAATTCTCGATCAAAGTCGGCATCTGCCTCTTCATCCACCTCGTCTCGCTTTGGATCGCCGCGGATGAGGACCACATCCTCGTCGTCCTGATCCGCGTCAAAGTGGTCGGACGTCGGCTCGAGTATCTGCACATATTCAGCCATCTTGCTGCTTCCTTCGACTGATGACCGCTCACCTCTTCCTCGTCATCATCGATCCTTCCGTGATCACCTCGAGCTTCCTGAGGACCTTCGTCGTCGGACTCGCCGTCATCCGCAAGCTCGCCAGCCTCATGCTGCGAAGCCAAAAGCTCATCGGTCGCAGCTGCAGCTTGAGCAAATGTCTTTAGGCGGGGCGACTTGGGTCGAAGAGCCTACACCAAGGTCAGTGCTTCTCACTGGTGAACAGACGACCGGCTAACCTCGAGTGTGTCATTCAGCATGAACTCGACGTCCATCGGGATCTCAGTCTTGCAGACGACGTAAAGCTGGGACAGTCAGTCTCGTGCGTTTCTACTGGAGCTTAGGACCGCACAGCATACCTGGAAGATGACCAAGAACGAGTCTAGTTTGCGCTTCAGAGAACCGCGATCGAAGCACGCGCCACAAGTGTCGAGCAAAGTGCAGACCAGTCGAACTCGGAAGAAGTCGTTCACAGCGTCGATCGGACTCTCGCGTCCTGGTACCGGTAGGCCTTGAGCTGCCAAGGTCAGGTCCGTGAGGACTTCGGTTTTCGATATGGTGCGAGACTCACGGTATCCAAACGAGATCAAAGACCAAAGAGTGTCAAAGATGACTGACGCGCTGACAGCGCGGTACATATACAGCTCGCCAAGGTACTTAATACTGGCGATTCGTCTTTGATTAAATTTGAAGATGTTTTCCTAGGGAATAAGCAGAGGGACAATGCACGAGCATTTGCGTAAATTTACCTCCATGCCGATCCTGATGTCCTCGACGACCTGATCAATCACCGCGACCCCAAAGTCGGGGTGATAGCGTTGCAGATCGTAGACTAGGCCAGCAGCTAGACCGATGTTGCCGTACTTGATTTCCCAGATCTCCGAGAATGTTTTCACCAGATACTCGTAGATCTATACACTCAGTACTATGGTGCGCATGCAGCATGGAAAGACTCACCTCAGGATCCTCCCAGTGCAGCTTCCGGATATACTTGAGCACCTTATCCAAGGTTCGCTTGACTAGTACATTGTGCACAAGATGCTGAATCCAGCTTTGCATCGGCGGCAGCTCGACCACCTCCCTCTTCACCCGCTCGGGAGGATTGCACTGATGATCAGTCCCACCGTTGAACAGAGCTACCTTCAAGTATCGTGCTCACAGTGTAGAAGGCGTTCTCAAGCATGATCAGATGCCGCTGATCCAGATGAGAATTGCCTTGCTTCCGCCTCATCAACTCGACCATGCTCTTTGCCGTCACCGCCGTGCCCTCGTAGCGCAACAAGAACCGTCCACATGTCTCGAGCAGATTTGAGATGTTCTCGATGTTGGACTTGAAGTCGTCGAGGAAGACTTTGAGAACATGGAGAATGGTGTAAGGTTTGGCGACTTTGAATTTGGCCAACTCGCCATAGAAGCGAACATTCTGCCCAGTCAGCGAGGGCACTCCTCGACAACCGTGCTGAGGGCTCTGTGCGGTGCGCACCTTGAGACGAGTCGAATCCAGCTCCTTGACCAACTTCTTCCGCTGAAGGTAGCGGAGCTCATCATCAAGCAACTCGATGACTCCAGCTCCGACGTCAGGCATGTATTGGCTCAAGGTAGCAATGAGGCGAGCATAGTGAGGGAGCAAGTCGGTCCTATTCTTTGGCACATCCCCCAGAAACTACCCTGTCAGCTATATGTCAAACATTGCGACAATGAGCCTACCTTAATCAAGCGCTTCCTTGCTGCCTTTGAGTTCAGGAAAGCGAATTCCAAAGCCAACTTGTCAACCATTTCTCGGTTGCTTGCCTCGGGCAGTGTGGCAAAGAGAGCCGACAGTCGCGCAGCAGGTCCCGACTGGATACCATCGTCCTCGCCGACGGCCGCTTGCGTGGCAGCAGGCTTTTCGTCTTCCAGCTCCAGAGCCGGCTTGGTGGGCGAGATCGCCGCGCTGTGGCCCTCGGTCGACGTGTTTCTCGACATTTGCGCCCCGTTTGACGGTACCAAGTCTTCGCTGACTTCGTTCTCGGCGAGGTGCATCGCCTCCAGCTCCTTTTGCAACTGCTCCTGCTGCAATCGATTGTCGACTTCAGCTTCCTCCGGTTTGCTTTCTTCGGCTTCTCCATTGACCTGCTCGGCCTCCGCCTTTGCCTTGGGTTCCTTGAGTCCCAGCAGACTGGCTGGGACCTGTTCCTTCAGATCGATCAATTCCTCGTAGAAACGCTTTTCCTCTTCATCATCCCATATTCCGCCTGGCACCGGTCCATCATCGCGAACCTGGAACGAAGATCCGGAGTCGACAATCTGGAGACCCGATTTCGACAGAGTGGCTGCGGTCGGTAGCACGGGTGCGTCAAGACTCAAGAGGTCCGCAAAAGTTTGCACGCCGGTGGTGAGTCGCTCGACAGCCTTGGTCATCTTCTCGTAGGCATGCTGACGGTCTTCGAAGATCTCGCCCGATTTGATGTAGGCCTCGTGATTCCTCTTGTCTTGCTCGAGTAATCTCTGGTGAATGTCAGCATTCTGAGAAGAGGCTCCAAGACCAGTGAGAAATGCTCACCAATTGTCCTTTCACCAGAGTCTTGCTGGCCGCAGTGAAGTATCCGACAAACAGGTCCTTAAACTCCTGCTGCACGCCAGGCGGGACTAGCTCCTCCACGCCCTCCGGTAATCCTGTATCTGACGGATCCCCGTTGACCTCCTGGCCCGCCTGTCCATTCTCTTTCGATGGCTGGCTCGTTTGTCCGAGGTAGGCGCGATTGAAATGCTTCAAGAACGTTGACAAGAGTGGCAAGTTGGCATACTGGGCATCCCCAGTCATCTGTGCAGGTCAGTCGTCGTCAACAGAGTCTCAGCGTGGAAATGGCTCACGAGTGCTTTGAGCACTTTCTGAACCTGGAGACCGCCTCGTGCAGCACCTTCTGCCCAAGCCCCGACCAAGGCTAGTTCCGCCACAATCCTCAGAACTGGTCGTTGCCGACTCAACCGCTCTTTCTCCTCCCTGTCTCTGTCTTTCTCATCTTTTCCGGTGGATTGCGTAGGACCTTGGCTCAAGACAGCCAGCAATGGTGGAAGCAAGAGTGGCAAGAAGTCCGGGGTGAGACGCGAATGAAGCTGGACGATGATCTGGTCGGGTCAGCTCCAAGGTACATTTTTGGCAGAACTTCCGGATGCACTGACATCGACTGCCGCTTCAGGATCTCCCTTCCCCTTGCAAGCACCCTCTACTACAGCAGCAACGATCTCCTCGAGGTACTTCGTCAATGTCAACCCATCGATGTCCTTTTGAAGGCCATCGGGAGGTGAGATGAGCAAATTCGTCTTGAGCTTGTTGAGCAGGGTCGTATGCTTCTTGAGCGATGAGTCGAGATTCCCAGATGGACCTGAACACCATATATCAGCGGCGGTCCGCGCAGTGTGTCGAACGGCCACTCACGTTTCGCCTCTTCTACCCAATACCGAGTGACAGTTTCGCGAAGCGCACTGCGCCTTGAATACTTGGCGACGTAGTCGGCAGTCGACATCCTGTCGGCACGATCGACCGTTTGGCTCACTGACTCGAGTGGATAAGGTCTAGCATCCGTCTCTGACGTTGAGATGTGACCCAGGTAAACCTTTCGTTGTCGCTGTTGAAGCTGTCTCTTTCGTCATTTGGTTTGTTGCTCCTTTCATGTTTCAAGTTCCGGCGGAAAAGCCACGTGACATCCGACGCGGCTTTGGACGCGTTTGATTTTCCTGCTCATGTCATGTCCAGACGTGATCCCGTCGTGTGATCGTGACAGTGCACTCCTCACACCATGGATTACATCAGGACAGCTGCTGGCTCGGAGAAATCGGATCAGTCCTATAAGTGAGCAATGTCGTATTACCTGGGATTCACTTGACTGATGGTCAGAGCGACGAGTTCCAAGCCGAATTGGTACTTGACCCCACTTCCGCTCTTACAAGTCCGGCCCGACTACACGCCACCTGCCGCCTCAGGCGTCCGGACTCTGGGGTCATGCTGTCTCTCGGCGATCTCTCAGCAGCTCGATCAATACTCCTTATCATCCTTCTCGACCCTCCCGCCGCACTTGATACGGCGAATCTTGCAACGCGCCCGGGCGGACCGGAATTACGATGCAGACATGTACGAGCAGATCAACACGCATCCGGACGAGACTACGATATGGGCAATCCAGTCAATGTATCTGCCGAGCGATACGAACGATCATCTGCTTGGCCTGCCGAGTGCCCATCTGCTGCAACACATGTACGAGCATCCTCTCACCACCTTACCAACACTTCACACCCAGCCGAAACAGTATCGCTTCTTGACCACGCTCAAGCTGGACGTCTCGGACGGCATGATCGACGACCGGAACATCATCAACCTCAAATGGTGCACACACCTCACAGCGCTATGGACGACAAGCTGCAACATCACAGATTACGGGATCACGCTTTTGGCGTCGGCGCTGGAACTACCGGGTCAGAAGGGAATGTGCAGACTGCGGGCGTGGTCAGTGGCTCGATGTAGGGGCATTACAGATAAAGCGATGAAGCCCTTCGCACGCTTCCCGGGCTTGGTCATGCTTGGTGCGTATATCTTCCACTCTAATGATGTAGTGGATCATATGCTGACCCTTGACAGATCTGCGTGAGACGTCATGTACTAGCGTGGCCATGGATATCTTCAATCGTCAGTCAGCCGCGGTCTTCGGTCATCCCGGCTTCCAGCCTTGTACGGAGGGCTTGATGGATCTCTTTGCGATCTACAAGCCACCATCGGAAGTTCTCAATTACCTCTGTTCGACCCTTCTTCGCATACCAGATTTCACGGCACTGCACATAGTGCCTACGTCTCGGCAGATCTCACCTCATCACACGCCTTTCCCCGCCCCTGAAGTCACAGAGAGGCCGGCCCGTTCAGCATACTCCTCGACACACGCATATCGCGCGGATGGTATTGGCGCTATTTACGGGCAGGGGGTCCGCAATATCGCTGATTCGGCGCAATCTCTGCGACGTGCCGTCAATAACCTCCCGACCGTCTGGCAGATGCAGAGCGACAGAGCCAACGGCATCGAGCGGAAACGGGTACTATCAGACTGGGACGGAGATGGGAACGTCAGGCGTGTGAGACAGTCGTCGCAGTGGGATGACGAGGACAAGCCGAAACCGAAATACTTCAAGATCGAGAAACGGCGTAAGAAGAAGGAGCCGGAAATCAAGGGCGACCCGAAGTTGATGCTGGTCCGCATGCTCGATGATGGATGGGAACAGATGACATGGCGCACAAATACTGTGACTACGACTCCAAGTCAGACCGCTGGACCGTCCGCTGCGAAGATCCGAATTGCTACCAATCGAGCTCGCACAGACGACTTTGTCACTATGTCAGCTCGTACGCCGTCTGGTCCGTTCCGACCGACCGCCTCTTCGTCGCCCATGTCCTCGTCACCCATGCCCTCGTCTCCACCCGAGCCACCCACATCGAAACCTACTCGATCATCGCTGAACCCCTTTCGGACATCATCCTCAGCACCAATATCAGGTATACGTCCACTCAAAGTCAGTTCGAGCCAGCTCAGCCAGCCATCGGCTGTGGATCAAGGCTTCACCGGTAGCAGTCAGAGGAAGCAACGATTCGGAGGAGCAGAGAATGCCGAACGGAAACGCGCTGGAATGCGTATGTTTACAGTCAAACGATGATGCATTTGTAAGCTGTCAAGCGTAATGTACAAAAGAGTGTGTGTCAGACCGGTGCATCAATCAAGCGACCGCACCGGGGACTTCCTGGACTTGTTCTTCGGCAGGTCGCCATCTCCACCTGAGGCGAATCAGCGGCGCCTGTGAATGTCGTCAGACTGGTGTTGCTTGGCGGAATGATGACGACGAGACTTGGAAAAGGTGAACTTACTGGTAAGGAGCGGTGTAGTCCTGTCCCGTAGCGGTAGAAGTGAAAGCCTCGCCCTGAGTCTCAGGCTCGTCGGAAGAGGAAGAGTCATCGTCATCGCTAACGTCGGGACCGTTGTAGGACTCGGTCGAGGCGGAGGTAGCGGAGGAAGAAGAAGGATTGGCGGGATCGTATGAGGACTGGGTGGGAGTGACAGGGTAGCCCTGAGCTTCACCGTTGGGACCGGTCGAAGCGGAGGCAGAGGCAGGGGTTGTAGCTTCGGGCCAGGCGGCGGAGGAAGAGGCAGAGGCGGAAGGAGTACCGCTCTGCATGGGGGCGTCACTGCTCATGGCCTGAGCGCCGAAGTTCTCCTGCGTTGGCGCACTCGACTCAAACGACGAAGCACCGGGTGAGGTGGATCCCATGTCGGACTGAGCGGAGGGGTTGGCGGGAGTGAAGATGAGCGTGACGTTGGAGGGCGAGGTAGATCCGCCGGAAGGACCTGGTCCAGCAGCGGAGCTAGAGGCGGAAGACGACATGGCGGCAGACATGGTAGGCTCGGCAGCGGCTGCGGCACCCATCGAAGAACCAGTAGCGGAAGCAGACGGTGTCATGCTCGGCAATTCGGGAATGCTGGAAGTCATAGAAGGCATGGCGGAGGATTCGGTACCACCCATCGCTCCGGCACTCGGGGCCGTCATCGAGCCAGACGAGGTGGAGCGGATACTAGCAGATCCGGTTTCGCTCGGCATACCAGTAGCACTAAACGGCATGATCTCGTCGATGCTCATCTGCGGGTCGGAATCGGCGGTGTCATCGTCATCTTCGACAGTATCGGCCATAGCGTTGAGCAAAGACTCGGAAGCGGGAGCGGGTTTCCAGTCGGGGTGAATGACACCTGTATCAGCGTAGTACAGGAATGTCTGACTCTGATGGGCGTTGTTCTCGGCTGTGCATGGCATGACCGACATCGGAGCAGGAGCGGTAGGAGCAGGGTCGAAAGTGGCGCAGTAAGGCTCGACCTTGGCCGAGGCGGGAACGAAAATTGGAACTTTGAGATTGACAGAGATGGGCGAGCCGCTCTCGCTGCCACTCATTGCAGTCGAAGCGGATGTCGTCTCGTTGATGGGAACGAGGTAGACTTGAGTCCGGATGTTGTTGGAAGCGTTCAATACAAAGTCGGAGCCTGCATCGGTGCCGTTCGAAGTGGACAGAACGAGCGAAGCGATACGCTGAGCGGTTGTCGAGTTGAACATGGGACTGGTGACGTCGATGTAGCCGGGAGCCCCCTGCATCTCCACATCACGCTTGGTGTGAACGACCACCACGTCATCATCGTCACATCGACCGTGTCGGCAGTGTCGGTGGTGACCGTGTCCGTGATGACTGTGGTGTCGCTTGTAGAGAGGTGCAAGATTCTCCTCTTCGTCCTCGGGCTCACTACGAGGTATGATCTTGACCCCATCACGAGAGTGACCTGACTCGATGTAGATCGGTCGACCATGTCGGTGGTGTCGGTGACCTTCCTCGTAGATGACGGTATCGGCATAATCACTGTCATCGCCGACGACATTGATTTTGGTAGAGTGTCGTCGGTGATGTTTGTGCCCATCGACAATGACTGTATCACCGTGTCGGCCCGTTTTGACCACAGTAGTGCCGTGGCCATGTCGGTCGGTCGAGATGACTGTGGTCTCTCGGTGTCGTCGAGCGGAGAGGAAGGACTTGATCCTGTTGAAGACCGATGCGGCGTTCTCCTGACGTTTGTCAACCTCGATCAAGGGCCGGTGTCGGTGGTGTCGGTGTCCGTCTACCACGACCACCTTGGTGTGACCATGTCGACGCTCCTCGAGATCTCGGTCAACGATTGTGACCTGGGTATCAGCTTGAAGTACCATCGCAGATTGGAAGCAACTCACTCCGCCGTGACCGTGACCGTGTCGACCGTGACGTCGCTTTGACAGATCGCCCTCAGCGTGCTCAGATCCCGCATCGGCATCGGCAGAATCTCCATCGACATCGGCTTGAGCTTCTTCGGGCTCATCCATACTGGCCGATTGGACACCTGGTCGGCCTTCACCATTCATGAAGCCCGAAGCATCACCCTCCTTTGCCTCGACATGTTGACCATCCTCCTCAGTATCCGCTCGCTTGTCGACGATCACGACATCACCATGGTGGTGCCCGTGGGTATGAACGTGACCGTGGTAGTGCCCGTGTCGATCGCCATCGACGATGACCACGTCGTCTCGGTGCCTCCGCTTGTCGACAACAACAACGTCGCCCCGGTGGTGGCCGTGGTGATGACCATGACGGTGGCCGTGTCGGTGGGTATCGACGACAACCACATCATCACCGTGCCTCCTCTTGGCGAAGTGTTGGTGAAGGTGTTCGTGAAGGTGTACATCACCGTTCATGGGAATTTCGGCTTGGCTGACAAATCGGTGAGGTCGCCCGCCAAAGACACGGTAGGGGAAGGGTCGGGTGTATCGGTCTTCCTCGTCCATTAGCACAACTCGATCCTGCCCGTAGAATCGCTTGTCGTGGACGCTGAGGTGCGCTTCCGGCTTGTCCTTCCTCTCTGCCTTGTTGATCTCGGACTTGACCGGCTTGGTGTCCTTGTCAACCTTGTGGAAAGAACGAGCGTCGAGATCGAGAAGACTTCCGTGAGCGCGGCCGTTGCCCTTCCTGCCATCAAGGTCGATGCTGATAAGCTATGATCGTCAGAAAGTCGGCCATGTGATGGACTCAAGGCGACTCACGTCTTCCTGCTTCTTGGGCTGAGCTTTCGGCCTGCCTCGAGCGTCCAGGTCAACCAGCTGGCCGTGGGCTTTGCTATCGCCCTTGACCCCAACGACATCGGCACTGACAAGCTGCGCAGTGTCAGATGTGTGTAGACTGCACGGCTGAGGAGACTCACATCCTGTTCCTTCTTCTGAGCCTCGCCCGTCTTGGGAGCTGACTCCATAGGCTGCTTGGGGGGCTGATCGATCGGCTTGGACTTTTCCTTAGGCAGCTCCTTTGTCTGATCCGATCCGACGGGCTTGGCCTTGGGCTTGGGCGGAAAAGAGCGGGCGTCAACATCGACCAACTGTCCCTTGGCTCGACTGTCGCCTTTGACGCCATCGACATCGGCGCTGATTAGCTAGGCAAGCGTCAGCATGTTCGAGGGAAGGCGTTGAGGAGTCACTCACGTCCTGCTCCTTCTGAGCTCCCTGATCGACCTTCTGAGCGGGCTCCTTGGCCTTCTCCTGAGGAACGCCCTTCGGCTCAGGCTGTGGCTGAGGCACCTCCTTGGGCTTGTCGGGAGACGAAGGAACGCCCTTGGACTTGGGCTTGGGTGGGAAGGAACGGGCATCGACGTCTGCCACCTGTCCCTCGCCTTTGCTGTTGCCCTTGACACCATCGACATCGGCGTTGACAAGCTGTATCGTCAGCCTGTACGCTGCCGTGATGGTGCTCGCGCGGTGAACGTACGTTCTGCTGCTTCTTCTGGCCTTGCTGCTTGGACTTCTCCTTCGACTTCTCCTTTGGCTTCTCACTCGGGGTAGCTTTGGGCATGGACTTCGATGGGGCTGCTCGGGCATCGAGGTCGACAAGCTGACCGTGGGCTTTGCTGTTGCCCTTCACACCGTCAATGTCGACCGAGACCAACTACTCTCGTCAGTACAAGGAGTGTGGGTGGTGGAAAGATCACTAACGTCTTCCTCCTTCTTCGGCTTGGGCTTTGCCTTGGCCTTGTCTTTACCGTTGTCTTGTGCTTTACCCTTGGGCGTCTGACCCCTCGCGTCCAAGTCAAGGAGTGTACCGTGGTTCGGGCTATCTCCCTTGACGCCATCGAGATCAAGGCTGATCAACTACCGTCCGTTAGTCTAGCTGCATCAAAGGATCGAGAAATCATGAGACTCACGCTCTCCTGCTGATCCTGTCTCCATGGACCCCTCCTACCCATCTGGCCCCGCCACTGACGCTTGTCGGGCTCCTGTGTGAAATCGACGTTGTCCCCCTTGTAAGCCCGTTTAGGGAACTTGGGGTGCGGGTGAAGTGATTCAGCAATGTGCTTGACATCTTCACCCGCAGGTGCCAGACGACCAGCGTCGGCTTTTGGGGTCTGCCGCATCTGACCAGGCGCCATCATGACCTCCTATCGTGTTGTCAGTACTTGCCACAAAGCACAAGGATGTCAAGCAGTAGGCCTCACCTGCATACCCCTGGCGTGGATCTTGACGTCAAGAAGACCAGGTGCCGAGTCATGTTTGTCTCGCGAAGGCGGGAGAGCGGCGCCGGATGCCGAGGCCGTCAAGGCTGCACCGACAAGTACCGAGGCGAAAGAGGATTTGATGAGAACCATTGTTTCGTTGATCAGTAGTCGAAGTCGAGTTGTATCGTATCTGAGCCAGTCAGATGTAGTCGAGATCGAAGTTGGTGATAGTCGAGGGTGATAAGTGATGGTCTAATAGTCTATCTAGATGACTTGCACAGCAAGTAAAGTATCACCGGGATACTGTGAGAAGTTGGAGGACGAGACGAAAGTGTAAGTGTGAGTTGGGAAGTTAGAAACGATTTAGAGAGCTCTAGATATATACTGCATCGTCTTGGGTAGGCCGGATGGGCTATGACTGCCCGCAAGCGGATGACCAATGATGCGCGGTCCGGGTCAGTCGAACCAGCGGGGACTGAGGGCCATTGGCCCGGGCATTGCGATCCCTCGTGACCGTTGGACTGCCGCAAGGGGATCTAAGACCAGCGGAATCCGACATGAGTAGATCCGATTGACGCGGGAGATATTGAGACACTGCAATGTCGATGAAAGACACGGGTTATATGATGGTAGACGACCGGTCCCGATGGATGTTGTTTCGGGTAAAATACACGCAAGCCGGAATCAGCAGTCGGAGTGTTGATCCCGATCTCTTGCAGCGATTGTCAACTATCCGATTCTGATGCATCTACTCGTATGCTCGATGCACAACTCAGACGTCATGCATGGTGCTCATGCAGGACATGTGGCAAGGGATCTCGGATTTTCACAATGTAGTTTTGCATGTTCGGACCTAGACGAGCGGACTATCCTGCGGCACCGTCGGAGATACGCCACGCCCAAATCCTAAACCACTCTAGTGGGTCTTGGAGCTGGGAGGGTTGTAGTAGAGTTTTCGGTTCTTGATGGGGGTCCACTTGAATCGTTTGATGTACAGGGAGATGGCGGTCATGGTGGAAAGGATGATGACGGCCTGTAGCTTATGAGCGCCGACTCCGCTTTACCTTATCCCGATATCTTTGACTCACCTGCATACCCATCTTCTTTCGCTGGTCGTGCTCTGGCTCGGCGGTCCATGACAAGAAGTTGGTGACATCCTTGGCCATTTGCGACGTGTTGGCGGGCGTTCCATCCTCGTACTCGACAAGTCCATCGTAAAGTACACGGGCCATGGCGATACCTCCGCCGGGGAAGTAGCTGGTAGATGAGCAAGAATGACCCGGCACTATCGAGTGGGAAACGGCTTACGGGTTGTAGTTCATGCCCTCGGCAACGGTGACACCGGGAGGGGGGTCAACATAACCGGTGAGCAGGGAGTAGATGTAGTCCTGGTGAGATCAGCACAGTTGTTACCCAAACCCTCTCCGCTTCACTCACAGCACCACCGTGTCGGGCCTTGACAATCAAGGACAGATCAGGGGGAAGACCACTGAGAATGTCAGTCCTTTGATCCCGGAATGTCCGGCTTTCTCGGCAAATAAAACTGCTCTCACCCTCCGTTCCCGGCTCGAGCAGCCTCCTCGTTGGGGTAGGGACCGGGCATGTAGTCGGCAAGTTTTCCTCTGATCGCAATGTCAGCCGAGTGTTATCGTCGATCCGAGTGGAGCGTGTGCAAATTCCGATCCGAGAAGGACTCACGGTCTCTGGAACATCTCTCCCTCGTCATTGGGTCCATCCGTGTACTCGACCTCCTCTGCCATTGCCTTGACTTCATCGACCGTGTGCGAGACACCGACCAGGTTTCGCCAAGCGATTCGATCTAGCGAGTGACAAGCGGAGCAGACTTCACGGTAGACTAGATGATCGCGTCAGTCCAGCCTCTACCTCGCCCAAATCGAGCCCCTGCTTCCCTCTCCAAGACGGCTGATCCCAGTCCGACAACACGCGCGATCCGACTCACCCTGGTATCCACGTCGGATGGAAGCGTGGTTGAATGTGTCGAGCCATCCCTTGTGCTCGAACGGGTAGGCAGTAGGGTGCAAACCATCCTCAGCTGCCGTGTTGGCGGATGCCTGGGGCAAGAAGGGGATACCGTAGAGGTGCGAGTACCATGCGATCGAACCGGCCGAGGCGGCGGTTGCGGCAAAGAGGGCACTACGGGACTGAAGGAACGACTGGGCGGGTGCGGTAGAAGTGGAGTTGAATCGAGCCTAAGACAGGAGTATCAGTTTCCATCCATCACGTTTCCATCAACCTGGGACGGTTTGCGGCGAGATCGGCTGACCTTTCCGAGGGGGGTGACTCGTGCGGAGGCTCGAGAGGCGAACCTAGGGAATGCCTGAGACAGCATCGCTACGGGTTGTCTCGAGGGAGAGTGTATAGAGAAGGGTGGAGATGAATGACAGCGGAAACAACTTCAACGAGAGCCAGGACCGGGCAAAGACGGACGGGATTATCGTATTGGCGATTTTCCATTGGGCGCATCAAAACTGTCGTTAGGCACGCCAAAGACTAGCATTTACGGCGGCATCTGACAAGCCTAACAGATACCGCTCAGGCACACATCTGAGCTGTTGACCATCGAAGTTCGAGAGACACCTAGCGATGGCTATACCTTCATCCTGCTCCTCACTCCCCCCCCTCCCCTCCCCTCCCCTCCTCCCCTGCCCGCCTCCTCTGACATGTACGCCATACATCAGACAATATTACCTCCCTCTGCAGTTCATCACTCTCTATTCTTGCCAAATTTCACCCCATCAACAATCTACCCTCTACCGCAACCTCATCACCCGGATGCCCCTCAAGTCTCTGTTGTCGGTAATCTCATCATCGCTGGAGGCAATGACTTGCGCGTGTTTGAAATAAGAGAGTCTCAAATATCTCTGATACCATCGACGTCGAAGCAGAATGGCGTCAATGGCAATGCAGACGGCAGTGACGAGGAGGGCGAGATCGAGGAAGGGATGGAAGAGGACTTTTACGATACCGGGCATGCAGAGGTGTGCATTCTTATCACTTCGCCCGCACAGAGCAACACTCATGTCTTCAGTCGGCACCGGTCAAATTCAAGACGACTTCAAAACTTCATCTCTTGACGTCGCATCAGCTACATGGCACCATCACGGGGCTCGCTGCTCTCAGGACGATAGAATCCAGCGTGGATGGATTAGACAGATTACTAGTCTCTTTCAAAGATGCAAAGGTCTGCCTCTCACTCTTTTTATTGGATATGAGGTGTCTGCGCGTCCCATTCTGACCTGTATAGATGGCATTGCTAGAATGGTCAAGAGGAGATCTCGCGACGGTCTCGCTACATACCTATGAAAGGTCACTGCAGATGACGACGGGCGAATTGACGAGTTACGTCCCGATGCTGCGGACGGATCCGCTTTCACGAATGGCCGTCTTGACATTACCGGAGAATGCGTTGGCAATCCTGCCGTTGTTGCAGGAGCAGTCGGAGCTGGATCCGCTCTACGAAAACTTCCCTCGGTGAGTGAGGTCACAGTCGCGATTGAGCACTCTGGCTGACAACTCTCAGTGATGTGCCATATTCGCCATCTTTTGTGCTGCCGCTCACCGACATCTCGCCTTCCATCCGCAATATACAGGACTTCCTCTTCCTACCCGGATTCCACTCGCCAACTTTGGCCATTCTGTACACCCCGGTACACACATGGGCCGGCCGTTATGGCTCTGCGAGAGATACGACCTGTCTCGAGATCCGAACCTTCGATTTGACCACTTCTGGCTCCTACCCGCTGCTCACATCTGTCAACGGACTACCAAGCGATCCACTCTACATGATCGCCTGTCCGTCGGAACTCAGAGGTGTGGTGGTGGTGACGACAACGGGAATTATCCATATCGACCAAGGAGGCAGAGTGCTCGGAGCGGGTGTCAACGCCTGGTGGGGATACACCACGGACTTGAAGGGCGACCCATCCGGCGAAGGACGCCGAATGTCGCTAGAAGGGTCTCGATCGGTCTTCGTCAGCGAGAGGGATATGCTACTTGTCCTTGCCAACGGAGACGTGCATCAAGTCCGATTCGAAATGGACGGCCGATCGGTCGGGTCAATCAAGATTGACGAACAGAGCAGCTCGGTTCCACCGCCGTCAAGCGTGACCATCGCGGGCAACAATGCCGTCTTTTTCGGATCTGCCGAGGGCGACTCGCTTTTCGCCAAAGTAGACATGGTCCGCGAAGTGGTGCAGGCGGATGAGACCGAGGATGTCAAGGTGGAGAATGGGGATATGGAAGTCGACTACGACGAGGACCTTTATGGAGATTCGAAGGATGTCGAGGTGAATGCGGCTGGTAAAGAAGTTCTGACTGGACCCGCCAAAGCCACACTGTCGCCCCACGATCGACTGCTGGCGACGGGGAAGATCATGGACCTGGAGTTCGGAATAGCTGCGACGGATCAAGGGGTGAGTGAGAAGACTTCTTTGCGGTCGCTGACACCAGTTACGTACATATCCACAATTGGTGACAGTAAGTGGAGGCAGCAAAAGTTCCACCTTCAATGTCTTCAGAGTAGGCCCTCCAACAACCATTCTCCGCCAGAAGGCTGACTCCTCAGCGCGGAGTGCCAATCACAAAGCGCCGCCGATTCAACGAGCTGTCGAATGCCGAATCGGTCTACTTCCTACCGGTCCAACGACCGACCGGCCAGAAGTTCAAGAATATCCCAGACAACGAACGATCGACCCTCCTCCTCAGCTCGGAAGGAACGCAAACCCGGATATTTGCACTGTCGTCTAAAGTCAATCCAGAGCAGATTGGACGTATAGCGAACATTACCGTCAATGCTGGCACCTTCTTCCAGCGATCCTGCGTCTTGCACGTGTCGCCCACTGAGCTCAACCTGCTGGACTCTGGTCGGTCAAACTCTTTCGACATAGGTTCATAGTCTGACACTGTGTAGATGGCAAAATCGTCAAGGATGTTTTCCCGAAAGTGGACGGACCAGCAATCGTGTCTGCAAGCGTCTCGGATCCTTATGTGGCCATCAAGCGGGAAGACGGATCGTGCGAGCTCTACATCGGCGACGGTGTCTCGCGTACGGTCACTCGGACCGTCATTCCGGACTCGGTAAGGGACTCGACGCGTGCCTCTTCAACAAAGCTAATGTCACCCAGGACAATCTTTCCGTGCAAGCTATCGATGTTTTCTCTGACGTCACGGGGATTTACCGTTCTTTCGAAGCTCAGGCCGAAGAACCGAGCTCGCCAGCTGCTGATGGTCCTTCCACCCGATCGACAGCTATTCGACAAGGGCAACAATCACGAATGCAGCTCACCACCGAGCAGATTGAGCGATTACAGAATGAGATACCGGCAATCACAGCTGAAGAACCGAGTATCCAGACCACGATGAATGCCGCTCAGGGTAGTCAGTGGCTGGCTGTGGTCACTGCCGGTGGTCAGTTGCAGGTCAGTGTGGAACGTGGACCGAGTGGAGCAGATGCAGGACTGACCAATCAGATCCGGTCATTGCCTGACCTCGCTCTGGTACTCGAGTCGGACGGCCTCAATGCCTCAGAACCGTCCTTTGCCGATGACTACATCCCTTCCGACATCGCCGAGCAAGAGGGCAATGACGAGCAGGATGTGGTGAAACAGATGCTCTTCACCAACATTGGCACTACCTCCCCTCGCCCTCATCTGCTGGCTTTACATGCCTCGGGCCGACTCAACATCTACGAAGGGATCCCGCGCTTCACGCTCGATACGGCCTCTCAATCACGTCGATCACTCGCTGTCCGGTTCCGCAAAGTCCATACCCAGCTCCTCCCATCGCCCGTTAAGCCTAAATTGGCATACACCCTCATCCCATTCGCCAATATCGAGGGCCATACCGGAGTGTTCGTCACTGGTGAAAAACCATATTGGATCTTATCGAGTGACGCACATCCGCTCAAGGCGTACCCGCTCAAACAGTCGGCTCATGCTTTCGCGCGGACAACACATCTGGGCGGGACGGGCGAGTACTTTATTCGCATCGAAGATGTGAGCGACCCTCCCCCTTGCAGTCGCATCAACCGCTGATCTCGCAGGGCTCGTTCATCTGCTACCTTCCTCCAACACTGATCACGGATTTTGCCATGCCTTGCGATCGATACGAGATGCCAAGACGGTACACTCATCTCGCTTTCGACCCTCCCTCGGCACACTACATCGGAGCGTCCGCTATCAGCGTCCCATTCCAGATCTACGACGAAGAGGGCGAAATTCTATTAGGTCCGGAAGGTACGTTCTGAACGAGAGAGCCTTGATCCGCGGGAAGCTGCGCTGACATCGATAGGGGAGAACTTGGTCCCTCCGACTAACGAGCGATCGACGCTAGAGCTGTTCTCACAAGGTTCCGACCCGTTCCGCGTCATTGACGGCTACGATTTTGACCAGAACGAAGTGATCCTTTGCTGTCAGAGCGTATCGCTCGAATCGGGCAGTGTGCAGGGCGGGTATCGCGACTTTATTGCTGTAGGCACCGGATTCGACTTTGGTGAAGATCGAGCGAGTCGAGGCAATGTGAGTAGTGACCTTCATGGACACTTGGGTTTGAGCTGACTGGGGGACAGGTTTACGTGTTTGAGGTGGTCGAGACCGTAGGGGAGCAGGATAAAGTGCCAGGTTGGCGATTGAAGAAGCGGTGCAAGGATCCATGCAGGAACCCCGTCTCGGCCCTAAACAACATCAACGGCTACGTCCTCCACTCGAACGGACCTAAGGTGAATTATCTCGTTCCCTGCGAGATAGGTCGCACTAGCTGACTGGTGTAGATGTACATCAAGGGCCTAGACTACGACGATAGACTGATGGCTCTTGCCTTCGTCGATGTGGGGCTTTACGTCACTTCGATAGGGGTGTTCAAGAACCTCATCCTCTTTGGCGACGCCTTCAAGTCGATGTGTTTCGCCTCGCTCCAGGTGAGCTACGGATTCCATTCCCGAGCGAGGTCGAAGCTGATCAGTCCAGGACGAGCCGTACAAGTTCTCGATCATCAGTAAAGACCTACAACCAGTCTCCATCAACACGGCCGACTTTCTCGTGCACGATGGTCAAATGACTTTCATCTCCAACGACAAAGACGGTGTGCTCCGATTGGTCGACTTTGACCCTGGAGGTGAGCACCCTCATCACTGTCGGACTTTTGCCCTGTGCTGATCCACCAGACCCCGAATCGTTCAATGGTGAACGGCTTATGCTCAAGAGCGAGTACTACGGCGGTGCTCCCGTCACTGCAAGTAAGACGATCGCGAGAAGACGTACGACCGAAGAAGAGATCGCTCCTCAATCACAAATCATCTACGGTAGGTCCCTTCCGGATACTCCACATTCGCCTGAGCTCCACACTGACGACCCAGCTCATGCCGATGGCACGATCTCCACTGTCGTAGCTGTCAAAGCGGCGCGGTTCAAACGACTCCAATTAGCCTCGGAGCAATTAGTACGAAACGCCCAGCATGTTGCCGGCCTGAATCCCAGAGCGTTCAGGTATGTCATCATTCCTTCTACAGTCCAAGGGAAGCGCGGCTGATGGTCCAGATCTGTCCGGAATGAGATCATCAACCGACCTCTCACGCGTGCTGTGCTAGACGGACATCTGTTGGCTCAATTCGCCCAACAGCCTATCAAGAGGCAAGAAGAGATGATGCGCCAGATTGGAAGTAGCAGCACAACGGTCTTTAGCGACTTGCAGGCACTGAGCGGGTTCTGGTGACCGGCTCGTACCAGTACAACATCAATTAGCATTGTACAAATTTCGTACAACCATCAAACAGCATGTACATCCACATACTTCACGATACAACGATCAGAGATGATCGTTTAACGACCTGGTGTGCCTGGCTCCCTGGCTTCGGCCGCGCGTTGCATCTTCTCCACTGTCCGTCTCACGCCCTCGAGGTCAAACTCGCGGAAGTCCATCTGCGGTACTCGCCCGACTTTGATCTCATCTTTGAACTTGTTCAGGTGCCCAAAGAGTACGATCTGCTCCGCCAGCTACGAGCCGTCAGCATCCAGCTGCGACTGTGAAAGGGGTATGTGACTTACGGGAGTTCGTTCCAAACCCGAAGTATTGGGTACCACCCAGAAATAGGTGTATCGCGTTACTTCCCCCTGCTCAAGATGGGGTAATCGAAAAGCTCGAGGTTGGGTCCAGTCGAATCTGGCTTTGGACCGAGCCTCTCTCCGGGACGTATCAGGCGGTGCAGTGTTCAATGGCGTAGCTGCCAACGACACGGGTTCGGGGACCTCGGGGCGTATAGGTTCAGCCTTGATCGGTGTGATAGGCGGTGTCGATCCCCCCAGACCAGGTTCAAGCTTAGCCAACCCATCTCCCCGGTTTGCCGGGATGGCGCTGACCGGCCCTGCCGTCTTCGTAATGACACTCTCGTATACGTCCCATATTTTCTTTCCGACGAAACAGACGACTCGAGGACGAAGTCGAAGGAGTTTTTCAGTGAATGGGAGTGCGTTGAGGCGCATTTCGTATGTTGAGAGCTCGGACTGTTCGGCCGTTGGGCGGTCTACCAGGACTGTCTGAGCTGTTAGCTGGATTCCCAAGACTCCACGGGTGGATCGGTCAGGGACGAAGGAGGACTGACTAGACCGTAGTTGAACTCTGTTGGGAGGAGGTGATCTTCTGTAGTCGGCACCAGTCGAGAAGTCAGACCTGACCCGATCAGCTGGTCGTGTGTTAGAGTGTCTCGTAGATATGACCATACCAGAGTAATGCATTGCCCTCTACCCTCCATCAGCTACTGCCTCCCCTGCTTAGCAGACGATGAGCTTACCCAGAACTTGTTGGTGGGGTGAGCAAAATGATGACCGAACTTTGAACTCTTCAATCCTGGGCTAGGCGGTTCCAGTCAGCCTAGAACCTCTCGCTACGAGCCTGAAACGCACTTGATCCCACAGAAGACCACTAAGCACAAGAGTGAGTGATAGTCTGACATACTAAATTGGACAACCTACAGTCTAGATCCGGCGCGAGGATATCAGGTAGTGGTTTGAGATGTTGATATGTCTCTGGACCAGCATACGCCCTAGGTTTCCTCTTCTCGGGCGCAGTCGAGGGTGCCCCTTCCTCATCGTCGGCTCTTCTCTTCCGCCTAATAGGAGGTATTGGTCGGGTGGGCATCAGTGCTGGTCGTGTCGGAGTCGAGACCAAATGTCGTTCGGCTCTCGTTACCCGGGTGTTCCTTATCCTCGTTCGTGCTCTCGTTGAACTTTCAGGCTCACTCCCTCCTTCACTACTGGCCTCGTACGTCCCATCCTCGGAATCATGAGTACTGCTCACTTCCCTCCTCCTTCTTTGGTCTGCAAGAAGCGCTGAGGACCTGCTCGATCGTCGAAGAGGGGTAGTTTCCACTTCCCCTTCATGTTCCACAACTACATCCTCGGTCAGGCTCTCGAGGTCGTCGTTGCTGTCCACTGTCCATGTCGAAGGACCCGCCTCATGTTCCGACTTCACCGCTTCGGTAATAGCTGGTCGTACTGGACTCGCAGTCTCAGTCTCCTCTTCGATCTTGATTGGCCGATTGGGACGGCTACTTGGAAGGGCAGTCTCGAAGAAAGGTGATTCGACCTTGACTGTCGATCTCGACTTCGTGGAAGGCCGGCGATTAGGGCTGGGAGTGGCGTACGCATACTTGGCCAGTCGATTCGCAACCACCGCAGACGGCGGACTCGCCAGGGGCTCCTGCTTGACAGTCATCGGAATACAGTCTCAGGACGATTCATTGATCGGCAATCTCAAGTGGACGCCCGGAGTGGAGGCGCCGTCTTCGGCATTGGCAGATACAGTTGATTCATCTCATCTTGAACTAATGACGTTCTCCTGGTCCTATGTAGATTACTTATACAAAATCCATCAATGATGGTCCCAGAGAACGAGAGTGTGTGCCGACAATGACATGTCTACAAAATTGCAAGATCGGAAGGATGTCCGAGATTTGGGATGGGGCGAAACTAGTCAAAACAAGTGACTATTGTGACAAGTGGATGTGGATTACGTCTGGGTCAACCTGAATGCCCTCGGGTAGTGTCGATGTGATGCCGGGTAAGTCGATGGGAAGACTCGCCAGCGAGTGTATTAGGGTATTAGTCGGTTTCGCTCGTTTAGTCGAAAGGTTTTGTGCCGTAAATGAAGTCGCTACCTGAATGCGAACTGGTCAAACTGCCCAGACATCTGCGTGCCAGCAGCCATGGGAGCAGCGAGAGTTTGTTGCTGGACGTACTGTCGACCGTTGTGCGAGAGTTGCGCCGGGAAAGGGTTCTGGGGCGTGGGAGTAGGGTGATCACCTTCGACGGGTCGGAAACCGTTCTCGGGCTCTTGCGGAGGCATAGGGATGTGTGTTGGCGCTGAGACTCGTCGTGCGCCAGGGCCGTAGCCCCAAGGAGGAGGGGCAGCGGCGTAGCTGGTTCCAGGTCGACCATCAGAAGAGACCATCGAGCCGGCAGTGTTGGGTCGGGAATCCGTGAAACCGTACGTTGAGTATACCGAGCCGCGTCCAAAGTCGGACGGAGCGAGCGACATGGACGACTCTCGTCGGTCGAAATCGGAAGAGGAAGATGACGACATGGACGTTCGGTTCCAAGTGGCTCCACCGTGCATCGATTGCGAGTTGGCGACGGCTGCGGTCTGCTCCCTCTTCTTTTTGCGCCACTGCTTTCGCATCTCCTTGAATTCTGTGGGGTGTCAGCTTCATTCTCCGGACGGGCGAGGGAAAGGTGGTACTGACCTGTTGGAAGACGCTTCTCTCCGTGCTTCTGCATGGCGACGTGCGCGTTTAGATGGTTCAAGGTGCCGTATGACTTCTCACAGCCGTTCCAGCCACACATGTACAACCTCTCGATCTCGTCGTACCTTCGACGGGGTCGCTTCTTGGGCGCGGGTCCACCGAGCGAGACGAACTGAAGCGAGCCGTCATCGACCATGGGCGCGCTTGATGGGCCGGAACCGGATGGTGCCGAGACGTAAGATGGTCGGACACCGTTCATCGAGTACGATCGGTCGCCAGGAAAGGTGTTGTGAGCCATCTCTGGCATGACGCGATATGGCATTCGGTAGTCGACCTGAGTGCCAATGGATGGGAGAGACGGGGCGAAGGAAGCGGCGGGTACACCATCGCTCGTTTGAGGTCGGGCGTTTGCCATGGGCTGACGGGCAAAGGGTTGAGCATGAGGATTGAGCATGCTCATGCCTCCAAACGCGTCGCCAAAGTTGGACCAAGGTAGTTGCGATTCCGATGACCGACGGACCGCGTTGACGCTCATGGCGTTGCTGTTGTTGTCCTGCTGCTGTCCTGACTGGTCCGCCTCTTCTTGTATGGGTGGCTCCATCCCGGTGCTGAAAGGACGCGTCACGAATGCTCCACCAGCTGTAGCAGGTCTACGCGTTTCGGTGGCGGATGGGCGGGCGAAATCTCGGGAGATGGCGGGCAAGGCTGCCATAGATGTGTCGGCTGATGAGAACGACGTGCCGGTCGCCGACCCGGAAGAAGAAAAGGAAGAACCAGCGTTGAAGCTGAAGTTGTGCGGGTAGGCGAAGGAGCCGGCGATAGGGGGCGACATGTTGGTGCTATATGATTTTGGTTCAGACATCAGTCCGCCGTCACCACCCTGAGGCAGCGCTGGAGCCGCAAAGGCGAAATCGGTTGGCGAGTTGGATGACGAGTGCGAGTCGTTCATGGTGTCGTTGGTCGTGTTGTTGGTCGATGTGCTGGCGATAGAGATGGCGTTGAAGGGAGTGAAGTTGAGATCGTCGAGGTCTGGCGGACCAGGACTGAGCTGATCTTCCGTGTCGTCGCGTAAGAAGTCTGCGAGCGCGAGGTCGGCCTCAAGATGGGTTGTGTCCTCGGGTGGACTTGCACTGTTTGCGCCACATGCCGTAATAGTGTCGAGATGAAGATCAGTCATGATGGGCGAGTTGGTGGAATGGGTTGAAATGTTGGCAAAGATGGTATCGTCGTAGATTGATGATGATTTGGCGTGTTGGTAGATTGGAAGGTACAGTCGAGATGGGGGCGTGACGGGCGACGAAGACATGGCGGGAACGGGGAGCGGATTGGTGATATACCCGAGATTGGTTTTAGCGGGTCGAGTAGTAAGGGGAAGCAGAGATCCCGTCAGCGCGGTTCCCACAGGAGGTTAGGTTTATGTTGATTCAGATCGGGTGTGCAGGGCGGCGGGATGATGGACACGGGAGGTGTTGGTTGAATGAGGAGTAAAAGTAAAGTTAATGAACAAGATTGGGGAGCAGGTGACGAATTGGACGTGAACGTCTCACCCCGCTTCGGGAGGGGGTGGAAGGACGTGTCGGTGTAGATGGGCAAAGCAATTGTGCGACTAGACTCACGTAGAGTTTACAAGCTTGGGCGATCCTTGTCCCTTGTCCCACCTATTTGATGTTTATAGATCACTTCGCCAAGTAGTATCCGGCAGTGAGATGGCAAGTGTCAACGACGTTTCGGTGGGGTCGACGGCCGTAAACAGCTGTGTATTTGACACCGACTGCCGGTTTCCGACTGCGATCGACGCAGCAGATCTCGGCGACTGTGGTTGAGTGGAGAGACGGGAGAGGGGTCGAAGCTGGTGATGACCTTTCGGCGGTGTTGACGGTAGTAGATTGACGATGATGTTTCGTACTTCCTTCTCTGTTTCTTTGGGTTTGTAACAGCCGGTCGTTGTCTGATATTTCCAGCTGCGAGGAGGAGGCGGGGGAGGGAAGAGAAGGTAGTGGGATTTCCCTTAAAAACGCAGCCGAGAAATCGATCTAAATCGTGCCGCACTAAAATTCACGCACACCTGCGCTGACCGTCGAGGTCTATGTAGAGAGTAGTTATTGATCAGAGCAGCGAAGGGCGAGGTGAGAGGGAGCAAGTTGATCACTGACAGCTACAGATAATAATCACAGCTCCACTAGCGCCGTTTGATTAAATTCCATACAACTACTCAACTCCTTACGCCGAAAGGAGGATGCGCACTTCCTCCCAACACCGAGAAAACCCTGAAAATCCATTTCCTGAATTTAATGATGCAAAGGAAGACAGAGGGACAGGCATGACGCAAGAGATTAAATGCACCGGGCGAGAGCACGGGGATCACCGGTCATGTTCGGACCATGCGCCGGATAAACGGCACACACACACACAACACACAATCCTGGATACATTACACAAGGGGGGCGGGGAGCACATGTAATCTCGATCACTTTTCCAATGAAGCTCGGGGTCAAATTGGGCGTTGAGTGTAGGGTGAGGGCGAGTGATGAGAGTCACGAGGTGCATAGACCTTTGAAGGACATCAACTCCGCGGAAGAGGGGGGCTCGCACCAAACCGTATCTTGACCGAGACCCGATAATCGTACTTTAACCCCAGATCAATGCCGTACCTAGCGCGTTTCTTGTTTCTTTCGTTAGCTCCAAACTGCGGATCTACATTCTTCCAAACAGCACACAAGTGGGGCAAAGGACAAAGCACAGATCCCACTTCGCCCCCCAGAAATAGCGCTAAAACGCCTTGACCAAAAGGCACTGTCAGACGGTGATCTTAGCGCAACGCCAGATCATCGTACGAATATCGTACAGCATGTGGCACTTCAAGCATACTCGTATGCTGCTATCCAGTGCAAATACGCCACGGAAAACGCCATGGGATCATGTGGCGTTCAGCTTGGCTGACAAGTGGGGGAGTGTGGCAATACGGCGAGAAAAAGTCTATTTGCCGAGACGTCAAGCCCGTTCATCGATCATATCAATACTCATATCGCTACCCACTTCGCCGAACTTGTTGATGGCGACAAGTCAGTGCAGATGTTCGGGTTCACTGATGTACGCCCATTGCTCCAGCCTCCTTTTCGCCAATTCGACCTGCTCGGAATCGGCGACGAGGGTGTCGTCACCACGTCGCCTCTGCTTTGCGAGCTCTCTAGCCATTCGACTGTATTGAAGGGGAATCGGCTGATCGTCTGCGTCGAATTGGATCTCTCGTAAGATTTGCGGATGGAATTGGAGCGGTCCCAACAGTTCGGCGATATCCGCTGTCCTGACCGCTTGTCTTTGGTTGGGATTTAGCCTACAAGTCATCGTCAGCACGAAGCTGTTATCCTTGCGGGCGAGCCTCACTCCAACATCCACTGAACAAAATCAAGTATGCGTTCTTCGTCGTCGAAAGGCTGCGCCAGCGACGTGTCCGAGCTGTCATCCGTGTCCTCGTCATCGGTGGTCGTGGAGATGATAGTGGTGAGGCTGCAGAGCATTACCACGTTACTCGCTATGAAGTAGAGGCGCCTCAATCGCACGGAAGGACTCGGTCGTCTCATGCCTACTAAGTTGAGGTGTAATCGTTCGAGCTGGCAACTATGACCAGTACTTGTGGCCCTGATCTTGGTATCACCGTTTCCGAGGGTGCCGGGCATCGTCAGGGCGATTGACAAGGTGGTGAGAGAGGGCGAATACTGACCGATTGCGTCGACGAATAATTGTAGTTCATCGAAACCGGGAGCATAATCGTAATCGTCGTAGTAAGGAACATCGAGATAAGTCAAACGCGCCCCGAGTCGCTTTGTGATCTCCATGTAATCAGCGAACGTCAAATTGATGGGTTCCTGTAGCGCGATGTCGATGACATGAGTCGGGCATTCGGGTAACGGAGTCGGGCTGAATTGGGGCCATTCACTGATAATGCGGACTAGGCATCCAACGGGCCAAGTGGTCCTCTCGATCCAACCCGGGAGCTGGTGCATTTCGAGCTCGACGAGCATGGTAAGAACAGTGAAAGGCGCATGGCTGGTGAAAAGAGGCTCGAGGTTGAGAAGATGTTCGGAATTGACATCTATTACGATCCGAGTAAGCTTCTCTGCTTCGTGGCCGTGCACCTTTTGGCGATGTCGGAGGCCGCCAGCTGCGAGAATGATCGCATGGGACCCCTTGGGGCCGATAAGCTTGATCTCGAACACGCGTGGATCGCCAAATGCAGTATCGATAGCCGCCTGATCACGTGGAGTTCCCTTCCGGGACAGCGCCAACTTCACCGAAAGCCGATGATCGATCGAGTAGTCTGGCCAATTGTCGCTCAAGTCGATCCTACAGCCGAGGTCCCCATCTCGAAGGTTCTCGGCCTCGACGGCTCGATAGTTTCGTACGAATATCGTGCGAGCCCACCGGTCAAGCCTCCAGAACGGCTTTTCGCTCGGGTCTCCGTTGGGCCGAAATATATCAGGTTCTCGCGGTCCTTCCACCGACCTCAAACGAGGATACTGCTTGACCAGATCACTTAATGTCGAGACTGCAAAAAAGTGCGGATCGGACTCGAGGCGAGAAGCGTCATGCTCGTCTCGGAAAAACAGTTCTGCTCGCATCGTGATCGTTCTGACGGAACCTCGAAGTGGGTCGTAGTACTGTATGTATGAGCCAGGTTGCATGTCACGGATGCCTAGCCCCCAGGTAACATAGCCTCACTCACAAAAGACGGTCTCCTTCTCAGTCTGACCCGTTCTGGAAACTCGCATCTCTGCCCCAAGAAATCCATGCCGACCGGCAGAAAGGCTTTCTCCAGCGCTAACAGACCCGCCAACTCCTTGATCGACAAGTGGTCCGTGATCATCTTGAGCAAGGCGGCGTTATCGTAGACTCGTCGGCCAGGTGAGCGCGGCTCATTGCGAGCCATGATAGAGCTCATATTGTGTAGCTCTGAGTTGAGAGTTGAGGAGTTGAGAAGTGAAGTTGAACGGCGAGAGGGAAAGGAAGGTTCATGACTCACTCAACTGGGATTGCGCGTGTGTCCGTGAGTAAGCCAGATCTGCGTGAAGCGAGACTTCATTTGGAGGTCCTCTTGGGTCCCCTTATGGTAGCCTGCTTCTCTTCAGCCTCGAAGAGCTAGGCCTGCAAGATCTGCGTGCGTGCTGATACCTCGGTGTCCGCCTTGGGGATGCCGTCTGTCGTCTGAAACGTGGTGATCAGTATGACACCCGCGCCTGCAACCGAGCGTGACCGCATCCGATTCCACAGAACTTTCCCCGGCAGCAAGCGGTCCAGTAGTCTTCCATCTGCCCTCTCCAGTCTCTAAGAAATCCTACAGGCGAGGGAGATGTGCAAGAAGACAGCTCTCTGGACATCAGCCGGGCTCGGTGTTTCAGTGATGTGGGGCTCAACGTCAACAAACGCGCCATGACGCTCGCGTTCAACTTTGTGTCAACAACAGTACATCTTTGCATCTTCTTGTTTCATCTCCCTTCATCGCTCCGTCTGAGTGTGACAGAGGTGGACGATGAGCTACCCAAGTGCGCCATCATCGAGGGATCGACCTCTCGAACCCTCCTTCGGCTCCAGCATAGCCAAACCTGCCAACAAATCCAGCTCTTCGAGCTCTTCATCCTACCGATACCCTTCGACTTCATCGTACAATTCGTATATCAAGCCCGCGACTCCCGGTGCTTTCGGAAAGAGTCAAACTGGTCATAGGGATTCTCCTTATGCTCAAGTCAAGTCATCGCCGTTCCGACCTTGGCCACTAGGCGTCACCAGCCAGAATGCCCGACCTCATCAACCACCGCTCAGTCGGCCAGCAGGCGACGAAGACGGAGAGGTATACGACCTTCGGACGGCTCATATCACGGCGGAGGATATGCAGGTGTATCATGGTGATTCAGAGAAGCACATGCGAGAGCTATTGATGGGCGCCATTGGAGACGAGGATGCTGTCGAGGAGGGCTCGGACGTGGTGGAGGGGTTCAAGGATGGTGTTCGGCTTATGCCCCATCAGATCAGGGGTGTGCAATGGATGAAGAAACGAGAGACGGGGAGGAATACCGGTGGAATCCTAGCCGACGTGCGTACTATCGTTAATACAATTTCCGCCCGAGGCGGAGCTCACCAACGTACAGGACATGGGTCTGGGTAAGACCGTTCAAGTGCTCGCTCGAATCACCGAAGGCGAAGCCTCCGCCGCCCAGCGCAAAGCGGGTTTCACCGCTACTCTCGTCGTCGCTCCCGTCGCCGTCATGGAGCAGTGGGTCGGCGAAGTGAAAGCCAAAACCCGTTCCCTCAAAGTCACGACCCATCACGGACCAACTCGAGCCAAACTCGGCGCCAAACTTGCCAAATACGACGTGGTCGTCACTACTTTCCAAACGCTCGCCTCTGAGCACGCGAAGTGTGTGAAAGCCAAGGAGGCAAAGCTGGACGAAGCGGCCGAAGGGTTCGACAGCTCGGATGATGAACCTGTTGTCAAGGCGAAACCGGGACGTGCAAAGGCCAAGGAAACACACGCGCTCTTTGACGTCAAGTGGCTGCGAGTCGTCATCGGTGAGCATCGTCCATTCATATTTTTAGCATGATTTAGGCTAACAATGCGCGTGTAGACGAAGCGCAGAACATCAAGAACCACACCACCAAAGCCGCCAAAGCCGCTTGCGCCCTTCAAGCGAAGTACCGATGGTGTCTGTCCGGTACCCCCATCCAGAACAAAGTCGAAGAGCTCTACTCGTTGTTTCACTTCCTCCGGATCCGCCCACTCAGTGAATGGGAGACGTTCAAGATCCAAATCATCAGGCCGATGAAGGAGGGCAAGACGAAATTCGCCATGAAGAGATTGTCGGTTTTGCTGAAGGCGGTCATGCTCAGGCGTACGAAGGACGCTACAGTCGGTGAGTGCTGGTCGCCGGTTTGAGCGACGACGATGTACTAAACTGAAGCACAGACGGGACTCCTATTCTGAAGTTGCCTGGACGAACGGTCAATCTCGTGGTGTGCGACTTTGACGCCAGCGAGCGGGCATTTTATGAAGAGGTGGAACAGCGAATGAGCGATAAACTCGATAAGGTGAGCACAGTCGGCGATCGTCAGGTTTCGGTGATGCTGACTGTTTAGCTTCAAATGACCGAGAGTGCCAACAAGTACACTTCGGTGTTGACCCTTCTACTTCGCCTAAGACAAGGTGAGTGCTGATGTCGCATTTGGCTGCGAAGGGTCCCAACTCATGCATATAGCTTGTCTCCATCCTGCGCTTGTCGGAAAGGGCAAAGTCGATCTCGAGTGCGAAGGAGCGGGTGTGGTGCAGCCCGACTCGGTCAAGGAAGAAGAAGAAGATGAGGATGATGAGTTGGCGGGGCTGTTCGACAATTTGGCCGTGGACCAAAATAAGCCTAAGTGAGTCGATCTGGACAGTTGCGCGGACCTGCGTAATACGTACCTAAGCTTACACTCCTGGCAGGGTCGAGCATGCCGATCGAGACCCCCTCGACCGGGAACGGGAGAGCGCCAAGATGCGAGTGCTGCTCAAACTCCTCCGCGACATCGAAGCTCGAGGCGAGGGCGAGAAGACCATCGTCTTCTCTCAATTCACCGGTTTCCTCGATATCCTCGGCCCGTACCTCAAATCCCACGGTATCCGTTTCGTCCGATACGATGGGTCTATGAAGAATGACATGCGTCAACAATCCCTCGAAACCATCAAGACATCAACGAGCGTCCGGGTCATTCTCATCTCGTTCAAAGCTGGAAGTACGGGTCTGAACTTGACTTGCTGCAACAACGTCGTCTTGATGGATCTATGGTGGAACCCGGCCCTCGAAGATCAAGCTTTCGACCGAGCACATCGATTGGGTCAGCAGAGGGATGTCAATATCCACAAACTCATCGTTGAGAGAACAGTCGAAGACAGGATCTTGGCGCTGCAAGAGACCAAACGGCAGCTCGCGCAAGCTGCTTTGTCGGGTAACGCCGCCGGCAACTTCGCCAAACTCACGATGGCCGATATGCTCAGTGAGTGCTCTTTCCTGAGTTGTGTCTTCGTAATACTGGGCTAGTGATTGACCCTTTTCAGACCTGTTCCGCTCACACGGCACGGTGGACGAGGAAGATGTCGGCGACAGCGATAGCGACTGAGCGACTTCGAGTATCTTCCGGTCGGCGCCGGCAACGATTTCGACTAGAATCATATGCATTTTGACGAGGCTGTCCACCTGTCCATCTCCTTTTTTCTGCCAGCGTAATCATTCGAGGCCCATCAGATAATTGAACTGTTCCAGCGTCTTCTTGACTGATCCTCCCGCTTGCAGCCCATCCGTGTCCTCCTTCGATGCTTGCTTAAGCTGCTTGACGACCCTCGTGAGTGGGACCGGAATTGGTTGATCGTGCTGATCGAATTTGAGCTCCCGCCAAGTTCCCAAGTGGGTGTGGATAGGGTGGATACCGAGTTGTTGACTGGTGGATTCCCTGATGCTAGCTCGTCGATCGGGATGGAGGCTGCTTGTCAGCGTGACTCTCGCATATCAACTTATGAACTCACTTGACCATCCAGTGCACCAGGTCATGGAACTCCCTAGACTTGTATATCATGAAGTCCGGATCGACGTCATCCGACGAGGCGATGAAATCGTCCGACCAGTCTCGCAAGCTGACATCAGTTCGAGAGTTGCACAGTGCGGCCATGTTAATGGCGAGGGACCAGTGTGGAAAGCCGTAGCGGTATCGCGGGCCATTTTCAGGAGGCCAAACACCGAGAAAGAGACTTTCGAGACAGCCATTGCTTAACCAGGAGGAGACAGGCACATCGTTGTCCGTGATCTCGTAATCGTAGTCCGACATGTCGAGTCTTAGAATTCGCAATGCGGGTAAGGAGGACCTGCAGAGACTGACTATCCCGGCGAGGTCGTGAAAGGGAATCGTGTATCGATGTCGGTCGTTCCAGATGTCGCCATTTGCCGCAAGATCAAGGACGCGCAGATGATGAAGCATCGAGAGGTCGAGAGAAGGGATTCGGGCGATCGTGTAATACGGCGAGTCCAATTGACCCAATATAATGGTCCCGCCCGTCTCAATCGCCGCCGATGGTTCGAAGCCATCATCATGCGCGCGCAGATGGAGAGCGAAGCCAGGCGGTATTCCACTTCTGACCCATGGGCCGGTCACGAGGTTGCCGAGTATCTGGAGCAACTTGGTGCCACCGATGACTTGGGCGAAAAGATCGGTAAGGTCTGGAAGCGGGTAGTCACCTAGATCGATGAAGAGCATGTTGAAAGGTGTTCCTTCGGTCTTCCTGGTGGCCAGCGCGTAAATTCCAAGCTCGACGAGGTCCATGTCATCTGCACTCGTGATGGCTAGATGCGTGACCTTCTTTTCTCGGCTGATGGTTTCAATGGTCGATTTGCGAGTCGTCAAGTCGGTATGAGCGCTCAGAGAAAGCTCGACAGACAGGTCATGACGGATCTTGGTCGAGTCACAGGTCTCCAGGTCATCGAGGCGATTGGTAGATGGGAGCTTGTCGCAATCCGATCCGACTTGGACTGTTTCCAATAGATTAAGCGTGTCGAATGACTTTGTCATACACCACAGCAACCTCTTTCCGCCATATCCGCGTCCGTTGTACCTGGATACGCTGCTCCGAAGGATGCTTGAGAAAACGTTTCGCTGCTTCTGCCCCGGTAAATTGAGCACGCCGGTCGACCTGACGAGCATCGGTTGAGACTCGTAGTCTTGTCTCAGTCCACAGGTATGAATGATCGACTCATCATCGGATGGAAGCGGGCAGTCCGGGCTTTGCCATAGAAGTTGATCCTTGATCTTGCGAACGGAAGCTCGAACCTTGTCGTAGTACTGTCTTCATCAGCTTATATCAAGCCCGTCATATGTAGGAACGGTCTGCGCTACGTACCAGCGCGGGCCCGTATTCCTTGCAATCGAGCTCTTTCCTCTCGCAAAAGTTATCCATCGCGGTCGACAGCGCTACTTTGTCGAGCAGCATCAGGTCTAGTACTTCGGTGGTGGGGAACAGGTCGAAGATCAATCTGCGTAGTTCTGGGAGGTCGTAGACCCTTCGACTAGCAGGTCTGTCTCGACTGTCGAGCGGAGGTTGGGAGCCAGTCATGTCGGTACGGCTGTTGGAGATAGTGTTGGAGATAGTGTGGGTAATGAGCTGATTTGAGTGGAAGTGGACGAGGAAGAGAATGCTGAAAGGCGACAGGGTTGTTCGACATTCTACCGACCAAGGGGTCAGAGCGTCGCGTGCTCGCGCTCCACGGAGCTAGGCTAACCTAACCTCATACCAAAGTGCGAGACGCCCTGTAGCAAGTATCGATCCAGGAAAAATCTGGAAAGCTATGCATGCTCACAGAGCTACCTGAATAACCGTCTCGCTCAACTGAACTTCCACTTGTTTCCACAATTGACGCAGGTCACGAATGTCTGCTATCTCAGCCCCATTGTCAAGCTCGGATACGTGACGAACAACTTACCGTCATAGGCTCATCCGCGGATCTTGTCTGCATCTGGTAATAGGTACACTTCCTCTGCTGACATCTTGAGCACTTGAACGAGTCGGTTTCGGCATGTGTTTGGCCGACAGCTTTGGCTTTGAACAAATTGTTTTCTGTGATCTTCTGATTCATCGCTTTGACGCTTTCTGATGCCATGTCCCACGGGGGTCAGTTCGGGGACGATAGACGAAGTACTGGGACTCACCTCTTTGCTCATTGTGACAACCTTGTCCGGACTGACATCACCCAGGACAATTTTGTTGCGCAGACCAGGGTTGCCCTTATCTTTCAAGTTCAAGAACAGTGAGCGAATCTCTGCAGAAAGGGTAGATCAGCGGATAGGTCCGCACTCAATGGAAGAAGAAATACTCACTGCCTCTATAGTCATTCCCTGTTGATCCGTTTAGACTCGAGTACAGCGCCTTCTCGATGCCCAAAGCTCGTTCCTTCAATATGCGCGTTTCTGCAATGAGTCAGCCTGCAAGCCTCTCGGTGACGAGACTGACAGAGCCTTACCTGCTCGACTGTCAATCGCCAATGCGTTGTACAGCATGACCACGCATTTGTTCCTCGTGTCATCCCCTTCATCATCTTCCACTTTCAACTGCTTCTCCATACCGTCTATCGCTGCCGTTCGAGGTGTCTTGAGCGTCGAGTCGATCATGCTGAGAACGCCATCACCCTCGGAAGGAGACTGGACGCGGGATGAGGAAGCGGTAGGCTTTTCTTCCGTTTTGGGCTTGACATCGGAGGGCGTGCCAGGCAGAGGCGAAGGAGCAGCTGATGAGCCTGCACGTCCATCAGTCTCCTCGCCCGCAGCAACGCAGCAGGATGTCGGACGTACTGCCAGCTTTTGGACGTTTCGCTGTATCTTCCTTCTTCACTTCCTCGCCATCATCCCGTTTGCGCTTCTGCTTGTTTGCTTCGATCGCCTCTTTCCACAGCTTCACGACCTCTTTGGCCAATGTAGCGATGCCTGGTGAGGTGGATTGTCGTAATTTGCCAATAGCTACACCCGCTTTGGACGTCTGCATTAATCAGCTCATGACCGCTATGCAGAGATGTTCGTAGCTGACCTTCAGCAACTCCTCGTTCGGCACGACCTCGGCCTTGAGAGTCGTCAAGATCTTGATCACATCCTGACCAGGTCAGGGAGACTGCCGCACGGCCTCTCCAGTGGTAATGAGCGATCACAAGACCTACCTCGGTCCGGCCTTTGGCATTTGCCTCATTTAGCTCCTTGACCTTGCTGGTCACTGCCGCTGAGTCGAGCATCCTCGCCGTCTCAGAACCGTGCTCGATATCCTATCACCCCTGCCTTGTCCCGCGGTCCCTCGCTAGTGACTTGGATGACGACCTCGGTGTGGTCAGGTGGAAGAGGAAGGACTAAAAAGGTCGAGGCGGTCAGCTGATGTTGAGCTCATAAAGGGCGCGTGACGTTTTGCTTCCGCACTGTTGACAAAGCCTCAGCGTACAAGGGATGCATGAGGGATATGCTATGCTATGTATAGGTGACAGAAATGATATGGATGTATGCGATTGGTCGGACGGAAGGCAACAGGCAGGTTCAGTACCGCGTTAGGACGAGGTCGTCTCGGATACTCCGTCCCTCGCCTCGGAAGCAGCTTCTTCAAGCCAGCGTTGCAGGATTGTCTCAAACATGACTTCCCAGCCTTCCCCCTTCTTGGCAACGACTGAGGGGTCGAAGTCTATTCTTTGCGAGTCCTTCGGCTTCGGTCTTGGGTTGGGATCAGGCATGTTCGTCGTCGCAGGATTGCCCAGGACCGGTGAGGGACCAGGTGAGCGAGAAGGCACTGAGGATGGCTTGGGAACAAGGGACGAGGCAGTGGCAGTGACGGGCAGGACGACGGGCAGGTTATACCGGTGTCGAAGAGCTCTGCAAAATTTAGCATCTTCGTATTGCCCCATCACAGGAGTACAGGAACGCACGCTGCCCAACATGTGAGGTTGCCTGTACGTCGAAAGGTCCATTCTTTGCTGCCTTCTCCCGGCGGGGCGATTGTGCCGGTCGATATGGTGTCGTGAACGTCTTCATCAGGAACGAAACCCCAAGGCTTTTTCGACGCGAGGACGACAGTGTTGAACACCTGAATGAGCAGGTAGCCATCACTGGCATCATCAGCACCATTGTTCTGGGCAGAATGATCATACTCACCTGATTCTTGATAGGAAGGTAGAGTCGAAATTGGTTTCGGCGATTGACGGGATGAGGAGCTGGAGGTGTAGCGGGAGGTATGATGTCAAGAAGGTCTGTAGACGTTCTGCGGAGGTTAGCCGAATTCCACGCCAAGCCCATTCACTCACCACGCGGTCTCGCCTCCCAAAGCTCGTAATTGACCCATGAGCCCACTTCCGCCCTCTCACCTTGGGAGACGTGGAAGATCCGCTCCACTACTTGCAGCCACTTCCCAATACTCTCTTCGACGTGTGACGCCGCCTCTTCGCCAACACTCGTGCCGCTAAGGTCACGGTACTTCCGGTCTTCCGCTACTAGCCTCTCTTCCCATGTTTGCGTATGGGTGCTCTCGGCGTCGGCTTGTGCAAGAGCGTTTAGGTTGTACTCCTCTTCATCCTCGTAGTAATAGTCGTCCGGGTCGGAGAAGTTGGTTGAGCGAGCCGAGGAGGGTGGGCGTTGTGAAGTAAGGGTTGTAGAGGTACCAACGACGGTCGACGAGGTCCCGACCGAGTCGACAGGTGAAGTGACTCTCGGTATTACGTTGTTCTCATTGGGAGCATCATCTATTCGGAGTTTCTCTTCCAGAGTTCTGAGACCGGCGAGAACGTCGATGGCGGCTTTACGGAGATCAGAGTGCACGTCCTCCTGCGGTCCCTCAAACACTACCCCTAAGCTCGACTTCCGCTCGGGGACCCCGAGCGAGACTGCCCGAGGCATTCCCGCCGGTCGTGAAGGTGTCGAGAAGCTTGTACGCAGGGTTTGACCCTGTCCGCGGATGAAGCTGTGCCGAAGCTGAAGCTCTTCGATCCGTCGAACGATGGGCATGAGCGATAGCGAGTGCGAGATTCCGGATGGTCCTGACTGACTGAGCGGTACGCACTAGTGTCGATCGCGTGTCTGTCGAGGTCTCGGGGTGAAAGGCAGTCGAAGGCGACGAGACTGAGGAAGATGACGCGCTGGAAGAGCCAGGAGATGGTATGCTCCACGTCGTCCTCATTGAACTCGCTATTCTTCTTGCCTCCAATCGCGCTGTCGCCGGGTCGATACGTGGCAGCTCTACATCCTTCCACGTCTTCCGTTCCGTACGTCGCTCGTCCCGTACCGCTGGCGGACGATTCTCGTCATCCACTTTCCCATCTTCGCCTAGAGTGTTCAGGTTGCTCCCTTTGACACCCGCTCCTGCTCCTGCGCGATGTTCTACCAACCCCGCTCGGGCGAAGTGGGCTTGCAGGTCTTTGATCGAGCCAAGTAGCTGGACCGATTCTCGCTTGGCGGCTGAGCGAGAGATGTGACGATGGCGGGGACCGCGGAGCGGAGCGATAGGTGCCGACGATTCATCCTGGCTGTCCATCACGGAGAAGCGGCTAATAGAGATATGACCTCGCGAGACGAGAGCCGGGCTATGTGAACAAAGAACAACAAGCAAACACTAGACAGGAGAGCTCGGTTCCGGCGTCATGAAGGTCGTCAAAGTCGTGGAGAGATCGTTGAGGTAGGATAGAAGCAAAGGAAAACTCAAAAGCCTCACGATCAGAAGATGCGGACTCGGACCTGGCCGAGAGATGACTTTACTTTCCAAACTCGCTTCACAACCTCATCCATGATCACCCCCATGCATATATGCAGTAGCCAGCTTCGTACTCGGATAGAGACATATGCATGCATGCATCTTTGATACCATGCATGTCCAGAGCAGAGTGACCGACGCGTAACATGACAGGCGGGATCAGAAATGTCGTCGCGTTTCCAAGTTGTAAGCTGTCGAGTGGAACAGATGGTCACTTGCTTTCCCTTCTTTTCACAGCTGCACTAGCTATCAGACCACAGAGGGAGTCGCGGGGATGTCGAAAGTAGGCTCATTGCCAGGCTTGGGCCCGGATTACACCAGTCAGGTAGGTGCTGCCCTCTCCACTGGCCGCCATCTTCGACTATCAGATAGCTGATGGAACAACCAGTGCTTCCGGGGCGATGTGGTCGTGCGCAATGGGCAGGAAGACAGGCCGTATACTGTTCTGGTGAGCTATCGCATACATACATACATAAGACTGTGAAATGACAAATGTAGCGGTGCTGGGCAGACGAAGACCTGCTCGACTTGCCCGAGGACCGTAGACATCCGATGGATCGGGCTCTGCTCAAAGGCGAAGTGGGGATCAGGTGAGTCATTGCACTTCAGCTGATACTTCTTCAACTGCATCATACTAAACTGTCACAGCGCAATCAGAGACGGAGAACAGCTCATCGTGCCCGAGTCTACCGTCCAGCTGTTCATGAGGAGTTTTCAACCCGGGGACATCGTCAAGCGGTCTTTGACGAAACCCGAAAGCGCCGTTGTCATCGAGAGCAAGAGCGAGGTCCGACTACAGCATGTCTTCACGCAAGAGCAGGTGGATGAGTGGATCTCGGCCGACTTGCTCATACCGTCCATCGTGTTTGATAGGGGTGATAGGGTTATTCTTGACAACTGGATTGGGACGGTGGAAGGGGTCATGGAAGCTGGACTATCGATACAGCCTGATGGATTGCAACATTGGATGCTTGATCCGTTCAGCTACACGGCTGTCGGACGCAGGGTACAAGTAAGTGCTTATACCGCTTCTCGCTGAGTCTTGGTCACTTCATCGCGGCGTTGGAGGCAAACAGCTGATGAGATTGTCAGGAAGTCAAGGATTACGTGCTGAGCGAAGGATTGAACCCGGCAATCTTGGCTTGCCATTGCTCGCACCACGACGAAAACGACAGGATTCTAGAGACGTTCCCGCTGAAAGTCAAGTTCAAGTGGAACGCCATCAACCAGAATGTGAGTTATCCTAGTTCGTCTGTGTTGCCGCGAGCTGACGATGTAAGCTGTCGGTCAGCGAGCAAAAGAAGTGGCCTCAGCCACCTACAATCATTGGTGGTGAAGACTTGGCCAAGGTGAAGCGGTATTTACGGACGGACGGCATGCACCCGTCATTACGAGCAGTCACCTTCCTGCGGTCATCGGAAGAGTACAAAAGTGCGTCAGGCTGGTGTCGCCGGTCTGCAAGGTTGAGGCTCGAGACTGACATTGCGCAGAACGCAAAATCTCGCCAAGCAAACACGGTGGCGGTGTCCCGGTCAATTGGGCTATGAAGGTCACGAATTCGAGGATCAAGGTCAAACTGCTGTGGCAGGATGGATCAACTACGGAAGAGTGGTCGACGGATGTCGTACCACATGAACGAGTCGAGGAGTGAGTCTTGATCCACACCACCTTTCTCGCCCTCAAACCGCATCTGACCGTTGCAGTGAGGAGAGCTGGCCGGGCGAGTACAGACTTTGGAACGGTGACGACGGTAACAAGCGGCTCGCTGTAGTGCAGAAGTGCGATCCACGTCAAAGAACAGTGGATCTGGAGTTTGCGGACACGAAAGAGCGTCAGACGGTCTCGGCTCTCGAGCTCGATCCGGACGAAGGGATGCTGGAAGGTCAAATCGGAATCGACATTGGCACCGAGGTCCTCCTGTGCAAGGACTCTGGCGCTGTCCTGCCTTACGTGGCGTCGATAGGTGATTTCCGCCTACTCCCGGAACCTCACAGGGCGTGGTGTCAACACGACTTCGAAGATATCAAGTCGCTTCTCGAGGGTAGTTTCAGCGAAGACTGGCGGGCCAATCGACCCGATTCCTCCGACATCGACTGGTATGGTCATGTTCAGTACCTTCGTCCGGACGGTCGAGTCGACGTAAGATTGGCGAATCGCCAATTGGTCACGGTCGAGTTCAAGAACCTATACTCGCTTCATCCCATTTCCCCGCTTGATGTGGATGACATGGACGACATCTCGACTTACTCTGATGAGGGACTGTTCCCTCCGTTCGGAGGCCCGGGATCGATCTTTCCTTCATTCCTTGCCCCAGCTTTCTTTGGACCTCCGAGGCCGAAACCGAGGCGTGGTAGTGATGCCAGTTGGGAGACGACAGATGATGAAGAATGGGAAGACGCAGGATCTGCAAATGGGATGGACGTTGATGAAGAGGATGCAGCGCCGGCCAACAATCCGGAACCCCAGACAAATGGGACCAAACCAGTCGATGACGAGGTCATGTCGGAAGACGCGAGGGATATCGAAGAAGTCGACCCACTCACAGCCACATCGCCTGTAAAATCTGCTCGAGCGAGATCTGTCACGCCCGACTCGCCACCTCCGGCTCAAGCCGGTCCGTCGAGGTTGAATGGTAGCTCACAGGATGAGGAGCATTGGGTCGCGTTCGACGTGCTCGAGTCGGCGCCTCTTGATCACCGCTTCTACGGGGAAGCACCGGCCGAATCGAGCAGGAGTCGAATGTCGAGGCTCAACAAGGAGCACAAGGCACTTAGGACGTCATTGTCAGGTCAGCTCGAACTTCCGTCTCATCGCCCATGGTAGGAGTCAGTAGCTGATGCGAGGCAGAGAACATCTTGGTTAGGTCGTACGAGGATCGAATGGATCTGCTTCGAGTCCTCATCATCGGTCCGGAGGGCACACCGTGAGTATCATCGCCTCGCATTGACAGTTTGCAGCGCTGATCACCACAGATATGGCGGTGCTCCGTTCGTCTTTGACGTCTTCCTACACGGCAACTACCCCTTTGAGCCTCCTGTCGTTCACTTCCACTCACATACGAATGGCAAGGGCAGATGTAATCGTAAGTCGTCTTCTCAGTACCGCTTGACGCACGACTCACAAGTCCCAGCCAACCTGTACGAAGACGGCAAAGTCTGCTTGTCGATCCTGGGTACTTGGCAAGGAGACGCTTCTGAAAGCTGGAAGTGAGCTAGCACTTGCTGTGTTTTGCGCAGAATCCTAGCTGACCCCTCAGTGCTTCAAAGTCATCCCTTCTTCAAGTCTTCGTCTCGATCTCGGGTCTAGTACTAGTCCGTAACCCTTACCATTGCGAACCGGCTTTCGCAAAGCTCGAAGGCACCAGGGAAGGTCTCGTCAACTCGTACGTCCTGCGGTCAGTCTCGGCTTGGAACTACACTAATCCGGCCAGACGACAGTACTCTGAGAAGGCGTACTTCCTATCCCGCGCATTCGTCCGTCAAGCACTACTTCACCCGCCTGCCTCGCTAGCGGACGAGTTGCGGTACTACTACCTCACGACTGGCCGTCTAAAAGCAGTCATCGATCATGCCAGGACATTAATGGACAAAGAGGCGGACGAGGATGAAGATGGAGAAGGGGGCGACAGGTGGAACGCCGATGCTATCGGTAGTCTGACTGTGGGAGCCAAGCTATCACTCAAGGTAAGCCAACATCATGAATTGTAGGTCTTGACCTTACTGACATCAGCAGCGCGTTATTGAAGGTCTTGAGCAAATCTGGGCGGACCATCAGAAGAGTCTCATGAACGGAACGACGACGTAGCATATCCATCTGCTTGTATAGTACCGCCTTCATGCAGCATTGAATCTATTGCATCCTATCCATACAACTGGACTCATGTCCTTTTCGCTCTATTCGAGATGACAACGCCTAGTAGCCTAGGATGCGGTAGATCTCCGGCATGACATAATGCCCGACTGCCCAGCTCATGCAGAATCCGATGAGCATCATGGGCACCAAGCCGAGCCCACCGTCCATCTCCGGGATTGGAGGCTGGGCAGCCCGTGTCTGTGCGCCGGACGTTGATGCAGACTTGTCTGGAGGGGGAACAAGGGCGAATAGTCGGGTGTTCAGTGCAAAAGCGAGGTTGGCCTCAGCCACCAGCTTCTCTACGTGAAAGTCAGTCTCTACCATTCGAGATCGTCCCGCCCGGAATTTTCACTCACCCTTCAGATCACGATCCTCTCCTACACCATCGTTCATACCCCGCCTGTACCAGTCCTTGATATCCGTCAACCGCTTTTTGCCGGCCTCGCCCGAAGGATCACTCTCAAAACCGCTCTTCTCGCCTCTTGCTGAGAAGTCGTAGAATGCCGTTCCTCCTTTGCCTTTCAGACCGTACGCCCGGCGGATTCTACCACCGATGATCTGTCCACCCGAGAGATCACCGAGGTATCGGACATAAGCGTGAGCGAGGAGTAGAGGTGCACCGCCAGTGCTGGTTGATAGGTGATGGATATGCGATAAGAAGTCCGAGAGGGCAGGAGCTGGGGATACGAAGATAGGCGCTAAGAATTGGGGCAAGGGGAATGGTGGAAGCGGGGTGGCTGGTGATGATGGGGCCGATAAGGTGGCGGGGGTGGTGTCTGTAGTTTCAGGTAGGAGAGTGAGCAGATGGGTGATATCGGAGGTCAGGGCTTGACCACGAGCAAGTAGCGAGGGATCGTATGTCGGCTCGAGAACCGGGTTGCTCGAATGCGTAGACAGAGCCAGTTCCAGTGCGCTGATGTATCAGCGAGTATGTCGCGAAGTGAAGATGATCAAGCGGACCACTCACTCGTACACTCGCCAGAGAACGGCCAGCCATTTGATATACTCCTCCAATGGCAGCTCGCCCTTGACCAACGCCTCCGCACCCGCACTGTTCTCAGCCTGTACGTGCGCCCGCTTGGTTCCCTCTTTCAACAAGGTCGAGATCGGTAAGTCGAGATCGAGGTCGAGTGCCTTCTCGGCCAGCTTCGCCTCTGCCTCGAGCGTTTCTAGCGAGTCTTGAGATTCAGAGAAGAACGCTGGCGGGGCATTTGGCGTGAATGATGGGGTTTGGATTGGCGTGGGGTCAGGTGAGGATGAAGAGGTGGAAGCGAGAGGCGGAGGCGCGGCCTTGCTCTTGCTTCTTGTGGTGGACATGGTAGAAGTATCTGCTTGATAAGAAATTGTCTGGCTTCTGAGGTACGATAGTGTCGATAACTGAGCGAACGATGTATGCTTGAACAAATTGTCGTGCTGGGTGGTGATGTGCGATATCTGATAAGGCGAGTAATGGTAAATGTGCAATTGCAACAGCTTCGGCCGATGAGACAAGACAAGAGTAGCTTAGGAGGACAAAGGGAGAGAACCGGAATCTCGCGACCGGAAAATCGCTTTGGCTTGGCACGAATCAACCTCGTCGATAACTGAACATATATTCCCTCCTCCTCCTTTCCTCCGCGAACTCTCAGAACAGCAAGGTACTCTCCAATATCGTCACGTTGCGATAACGACCGGGATGAGGGATGCTCCTTTCGACGTCACGGCTGAGTCAACCTGCCTTTGGGGGTGGCGTTACTGTGGACTGAAGTGGGCGAGTAGACACACAATTTCACACAACATGATGCTTCTCACTCACTCTCGCGCAAAACAGCAACACAGAAGGAAGAGAATGTCAATGTTGATCGTTGCTTGACAACGGCTTTCTCTTACCTTTTACTCCTTCTTACTCACCATAAATCAAAATCGAGACCTCGTGCCCCGCTCGCGCACGGTCCTCGACCGACGTTGACCTATAACCGCTCGTCGACAAGTCAACGAACATTGTAGCCATGCCTACGACTGCATGGGACAAGAAACTCCGCGGACTGCTCAACGGACCGCCTGACATGCCACCATACAGTGAAGTCGAGGCGTGCAAGCAAGCGGGGGTCTACAAGTCTGATGTCCCTGCGGAAGTCAAGAAGTGGAAGCTGTGGAGGATACGACGAGAGAGGATGAAGGCGATATATCGACATGGGGAGTGCAACACATACGCGTACTCGGATGAAGCGGAGACTGATGACGAGACTGTGAGTGCGCAGTGTACTTCAAGGCTGACTGCTGACTCCCGGAAAGAAGGATCTCGATTACCTGAAATCGCCAATCGAACGGATTGGCATGTTCAAATTGCCAGGATCGCAAGCACAGTCCGACAAACAGCCTGCTTGTCGACCGACTCCGGAATCAAGCCGAGGCAAGGCGTCACGCACCAGCAAGCCAAATCCGAAGGGGACCGGTCAACCGCGATCAACGCGATCCGGTTTCGACGAAGCAGTCCGCCAGTTTGCGCAGGAATTTGGGCTGTCACCTGCCCAAGAGGCGCTCGCGCGAGAGCAAGTCAGCATGGATCGGGCGATGATGGTAATGGCAGGGCTGCAACCGGACATCTTTGACGCCATCGAGACGGCCGGACTCAACAACCTTTCATTGTCGAAGGAGGCGATGGAGAGGGGAGTTGATAAACTCATGAGAGAAAGGAAGGCGATCGTGGACAGCCATTTCAGCCCATTGGACCCTGGCGTAGGCGTAGTAAGTGGTCATCTTTCAATAAGAATATCGTGATCCAAGACTCAACCTGCCCAGGCGACCTGTACGGGGCTTTATCTGCCACTTCCCTACTCCGCTAGCGGACACGTCCGACGGCAATACGGCCCCAATAGGCGATCCAAGGCAATTCGACCCAGACTTACAGTCGATACCCGCGTGTCAGCTCAGTCCTCGGAAACATCGTCCAGCAGCCTTTCCGACGTGGCATCGACTGCTATCACCTCGGTCTCTTCGTGTTCATCTTCGTCGTCATCGGGTCCGAGCAAGATCGGCTCACCGTCGACCATCTGCATCAAGGACACGTTGAAAGCCGCTGCTCCGACCCCCAAAGTACGACCGTCCCAACTCTCCGAAGCCGATCAAATTGGTTGTGACTTGGTCGCTGCGATTAAGGCTCAAGCCTTAACGCTCGGGTACTCGCTCGAAGAGAGACTGCACAACGTAGTCATTGCCATCTACGGCCAGGCATTCAGGCGAGGTCCATGTCCTCCCGCGATCAGCGGCCTCTCTGGCCCGCCCGTCGACTGTAACGCCTCCCCAGAGATGCATATTGCGGCCGCCCAAGCTTTCACTCACAAGATCTGGTCCATGTCGGACCCGTACGCCATCAAGCTTGGTCAATGGGGTCTGGAGCCAGGTGAAGTGTACGTATTGAGGATGATCATCTTCGTACGATGTGTGGCCGGGTGGTACAAGATGGACGTCGAGCAGGGTATCGTGGACGAGGAATACGTGGGCAAGGGCAAGGAGAAGTCAGCGTGGTGGTAGGTCAGCGTGCAGCTGGACCGTACAATCAAAAGGAACACTATTCCGCACTTTCAAAGGGAGACTGTTGTATAGTGAGAGCATCCAGTTGTCAGAATAGAACGATACATTTGCCAGGGCTTACAGAGCCACTGTATGTAGTCGCTAATGCAAAGAGCCGCTAGATTCACCGTTAGACCGAAGGCGATCAAGGTTTAACGCTGACCCCTTATTGTCCGGTTTCAGCGGACAATACGACCGTTGGCTTTACGATACAGTTTCCTGCCGAGCAGGCCTATGAAAGCATGTATAAAATGGACCAAAATATGCAGCAATGCATCGTCGCCCACCTCTTTGCCTCTCAACAGCAATCAACATGGGTGTCAAAGCAAATGCAAAGCGCGGTAAACGCTCAGCTCGACCCCCACCATCCCAGGCCCAGCCCGCCAAGTCCACAACTCCCACTCCTACCTTATCGGAAGGGAGCACCGACATAGATCTGCGAGGATTAACAGATCATGAAGCTAGGGAATGTATCGCCGAGATCAGGAAGAAAGCGGAATATGTGAGACCCACCACTGGACTGACGAGAGCAGCAGCAGCTGACACCTTCCCCTCAGTCCCCCGGCGAATGGCTGCTGACCGAAGCATCGCACGCTCGGATCGCTTGCGCTCTCAGCGACTTCTTGCGACCGAATTCTCGTCTCAAGATTTCACTCGCCGACAGTACGACCCAGTTGAACGCTAATGCGATACATCGACTATCCTCGCGACTGCCGCCGAATGATCCGAGACGAGATCGCTGTTACATGGAAGCCTTCGCCTACACGATGGATCAATGTATATGGGCGATGGACGACCCATACAGCATCAGCCAGGAGCCATGGAGGGGTCTCAAATACAGCAAAACCGAAAGAGAGGCCTTGGAGATGGTCATTTGCTTTAGGTACTTGGCGGGATGGCACGGCGCGGACAAGGCAGAGAGGCTTCGGAAGACGGGCGAGGACACGGTTACGATGTTGGAGAGGATGGAGGGCAGGCTGCAGGAGTTTCTGAAGGGTCCCGGCTCGAAGAAAGACACGGACGGGAGACCGTTAAGGCCCTCGGTCCCGGTACCAGTGGGATACGGGGTTGAAGTCACCATCACCGATCCTCAACTCTGGCAGAAATCATCTGCTCGGGTCGGCCCGAAACAAGAGGTTTGGTGTTGAGTTTGAGTTCGGTTCTGTTTGTTTGTTCTCTCTCTTTTGTTCTTCATGTTGTACTTGCATGCAGAGCTTCAGCTCTCATGCTCTCCATCGATCTCGATCCTCCCTCAAAAGGTTACCGAGCTTTCCATTATGCGGAGCTTTCCATTATGCGAAATCGCTGAAACCTTAACGACGCTGTGACCCCTTCTCGCTTCGGTGAGTCGGGGATGAAGTGTGTCAAAGCGATGAAGACATTCTTCTATCGACTTCTATTCGCGAAGTACAGTGCATCTCTGTCATCATTGCTTCAGGCAAGATGAGAAGCGCCGCCCGCGAGATCTACGACACCGATGTCATCGTTCGGACACTGGTCAAGCACTTCAGCAAGTCGTCTCTTCGAGCGATGTTGATGGTCGAGCGGAAGGGTGATCTGTTCGACTGGTGTGTCAAGGAGCTGTATAAAGATGTCAGCTATGATGCGATACATGGTATGACTTGGAACAACGTAAGCCTAGTCCCTCGGAAGGCAAGGTCGAGAAGAGACAGACTGACAGCCATCTAGGACCGTACGAAAAAGTATCTCGACGCTGTCCAGACAATCGATGCGAACACCGATATGCACTGCGGTCGATCCATCGCAACCTATCAACATGAAACCCAGCGAGATGCTGACCTCTGTTCGATCGTGGCAGTGGATGGTGTTCGGCTCAAATGCCCTAACGTACGGCTCATAACGAGGCACAACCCTCCCCAAGGCCATCCACGTTTCACCATCATTCTTCGACCGGGCAAGCGGACGGGGAAAGTCTGGATCCATGAGACCCGTGGCGTCACCAGCGCACGCCGAGCACTTCCGCCCATCGTCGAGCCTGATCGACGGGTTTTTTGGCCAGGTTGGGATCTCAGGCTCACCCGAGGCCTGAGTTTTGCCCCTTGTCTAGTGCTCGGGAATGATGAAGAGCAGACTCTCGTCAATATGTTGCGGAACTTCGAGAGGCTGGACAAGAGCTACACCGAGATCAACACCGGCACGGTCGTCGTTCCTCTCCGCTTGTTGGGCGAGATAGCGGAATCTCGAAACGAGGACAAGAAGCGGATCACCCGTTTCACTGCCGCCGTCGAGCCGTTTTCAATCGAGGATCTGACTGCCTTCATCTCGCAATGCGGCAACGACTTGATCCAGCTGGACCTGTGTACGGGGTCAGAACCCAACTTTATGACCCCGATCGACATGCCTCGACTCGTTACCCTCCTCAGGAGACACTGTCCTCGCCTCAGATACCTCAGCCTACCATTGACATCCAAAATCAACAAGACACCGATTACCGACCGCGACATTCCTCCTCCCCAAGCAGACATCTCTTTCTCGGGTGGCAAGCTGAAGGTGATGAATATTACACTACATCGCACGGACATCAAGGGCGTCGAGATCTACGAGGACAAGAGTCGCGCCGCCCGACTCTTCTCATTCAATTTCGTCCGCAACATCGCTTGTATCGCACACCCGGGCGCTTGCGATATCAGCATTCGTGATGGCGACAAAATCATGGCCAGCAACCTATCGGCCATTTTCACCAAGATCATCACGAGCTACTGGCTCAACAGCCTCGATGACTTTGCTGGCTTCTTTCACAGGTGAGACAGAACAACCAATACGACCCCAGGATCTGAGCACTGGTCGATCATTTCTGGCAGACTTGGGCCCATCATCGAGTCTCATTTCCGACCTGTCTCGCTCGCGCATACTGGATTAGCATCCTTGTCACAGATCGATAGGCTGGTCTACGAGGTGGACGGTACCCCCATGACTCCGGAAGTGAAGCGAGCAGCCGACGAACGGGCCAAGATGGCATCTCTCAAGCGCAAATACATCGATATGGTCTCGGTTTCTCCGGTTCACAAGACCTGGGAGAGTGAGGAAGCCTGTGAGGCCGATTTTCAAGTCTATTACCGACGCATCGAGCATCAGCGGCGATTGTACGAGCAGTGTGACAGGGATGAAGAGATGCTGCAGCGGTGGGAGGATGAGAGGGAGGAGCTGCAGCTACAGCGATGGGAGGATGAGAGAGAGGAGAGGGAGGAGCTGCAGCTACAGCGATGGGAGGATGAGAGAGAGGAGAGAGAGGAGCTGGAGTATCAGCGGTGGGAGGATGAGAGGGAAGAGAGGGAGGAAATGGAGTATCAGCGGTGGGAGGATGAGAAAGAGGAGAGGGAGGAGATGGAGCTGCAACGCTTGGAGGATGAGAAGGAGGAGAGGGAGGAGATGGAGCTGCAGAAGTTGGAGGATGAGCAATATGATCGAGAGGAGGCAGAGCAGCAGCGGTGGGAGGATGAACAGAATGAGCCAGAGGCCCAGGAACAGCATCGGATGGAGGACGAGATGTTTGACGGGAAGGAGGCGGAATTACACCGTCGAGCGGAAGATTCGCCCGGCCAGGGAGTCAAGCAGCGCAATGACTGTCCGGCCGTGAAGGACGAGCACCGTCAGGCCAGCTCTTGCCCTCCTTAAGACTTGATTTGAGACATTGATATCGTTGCGTGATGAGACTTTGGTACGACCGAAACGTATGTATGACAGTGCCAGCGGTTCCGGATATACCCCTCGACGTCGTCGCGTCCACTTGGCAACTTCACATTTCACAACTGTATCTCTTTTACAGTTTCATGACACCTCTCAATGGTGTGATCTAGCGGGCACCCGCTGCAGCGATCGATCTTCACATATCACAAGGTGTACCGACTTTGGTGTGACTGCTCGAGGAGAGAATGCGGGGAGTGAACGGCCTGTCCCGTCTGTGCCGTTTCACCTTCGCCGTCCACGCTCGCGATTCACTTATAGCCTGATCAACGTCCTGCACGATCTATCACTCTATACTCATCACTCAACATGTCGTCCGCAGCTCAAGGAGTTTACGAGAACGATGTCATTTTCCGCAATCTCATCCGATGCTTCCCCAGGCCGACCCTCCGAAACATAATGATGGTCGAGCAGCGGGGAGACAAGTTCGATTGGTGTGTGGAGGAGTTATGGCGGATAGTCAATTACGAAGCGGTGATGGATATGACGAGGGACACTGTGAGTACGAGTGTCTGAGTCACGCGCTACAACCAGAGATGCGGGAATGGGGTGAGATGGTCTGATCATTCAGGAAAGGAACAAGAAGTACCTCGATGCGGTGACGGTCGTCAATGCTGCTGTCGACTTGTATTTCAGCGGTCGAATTCCGAAATTCGATTGGTACCCCATCATGTCAGCTCGAGCACTAGCTCTGTGCTCTGTCGAGAACGTGCAAGCGCTCCGTGACAAGTGCCCGAACCTTCGGTTAATCACGCGAGAGGATCAGACCGATCCTAGGAGCCAGTATGTCATCAAGATAAGGGACGGCAAGCCTGGCAATCGTCATGTGCTCTGCACCCACACTACGACCGATATATTCTCGTGTGACAGACGAATCACGCTCAATCGGAGTCTCGTCGAAGCTTCCAAATGGGTCGGTTGGGATATCGAGCAGACGGCGAAATTATGCTTTCACGCCGGTCACAGAGCCGGCCAAGATGGACCCTTAAGACTCTTACCGATGCTGTGGGCTGAGGATCGATTAGATGAGCGGATCACGGAGATCGACACTGCCAATCTAGTCGTTCCTCTCGAGACCCTTCTCGATGTCGTCGACTCTAGGGTATCTGGCCGAAGACGTATAACGCGCATTCGAGCTGCCGTCAAGCCATTCACGCTCAGGTCTCTCGAGCTCTTCCTCACATCGGCCGGACCTGACCTCGAGCTGCTCGATCTGCCGATACTCGATGGGCAATCTAGCATCCTCACCATGAAGGATCTCCCCTTTGTCGTCGGCCTCATTCGCCAGCACTGTCCCCGGCTCACGACCCTTCGAATCCCGCTGACTGCTACCGAACTTGGAACCAAGATCTCGGATTCCGATATCCCACTCCCCCCTTCCAAAGTCCCCTTTCACGGGGGAACGCTTCAAGTCTTGGGATTGTACCTTTTCGGACTCGACATTCCACCCCAGTGCACCGGGGGCATAAGGGACGAAGAGGTACGCGACAAGGCCCTCGAAGGGTTGTTGTCGTTCAATGCGACGAGAAATCTTGCCTGTATCGCCGGCCCTGCCTGCGAAGTCAATTTTCACATAGCCGAGAGGGTGGAAGGTGGTCTCGAAGCCTTCTACACGGCAATCCGGTATTGCAAAGTGTTACGTGCCGTCGGCGAGGCAATTCCATGGTTCGGTCGGTGAGTGTCCGCTCTAATAAGACAGACACCACGTCAGTGACGTCTATAGGCTGAAGATATCGCAGACTGGGCCCTATTCTGGACCCCCACTTCCGATCCGCCTCGTTATCCCATTTGGGCGTTAGCTCGCTCTCAAATTTGAAGGGTCTGCGCTACCAAGTCGATGGTACGCCGATGACTGTCGAAGAGTCTCGAGCAGTGGGCATAGCAGCTCAAAGTGCACGAAGAGGCAGATACCCTGATTGGCAGCAAGAGTATTACTATCTCTGGGACATGTTCGACCGGTGAGTCAGTGATACATTCGTCGTGTGGCTCGATGACATCCATCGCTCACAGATGAACAGTATACCGTTCAGACGAGTTAGACAGTAGATTCATGAGGCTTGTTACGAGATCTAATGCATGTATTTGATGAGTGTATAGCACAGCGCCAAAGGCGATGGCGGTGAGTACGGCGTTTCTGCGTTCAGCCTCCAACACGTCACTTGTCTTCGGGCGTTCGAAGCGGTCACTGGTTACGTTGGGTCGAGGCCCGGAACATGCAGCAGCTGCAAAGATCCGGATTCTGCCTGGCCTCGCATCGCTGACCAAGCATGAGCCTCCGAGCACACACCAAGTCAGAATTCAATTCATTCGAGTCATTCGCTCATTGCCTACTATAGCTACAGTTTCCCAAGTCCCACATACTAAACAATTACACGAAGCTAACGAAACACTATGAGATCCAGGTACAATGAGTTAGGAGATGAAGAAAGTGAGAACGACTAGGTGCACAAATGGTGAAAGCGTGGGTGGCCATCATTGGAAGTTAAAATGGCTTAGATGGCCTTGTTGTCGCCCAAACCGGCTGTTGCGGTTGCCCAGGTGCCAGGGGGAGCCATCGGCATCGGCACGTTGGAAGCGTGGTTGCTGATACCGCCGAGGTTCGGCATCGGCTGGTTCATGAACATTGACAGATCGAAACCTGCGTTATGTCCCATTGAGGCGGAACGACCGTGACCGGAGTGACCGGAATGACCAGCGCCGAGCACAGGGTAAGGCATTTGAAATGAGTACTGCCCATCTCGAGCCCGCACGTCGTCCTCGGTATCGCCGAGTGCACCATCATCGCCCTCGTCCCAGACGGAGAACGAGGCCGAGCGCTTCTTCGCTTCCGGCACCAAAGTCTGACTGGGAAGACGCTTGTTGCCAGGTCGAGCGGCGGCGGTCGTCACTGAAGTTCGTTGGGCGAGTTTCGAAGGTGTTCGAGACCATGTACCAGATGTGGCAGTCTGGGGAGAGGTGAGATTGGTCGGGTTTGGCTTCTCGGTATTGGGTGTGAGACCGAACGAAGGTGCCCGCTCAGGTGCGAGGGTCTGCTGCAGCGCTCCGGTATGCTGGATGATGCTCGCCATCGGTCGACCATAGAACGGAGGTGGGAGCATGCCGGCATTGTTACCGGAAGCGTCGGTGCTATTGCGACCGAACCTCGCGCCTGGTTGCATGTTGAACGAAGCTTGACGTTGCTGGATCTGCGTCTGCCAAGTTTGCCTGTCGACATCCTCGTGCGTCCCGCCATTGGGTTGTCGTGAACCGGAGATAGCAGGCAGAGCCTCGCCCGCACCGTTGCCGTTCAGGAGGTAAAGCTGATCCGGGAGTAAAGAAGGCGACGTGAGATCCGGCATCGAGTTGGATTTGCTGAGCGATCGACCCAGGCCGGGTCGAGGGGTGATCATCGCCATCCCGCCTTCTCCTTCTCGCTTCTCCTGCTTGGGCGTAACTCCTGTACCAGGTTGCGGATCTTGCATGAACAGTTTCCACACGTCCTTGACATCCGACAGACTAGGCATCTTGCCAGGCTCAGTCGTCTCGGTCGAGGGCGTCATCGGGAAGTGTGGTCTCGGCGGAACGATGTTTTGTGCGACCTGAACCGCAGTGTATGGGTCGGGAACAGTGGCTGCCGTGTTCGGCAGACTGCCATCTTGCAACGACATCGAATGGAATGCCGAAGCCCACAGACCTGTACTCGATCGACGTCGGGTGTCCATGACGACGGCGTTATCTTCTGGCTCGTTGAACACTGATGCAGTTGACGAATTCGGATTCTGCCCGTCCTCGTCGTCAGATTGCTGATGACCGGCGGGGTTGCGGAACTGGTATCGCGGATCAACTGTGAACGCGGACGAAGGCCAGTGGTACAGCGAGACGGTAGCGGGCTGGTCTTGAATCGGCATCTGCGCAAGCGTTTCGGTCTTGATTGGCGGTGTAAAGCTCTTGGTCGGGTTCTCGGACGTGACAGAGTTGTACGAGTCGCTCTTGATGGGCGTCGGGAGCGGCAATGCGGTCATGCTTCCAATCAAGGACGACTTGCGTTCTGCCGGCTCGTCCGAGCTGGAGGGACTGGTCGTATGACTGGTAAGCGACGGAGTGGGGAGCAACGCTTGCGGTGGAGACGGGTTTGACCCATTCGTGTTCGGCAGCTGACCGAGAAACTGTTGGGTGATCGGTACCGATCCGCCGGACGCTGTCGGTGGGTACTGAGGTGGCGGAGGCATGTACATCCCAAGTGCCTGTCCACTGTTCGCAGAGTTCGGCAAGACCGGAGTTGTGCTGGACATGTCGAGAGCCCCGTCGGTCCACTGGCCTACGGATTGTACCGGCGTGCCGATCGGGTTGGGCAGACCATTTGACCAGCTTCGAATTGGACTCTGTCCATTCAACATTTGCCCCTGTGATAGCTGTCCCTGGTACGATTGCTGGACGACGGGACTGCCCATGGAGTGCGGCGACGAGAAGTGGGATACCGGGGAGAGCGAGGTGCCCGTAGGCATTGCCGTCATCGGGTACGACAAGCCGGGTGTGATGGGCAACGTTCGACTCTTGGGTGGCTTGTTGTACGTGCAATGGACATTGCGATGAGAGCAACGGGCTGTGGATGATCAGCTTTCGTGCGACCATGATGATACGCGATGACTCACTGCAAGGATGGGCAAAGTCACACCGGACCTTCGAATGGTTACACTGGTCACAAGCCCGCTTCTTCATGCTGAAGTCGTAACTGCTCGAAGTATAGCCGCTCTCGTTGCGCATCATGGCCGAAGAGCCTGAACCAAGGTCGGCACCGGGCCAGCGGACGGGCGAAGCGAGACCAGGCTGGAAGCCGGCCGGTGTTGTGGGCGTACCGAGCATGGCGTTAGTGAAGGTGTTGACGGGTGAACGCATGATGCTGTTCACATCCGGTGCGTTCCAACACATGGGGGCCGGTGTACCGGCCAGCAAGGGGTGGTTGGGGTACATCCTCTGAGCTTGTAGCTGGGGATGTTGCGCCTGGTCGAATGAGGCTCTTCTCGCTCGCTCCTTGGCCTCGGTCGTAGCTCGTTCTTCGGCTTCACCTCGTGGTCGCTGACCGCCTCCATTGGCCTTTGCCGTGGCGGCGGCCCCGTTGTCCCCTAGATCAGGCTTGCGAGCTGAGGATGGCATCGACTTTCTCCTTCCTTTCTTGCCTTCCTTCTTGGTCTCCCCTGGCTCTGGGGCACGATGGGCTTTGTTGACATGACGAGACAGGAGATCACTAGATGAAAGGAACGTCGTCAGCAAATCTATGACTGTAGTATCACGGCAGAGCCGTAGAGAACGGACGGCAAGGGTGACGCAAGGGAAGTGGGGTTTTGGGGATTGCTGCACTGTTTCGCTTACTCACCTTCGCGCGAAACGCAGCGGGCACTCCTTGCACTCGTATGGCCTATCCCCCGTGTGAGCTCGTAAATGCCTCCCAACATGCTGAGGTCGTGTGAACGTTGCCGGACAGAGCTGGGTTGGTCAGCGTTTCCGCATATCAAGAGCCTCGTGAGATAGCGACAAGACTCACCGGACATTTGTGTTCGCCAGCCATATCTCTGCAAGCTCATGAATTCCAGCCTACCTCCGACGTTTGAAGGGGTAGGCGGCGTGTGTGCGGGGAATGGGAGTGGGGTGGATGATGCGTCGGGGTATCAGACACTGAATCGACGTTTCGTGTATAATGTCGGATGAGGTGCTGATGTTCAACAAGATTGGTGATGGGTTGTAATTATAAAGAGGTTATAGTAGTTGTCTCGTTCGAGTAGCCGTGGGTGGTCCGACTCGTAGTTGAGGACAGGAGAGAGAAGAGGGCGAAGGTCCAGCAAAACACCCCTTGGTATATCTGACAACGAGAAAAGCGTCGACGACGTGCACTCTTTTCTTCTGGACGATGAAAGGTAACGCAGAAGGGAACCGAGTAATGACGTTCTCGAGCCAATCTTTTGATTCTTCCCCGGCCGAGTAACGTAGATTCCCTCGTTCTTATCTGACCGTGTTCGACCTGGAATCCGATACGGTAGTGTCGTCCGAGTCTCGAGTATGAAGAGACGCAATGACGGGGTCTCGGAAAGGAACGACTGATGAGGATAGGAGATGAAGGGTAAGCAAGTCGGGAAGGATGTAAATGTGGCTCTCGATAGCAGTCGAGCAATAGTTGTCGTCGGTCGCTGTGTCTTTGCGTCGACGAAGAAGATGGTAGGGGGTAATGACGAATGACACTCTGCTGTGTTCTCGGAAAGACTTTTGCCCTATTACTTGTGCCCTGCGAATGAGGTACGGGTGGCTGGTTTATGCTGGCTGGTCCTTGCCTGTAACGACCTTTCTAAGGCTGATATATTAAGCTGTCTAAGTTGTGAGTTACTCGCTGTTGCCCTGCAGACACGGGGAGAAAGAGCACAAAGTCACAAATCAACACGAACTGCCTCTTTGCAGGCAAATCGTTTCGAAAATGACGTCAGCGGCTCATTCACACCTTCTTGCATCTTCTCCTGACCCGTGCCCTGCTGTCACGCTGCAGCAGTCTCCGTCGGGATACAGTGCGGGGGATGTACCTGTCTTTCTTCCCCCGCTTATTCTCCGATCCGTTCTCAGAAATCTCTCCTCTCTCCCGAGCTGTTCATGGCGTCACCAGACGTTGATGTCCTTGCCGAGTTTATGGTATTTTGGTGTTTGCTTCCGTACCATCACTCTGGCTCACACAAGGTCGTTAGGAGAATAAACCATTCAATCGGGAACTTAACTGGAGAGGGTGCTACATGCGTCTTCGCACTACAATCAATTATTGTGAGGAGGTATCGCAATGATTTACAGTCCCGGGGTTCTCGGAAACGACTGTAGGTGAGTTAGAGAAGACCTAACAGAAACTATTGACACGGGACTGTAGTGACTAATGAGTGTAATTGGCGCGATGGCCGAGAAGCCCGGAAGGTATACAAGCTAAACTCAAGGACAAGATATCTTGCACGATCAGGTCGAGTCGCCGCCATTGGCGGATTTGGGAGTATCGTTCTGCGGCGGCTGCGGTTGCGGGGTGCCGTTGGTGGACGGCTTGGGCGTTCCAGCTCGAGAGTTCTTGCCTGGCGGTGCTCCCCTATTGAGAGCAGCCAGGCTGTTGTACCCTTGCGGATGGCTCGTCCCCTAGGCGGGTCAGCTCACGATCCGGCTTGGTCTATCAAACGGGTCACGTACCCATTCAGGCCTGATGACATCGTCGAGCTTGCTTGCAATCAGCTTGCACACACTAAATACAAGTCAGCTGGGCTTTCCTTCCCTGCGAAACGAAAATAGCTTACAGCTTGATGGTCGATTCTGATACCCTGGCAATCTCGTAGATTTCCTTTGTCGAGACCTTACGCTCGAACAGGGTGACGGTAAAGTACAAGACCGCAGCGGCGATGGACACGGGACTGCGACCATCGATCGGTGTTTTGGCCATGGCGAGATTGGCCGTATGCCTCGCGGCATTTTGAACGGTATTGTCTAGATCGAGCAAGTTGCAGTATCTCGCCAATAACGATTCGATCGAATCTCTCGAAACGTTCGCGCCGCCCACAGCTTCCATGGATCCTCCCGTCTGTTTCTCCTTCTGCACAGCCGCTTTGACAGCGGTAAACACCTGCCCCAGATCCTTCTTCGACACCTTAAGCGCATTGCCTATTTCGCCCATCGTTCGATTGGCTCCAGCATCACGCGAAGCGTAAATGATACAAGCGGCAATGATCGTGCCCTCCTTCTTGCCACGGACGGCTCGCTGCTCATCGGCAATCTTGTAGACGTGCTGAGCTCGAGTGACGACGTTTCGCGGCAGTTGCAGTGACTCGCACTTCTCGGTTATCTTGGCAAAGATCCCTTGCAATACCGCGTTCGAAGTCCGACCGGCCAGATGCGACTGGGCGTTGGCTCGAGATTGCGCTCGTTGTAAGTTTGCAGACATGCCTGTACGACCATCGAGACCGGAAATGGCCGTTTCGAAATTGTTCTTCAGCAATGCGTTGCCCAGATCACCGACTCGCGACGGGTCGTCCGAATTCTCATCGCCGGCGAATGTCTGCAAAGATCAGTACGAGTTGAGGAGTGGTGATTAACAATGGTCGGTCACGTACTCTCCCTGCTGAATCAGCTTTTGTATTTCATGACGGGATGTGATGATACTTACATTCACTCCTGGTATCGACGATCCTGTCACCCAAGACCGTCCCGCAACTACCGCACACCTGACGGTTGTTGAGCATATAAGTAAGGCAATCAGAGCTTCAAGCACCTCACCAGATCACCGGAAGAATACTCCTCGACGATGTTCGGCGGATCCTCACGGCAATTAGGGCAGAGATGTCGGACGTTCAAATTGGGAAGGACGGGTTGCCCGAATTTGGGCTGTGGTGGGGCGTGTCAACATTCGTAGAAATGCATGTCAAGGCTTCCGCGTGGCAAGGAGCACTTACCGGCGTCTTCTTGGGGCCGGCGATCATCATATTGACGAAAGGAGCGCGCTCGGGATGGAAGTGTTTACGGGAAGAGCGCTGGCTTAGCCAGTTTGGGATATACCTCGTTCTTGCTAGACACGAGGGCGCGCCGTGTTGAACAGTGCGACTTTGTCTTCCAGTCTTATCGTGATGATAAAGACCAGGTCTGGTGTGTCAGCCGCTACCCACCCGTCGTAGCAATGCCGCGCTCCATCGACGTCCCGCTCCAACCCAACCACCTCGTACAGACCGACTCGATACATTGCATGCCGCCATTTTGCCTCCTCTCAGTCATAAACCGCACCTCCCGGCCCTTCTCGAGCCATCCCGACGCTTCGCGGTATGGATGGGAACCAGACATTGGTCGTCGCCACTCACCAAGCCATCCATCCACGATATAAACCGACTAGATTCCTTCAAGACTTCTTATTCCCACTCCACACCGTTTTATAGGTGATCTCTACGACGTCCTGATAGCAGGACGAGATAGATTGGGGCGGTAATAGAGTGTTTTGGGATCGAGAGGGGTTATGACCGGGACTGGTCTTGTTTTGGAGAGAGAAGAGAATGTGAGAACGGAAGAAGGAATAGGCTCTCGTCAAGGGGTGTGGAAAGGATTGAATGTGGCACTTTAGGCGTGTTACCAGCAATTAGGTGCGTAGGGCTGCTGTTGATCTTCGTGTTTGCCGATACCACGTCTCTGCTTCATGTTGCTTGGGAAAAACATACATTGGTTCCATATCACACTTCGATAATCCACTCACAAGAGTCAGACATGTAGGTGCAAAGTACTGACGCGTCAAGGGGAGCTATGTGCTGACTTCCGACAGCTCGAACGACGCACCGATACCGAACAGCTCGATCGACAGTAAAACACGCGTGTCCGAATCCCCGATACGCGATTGATCGAGCGAGTATCGCGTGACACCGCGATCTGATCACCTCTCAACCGACGTCAATCGACTCTCAGAACCCGATCGCTCATCCTCCTGGGCTTTGCGTGAAGGTATAACTCCGTCCGCGTGCTACATACGATAGGTAAGTCTTAGCTCACATCGTTGTCGTCGAGTGGGGCATATCATCACCTCCCGCTTGGCATCCACCTTCCCTTCCGTTCAACCATGGCTGATATCCAAGCAGGCACCCTCAGGTCCCTTCCTCGCTCATTTCCACGACGATTCGAGGCTTGCTCGCCCGCACATAGGTCAAGATGACTTCGCCGATGAACCAGTTCATGACGGACGAGTATGTTCTCGCTTATCACGGTCCGTTACTCTATGAGGCCCGAGTAAGTAATTTTCAATCCACCGCAACGGTCGTCCAGTGCTTTTGTACCTGTTACCGGGTGTCCAGTGCGCGTCGTAAGGGACTTAGGCTGACATATACCTCCCTTAGATCCTATTGGCCGAAAATTGGACCGAGCAGAACACCCTCCTCGGTACAGTCGGACCACACTACTTCATCCACTACAAGGGATGGAAGCAAACGTGAGCTTATTTCATAACCAACCGGGCCACCCAAGCTGACGACTTGACCAGATGGGACGAATGGGTCCCCGAGGCTCGACTACTCAAATTGAACGAACAGGGTTTCGCCAAGCGTAAACAACTGCTCGAACAACAGACGAAAAAGGCTCGTCCGGGAGCGTCGACGTCGTCACCCGCTACGAAGGACAAGGGAAAGGGCAAAAAGGCCGCTGCTGCCGAAGCGAAGAAGCGAGCAAGAGATTCGGGTATCGAGTCGGTGAGTCGATCAGTCGAGTCAGGGAATGAAGCCGATCGCTGATATGTGCCCGCAGGAGTCAGAGTACCTGAAGAGACCCGAGGTCAAGATTGTCATTCCTGACGTCTTGAAGTTGCAGCTCGTCGATGACTGGGAGAACGTGACGAAGAACAGCCAGGTCAGCTCCCTTCGGCTCGCAAAAGCTTGATGAGCTGACGGTCCCAGCTCGTGACGCTACCTCGCAAACCCACTGTCCGTGAGATGCTAGAGGATTATCGCGTATACGTCGAGTCGACCAAGAAGTCACAGGACCGCACACCGTACGTCCCCCATTCCCACGTTTTCGGCCTGGAATTACGTCCTGATGACCCTTGCAGACGAGCCACCGCACTCCTCAGTGAGATCATCGCTGGTATCACGCTCTACTTTGACAAAGCGCTCGGCAACAACCTGCTGTACCGTTTCGAACGAGCGCAATACGTCGAGCAGAAACGTGCGAACCCGGATAAACCAATGAGCGAGATCTACGGTGCCGAGCATCTTCTCAGGCTGTTTGGTGAGTATCCCCAGTTCCGTGAGGTGGTCTTGTGTGAAGCTGACTCGGCAGTCAACTTTGGTCCTTTCATCGCTTACACCAATATCGATCCTGAATCGCTCAATATCCTCCGCGAGTACATCAACGATATCATGAAGTGAGTCCAGGTTTCCTTCCCCAATTGTAAGCGAACGCTCAGCTGATCAACGTTCAGGTATATGATCAAAGAGCAGAAGAAGGTGTTTGTGAAAGAGTACGAGACGACGACGACTCAGTATCAGAACCTCAGCAGGACATAGTCTCTGGGGAAATGTGGGCGAGGAGACTGGAGGTCCGATGAGTGAAAGGGGTGGAACCGATGTCAATATATCCCAGTCAGACTGGATGTTGTGTATGCCATCTTTTGAACAGGGTCTCGTATTGGCAGCAGCACTTCCAGCCTTGCGTGTGAGACGTGAAGCGCAATGCGCATGAACGGACGGGTCTGTATCCTCGCCATTTGCGAGACTGGCTGATGTGTGCATGTTGTGCATCCCCTCCTTCCTTCAGCGATGACTCCAGGACATAGCTTTTTCTTTCCCTTGACACTCCACTACCTTCCCTTCCTTCCCCTTCCTCGTGATTTGAATTTGACGTGACATGGATTGAATTTTGGGCGTTATTGACATAGAATGAGGAATGACCAGTGGTATAAAGCGAGCATGCGATGTGCGCGTTCTGCGATTATGATGTTTTCCAGAGAAGGACGGCGATTGGGCCGAGATAGAAGTATATGAAGTTCTTGGTTTCTGCCTAATGTCAGCCCGAGCCCCAAATCCGTACGAAGGGAAGTCAGCTGACCATGCGTGACGAAAGACCCGAAGCTACAACCTCGTTAGCTATTGAACACTCCCTGCTAACGCGAGACAAGGTGAAATCGGACTCACTTCTTGCCGACGACGCAATGCCATGTCGTACCGTACAATCTGTCAAACTCCTTCTTGACCACCATAGCAACGTCTTTTTCCAGATTATTCGAATCGACAGCTTCGGAGACCACTTCGACTGCTTTCCGCTGCATCTCTTCCGACACTACCGAGGAGCATCAGCTCTCATCCTGGTATCGAGTATCGCTGAAGGATACGACTCACTATCGACGTTCTTGATGATTGCTTTCAAGTTCCGGCCTTCGACTTCGGCCAGGACACTGGCGTTGTCTGTCGAGTTGAGACTCATCGTTCTTGAGTTGAAGCTCGTGTTATAATGGCAATATAGCAGGCGACTCGAGTGTCGAGTGTCCGACCCAGGGATGTAGGTGTACGAGCACAAAGACTACACCGTGGTCAATGGTCAAATCGAAATGCGCCCGAGCGCATGTTAGGCCGAGACGCGGCTATGACTCTGCGCGTCATTTACGTAACTTCGACCCGCTTCGGCTAAATGCCGAAGGTGCCCCACCCTCTAATCGCATCATCTTGCGAGCTCCCATATCTTGCGGTCAAGCCTTCGACCTAGACTTACCTATATCAAGATGGCTTCCTCGAGTGTCAAGAGAATGCCCAAGATCGAAATGACCGACTACGACTCTTTAGCCATGGGACACGATTTCTCCATGAAGGAGGTATCGATTGTCGGTCTGGATTTGCAAGTCTTCGGGCTTGAAGAAATCAAGGCGAGCAAGAAACCGATCGTCGCTGTAGTGAGTTCCAGTTGTCAGGCCTACAACACTAAGCCCCCAGTCGATTGACCGTTGAGCTGTCGAGCTGATTGGTGTAGATAGCGACACATGGTCGTCTGGGCTCAGCTAAGCACTCATGGTCGTTCGCCAATGGGATCTTAGGTCATGCAGGTACACTCTGGGGAGAAGCGCAGAAGGAATTGATCGTGGTTACGCTCGTCAGCTTCTCGTTCCGTGAGGGAGAGCCAAGCTGACAATCTCCAGGACCAGCGCAATCACGGGACGTTGTTGAAGGATAAAGTCGCGAACAAGGCATTCGATGAGAACCCGAGGCATATGTATGTCACTAGCCCAGTGTCTCGAATACGAGCTCATCTCACTATAGGTACGATATGGCCGCGACTATCGGTATGTGTGACTTGCTGCTTCTGTAAAGCGGGTACAGGCGACTGACTCATGCAGTCGGAGGAAGCCACGATAGTTCCCTGATTATCGATTTCCTCGCTGCCTACCTCTTCCCAAATGGTGAGAGGACGATAGATGAAATCGCAGCCACCGGCATATCCCTCGGAGGTAAGCTTTCCCCGATACTTACTGATACAACGGCACAGCTGACTCTCAGGCCACCTGACTTGGCGCTTGCTTCAGGAAGGTAAGCCTTCCACCCCGTGAGTAAGAGCTGACGGGTCAGAACCTCGGATACGCACGGCGGTACCTATCATCGGACTCCCATTTACCAGTCTCGAGCCATGCCTCCGCGCTCGAGCTGAGGGGTTGGGTATGACATGGGGACCTCCGCTTTTCCCTCCCTCCTTAGCAAGTCTTCTCACTTCACCAAGACCCGAGGGTGTGTTTAGGGGTAAACGGATCCTCACGATACATGGCGGGAACGATAAGTTGGTGCCGTACCCTATCGGCCGGGAAGAGATCGACCGGATCAAAGAAGAGGTCGAAAGTGGGGGAGAGGGCGGCAAACTCTCGATCCAGGTACTTGAGGGGCTGGGACACGTCACGACGCCCGAAATGGTTAAAATGGCCGCAGAGTGGATCTGGTCAAACTGCCTCACCCGCTCATCCTAGATCGATCTGGAGACGCCATGTCCCGAGCACTCGAGCGAGGCCTTCATGTCGATGCCGCTCCTGCATGCAAACGATTTACCGCCAGGGTGCAAGTGATATTGACAATGCCATCGACCTTCGGCGTCTTCTATGAACAAGTAAATTGGAGTTGTTAACAAGTCTTTGAAATTATTGAAACTGATGGGGGTCCCTTGATGTGTCCCGATGAAAAAGAAAGGAAGATGCTACCCAATCTGAGTGTAAATGTCGTGATGAAATGCTCGTTACGACCGGAAAGATGGTTTGATGGTTCGAAAGGTCCGGGTGAGATGTATCGCTCGAATTGTCGACTTTCGCGACGAGGATACTGACGCCAATCGCTCAGCTGAACGAACGTCAGTACCTGTCACTCGGCTTTGTGGGTTACGGATACTCACTGTAATGGCTTGCCGAGTGCTGCTGGAGCGGGCAAGCGGTTTCCAATCTTGCTCGTCCCGAGCGGAGGGTTGTTGACGTCGTAGTCTTTCGGACGACGGAATAGGAGGACGTGCTGTCGATCAGCTCCGGTACACGGGCCATAAGTAGTAGTTGATCAGGACAAGCTCACGGGTTCCTGCAATGTCAGCTGCAGCACTTCACAATGACGGAGAACGTAGACTCACTGGATCATGACGCATGTACATCTCCCATCTGTCTCTGTCAATCTTCGCGTCCCCCATTCCAATACACTGGGTTACTCACCCTGGCGACTGTCTGATCCCTAGTCCTCTCCATACGTCTTCCGGCACGATTCCAGGTGGACAGAAGCGGACTAGCGGTTTTGGCAGCTGTGTTGACACGACGCGTGGAGGGAAGAAGCGAGAGGAGAGGCACAGGGTCGAAGGAAGGGAAGAAAGAGCGTGATCAGCTGTAGCCCGAATGTTGTCTGGAGGTCGAGCTTACAATTACATGTCTACATGCTCGTCAGCGATCATTTCATCACGCGGTCTCGAAGGCTCATGGAGCTCACCTGTATTCCCATTCTTTATCTATCGACAGTCAGCTACCTTTCCACGACAGGCTGCGATCAAGATGGGGGGACTCACTCGAATACCTAACGCTATACGTGATCTTCTCAGAGTACGTGTTGAGTGCGCGTCTCTTTTCCTCGGCGGTGAATGGCTTGAAATTGTATTTGGACATGTCGTGGTTGGAATGGAGCTGGCGCGGAGGAGCGGAGTAGCGGAGAGTAGGGCGAGGAGGACAAGGAGCTGATGAAAGTATGCACGATGATGATGCAATGCGATGCGATGCGATGCGATGCTATGTAGACTGATGGATGAGGTATCAGCCTAGCTTCTACTTCGCGATGCGATAACAAGTCAGGTGAGAGAGACTAGAACGGGAACATACACGTCGAGTGTTTATCCTTCAACCTTGCGTGTTGTTGGTTTGGTTGCGTGCCACAAGTCTAGAAAAGAAATCAGGCTCGTGATTCAGGCCCGTTTTTGGGTAGTGTTTTGGGGTGGATCTAGTTGAAGAGAAGTAGTCTAGGTCGGAAGGTCGAACTGTAGAAGGACAAGTGTCAACAGGCTCATCTATGTATACTACGTATTGTTGTTACTCCACTCTACTCTCCCTGTCCATCACAACAACATCCGGTATAAGTTGACCCATCTGTTGGAAGATTAGGGACGAAAATTGCGGGGAAGAACGGGTAACTTTTGCGGGGAAATCCAGGTTTAACGCCAGAAAGGCACCCGTACTGGCAACTGCAAGGATGCATCCATCGACCGCATCTAGACGCGGCTCAGTCACCTCATATACGCTCGAGCTCTTGCTGGTCCTGCTCCAAGTGTTCGCTGTCGGGCAGTGAGTGGGTGGGGACATCCCATCGATCCTCTTCTAAGATTGCTATAACTTCAAAACATTTTACCTTGTTTGCTCGTTTAACCTTGCTCCCACATCCACCACCATCAGCCAACGTCGCAACAACACGAGGCGGGCAGTGACCAGAGGAGGAGGACCATTGTGGCCGTTGCCAAGCACGTACGGCTGTGCAGCAATCCGAAATCGAGACACTTACCGCCTCCTCGTTATCTAATCATCGGATGGCGCCGGAAATTGCTGTATCGCCATGCCATTCGGTCTAGTCACCGTAATCGCGAGGGGACATGGTGAGGATGGTACAGCCACGATCTGCAATGATGAGGCTTAGCCCCATATGAATGGGAATATAGGTGTGCGTTACCCCGTCTCTGGAATTGATGTTTCGAGGTTACCCCTTGAACGCACACACACACATACACACACACAAATACGAACACTTAAAACGCCAGGGAGGATGAGAACAAGGATGGAGGTCGTCAATGCGTCTTACTGACCGTACTCCTTTGATCTCCCCTTGGAAATGGCCACTCACTCCGCCTTCACCCCTCGTTTGTCCCCCCTTGTTACCTGTTTTCTCGTTGATCGACTTATTCTTTTCGACACGACACGACCTTCAACTCTCACCAACAAGTATAATACACACTACCAGATCAACACTCACTACAGTCACTCCTTTCTTCTCTCTCCCGCATCGATTCTCTTTTCCTTCATATACCCCCTTATTCCGTTTCTCTCCTCCACCCCCAACTTCACCAAAGCAGCGTGTTCCCCCTGCACCTGTGATCTATACGCCCACACGGCAAGCGACTACAAGCTCAGCGCGTCACACCTCGCTCCTCTTCACTATAGGCAAAGCATCTGGCAGGTCCACGATGCTGTCTTCTTCCTCAACGATGATCATGTTGTACCTGCTGCTCGGACTCGCGTCGATCACTTCGATCCTCTCTCAGCGGGATTTCTTCGTCATCACGCAATGTCCCTCCATTACGGTATCGCGTATCGACCCCATCGTCGACCCCGGTCGCGTCTCAGCTCACGTCCACAATGTCTGTGGTGGTTCCGGCTTCGGCAGTGAGTCTCAGCTTTCTTTGTCGGTCAGTCAAAGCTGACCACACTCTTCACCCTTCTCCTTTGTGTACACTAACGTCGATCTGGTTGACCGTCCCCCACCACAGCCAACCTTCTCAGCCCTGATCAGCAAACCGGTGCCTCCTGCTCATCTGCCCTGGTCGGCGATGACAAGTCCAATTACTGGTCCCCGTAAGTTCGTTTTGCGCTCGACCCTATGCACGATCTGAAACAGCTTAGTGAACTTTACTGGCAGTTTGGCAACGGCACATATCAACCTATGATTGGCGGTATGCGAATTTACTACTACATGAAAGGTCCCGACGTCAAGCCCTTCCCCAAGGGTATGCATATGATCACGGGTACCTCGATGGCACGAGACGCGACCGACAAGAAGGCTTTGGGTCTGAGGATCTCGTGCAATGGCGGACAGCAGGGAAGCGAGTTGCCCCAAGGTGAATGTGGTGCTATCTCGATGGGGATCTTCTTCCCGAGCTGTGGTCTTGCCGACGGCTCCATCTCGTCCGACGACAACTTGTGAGTCTTTGCTTTCTGAATTTGGTCAAGGAGCCCAAGGCTGATCGACTCTCTCAGCTCGCACATGACTTGGCCTATCAGCTTCAAAGGGTCCGAGCCGTACGATGACCCCAACGGCGAGACCTGCCCGCCGTCGTAAGCCGTCTAGATCACTTTTGAGCTTGCTCTAATCATCAGTCATCCGATCAAGTACCCGACCATCTTCTACGAGGTGAGCACCCTTTCCGTGATCAAATGCAGGACGATTCACTTACTTTACAGTCCAACTACTACCCGACCGGAGGACAGAAGTGGGAGGCTGGCGCCAAGCTCATCCTGTCCAACGGTGACGAGTGGGGACCGTCATTCCACGCCGACTTCCACAACGGGGTGGGTCGTCTGAGCATCGTTGATTCAGAACGCTAACATTTGCCAGTGGGAGCCTTCGGTCCTCGCCTCTACCATCGAGCAGTGCGGAGGCTACGGCAAGGGACCGCTGGACATTCCCGAGAACTGTGCGCCGTTGAGGCCCACTGTCAGCCAGGAGAACGCTCTCAACTGCCGATTTGAGGGACAGATCCCGAACGAGTGAGCCAGTATACCGTCTCGGGTGTAAGAGCATTGCTGACACAGCCAAACAGGGACGTCGGCTTCTACCGACCGATTGACAAGCTGCCAGGCTGTAACCCGCCATGGCCCAAGGGTACCGACCAAAAGCCTGGCTGTGCCGAGGCTCCTCCTGTTCCGGAGATGGTCTACCCCAATGTCTACTTCGAGAATCTACTGGTCAGCTACTCGAGTCTCTGCTAGCTTCTTGAGCATCAGCTGACTGCGTGCAGCAACGAACGCACATTCCGGCCATCTTCACCGAGACCAACGCAACTGACGCTACTTCGCTCAAGCACTTCTTTGCTCCTTCGCTTGGAGATCCCGGTCAATCTTTCTGGAAGCCTTGGGGTTCAGATGGTACGAACAAAGACAAGCTCAAGGTTTCGTCTGTGACCGACCTACTCAAGGGCTTGGTCACCAACTCGGGAGGGGGGTCGAATGGTGAGTACAACCCAATGAGGGCGTATGAAATTCAGCTGATCTCAGCCGCGCCGAACAATGATGGCGGAAACATCGCTCCTGAGACTCCTCCTTCGGCAGTGTCTCTACCAGGCGCATCGTCGACCAGCGCCAGCGGGATGGAATCGGCATCCGCCAGGTCCGTCAGCGAGTCATCAGCCGCTTCGACCAGTGCCGCCGCTTCTGGGTCTTATGGCGCCCCCACTGGCTCGGCCAGCGTTGCCTCCGAGTCAGCGGCCCCTTCCTCGACCGAATCGGCTGCGAGCGGCGAGCAGACTTCCGCTCTTCCCAACGTCGGGCATGCGTTGGCGAGCGCATCCTCCGGTTCGGCTAGTACGACTGCTGCCGCTTCCGCTTCCAGATCGGGCTCGGCCTCCGGGTCTGCCATCTCTGCCGTGGTGTCGACTGCTGACTCGTCGTCCGCTGCAGTTCCGACTGCCGATCACCTCGTCCAGGAGAGCCATAAGACCTGCCGGTGAGTATCTCCCTCCATGTCCAAGACTACCCGCTGACGTCAACCAGAAGGAAGAGGCGAAACCTGCTCCATCGACAAGCTCTATCGGGTCATCTCGGTCGACGATCGAGGAAGACCGCACTGGGTCTATAAACGCCTGAGCTCTAGTCTTTTCTATGGGGGGTCGAAGCGTTTCGCCCGCTCGAACCCGCGTGAACTCGCTCCGATCCCCACTTCTTTTCTTCCGTTACTGTCTATACCTGTTCTGGTAGTCGGTCATTATTGCTCTGGTAGCTGTCATGCATCTCACTTTTTCGGCTTTGTAGGCATATTGTCAATCGGGCAGACATGGTCGAGCTCGATCTGGTCATGGTCACGGGTTCCCATGGGAAGTTCACGAGTTCCGAGTCTTCAAAGCGCCCAACGCTTCCTGTCTACTCGAATTCCCATCCTAGGACATACCGCTCAGATGCCAGTGCGAAAGACACTTGACATGAGAACCTGATTCAAACCTCCACCACGCGCGTCCGGCCCATTACACCGTCACTGCCACTCTACATCCTGCCAGATCCTTCCATCCATGCATGCTCAACAAGAAGTGTAGTCCAGACGCCCTCGAAAGGACTTCCGGACAGAGCCAATTATTGAGCGAGTGAACCCCCCGAAGAGAGCACAAGGAACGATCTCCCCCTGAGAACCATATGTGTCGCTGTGCAATGGGCGGAGATCAGACCTGATGGGCCCCAGGATGAAGGGAGCAAAACCATCCAAGCAAGGTAAGTATGAAAAAATCTTTCCAAAACTTAACCCTCTAACCTTCTAACCCTAAACCCCCTAACCCCCTAACCCCCTAAGATCATCGTCGTCGAAGAGGAATGCATATGGCAGCTAAATCGGCATCTTTGAGGTGTTGCAAGCAAGCCGCTGGAAGAAGCATGGAGCTGAAAAGACGCGAATGTCTGCGCAGCCACGTGGTGGCAATACCACGATCTTATGCCGGAACCTCTGACGCGCGTCGCCTTGACCAGAGATCTCCGGACGGTGAGGGCCCATGTGGACGGCTCGTCTTGGACATCCGTAGTCACTCGCTCGACAGCATTCTACAATTCTTAGGGGCTTGAGACCTTTGTACTCCCTCGGTCGACTCGTTACCTACCCCTTGATGTTGGATTTCAATCAAGTACCTTCAGAGAAGACGTGGTAACTGGATTGTTCTCGAGTATAGCTGAGACACAAAGTCGATACATACGAAAGTGTACAACGATAATCATCCTGGGCCGATCTGAGAAGTCAGTGAGGTCTGGAACGTATGCGTCGTCGTGGGGGCGTACCTTCGGCATGTCGTGGTGTTCGCTATATTCGACATCAGCGACCTTCTCGACAGGCCACGGGTTGGATGGGCTACCCACCTCAATCTTTCTAGCTTGGCGTTGTACTCTGCCACTCGGTCTTTATGACTCTGCCCAGCCGTCTTCTTCGCCCTTTCTTCTCTCTTCACCTTCGTTAGCCTCTCGCGGCAACGAACGCGCTCATCCACAACTCACGCGTAGCCTTTGCGTTTCCTCGAACCTCCTCTCAGCCTCAGTCATCTTCCTCCCTTCTCCCGGTGCGACATTCTTGATGACAATTTCATTACTGTCCGCTCGCTCTTCACGCTCTTTGCCCTTCTCCTTCTTCTCCGAGTGTCGGACCTCCGAGTCGACCCTTGCTCGATCACTTGACGAACGGGACTTCTTCTTCTTTTTCCTACGACGTGGTCAGCGTGCGTGTCCTGACGAGCCGACCGGGGGACCAGCACGCACCTCTCTCCGGTACCTTTGAACTTCAGTGACCCGCCAGGGACGTGAGCGTAGTCGCTCATGTTTGCTGGGTCGTGATGAAACTGTGTGCGGTTCGAACCAAGGTGTTGAGCACGGTGAGGACGAGAGGTGTTGACGGAAGCAAATTGTTGGCTCGGCTCAACTTTCCAAAGACTTCGACTATTCTTGCCACTTCTTACTCTTCACATTACCCAGACTGCATCACGATGGCCTCACAACAAGCTCAGCTACCGCAGTTTGACGCCGCTTCGAAGGTCAGCTCCTGATACCTCTAAGTACATGGATCTCAAAGCTGACTTCTATAGAAAGAGCTCGAGGAGTTCTTGGAGCAGGAGTAAGCTTGACCGTCATGTGGAGATGGAGGGAGGATCTGACGTTTTCAGGCAGGCTAAGGCTAAGCTCCAAGCTAGCGTACACGAGTTGACGGACAAGTGTACGTTGATTCCTCTTCCTTTCGTTGATGTGGCTGACTTGCAATAGGTTGGAAGAAGTAAGTGTCCACCTCCTGGCTGAGTATGAAATGGAACGAATACGGAATGCTGACCTGGAAGGTGTATCACCGGCGGTATCAGCACGAAATTCTCTCGGTAAGCTGACGAGGGCTTACGACTGTTTAGAGCCAGCAGCTGACTCAGCCAGAGGAGAAGCATCGTGTTTGGAGAACTGTGTCGACCGATTCCTCGACAGCAGCCTATACATCGTCCGACAGATCGAAGCTCAGAAGCAACAAATATAAGCGGGACACATAGACGGCCGGACCGCGATCACCATTAAAACGCAATCATGATTCAGCATGCACACACCTCATTCGACTCTCCATTCTCCATCCTCCCCGCCGACCATATACTGAAAACAGGCAGATGCATGACGAAGCGTCAGAAAGGCGTGAATGGGAAATATGATAGTACGTGAAGCTAATAATACACATTGTTACCAGAACAATGAAGGATGATGGTGCAAGGGAGGAATGAAAGCACTGTCAAGATGACGGGGACGAAGTGAATCGGCTACCGTGCTCCGGCAACACCCAGTCGACCTTGTGGTGTTTGACGGCCTTGCAGTCCGCCGCCCATAGGCCCGGCAAAGGCGCCCATCCCTTGTCCGCTTCCGATCCGACGCATCGGTTCTCCCGGTCCAGGAGGGGCGAGCCGACCGTTGCTGGGGGTAGGGCTTGCAAGGGGTGGTAGAGACGCGTTATCGCGCATCGAGGGCGACACGTCTGGACGAGGAGGAAGGTGCGATGTGCCGAGCTTGGAGGGTGTTATTGGCGCATTCGAGAATGTCTGACGTTCCGAGGGGAAAGGGATCCGTGTAAACACCCCTTCGGCCGTCCGAGACTGCCCCGAGTTGTGCTGTTGAGAAGTCAGCAAAGCGGGATCACGTGCCGGACAAGAGACGAAGACCTACCTGGAATTCCATCGAGAAGTGATCCAGATCGCGGCCGGCAAATGACAGACAATCGGTGATACGCTTGCCCAGGGCATTGATCGACCCCGCATCTGTGTCGCCCCGCGACCTCGTCCAGATCTGTAATCGATCGATCTTGGGTCGGTTGGACGCGACAATCCCCGTCACCTCGTCGTTCGGATCCAGCATACCACCGATGAGACCCATTGTCAAGTGCGACCAAGCCAAATCCAGCAGCCCAGTCGATGCGCCGCTGCGGAACAGTAGAACCCATTTACCGCCCTATCTTCGTCAGCTCGTGGGTCCCATTATCATAACATTCTCCTATAGCTCGGACGTACATTGGAGTTCGCTGGGTCCTCCCACATGGGCACGATTCCCTTCTTGAACAGGTGATAGTTCGCTCCCCTCGGCATCGCGCCAGGCAGCTTGACGTTGTTGAAGTACTGTGCGAAGCTCTCGACCTGCCGATATCAGAATGACTCCATTACCTCGGCCCAAGCATGTCGTGACCTACGGTATTGATGGTTCCCAGCTTCACAAGCGTATTCTCATACTCGTTCAGCATCTCCCGATTGTCCTGCGCTGCAGCCGTCAAGCACTTTTCCGGTTTCAGCGTCTTGGAGTCGTAAAAGAGCACCCTGAGAAGATCAGTCCGCAGTTCGCAACGACGAGAGACTGACCAAGTATGCTCCAGCGGGTGCTCGGCAGAAGGACCGGCGGTTGTCGGGGTCTTGACGGAAGCCGAAGGGTCTGCTTGAACGCTCATAGCTCCATCCACTACTTGCTGAGATAAGCTCTTCGCCTTCTTGGCTTGAACTTCTGCTGAGGTGCCCTTCTCTGCCTCCGCCTTCGCGTCCTTCTCCTTGTTCTGTACCCTCTGCGATATCTGGGCCAGACTCGGGACATCTTTGTACCCCTTGATATAGGGATCCGTGGTACCCCTTTTGAGTGGTGGAGGCGCCGGGATGCTCTGACCTGCAGTCATCGGCGTAGCAGCGGAAGCCGTCACGGGAGCGGGCGATTCCATAGGGTCGCCAGCACCGAAGAACGATGCAGCGGTCGAGCTCTCCGCTAGAGGTGTGGGTAGACCGGCCGTGCCGTGTTGACTTTGCGTACGCTTCATGGCCGAGAGTGGCATCTTGAGTCGACCCGAGGGGGAGGAGGCGAAAGGGGATGTGGCCGATGCTGAACCCGGAACATTGGTAGAGAGAGACAGTTTGGGTGCCGAGGAACCGGTACTACCCGAGGACGAGGACCCGTCCATCGGATGCGAGCTCGAAGGTGAAGCACCGGGATTCAACCGCGAGGTGATCTGCTGTAAAGAGGGCAGACGGGACATTTTGGGCCTGCACAGTAAGTAGCGGTCCAGACATGTCACGTTGGCTCGAGACTTACGGCGTGGGCTGTGTCACTGATATAGGCAGTGGAGGAGGCACCATCTTGGTCCTGCCCTGGTGCGTCCCGTCCGAGCCCACCTTCTTCGGTTGCGGTGTGACTTGCTGATCTCCATCGTGCGATTCTTTGGGCGTAGTGACACCGTCAGACTCGGGAGTGGACATGATGGATCCCGCCGATAGCTGCGGCTCGGAGGGCGAGACGGACGTGAGGTCTTCGGTTGCCATGACGAATGTACAGTCGGTGTAACTACAGGGTACGCGTGAGAAGTAGGGCGTTCCGAGCGGTTCGATCTATCTATGCGGTTGGTCGAGATCGATGATCGCGCTGAAAGTAGGATATGGCCTATCCGGAGGCAAGACGATATGCTACGCGGTGACAGAAGGGACTGATTGCGAGATGGAAGGAGATGATCGATAAAGGAATGGTAGAGGATGCGACGCGACGATCTCCCCTTGGAAAGGCAGTAAGGAAGTCCGGATGTAACGCGACGAGTGCCGGTGATAAGACACGATCCTGCGAGGACAGTGTAGACGCAAGCAAGAAGAACGAGTGATCACTCTACTGAACGAGAGTGTAACGAGTACATAAGGTAAACAGAGTTTAAGCTCTATGCTGTGTGAGTGAGGCTGATAGTAGTTGGCCAAGCTCGCTCCCGTTTACCGTTTCCGCGTTTCCACACTCTGTCTTGCGTCACTAATCTCTTTCAAAGTCGCGTCGAGCTACATTCCCGCAGTCAAAAGGTCTCGCTCTGTTCCTGTTTCGTTCTGTAAAACAACCCTCATTCTTCTTACAACTTCGCACCGCAGTGAGACCGGCTCAACAAACGGGGGTGCAATTTGACTTCCACTCTTCATACGTGCATATACATACCTCATCGAACGTGACGTCGCGAGCTTCTGTAGATCTCAAGAAGAACAGCTTCTTTGGTCCTGAATAAAGGGGGAAGCAAAGCAGGATTTTACCCGTTTAGGTAATATTCCCGGTTCTCTACGCCATCCCGGACCTAGCGATGCCGTACCGATTCCCGCAGCCCGTAGCGTAGCCTATCGAAGCGTGGCGGTGGACCAGTGCTGATGCGTCGACTCGAGGTAATACTGATACATGTCATGTCGTCATCACGTCGCTACTATGATGCCAGTGGTCTGACCAGTAGCGGCATCTGCAATCCAGCCTCTTGCTCGCTCTTGACTCTCGGTCGCATGACCACACTGAGGAGCATTAGCCACGCCGGCCACAAGGCTCCCTCGATCTGTACTCACTTCGCCTTCTTTTCAATTTCCGGCTTGCTTGGTAACTCGTCGAACTGGAAGTTCCGAATGAGCACAAACAGGATCGCACGGATCTCTGCGAGAGCGAAGCGGTATCCGATGCAATTTCGCGTGCCACCGAGGAAAGTGAGGAGATTACCCCAGACGCCTGGGACCTGGTTGGGGTTGACCCCGGCTTGGCCCTTCTCAGTTTGCTCGCGAAAGTATCGCTCGGGGTTGTACTCTTCCGCGTCTGAGCCCCAGATCAGAGGAGATTGGTTGACGGCGAGGATAGCTACGTGGCGTCAGCCGAGCTGGTTCCCTTGACAGAGATGGGTCGTGACGCACGGATGAACAGTTGAGTACCCTTGTCCAGCGTGACAGATTCGATCATCTGTCCGTCTTTGCCTTCTACCGGAGCGCCAAGGGGAATGACTACTTTCTCCTTGGCTACGCGAATAGTGTTGGGTGCAGGTGACCATAGTCGCAAGACTTCCCGGATGACCGCATCGAGGTAAGGCAGCGCAGCCAGGTCTTCCCTGTCTCGAGTGAGCTTCTTCTGGTGACCCTGCAGGTACACGACTCACATCGAAGGGCGCTCGTCAGCGACGTCCATCAGCTCCTCGCGTAGCTTGGCCTGTGACTCTGGGTGTTTGGCTAAGGCATACAGAGCCCAAGTGAGCGCTGTCGAGGACGTCTCATTGCCTGCGAGCATCTGAGCCTGTTAGCCAGGGGTCGACTCCTCGTTCCGACATCGTGAGGATAGGACTCACGAAGGTGGTGATCTGCGCTAGAACCTCATCGTCAGTCAACTTTTGATCGGGCCGAAGGTCTGTTGCCATATTTGCCCGGACTGTCGAGTGTTAGCTTTTCAGCAGCCCAAGGGAGAGGGGAAGGTCGGCTAGACTCACTGAGGATGGACAGCAGGTCCTTGCCTATGTCTTCTCCCTTTTCGAGACCGTTTGTGTGGGAAGACTGGATCGCGAACTTCTTCTCCTCGATCAAACGCTATGACATCAGCCATGTGCTATGCCGCAGTAGGTGAACAGGCCATGCAGGTCAGACACTCACTCGTCCGACACGTTCAGTGATGATCCTACTAGCAGTGATCCGCCTGGTCCTATCGGTCGGCTTGAAGGCGGTCAGACGCGCATCCATGAACCCTAATCAATCATGCGACTCACGATACGCCTGAGGGGCTTGATGAATGCTTGCAAGATCGCAAACTTGTCAATCTGCTGTGTGGCCTGAAACATATTCCTATACGCCTCTGCCAATTCATTCTCCCCTTCAGAAGTCGACAATGACCTGAAATCATAGTTGAATCCCGCTAGGCCGATAACGTCCAAAGTCGCTTGAGCGAGGTATCGCATAACGTCAATCTTTCTCGTCCCTTCCACCACGTCCACTCCCTCAGCGGGCGTTGGGGAAGCTTCGATCGAAGTATCGTTGATCATCCCCATGAGTTTATCTTTGAGGTCGTACGCTTTATCGAGGAAGATGGGCACCATATCCCTAACTGCCGCTTGCGAGAAGGAGGGATTGAGGATTTTACGTTGACGTCGATGATCCGCTCCTTCAGCTATCAACACTCCGTTCCCCAAGAACGTCTCCATCTGCTCGCGGGTGAGATCCGGTTTGGGGAATGTATCGGCATGTTGAAGGATATACGAGAGGGCGATTGGGTCGACAGTGAAGAACCGCCATCCACCTCCGAGTATACGGTAACGGAATGAAGAGCCGAACTGCTTGACCCATTTGGTGTGTAGTTCCAGTGGGCCTGCTTCGATGATGGCCTTAAGGGATCCCCAGAGGAAGTCGTCCGGGACTGGACCTGTAGCACCGATGTCAGCGACGAGATCATGCCAGTAAAACATTTCTTGCAGCTCGCTCGACTCACCTTTGAGCTCCCGGAAGCTGATCTTGCGCTCCATGTACGGCCACCGGTAAAGCACTGTCACCAAGGCAATTATCCCACTGATTCCCGCAGCAGCCAACCACCACATAACACTCGACAGCTCCGACAAGCCGGGGAAGATCGAGGGGTAGAGCGACATTGCCCAGACAACAGCAGCGCCCGGTAAGATCGACAGACCAGCTACGACGGCATAGATGACCGACTCGACTAACGATACCATTATGGGCTGCTGGCGCTAGCAGAAGACAAGAGATGTAGTACACTGCATCCGCACTCGCGTCCTTTATAGACGGTGACCAGGGTAGACCTCGGGCATCGTCATTGACCAATGCCCATGCCCGTAATTTACGGAAATCTCCTGATCTCCTGACCGGGGCCCGAATCTGCTACGGAGTAAGACGTGGCAATCCTGCATCTAACTTGGGTCGTAACGAACGAACACCCCTTAACTCAAGCATGAGGGGTCGTACAATAGCATATCTAGATATCAAGATTGAGCAATAGCTGACGGAAATTCGTCATGATTATGTCGTTTGCTCTGATCTCTGCTCAGCCGGACCAGCGGCCTGGAAATCCCCTTGTACACCACCACCGCCTTCTAGACGAGAACCTTCTTGTCCCGCTGGATCCTGATCGTCTCCGTCAGCATGCGGGCTGCCGTCTTCTTCATCCACGAAGATCTCGTTGTACTTGTCAAGTATCGTCTCGATAGCCTAGAATGTCAGCTAGACCGCGCTATGAGAACGTCATGATAGCTCACTTTGCATTGGAAGCTCATATGTTCTAGGTTCAAGCCGCCCTCCTCCGGTGGTGCTCCAAGCAGGGTAGGACCAAAGACGATGGACAAGTTGGAGATTGTCATCTGATTCTTGCCCTCAAGACGACGAACTCTGCAGTGCTGTCAGCTGATAGCCTTACATACCGGGAACAAAGCCGAGACGCACTTGTCCAGATGACCCATGAAAAACTTGAGAGTCGCGTAATTGGGATCAGGTAGAGCATTGACCTGCCCATGCAACCTGATATACCGTAGCCGATCGTTTTCATAGCCTAGCTCGTCAGCGTCGTGCGCGACAGGGGAATTCACTCTGTGCACTCACGGGCAGCCTCGATGAAGTCGTTGTACAGGCCGTACGTGAGCAAAGGCTCCGGGAGTTCACGGAACCACAGCTTCAGTGCACCAGAGACGACGTTGATATCGCTCGTCCACTCGTTCGACATGACGTCAGTCCCGTGTATGTCTGCATGGTCAGCGGCCGCACGGCTCCTTCATATCGCTTGAGCTGACCCTTGTCGAGTGCGTTCTTTAGCGCTTGTACGCGACTTGTGGTTCCTGACAGACGGTAGATACCCATATTCTCAATACCTGCGAGGTCAGTCTCGGGTACACCTCTTCGTGTTGAACCTTGCTGGACAAGAAGAGCAGGACGCACCAAACGCCTCGATAGCCTGGGCACATTTTTGCACGACTAGCGGGACTTCCGTACCGTCCCGCAAGATCTGCTCGCCCAGGTCCACTCCGAACGTATGGCCCGTGGAAGCAGGTATACCAGGTACGACATACTGCTCAGGCGATTCGTTCGAGCCCGACCCGCCCGGCTCGTTGGCCCCATTACTCGTTTGAGTGGAAGGTGTCGATTGAGCAGGAACGGGGGAAGGTGTTTGGAAAGCGTTCGGTCCGGTCGTTTGACTTCCGTTGACTTCCATCGACCTCTGCACGTGGGGCGGTAATGGTGGTAACTGATTATCAGCATTCAGCTCGGGCGAAAAGCATTGGCGAGGGGACTTACGAATCCCTCTTCGTATGGCCCATCACGCCTGGGACCCTTCGGTGCTCCGCGTGCGACCGCGTAGTTCTGCATATACGATTTGAAGTCGGTGCGGTTGTCGATACCCTCAAAGATCGCCTTGAGCCCAGGTCCTGGGTGGTCAGTAAACGAGCTATGATGTGACAAGAGCGCTTTGGCTCACCCTCGTCCGGCGCACCCATAGGATTCAGCAATGTTCCATCGCCAACCAGAGTCGACTCGTACAGGAACGCAAAGCGAGTGAGGTGGTACTGTGTGCCCATGTCGATCTCATCTGCCACCTCCTTGAGCATCTATCACAAAATCAGCAAACCCGTCCAATCTGAGCGAAGAGACGACGACTTGACTCACCCTGAGCACTTTCGGTAACTGAAAGTTGAAGTATTCTTGCCTCAACTGCTGGCTCTCCAAGACCGATTTCCGGAATGAATCGCTCGCCACGGCCATCCTCGAGCGGATATCCTCTTCTTGACGCTGTATCGATCCGGCTCCTTTGCCCTTGAACAGTAATCCACCTTTTGTCATTGCTTTACCCAACGCTCGTTTCCCTCCGCCGGCTCCTGAGCCGATGGAGGTGTTGCCCGAAAGGTTGTTTGGACCTTGATTATTCGCCGAGCGCATTCCGGCGTCTTTGAATGATTCGCCCTCTTTCGATACGAGAAGGCGTTCCAGCTCTTCTGCTGTCCCGTCGAAGCGGTTCTTGCACTGTCAAGGTCAGTAGATTATAGTACTACGTGAAGGATGGACAGACCTTTTCCGTGGTGCTCTCGCTCTCTTGTAGAGCGCTTTGATACCTCTGTCCATTTTCTTTGTGCTACGCTCCCGTCAACTTGAGGTCCTGCACTGGGGAGCGACCGACTGACCATCTTCCGCATCTTCTCTCCCTCTCTCGCCAAGCTGAGCAACTCGTCGCTCATCTCGTTCAGACGGTTCGAAAAGCGTATACGATTGGCCGCGAGCTGTTCCTGCAATCTGAGAGATTGTTGATACGCAGACACGAATGTCCTGATACGGCGTCAGCTCATCTCTCCGCATGGAACCATTTATAGGAGGTAGACAGGACTGCTCACCCTGCTTTGCAGTCTGCTCTGCCGTAGACGTCCCCTGTCGTCCTGAGCAGCTCCGTCACTGATCGAGCGTATTTCTCCTCGATCTCCGCTCTTGACCTGAAGAACACTGCGACTTGCTACGCCATTGTCAGCCATCGTCCTAGGTAGGCGCGGTCAGGCCGCTGTTTTACCTTGCAAGAAGCGATACTCTGCTTGATTCTGTCCGCCAGCAGGGGTAACGAGCCCTATCCGTAGTCAGCCACTATCGTACGGCTGCGGACCAGCAGCATGTCGATGACTCACGTCCATGTCGCACAGACCGCGCAGGATACCCTCATCAAATCCCACGGGTACAGCATCCTCTTTATCCCGATAATTGCCATGACCGAAACTACTCCCTCCCCCACCTATACCAGAGGAAACGCGTCTCGTATCTGCCAAACTCGGACGTGATTCGATCAGAGGGGATGAGACGGACGCCGAGGTGGAGCTGGTGTATTGCATGTTTTGATGCGAGAATGCCGAGTTTGATGTGGATGACGAAGAGTGGACAGGGTCTGGTCGTAAAGGTGGTGATGATGGGCCATTATCTTGAGCTGGGGGTCGATATCAGTATCATAGCACTAATGACAACGGATCATTGCTCACAGTATCCCCGCGCTGCGACAGATCCTGATCCATTGGGCGTATAGGCATCACCCTCACGACTGTCCCCGCGCCGTGGGTCGTATTCGTGCTGATCCATGACGACGGCCTCTCAGCGGTCCATACGGTCGACGAGCGGTTCTCGGAGCTATGCGTGAATCTCCTATAGGCCAGATCTCGGATCTATCCAAAGAAGTCGAGTGGTGATTGGCGATTCGTGAGAAGGAGGCTGACTCAAGGTGAACGAGGAAGCGATGCTGACGCGGGGGGTGCCTTTGAGTCGGAGGGGATAGCTATTCCTCGATTCTAGACCAGGGCAAGCTAGTCAATCGCTCGACGAATACAGTCGAGGTCCCGAAGACGAGTTCCGTATGGATGAGGCCGTTTAGAAGAATCTCTAGATGTAGACAAAGGCAAATGAGATGGGAGGTGTCATCTGTCCTCTGTCCGGATTGACCACGACCATTTCAGGAACGCGCGACTGGACTGTCACCCTTCGACCCGGCATTTTGGATCCTTGTCGCTTGCATTCATTTGTCAATTGAGCGGTCCATATCCGCCTTAGTCCACCGCCGTGCACCCCTTGACGATGTCGCGGACGCCATCGCAACTGCTGAGACCGCTCGCGCGACTGCGCCCAGTGACTGCGACCTCGCCATCGCCGAACGCAGTGGCCGGCCCATCCTCCCTCCGAACCTCGTGTCGACCTCTGTCCACGTCACTCTCACGGCAAAGCCGCCCGAACGCCAAACACGCCCCAGGAGCCTCAGCTACGATAATCAAACCGCCTCACCGTATCACACATCGTATAGTCCAGCTTGTCGACCCCAAGACCAATACACTAACCGACCCACAACCACTTCACTCTATCCAATTCGACAAAACGACCCATGAACTCCGACTCGTCTCGGACTCCCCGCCTGTCGTCAAGCTCATCAGTCTGGCTGAGGAAGCTGAAAAGGCTCAACAATTGGAGATCAAATTGAAATTGAATCGCAAAACGGCATTCGAGGACAAAGAAGTCCAAATCAGCTGGAACAGCGCCGACGGTGATCTTAGACATAAGCTGGATATAGCCCGAGGTTTTCTAGAGAGAGGGGATAGGGTGCATATGGTCTTTGCGCCCAAGGGAGCGGGGGCGGGTGTACCGGAAATCAGTCAGGCTAGGAAGGAAGAGATGTTGGCTTATTTCGAACATGGGATGGAGGATTTAGGGATGAGATGGAGGGATGAATTGAAGACAAAGACTTCGGTGGTGGTGTATTGGCAAGCGAGCAGTGCAGTCAGGCAGGAGAAGAAGATCAAGGTCAACGAGGCTGAGCTGGCAAAGCGGAAGATCAAGGATGAGAAGAAGGAAGCAAGGAGGCTGAAGGAGGAGGAACGGAAACGCAGAGCAGCAGGAAAGGCATAGCTGAATGCAATATCGTATTGCACGAGAGAAAGCTTTGTTCTTTCGAAACGCTCATCGGACAGTGCAAAGTCATACTGGATACAAGCATACATATATGGCAAATCTATAAAGGTCGTAGCAGCATCGATACAGAGGGGTGTCGTCGTATCAATTACGGTACTAGTACATTCTATCGTCATTGTCGTGTCTTCTTGTCTTCGTTAACGTGCAAGTCGCTGGCAGTCGTCGGCGGGTATAGTCGGTCACAGTCGTTTTTTTCCCTCTTACCACCATGCTCCACTCTGTAACAGTACTACTCTGCCTCCGCGTCACCGTCGTCATTCATACCCGTTGGAGTATGAATCATCTCGACCGAGGCGCTCACACTGCTACTCCTGCTCATCCCCTCACCACCAGTCGCAGCACCCTCGTCGGCCTTCTTGCTGACAATCTGATAACTCTCTAGACCCATGCCCATACTTCGCGCTGAGGCAGGAGGTAGACCACCACCGCTCTTGGCCGATGGAGGCGGGAAGTTGTGCAGGAACTCGAAGTCGTTATGACCATGCGATGAGTTCGGCAGCGAGTTCGACGAAGACGATGGGTAGGGCAGCGTCAACTGATGAGGAGGCTGAGGCTGCGGTTGAGGTAGCGGGTAGGTGTACGAGTGGTATGGAGTCTGATACTCCACTCCGCTCGGCAGCGAGGCTGATGAGTAGCTGCTCGGTTGCTGTCTCGGCGTCTGCGTGTCGGAGTAGGCCGTACTCGGTCGACCGTCGCTCGTAAGCGGTGGCATGGTGAAGCCGGCAAACGAAGAGGTCGACGAATGCGACATGTGCGATGGTCGTCTAGAGTGCCCGTGCGAATGAGACGAGGCTCGGTCAGACTCGTGATGGTCGTGATGACCACTGTAAGGAGACTCTTGGTGCGACTCTCTAGGCCTCACATTGTGCGTCTGTTGGATCAGCGATACGGATCAGAGATGCGGTGCGCATGACTCACCTTCTCATGCCTTCGCAGATTGCTGCTTACCGAGAAACGGCGACCGCACTCTGGATACTGACACACGAAGGCTGATGGACGTCAGCAAGGCTCGATCGAAGACTTGAGGATCAGCTGACTCACGCTTAGCGCCCGTGTGCACGGCCATGTGGGTGTTGAGCGAGCTCGGCCTGTTGAAGCGCTTGTCGCAAACGGGACTGAGGCGTCAGCGACCGTATCACATCTTGACTAGCAACGACTTACCAGACATGTCGCCTCTTCATGGCCTCTTGGCTGGTAGTCCTATCGTCATGCGTCAGACCCAGTGTCAGGTCTAGACCTTGCTCCGACCCGCTCATCCAGAAGTTCTGGGCAGCATACGGGTACGCATGTGCGCTTGTCATATGAGTCGGGGTGTACTCGTCCCTGAGCTGGAGCTGCCCGACGAGCGGGGTGCCCAGATGCTCGGGTGGGAGTAGACTGGCGATCCTCGAACCGGGGCCAGGCCAATCGATGGGCTGACCTTTCATCGTCGCGGTCGATGAGGGGACGAGGGGTAACGACGCATGGTGAGGGGTCATCTCGACTCCTGTATCTCTGGTGTGCGAAGTTGAACGAGGCATGAATCGAGGAACGTTCAGAGGTTGCAGCAGCGGAACGGGCTGGCTCGGTGCGGTCGTAGCTGCCGACATGTCGAGCACGGGGAGCGAGTTCGATCGATTCAAGGGAGGCGGGGCGATCTTGAGCTGATTGGCATTAACAAACATCCTTGCTATACTGTTCCTATACTCGCAGAGTATGAGGTACGATGAGGAATTGTCAAGGCGTCGAGCTGATGAGAAAAAAGGTCGAGCAGCTCAGAGATGGGCAGCTTTTAAGTCGTACACTTCCTCGGAGAAGAGGTCACCGAGGTGAGGAGAGAGTGGGGGAGGTGGTAATGAGTGGAGCGGTCTTGTAATGTGTGATGGATCGCGCAAGAGGTGTTTCACTTGAATGGGGGTGTTTCGATAGTCGCTCGACAATGGATGTGAAAGGCAAAGGTGAGAATGAGAGAAAGGATCGGGAAAGATGCTCACCTCGGAGAATAAGGGTGGCCCGTTATAGCTCTAAACACTTGTAAGGCTTAGAACAAGGGAGCGACCAAGTGGGATAGCGACGGGGGGCAAGAGGGGGTTTGGGAGTGAGATTGGTGGGCTCCTTTGCCGATGATGGGGGTCAGGGTATGAAAGGAGGACAGGCAGATTGGTCTAGAGCATCAGCAAGGGATAGGAGGGATTACGGGCAGCAGGGGGCAGCACGGGTGGTGACAAGATGATACCGAGTGGTGGTGATCACCAACAAGGGTAGGCCCGCCCATCATCGTTTCATCAATCGCTCATCATCGGTCGAATGAAGAAAGGTAGAACGGGCAGTCACTTACCTGACGTCTGACGCCTGACCTCTCCTCACGATGATGCCTTTAACGTTCTTCCCCCCTAGATTTCTTCCTTTGATCGAACTATCGAAGATACCGATACCGTTGTTCAAGATCGGTGGGAACGGTCGTTGTGAAATTGGCGGATGAATGGATTGCAAGGGGGATTGGGGCAATCTCGTGAAATAGTCGAGGATCGGTCGCTCGGTGTTGAATCGAGGGCTTAGCTCAACGCTGTTGAGGTTGGATGCTTGCGTAGAGCTGGCCGTGAAGGAGCGGGATGAGCCGTCGGATAGGTTGTAGGGTTGCTGACCTCAGTTCCCAATGAAGACTGATTCGAAGGGAGAGAAAGAGAACAGTGAATTGTTCGAGGTGGACGTGCGGCGTGGATCTGTTGTCTTGCCGCCTTCGTACTATGCCGCCGTAGTGTGTCGTGTCGAGTGCCCCGAGAACAAGTCGTGACGGGGGGGTCGTTTCCCAAACTTTGATGTGAGTACTAGTCACAAGGTGAATTCGGCGTGACTTCCGCACTCTTCTGTGAATATTCGCTTCCAAAGGACCCGAACCGGTAAGATTATTCCCGTTCGAAGGGATCTCGTTATCGTTCCCGACTTGATGAGCTTGACCGTCTGTCGAGCTGTGTGTTGCTAAGAGGGATCGCCAAAAGGTGACCGTCACGGTGAATTGACATCCATCAAAAGCAACACCATCATCAGTTCGTCAGCTCGTCGTAGGAAAGAGTGCTAGGAAAGAGTGCATGTCCGGGCGTCATGAGGCATGTCACCGGTCTGCTCGGGGTACTTGATTGAGAATACTATGTGAAGTGTCGCCAAGTCCTCGAGGTGAGGTGAGAGTATAGAAGCTGGTTGTTTGATCGGAGCAAAGGAGGGTGGGTGTCGTGCCTGAACCCGATCTTCCGCTTGATGGGGCGGTGACCAAAGGAGATGTGAACACAGATTCAAATGACTGCCTGAATCGTTCGAGAACGCATCGAGGTCACCGGTGACCTGGACGCGATCTCTTCTCTTCCATACTATACCTCTTGCTCATAGGCGTAAATGCGATGTGTAAGAAGAGAAACAACATAGCGAGTCGGCAAACGCTTACCGGCGCCTGCCTGAAATGAAATTGATCCCGTCTTGTTTGACTCTGTCCCAAAAAAGGTTTGGCTGTCCTGCCCTCTCGCCCCACTCTTCCTCCACAAAGCTTACTGAGACGCCCCGGATAACCTCGTGTAACATAAGTTACTCTAACTCCACATTACTCCTTCTCCCCTATGTAATATACCCCGACTCACCATGGTAGACGACTTCGCCAGACCATCTACATCGACATCACCTCCACCCTCATCATCCTCGGCTAACAAGTCGGAGCATCAGAGACCGTCCAAGCCGGGCCGGACATGTGACAACTGCAGGAAACGAAAGGTGAGTTGGAGGCACACTGTCGGAGGGTTGTCGGGACGTTTACGTCCCAACTCCACTTTTGAATGCCCAGACTTCGCTCGATCCAGCCTTGCTTGGTGAAGGGGGTGAAAGCTGACCATCGGGGTCTAGATAAAATGCATCGAAGATCTACGCGATCCGAATCGACTGCCTTGCGATGGATGCAGGAAGTTGGGTCTCGAGTGCAAGCACGATTACATCAAGAAGAAACCGGGCAGGAAGAACTCGTGAGTCATCCACCCCCGCTTCGATCTCGCTGTTCCCCCGGGATCGAGACTGGAACCAGGTCGCATTCCCATCAGACCTCGCTTGCAACAGCCAGCTGACGTCCGGTACAGATTCGCATTGCATGCCATGAAGGCTAGACAAGACGACCAGGAGGGGCGCATGGACGTGCATACAAATGGCTTTGGCAACAGTCATCAACCACACTCCCACTCGAACGGCAACAATGGCGGTCCCAGCGCGCATCGCAGCTCGCCATCATATCACCTCCCTTCGTACTCGCCGTACCCTTCGTTTCAGTCGATCGACCCAAATCTACGAGCATCATCGTCGTCCTCGTCACTCCCACCGCCATCGATGCCGCCACCGCCTCCTCAACCGCATCCGCCTCCTGGCCCTGGCACACAACATATCCCGCCATCACTCATGTTCACTACAAACTCGAATCCAAGTCCAGGCCCTGGGCCTGACTACCCGACACCATCCGGCTCCACCGGTCTGCCAATAGCTTCAACACCCGGTCGTCCGTTATCATCGTTCGCGTTCTCCCCTTCGGCTTTCAAGACGCCAGGCGAGTTCTCATGGCTCGACAGCATCTTTGAAGGCAACGCGACCAATTTTGGCGGCACAGCCGATTTCCTTGGTGACTCGAGCTCACTTTTCGCAACGCAATTCCCGAGCGAACAGGCGCATCTCCTTTCCCTCGAAAGTCCAGAACACCTCCTTGCTACCGGATCAGCTGGCGCCGGTACGGGCGGATCAGGCAACATGCTGCCACCACTCAGGCGGGAACCTCAGCTTGAAGATGTCACGAGTTGGGCCAACATTTCGCATTACATCTCGCTTTTCCTACAATACCTATACCCCTTACTACCGCTTGTCCACCGGCCGACTTTTGCGGAACATCTTGCTACGCGAAGGGATTTGAGGGACACGGACTTTCGCGCTCTTCTTTTGAGTATAGGTCAGCTGCTTCGCCCATGTACCAGCCGTGCTCCAACTGATTCATTCAGTTACCTATGTCATCTCGCAACTACCGACAAGCCGATTGGTGAATGATCAATTTGATATCGAAGGATTGAAGCATCTCCAACGCCGCTGTCACCGTACCTGCAAGGTGCTTCAACGGACTTACTATGGCCCGACAAACTTGACACAGGTCACCACGATCGTATTGTAAGCTGTCACAGGTATTGACATCGCGCAGAGCTGAGATATCGCAGCGATACATTCTACCTCCTCTCGATCGGTCTTGGCCATACAGCCGCAGCTCGACTTGGTCAGGCGTGCCAGCTAGCCTTTTCGATGGGTATGCAAAGCGACGCAAAGACGGATTCGCTAGGTCTGGACGCTATCGAGGTGCAGCTGAGACGGCGGGTGTTCTGGCAGTTATACGTCAGCGACAAGTGAGTATCGTCAATCAGGGGTCTGATCCGTTTCCAGCTGAATGTTCAGGACGAGAGCTATCCCTGGACCGCCAATGCTGATCAACGACTTCCAAGGTGTCTGCTCGTTACCGGAACCAGTTGACGACGAGTTCATCACGTCTCAAGGCATGTTCCCCCAACCCGCATCGCGCATATCGGTCCTAGCAGGATTCGTCGCCATTGCACGCGAGTTTCAGATCATCTCGGAATGTTTCTTCCACCATCGATACATCATCAATACAGGATCCAAGACGATATCGACCGATTGGACGGTCGAAGCGGAAGACCGATTACATCGTATCCTGCGGGATCTGCCAACAGCGATACAAGATCCAATGACGAACCAGACTGAAGCTGCTAAGCAGTCGTTTGCCATGCAGCGGGCGAATATTTTGATCACCGCAGCTATCGCAAAATTCGCCTTGGTAAGCTGATCGCAAATCTCATCCTTGGGTTCCGTAGCTGATCAATTGCAGTACGATCTTCGTTCGGCTTTGGATGTGGATGAGGAGTCGTTGGGACGAGAACGCGAGGCTATCGCCAGGGAGATACACGGACTCCTGATGAAGTGAGCATCTCACACTGCATACCCGGATGTCCCGATTCATGCTGATGATCAGCATCCCCGTTGAAGACCTCGCATCGAATGGCGAGTCGGTCCGCGGCAAAGTATTCCACATCGCTTGTGCTCTTTGTGTCCAAGCGCCCAACGCTGCCGACACCGACCTCGTTCGCGATTGGTGCAATATGGTAGGTCCCCTTCTCCCTTTTTCGAAGGCTTGGGCGACGATTGACCCTCTTGTTCAGTTCTCGACAATATCTTTTCTGCAGATGCCGCCGCCTCCCCCCGAAGCCGCTGTCGACAGTCGTGCAGGGACACCACCGGGGCCAGATGCGGGCACGGCGAGTTCGCTCACGATGTCGGCGCCGACCAACCGCTCGACGTGAGCACCGAGCCGGAGTGTATTTGTAGGATCTTGTTGTATCGTTAGGGTCGTCAGGGCTTTCTGGGCGTCTCATCCTCGCAGTATGCAGTAAAGTGCACCTGTTCCTCTTGGTGCATGTCCAGGTGTGCATAATCGCTCGGGAAGAGTTCAGTCGGAACGACAGCTGCTGCTCTCTCCGGATCCGTACGGTGTTGCCGTCAGATCCTCGCCGGTGTTGATCAAGCTTGGCGCCGCATATCCTCCGTTGCGCTCACGACTTTCGGGAGATCATATCAGCACCGACCTCGGCGAAATCCGCAAGGCCGCATATTCGCGTTCTCATCGTAGTCCACACTACACTGACTGGACGCTGCCACAGAGTCGGACTGGTTCCACAATTCCCGCCACGATCGGATGGACCATGATCCGGCCATCAAGTGACCGGAACGAGACTTTACGGGAGAATTCCTCAGATCCCCGTTCGGCGGATATCGAAGTTTAGAAATTACTCTCTTGCTCTGGTGCTGCTCTTGGCCTTCGGACAAGACCGACCTCTTGATCCGAAGTCATATGGTGTCTCCGCTGGCTTTATACGCCCAGGCACCGTTGTGGATCTGGCGCGAGGGGCGGCCCCGCAAGTGCGGCGATCTCGATTCTTAAATTTCCGGTCCAGCAAGGTCAACAAGCCGCTAATTTGCCTATTTATGGGTGGCTTTTGAGAACCTATCCACCGAAGATGGATGACTAAAGCTCTAGAAGTAGGTCCATTTCATCGGCAAAGAACAAGCCGGTGTTGCCGGCACAAGGCTCGTGTGTCGTTTTACCCTTCACTCACGGAGGAAAGGGGTTCCCCAAATAAGCGCTCCGTCAACGAGATGTAAGCAGGAAAAGGGCCGGGGTACCTAGGCTCGAGCTCGTTTTGAGTCGCGTTGAGTGACCTTAGTGCAGCTCGACGGCACGGAGAGAAATCGGGATGTATCGCTCTCGGCTTGTTTCTTCATGTCTTTTCTCGATCATCGCCCAGCGATAGGGCCTAATACGATATTCCTAACTCCGCCGCCTTGGCTGATATATAGCCTCGAGAGTGTCCGACTCCAGAGGTCCCCATCCAGCCCCATAACACCTCCATCACACTTCGAACCTCGATCAACATGGGTGCCTTTTCAGGTGCAGCCGGCGCTACTCTCGAAGATGATCACTTGAAGACTTTGATCCAAGGCCGAGATACCAGATGGTACCGAGGTCACTTGGCCAAGCTCAACCTCATCCTCGCCCTCCTCACTCTCGCTTCGGCCGGTAATGGTTTCGATGGATCTATGATGAACGGTCTTCAGTGAGTTCGCGCGTCTTATCGTTATTTGAAAGTGGCGGAGCTGAAATCTCGCTTAGGGTACTCGACACCTGGAAGGATTTCTTCGGTAACCCTCAAGGTGGAACACTCGGTCTCTTCAATGCTATCCAGACTATCGGTGGTCTCGCCGGTCTTCCCTTTGCTCCATACCTCGCCGATCGAATCGGTCGAAGGTACACCATCGCCATCGGTTGTTTCTGTGAGTGCTCGCCCCTCTGACATCGCCACCTGTTCCGAAGACGTCTCTGACCTTCCCCAGTCACCCTCGTCGGCGTCGCCCTGCAGACGGCTTCTCAGAACTTCGGGATGTTTATAGGCTCAAGGTTCCTCATTGGTTTTGGTGTGGCGGTGGCTGGTCTGGCTTGTCCCATTCTGATCACGGAGCTCGCCTTCCCGACCCATCGAGCCGGTATCACCTCGCTTTACAACTCGTCTTGGTACCTCGGCTCGATCGTTGCCGGTTGGTCGACTTACGGTACCTTCCGCATCGCCAGCACCTGGGCATGGCGTATCCCCTCTGTCCTCCAAGGTATCGCTCCTCTGCTACAGATTATGTTCATCTGGTTCATCCCCGAATCGCCTCGATGGCTAGTCGACCACGGCCAGAACGAGCGAGCAGTCGGCGTCATCAGCAAGTACCACTGCGGCGGAGACATGGACGACCCACTTGTCGAGTTCGAGTACCAAGAGATCCGGGAGGCTTTGCGACTCGAGAAGGAGGCCAAAGCCACATCGACATACCTCTCCCTTTTCCAGACTCGAGGTAACCTCAAGCGAATGCGAGTCATCATCGCCATCGCCTTCTTCTCCCAGTGGTCCGGTAACGGTCTCGTATCCTACTACCTCACCAAAGTCCTCAACGGTATCGGTATCACCGGCCAGGGCGAGCAACTCCTCATCAATGGTATCTTGCAAGTCTACAACTACGGTACCGCCATCATCGGTGCTCTCGTCGTTGACAAGGCCGGTCGACGAACACTCTTCCTCGTCTCGACTGCCGGTATGTGCGCCATGTTCTCCATCTGGACGGCTGCGAACGCTACCTACTGGAACTCGGCCACTATAAATGCCGACGGTGATCCGGTCGGTGGCAACGCCGCCGCCGGCCGTGTTGTCTTGGTCATGATCTTCTTCTACTAGTGAGCACCTAGGACTTTATCGCATCACGATCGGTACTGATAATTTTCTAGCGGATTCTACAACATTGCCCTCTCACCCCATCTCATCTCGTACACTGTCGAGATCCTGCCCTTCCGAATTCGAGCCAAGGGTCTCATGGTCCTCCAGCTCTGCGTCAACTGTTCGCTCGTCTTCAACCAATATGTCAATCCGATCGCCATGGACGCCCTCAACTGGCGATACTACATCGTCTACTGTGTTTGGCTCGCATTCGAATTCGTTTATCTCTACTTTACCGTCATCGAGACCAAGGGAAAGAATGGTCCTCTCCCCCTTGAGGAGATCGCGGCTTTGTTCGACGGCACTGCCGGTTCGCAGGCTATCGCCGCGCAGGGTGTCGGACGAGCTCACGCTGCCGAGGCCGAGCATCATCCGGAGGATGCTAAGCTCGAAGAGGCTCATCGAGAGAACGAGAAAGTTCATGTCTGAGTGGACTAGGCGGGTGGGGATGCTGTATACACTGTGCACACTTTGATGTATGTAGCACTTTATAGTTCCATTGATAGTGTGTAGTTGACGATGTATGTACGGTCTGTTCTTGGTCATTTGCACCGCTGAGTCTCGCTGTTCATGCAGTCATGAGAAATGAGCTGGGATGGCGCTATCCGGACTCAACCCTCATCAGGGACATCATGTGATAGGTAGCAGAAGGTCATACACTAACATCGCGCTCACCCGCCCAGAGCGGAAGCGATATGGTGAAAGAAGTCATTGACCCGACCCTCCGCACCAAACTGGTTACTTCCCTCGCCCTCGCCGTACACGTCTCCACCCCACATATTGCTAGTCCCGGCATCCTGAGCCAGACTGCCCGAAGGTGGATTATCCCATCCATTCGTCGTGAAACCCGAAAACAGGTCATTCCAATGTGATAAAGCCGGATCACTGACCGATGCGACTGGCTGGATCTTTGTCGACTCGCCGGGGAAATAAGGGAAATCGACGTTACCGCTGTACCCGAGGAGTTGGTCCAGATCTGACCAGCCATTGGCCGTTCCGTCGCTGCTTGAGCCGGTCATGAGGGACTGATCAGGCGGGCCGGAAGGTGCGAGTAGAGTTTGTTGTAGTGACGATATCGGGTCTGGGCCAGTGACGATCCTCGGACTGATCGAAGCGCGTCGCTGGTCGGCGGTCTCTTTGCTCAGACTGACAGCATATCAGCCTATGATCACGGCTATTGTATACAGTAGTGTACTCACCACAGCATGTTGAGGATCTGGAATCCGTTGTGTTTGCCATACGACATGACTTCACCACGGGGGTTCCCTGAAAGGCGTAGCGCAATGGGTAATATCAGGTTCCTGGCTTGGTGATCGGGTTCCGAGAGCTGTAGCACGATCGTGCAGGCGAACACGACGGGTGAGGTCGGACGAAGCATGTGAAGCGCTCGATCATGCTTGAGAGCGCCTTCCAATATCCTTATCGAGACGTCCAGTACTTCGCGCCGCATCAATCCTGACCATTTACCCGTTGCCGACTGCTTTTTGGCAATGCGTAGTAGGCCTACCAGTTGTGATCGGTGTGACGTGTATTGGAAGTGCCAGCGTTTAAGGGGGTCGATCTGCGGTTCCACCCATTTCTTCTCCCATTCGTCAATAAAGGTCTTGATCCAGATTCGCTCGCTGTCAAAAGAGGTAGACGAGCGGGACCCGGGTGCAAGGCGATCTATACGCTCTTTCGACTCGAGCTGACACATCAATCACCTGAGCGGAGACTTGAACCAAGGCACGACTTACCTCGAAGCGATGCAGGGCGTAGTCAGAAGCCAACAACGCATCCTGCGATAGAGGATCCGTCCGATTGAGCTTGTCAAACTCCTTGTCATTGAGCTCGACAAGTTCCGGACTGATCGGTTTCCGATCCGCAATCGACTCCCACCTTCACAGTCAGCCTACTGATGCATGGCACGAGATGAGTAGGACTCACCGACTCTCGAGCAAGATCATAGTCACACGCAAGCGGAAGTCGTTCATGGCTAGAGGATCATGATCTAGGTCATCGAGCTTCTGGGCGAGGGGCCGGAACAGTCCGGTCAAGGATCCCATCCGGTTACACATCCCGAGTCGCATCCAACGTTGATCGTCGACCAAACGAGGTTTACGCAGAGCAAGACTTTGCAGCAGCTGAGAGTGTCAATCGGTGTGCGCTTGCACGGACGGCAGGAGACTCACGATCTCGGCTTGTATGATCTCTACCGACTTTGCAGCTGTAGCACAGAGTACTAGCTGAAGCTTATCGACATGGGCGTGCAGGCGCATCGCACGGCGCGCTTGATCGTTTGTGGCGTGTGACAAGGTGGCTATCGACATTGCACCGATCGCAAGTATCGTGGTGAAGAGGTATGCCGATCTCGATCGAACGAAGGAAGGGGTGTGTAAGCGCTCGTCCAGGAGCGGGAAGCCGGGATGAACAGTCTTGAAATAGCTACACCCAGTCAGACGGAAGTCAACACAAGCGCATGAGGAAGAGTTCACCTGGCGAACAGCTCGCCGACCTGATCTTCCGTGATCACACCCCTCTGCACCGCATCCAGACCGACGCTGACATCTCGCTTGCTCCCGTATAGTCCATGTTGGAAGAAGGTCTTTTGATCCTGCGCCATCCTCTGTATGTCGACGCCCTCCCACTGATCAAGCAGAACTTGATCCTCCCACGCCAATCCGGATGTCGGTCGCGGTATGACGAGCGGTTCCGACCATTTCGACTGCGAATCCCATCCTCTCCTAGCGCATTCCGCCAAGAAATGTAGCGGGTTCTGCAGGTCCTGCTGAGAGGGCGAGATCTGATGGGGTACAGGTTCTTCGACGTCGCGCTCGATACCCGTCGGGAACGTCTTTTCCAGTTGCTCGAGCGTGTGTCGACTGAATCTGGCACGTTTGACCGGTCTCTTCTCGTCGGGTTCGGTTGGCGTGACGGGTCGAGTGACGAATGGATCGAACGGGCTCGTGGGTCTCGAGTCAAGTGAGTTGTCGAAAGGGCTAGCGTTCTCGCCCGTCGATTGGCGTGTTGTCGATCGAGGGTTATCCGGACTAGGCCATGCGTCGCTCAAATCCGGTTTGCTGTCCTCACCAGTAGCCGACTGGGCGAGCTTCTCAAGCGTCTTCTTACTGCCCCATCAGCTTTGTCGCTGAAAGGTAGACACATTGCTTACTTCTTGCTACCCTTGACTCTGCCTCTCCTGCTGGGCGGGTACACACAGGGTATTGCCGCACTCTGACATCTTGAACAGGCAGCGTGCCCGACGACCTCGTGACATTTGACTTTAGCCTAAGGGGTCAGCGTTGCCTTTGCAGCATTTATGAACGACATCACGTATCACTCACAATGCGGCATCTACACATGTCAGCAGACTCCTTGCCGAATGCAGACAATCTAGACTCACGCTTGGCAGGCCTTCTGACCCCGCTGCAATAAATGCTGATCCGCTTGCTGTGCGCCCCGTCGGCTGGACTCGGCATGAGGCATCTCCAGCTCGGCCATGTTGATCGTCGGTGACAGCATATTGCTGGTGAAATCTAGTGGCAAGCAGTTTACAATGCAAAGGACCAATACATTGCGATGTAGATCACATCAGATCCGATTACAGCCAGGTAACAAGGCGACTTGATAGGCGAACAGAGAGCAAACGGAAGCAAATTCCGGTTGTCTACTTTGCACCAAATCTGTTTGCCGAAAATCTAGATACCGAAACACACGACCTATATCTATCGCGATGCATCGGCGACAGCATATCCCATCTTCTTCCCGTCAACACCAGAGCCATCAGTACCGGTTTCCATCAACATGCCCGCTCAACACGACGTCGTCCCGACCATCAAGCTAACCGACGAGGAGCGAGACTCGGGAAACCTCAGCGATGTCAACCTTTTCGATGCCGTCACCGGGTTGCACCGAGACGGTGTGGTCGTTGTCGAGAACGCGATCCCTGTCAATGTTATCGATGAGCTCAATGAGCGCATGAAGATCGATACCACGAGAATCCTGAACGGCGAGATCGAGGGGATTCACTGGAAGTGAGCACGGTCTCGACTGACACATCGAACTTTCGTTGACCGTCTAGCCAAGGTGTCGCGAAGGGCAATGTGTCCCAGGTCCCGCCTCTCGAAAAGAGTGAGCTCTCTCAGTCGGATGCAAGCTAACTGTGACGGTGCTGATCAAGCAGAATACATGTACCCCGAGATCTACGCCAACAAGGCGACCGCCACGGTCCTTACGCACGTCTTCGGTCCCCGACCCAACCTGTCGTACGTCCGCACCAACACTCTGATTGGCAACACCAAAGAGCGTCAGCGCGTGCACAAGGATATCAAGGGGTATCATCTCATGAACCCATGTGCCGTCGCCATGAATGTCTGCCTGTGCGACGTCACGCCTGAAAACGGATCGACCGAGATCTGGTTGGGAACCAACAACTCGTCAACCTGGGAGGATTATGTCGACTTGAAGCTGGGCTGGATTCAGGACGAGAAGCTTGAGGCGAGGAGGCAGATTCGACCGCCCGTGTACGCCAACTTGCCCAAGGGCAGCTTGGTCCTTCGGGACTTGCGAGTCTGGTTCGTACTGCGATCGTTTGCGATGACCGAAAGACTCGGACTGATGACCATAGGCACGCTGGCATGCCCAACCACACTCCCGACACCCGGGTCATGATGGCGCTTGTATACTTCGCAGAGTAAGTGACGCTACATCTGTGTGGACCGACGGCTTATCCTTCTCAGCTGGTACAAGAACCGCATGCTCCCGCCTTACCCTTCAGCGCTCAAGGAACATATCGAGGAACTCGAGAAGGTGAACGGTACCAGAATCGCAGCTAGCTATGTCGACGACAATATCGACTACCTTGCTGGGCAGTTCAATGCCGACTTCACGACGCCTTTCAAGAAGAGCTTTGACTAGGTAGTCAGTGCATCCTGATGATCTTGGCCCATCTCCATGTATCAGTATGTATGCTTGCACCGAGTCAGGCTCGAGACCTCGAGACACAGCTCGGTCTTGTGACCGAAGCCAAACAGACTGGCAGCTGGACCTTGCCGAGGGTGTGTCAGCCTACCTACCGCTCACAGTCTCTGACCCCCGTTCGGCTGCGCTCAGCTTAAACCGTAATTGACACGACGAGAAAGTCCGCGGGGGCTCAGCCACTGCAAGACCAGGCTCTCATGGCATCGCGTCGCCCCCCACTTGGAATTCCGGCAAATCGCCACTCCCGGTTTCCGGCGGGGTATTCGTGGAGAGAAAGGGTGTGCCTGTCGTGCCCAGACATTTCGAAACCAAACATTGAATCTTTTCTACCTCAAGTAGGCTAGCGTCTAATACCACTGCTTACTGATGAGAATAATAGCGGTGGCTCCGTGCGGAGGTCGACGGGGACGTTGGGCAGTGAGCAGAGGGCGACATGCCAAGCGCGACTGATGACGAGGACTCCCAAATAGACCCCAAAGCATGCTGTTCTCGGCATCATCGGCGCCTTTTCGACGGTACTGTGAACTTTGTTTCCGGTACTGACCTGTCAGACGAGAGGAATAGCGTGTTGGTGACTAACTGCGAATGGTTGGTAGCATGTGCGACACTGATACCTCCACTTGGCTCACCATCCTCTAACCCGCTTCCGGCAGCCGGACAGAGCAGTCGAGCGAGACAAATCCATCAACAATGGGCATATAAGGCGAGAGGTAAACATGGGGTAGGACACCCGGTCAAATCGCTCGCCTTCAAGTCATCGCCATTCACCATGCAGCAGGATACCGAGACTGATAACGGTGAGTTCCTCACTGTATTGACTCTTGCTGGGTGATGCTAAGGGTCGAACAGCTACCAAGGTGCCCCGACTTCGAGCCACGGAGGATGTTGAGCGGTGGGTCTTTGGCCGTGACGAGTCTGTCAGAGTACTAAGGCTGATACTACCGCAGAGTCGAAGCACCCGTCACCATCAAGGCCTATCTGCTTTGTGTGTTTGCCTCTTTCGGAGGTATCTTCTTCGGATATGACACCGGATGGATGGGTGGTGTGCTCGGTGAGTACAGTACTCCCTTTGGCACGTGATCGGGCTCGAACTAATCTCCCAGCTATGCCCTACTTCATCAACATGATCACCGGTCTGCCTTACGACACGCCCGAGGACTTGTTCGTCATTCCCGCTTGGCAACAGTCTCTCATGACGTCCATCCTCTCGGCTGGAACCTTTATCGGTGCCATCATGGCAGGTGATATCGCCGACTACTTTGGCCGACGAATCACAATCATCACTGGATGTCTTGTTTTCATCGTGGGCGGTATACTCCAGACCGCCGCGACGGGTTACGAACTCATGACGGCTGGACGGCTCGTCGCCGGCTTTGGAGTCGGCTTTGTCAGCGCCATCATCATCTTGGTAAGCTTTTCCCCGTCTTGCACACGCGATGAGCACCGTTAGGCTCACAACATTCAGTACCTCTCTGAGATCGCGCCAAGGAAGGTTCGAGGTGCAATCGTCTCGGGTTACCAATTCTGTATCACCATCGGTATCTTGTTCGCCAATTGCGTCGTTTACTCGACTCAAGACCGACTCGACACTGGCTCCTACCGTATCCCCGTGGCCGTGCAGTTCCTTTGGGCCTTGATTCTCGGTACCGGTCTCTTCCTGCTACCTGAGTCACCGAGATGGTACGTCAAAAAGGGGCGAGTCGACGCCGCCGCCACTTCGCTCAGTCGTATCCGGGGACAACCTGCCGATTCGGACTATGTCCAGCAGGAGCTCGCTGAGATCATCGCCAATCACGAGTACGAGTCCGAGGTGATCCCTGCCGACACCTACTGGTCGTCTTGGGCCGCTTGCTTCACCGGCAGCTTGCGTGATCCCGCTTCGAATGTCCGAAAGACCATTCTCGGCACGTCACTCCAGATGATGCAACAGCTCACCGGTATCAACTTTATCTTCTACTTCGGAACGGTCTTCTGTAAGTCACAATCAGACCTGTTTGCCCGCGAACCGCTGCTGACGATGCACAGTCAGTGCTCTCGGAACGATCTCGGACCCCTTCCTCATTTCGCTCATCACCACTCTCGTCAATGTTTGCTCGACTCCGCTGTCATTCTACACCATCGAGCGATTTGGTCGACGACCTTTGCTCATCTACGGAGCATTAGGTATGCTCATCTGCGAGTTCATAGTCGCCATCATGGGTACCGTCAGACCCGACGACAGCACGATCGTCAAAGCGCAGATCGCCTTTATCTGTATCTACATCTTCTTCTTCGCCTCGACCTGGGGTCCCGGAGCTTGGGTCGTCATCGGAGAAATCTTCCCCATCCCTATCCGGGCCAGGGGTGTTGGTCTATCCACCGCTTCCAACTGGTCAGTCTGCCACTCATCCTAAACGAGCGTCACTCACGCGCTACAGGCTCTGGAACTGTATCCTCACCGTCATCACCCCTTACCTCGTCAACCCGAACCAGGCCAACCTGCAGTCCAAGGTGTTCTTTATATGGGGATCCACCTGTGTGCTCTGTCTCATATACGCATACCTGTCTATCTGGGAAACTAAGGGTTTGACTCTGGAGCAAGTCGATAGGATGATGGAAGAGACGGGCTCGCCACGAAGGTCGGCGGGCTGGAAGGCTCATTCGACTTTCGCTCACGAGATGGGTCTCGACGCTTCCGGCAAGATGCAGGTGCGAATTCAGGAGCGACATGCCGAGAAAGCCAACCCAGGGGCCGCCCCGACTCATCTGCCGACGGTCGATGCACCAGGCGTTGCTGTATGAGTTTCATGAATCGGACAATGAAATAATATTTCCGCGTACCTCGCTAGCTTTATCGTTCTAATCCTTTCGTTTCTTTTTGAGTAGCTATCGTTGCGGGATGCAGTCGTCTTTTCGCTGTAGCATCATGACTTGCACGAGCTCATTCGATCCTGCGTCTGTAGTGTATCGGAGAGCTATGAGCCGATATCGAGTGACGGGCCTGTTTCGCCATATATCGGATCCCTGGCGAACCAGCTCAAAGCCTTGATTCGATCTTCCGCCTCCTTGCCCTCTCCGCCTGTGCAATGATCCCAATTCTCCGCTCCAAGCGGGTAGCTACCCACCATAGAGAATCCGCCCAGATCCTCTTCCATGGCATGTCCCGTTCCCGCAGGTAAAACCATCACGTCTCCTTTGCTCACTTCCTGCCGGACACCTTTTGGGTTGCCTTCGCCCCCGAAGAACAACCGAGCACTACCATTCGCGACGACTAGAACTTCGTGTGTGGTAGAGTGATAGTGATGCTGGCGATACATCGGAGACGTCCATGCTGGCTCGACCACGCCGACGGACCGAAGATGCGATTGTATCGAAGACGTGGAGGCTGAAGTTGGGAAGCAGGAGTGGTAGATGAACAGCGGGTAGGGGCTCAGCGACGTATTCGGAAACCCATCGTGAGCGGGTATGAAGTGCTTCGACACTCGAAGAGACTTGAGCGAGGCGGTGGAAGTGCTCATCGTTGATTATCAAAGTGATTAGACTGATCGGCACAAACTCGCTTGGCTTCAGACAGTTGCGGGCCAGGTTGTGGTGACGTCAAGCGGTCTGGGCCTCTGCGTCAGCGTTGCCAGCCTTGTCCTGCGTTGTCCACACGAAAGAGGACAGGTGAGAAAGAAACCCGAGCTTTGAACAGGCATATCGACAGAAGTACAGGCGCCTGCCCGTCATATATCCGCGGCTCATCAGCATCTCGAAAAAGGCGTTTTCGCTAGCGCAAAGCCCGGCGAAGTTGATCCGGCCAGATCAGCGCTCTGTGCGGAGGAGGAATGAGCACACCGCTCGCCTGCTTTCTCACCAGATCGCTTGCAAGGTGTTCTCGGGATGGCTTCGGGCGCCAAATTCAAGGGGGGTCTAGGGGCAGTCGTGAACCATACTCCAAGTTTGACCTCAGAAGCTTGGCTTTATTGCTTCAAGAGCCAAGAGATCGCGGCCGATGTGGGGTATTGCGGGTATTGCGGGTATGTTCCGGGGAAACATGGATGGCCACAAGATGCGTAATCGCACTCTCGTTCACCTCCACCCAAGGACCTTTGGTCATGATCTAACCAACTAAGTCATCATCTCGGCTCGGAACTTTTCTCAATGAGGCTAGTCGCATTTGTTCAAAGTCAAACGAAGACGACATGTGCTCGACTCGCCCTTCAACGGCGCTCCTATATAGGCAGCACCCTTCGATGTCCTCTCTCCTCTTGACACATCAAAAGCCCTCTCCATCATGTTGGGCCAGACGACATTGTTGACTGTAGCATTCGCATGGCTACGGCTCACACCGACGGCCTTGGCGACACCAGTGTACCAACTCGGCAAACGGGATACCAACAGTCTCTTGGCGAGACAGGACGAGCCGGCTGAAGGAGAGGAAGACGCCGAGGAGCCTCAAGAGCCGGAAAACGTTCAGATCCCTTCGCCCGTAAACGCGACTGGCGATGTCGATTCGTGTCAAGGGTACCAGCTCACCGACGCAACGGTCCTGGATGGTGGAGCCGGTATCGATGGTACCCTTCAGATCATCGGCAACTGCAGCGCATACGGTCCCGACTATGAGACCCTCACTCTCACCGTTCGATACGAGACGGACGATCGTATTCGAGTGCGCATCGTCGACTCGGAGGGCGAGGCTCATGTCGTTCCCGATGATGTCGCTTCTTGGCCCCAGATCGGTACTACTGGATCCAATAACGACTCTTGCAGACTGTCCTTCGAGTGGGAAGAGAATCCCTTCTCTTATCGAATCATCCGAAAGTCAGACAACGAAACCATCTTTGATACTACCGGTCACGCCCTCATCTTCGAGCAGCAATACCTTCGTGTAGGATCAGCTTTGTCCGAAGGATCCCATATCCAAGGTCTGGGACAACACAACGACAACTTCACGTGAGTCGCTTCAAGACTGGCTTGCTGGCATCTCGCTGATACCCTCGATAGTCTACCGATACAGGATGAGGGCTATGTTCGAACCCTTTGGACCAGGGACGCTTACGGTGTCCCTCCCCGAACCAACCTGTACGGTGCCCACCCGATTTTTGTGAACCAAAAGATTGGCGAGAACCCCTCGGCTAGCGGCGTCTTCTTCCTCAACTCGAACGGAATGGACGTCAAGTTCCCGAATGGAGGACAAGAGATCGAGTACAACATTCTCGGGGGAGTCGTCGACATGTTCTTCTTGGCAGGCGATACTCCAGCCGATGTGGCTCGACAAGGAACGCAGATCTGGGGCGCACCGGCTGAGGTCCCTTACTGGAGTCTTGGTGTGAGTAGTAACTCTGGCTCGCCGATCTTCGGGAATCACTGACCTTGATAGTTCCACAGCTGCAAGTACGGATACCTCGACATCTTTGATGTGGCTGAGACCGTCAACAACGTAGGCCGATCCTTCATGCGGTTTCCTGCAGAAGCTCATGTAGACTGCAGTACACGAACGCAGGTATCCCAGTCCAGACGCAGTGGATGGTGAGCGATGAATGAGTTTAGGCGCTTCAGCGAGGCTGATCACTCAGGATATCGACTACATGTACGAGCGCTGGATCCAGACGCTCGACCCGGACAGATTTGCTCTCGACAAGGTTCAATACGTCGTCGAAACCCTCCAGAATGCCGGACGAGACTTCATCGTCATGGTCGATCCAGCCGTCTTCAGCGGAACTCCCAACTCGTCGGTCGACTCGTACGAAACATACCAGTCGGGTGTGGATCAGGACGTCTTCATGCGACTCGCTAATGGCGAGCTCTATGAGGGTGTTGTGTGGCCTGGCCCTACCGTCTTCCCGGACTGGACCGCTCCCAATGCTCAATCTTGGTGGTCACAGGAATTTGCCAGGTTCTTTGGTGACGAGTCTGGATTCGACGTTTCAGGAATCTGGCTGGATATGAACGAGCCTGCCAATTTCTTGCCATACGTGAGCAGTCCAAAACTTATCCTCCGAGCTTAGCTGACCTTCAAGCTCGAAGCAAACATCTACCGAGTGTCGCTTGAAAGGCCAGTCCCTCCTCCTCGACCTCTTCCTCGAATCATCCCCCGCACACTGTCAGACTTCCCAGACTTCCAAGCTGGCCAGAACATCTCGGATGCCTTCGGATCGGATGGAGGAAGTGACAGTAACGACACCTCCACCCCAGCTAGGAGGTCGCTCGTTCAGAACATGTGGAAGAGGCAAGACAGCAACGAAACGGCCTCAGGCGAGTGGGATGGACAGACACTGGACGACTATGTGGACCCCGAACTGGACAACCAGTGGCTATACCCTCCTTAGTGTGTCCACTCTCACCTGATTCGTCGCCGAGGTCTTTGACTGAACATTCAGCCGAATCGATGACCGACGTGCAGCCCCTTCTGCTATTGATGCTGAGGCGAACGCCGGTACGAAGAACATCTCCGACTTCTCCGCTCGAACCGATATCGTCCAGGCCAATGGCGCTCGAACATACGACGAACACAACCTGTACGGCTCTCGACATGCTATTGTCACTCGAAACGCCCTGCTCGAGCGTCGACCAGGAGAGAAGCCTTTCACCATCGCCCGATCATCGTTCAGCGGCACTCCCAGTGCGCTCTGGCTCGGAGACAACAACTCGACTTGGGAGCAGTACATCCAAACCATCCGTCAGATGTTGCAGTTCGCGGCTGTCCAAGGTATTGGAATGGTCGGTGCCGACAGCTGTGGCTTTGGAGGCAACTCGACTGAAACCTTGTGTGCTCGATGGGCATGGTAAGTCTCGCGATATCCGATTGAAACGTCGGCGCTGACTTGTCCAGGCTCGGTGCTTTCAACACATTCTACCGAAACCACAATGAGCTCGGCAACATCCCTCAAGAGTTCTACCGATGGCCATTGGCGACCGAGGCGGCTGTCGCTGCTGGTCGAACCCGATTGCGTCTTATCGATTACATCTACTCGTTCTTGCACCAACAACACGTCGACGGTACGCCAGCCATGTGGCCCCTGTCATGGGTTCACCCGGAGGACGAGAACACCATCAACATCGAGAGCCAATTCTACTTCGGTCCGGCCCTTCTCGTTTCGCCCGTGGTCGCTGAAAACGCCACGAGTGCGACGTTCTACGTCCCCAACGAGGTATACTACGACTTCTTCGACCTGTCCGTCGTTCAGGGCGAGGGTGCCGAAGTCACGGTAGACGACGTAGGCTACGAGACGATCCCTCTCCATATCCGAGGCGGATCGATCCTGCCCCTCAGGACAGGCGAGGCCAACACGACCGAGCAGAACCGAGAATTACCATTCCACCTTGTCGTGGCTCCCAACTCGACCGATCAGGCTTGGGGATACCTCAGACTCGACGACGGTATCTCGCTTGATCCGGGAGACGCCACTTCGGACATCTGGATGATCTACGGTAACGGTACCCTCGAAGTATCTGGTGCTTTCGGCTACGAACAAGGCAACACTCTCGACATGATCGTCTTTGCTGGTCAGACCGAGAATAGGACGATTTCGATCAACGGTGAAACCGCTCAGAACGTGGATTTCGACTCGGAGGCACAGACCATGACGGCATACGGATTGGGCCTAACGTTCGCCGAGATGACCATCACCCTGGGCGACTCTGCCGGTGGCGGAGACCAGGGAACCGTGACGACCCAGTCAGAGCCGAGTGCCACGGTCTCGCCTAGCGAGAGCGCCGTCCCGAGTTCGGCTGAACCGTCGTCGGCGGCCTCGGCTTCTGCCTCGGTCAGCAGTGCAGTTGAGAGTGCCGCTGGATCGGCTTCAGAGGTCGTCAGTAGTGCCTCTGCTTCCGTGTCGGCGTCGGCATCGGCGTGAGCGATGAGGCACGAGAATGGATGTGTGCGATGAGTAGCCTGGCGAAGAAAGCACATCTATAGTATAATGTGAATACGGACATGCAGCCCGTTTGCTCTAAGTCATGATGGGGTGTCATGTCATATACAACTACACATAATTTCACAATGTTCGGTCTGATCACGATCAGCATTGACCGCAAAGCCTACCGAAAGAGGGCACTGAACTGTCAACACCTACTTGTACAATCTCTGATGCTATCCTGTGACTTGTCCATCCTGTACTAGACTCCACACTCTGTCAATCTTGTAGTTCTCGCTGAATCGGTAGAAGACATGCTCCGTCACGTGCTTTCCCGCTACCGTGATCTCCAATCTCACTGCGACCTGTCGCTTCTGAGCCTCGACCACGAGATCGGCGATGGTAAAGTGCGTCTGCGGTGGGATTAGCTGACGGTATCCGGCGTAATCGAGAAGGTTGCCGTTGTGGTTGACTGTGAATTCGAGATGATCAGGTAATGCCGCCCATGCTTCGGTATTGAGCGTTTTGAGGTACTGCTCGTATCGAGCTCTCAACTCGTCGGCAGTGAGAGCTGTAGACATGGCGAGCTCGTTGATGCTGAGTCGCCCTGGCTGCATCGATTGACAGTTGCACCTCTTTGATCCGGGCTGTCGGTCACCGCCCTTCTGCAAGGTCACTCGAACGAGAAGCTGACGCAACCATCAACAGTCAGACTTTACAACTTGCAGGCTCGTTGTGCCTGTTTTGACCTCGATGTCCTCATCGTCAAACGAACGTTTGTCGAAACAACATTCTCATCGACCTGTGCTGTATCATACTGCGCCATGTACATATAGCTAGCCGTCAGTCACTTCCTAGACTACTCCGCACTCCTACATCACACCGTCCTTTTGGTAGACAATCACTCTGAGCCGTGCAAAGGCATCATCGACACAGATTTCAGGGGTCGACAGGTGACGAAAATGTCGTATCCTCCAAGCGGCAACTACGATACCATCCCCCCAGCCGAATCCTCGACCGCACCTTCATCAAGATCGAAAACGATGAAACCGCTTCGAGGCTTACTCCGACCACGTACCCAGTCATCTCGAACACTACTAGACGAAATCATACCCACGCCGAGCACCGAGAGAAATGAGGGGAACGATTCGCTCGTCCACGTCGCGAGACGGACTGGTGCTGTCGCCGTCATCAGTATATTCCTGCTCAGCATTATCTTCCTCGCTACTACCGAAGGGACGTTGAGAGGATCTGGCGATAGTCTGCGGACGGTATTCGACGGAACCTGGCAGCAAGAGGTGAGCGGTGGGGCCGGGGGCGAACAGGACGTGAAACCACACCCGAACAAAGGTCAGTCGTGCTACTGCCCTGTGACCTGGGAAGGAACTCAACAAAACAGACTTTGAGAAGTACATCATGCTTCGCACCCTGTCGCATATCGATATCGACACATCAGGCGACAGACGCCTGATTTTCATCGGCGATGTTCATGGCTCCTTCGACCCGCTCGAGTAGGTTACAATCAAATGATTGGGATGCTAGGCTGACTCCCCTAGACGCCTCATGTCCAAGGTCTCCTATGATGACTCCAGGGATACCCTCATTCACGTTGGCGACCTGATTGCCAAAGGGGACAAAAACGAGGAAGTCCTGCAGTGGATGATTAAGCACAAGATCAAGGGTGTCAGAGGGAACCACGACCAGCCCGTCAGTTCTTTCTTCAAGTTGTGTTGAATGTCTGACTGAAGTCCCAGGTCTTGCAGTGGCGAGCATGGATGGAGTGGGCTGGCGGATCAAATTGGGAGAGCTATGTCGACGACCTTGCCGAGGCTGGCGACGATGGAGCATTAAAAGTTCTGCATAAGGAGAAGAAGATGTACCCCAGTGACTGGAAGTGGAAGGGGGAGCATTGGAAGATCGCTCGGTGAGTTGTCACGCCAACGTGATCTGTTCGAATCGTTGCGCTGATGACCACAGCTCGCTTTCAGGTTCGAGTTATCGATATCTACTCGAACTCCCGCTCGTGCTGCATTTACCGTCACTCCACTCCTTCGTAGTCCACGCCGGACTTCTCCCGCACGACACGCTCAAAGCCCTTGAAGATGCCGACCAACCTCTGCTACTCGCCGATACCACATTGGATACCTCTGCTCTGAACGAGCTCTCATCTCCGCGCGCGTCCGAGGAGTTGTCGATCATCCGGGATGTGCCGCAAAACACGGTCCCATGGAATCTGATCAACATGCGCTCAGTCAGGACAAAGGGGAAGAAGAAGGGTCAGCCAACCAAATCGAGTAGTAAAGGCACGCCATGGAGCAAGATCTGGAAAAAGCAGATGGCGAGGTGCACCGGTCCGGGAGCTTGGGCGGAAGGCGAGGATGAAGCCGAAGAATGGGAGGAGGACGAGTCGGAAGTGTTGGATCAGGATGAGCGAGAGGTCTCGTTGCAAGGGCGAGATGACGACGACGATGTTGCGGAGAGCAAGCTCAAGTGCTCACCGGTGACTGTCATCTATGGCCATGCCGGTAAGTGTACCCCTTTTTGCGCCGGCCGGTCCTTGCTTACAGTCCTAGCGGGACGAGGTCTCGACATCAAGCCTTTTAGCAAAGGCATAGATACCGGCTGCGTGGTGTGTGGAGATCGCGGACATTGTAATAGTCCTCACTGACATCACAGTACGGCAAGAAGCTGACAACACTGATACTTGGCGATCAGAGCGGACTCAAGGGCAAATCGGTCCGTGTGGGGGATGACCATGGTATCCTGGTCAGCGAGTCGTGCAAGAAAGGTGGACACTAGAGGTCATTAGAGACATTCGACGATCACAAGGTCGATTTGTAGCTTTAGAAGGCACAGCCCGTCGCATGTATCAATACAGTAAGCTCGTAGACAGTACATGAGAGCTCGAGCACTGATGGAGAGCAGACTCAAAGTCGTTGTGCAAACACAGTAGGCAGGCCTGGAGCGAAGGGATCGGTCTTGCGGGGGAACGACATTCGCATAAGTCACAATTCGCAGGCTAAACAATCTTGGCACAATGGGCTCGTCGTGATCGCTTAAAAAGGAAACCCGCTCTCGTCGACACTGCAAGGATCACATCGGTATACATGGAGAGCATCACGCAAGGAGCTTGGGGTGGCGAGTGGGGTACTCGCGGGAGGAAAGGTGAGAGTGCGGAGAGCTCATATGCCTAGCACGCCGGGGTACAACTGATCACTGTCCTCTGCTCTGGGCGCGACTCTTGATGCGTTGTTCATCTTCCTCCTCCAGGCGAGGGAAACTCAAGGCTCGTATGACACCGAGAGGATCGTCAATATCCTGCTCGTCTTCGATCCCGCTCGTTGTCGTTTGAGCCTATGATGTCGGTCGGGAAAACAGATTGGTCATCCGCCCGGAAGGTTCAAACTCACCAGAGCTGACGACTGCCTCTCGCTCGTCGGTGCCAGCTGTTGGCTGTCGTCGTCCTTGGAGCGCAGGACGCCATACACCTCAGCCTCCTCTGCCCCTTGGTCGATTTCGAAGAGGCCGATAAACCACGTACACACGGATCGGCCGTACTTGTCGGTGCGCAAGATCATCGCACTCTGATCGTCGGTCAACACGTCGAATGGGGAATGGTCGTGCGCAGGACCCGAATCGAATCGCTGGGATCGGGACGTTGAGATGCACTCCCCGAACGTGACCATGACGCTGTTCGAGCCTGGTGGCTCGCGGGCAGACGACGCGAGCGAAGTTGTGGGGGTCATCGCCCACAAACGGGCTTCAATGTCTTTCCTGCCGGCCTCGAACTTCTCTTTGAGCGAAGGGTTTTCACTGGTGATAATTGATCCTTGATGAAAATTCCCGCGACCTGGATGAAGTACCGCTCTGCAACCGTGGAGTGCACGGGACTTGTGATTTGCCGACGACAGCCGAGACATGCCGGAAGGGACTGCGACGGTGGACGGTGGAGGCATGCCAGAGTAGCAAAGCTGGTGGTTTGAGGTGATTGTATATGCGGCGACAAAGTCAGAAGGTAGACAGAAGGTGCAACCCCGAGCACATCCGCGCTTTTATGTCAATGCGGACATTGAACCTGCTCGCCATTGCCCGTCTGATCCCTACACTCCCTTTCAAGCCCGACTGCGTTGCCGAAAAAGGAGGGTATGAAGGAGGTCGTTTCAAGCGCGACGCGAGATTTCCATGCAAATGCACTCGCTTACCGCCATGTCCGCGATGACCGCCCACGGCTTGGCGTACAGCGAAATGCGCGACACAGAGCCCCCTGACAACAAAGCAGCAGGTCCGGTCTCCCTCACAATCTTCGAGTTCAACCAGCTTCCAAGCCAGTGCCTGTCACGAACAGCCCGGAAAGAGCAGAACCAGGCAGCAGATCCAGAAGGAAAGCCTGCCGTATGATCATTGCCCTCTCATGCAGCAGGCTGGCTTATGTCCCGGTGAGCTTCTAATACCGACAAAGCCGAGGAAACGCCGTCGCTGCAAAGTTGTTGGGCCGCAGATCGCGTGATGGAAGCGGCCCGCGGTCGTCAGTGGGTCAACTCGCCGGAGAGTCCACCAAGCTTTTACATGAAAGTTTTGCTCAGCCGTCCTGCCGGTTCCAGCCAACCTTCTTCCCATCCCCTGGACCGAAGAGCCGCTCTATCTCAGGCGCTGTCGTAGTAGCACTGGTCTCAAGGGTGTACCTGTACAAGACAATGATGGCCACCGCCGCGGGGATTCATTTGTCGGCATATACACACTGTCTCCACCTTATTGTGCAAACAGCAGCCTTCGCACGTTTTACCCAGAGTCTCTCTCACAGCCTCATCCATGTCGAATCTTCGGGATCGAACCCCAGCCCCAGGCCATCGTCATCTGACACGATGCTTGGTGCGACACGAGGCGTCATCATCGACTGCCCAGTCAGTGGACGTACGCATCAGCTCGCTTGACAGACATACAGAGCCTTGCGACGGTCTCGAACCCTCCCCGGGCCCAATTGATCGGTCGGGCATTGACAGCTCTCCATAGATCCTTCCTTCCACCTTGGTTCCACCCACATACACCGTTGCAGCCCAGATCGGCCAACTCCTGCTGATCCACTCGCCTTCTTGCCCAGGAGGCCCCGGGTCGAGTGTCATCTTGATGGATCTTGTGCGCCAGTCATAGAGATTCTTGAGGGGACCAGGCCTCGGAAATCTGTCGGGCTCGCTCGATCGCGGTATGCGGGAAAGGCTGTCAATTGTGGCAGCGATCAAAGCGTCGTCGTCTGACCGCGGGCAATGCGGCAGGCTTGCTTCAGGCACTAACAGATATGCTCGGGCATTTGCCACCTCGCCGCTTGCCAATAAGACGTAGGCAAAGGCGCCCCCATCCGTTTGCGAGCCACCGACAGATTTGCTTGACAACCTGGGATAGATAGATCCTCGCCAAATTCCGTTGGGCGATCTATTCAGTGTCGTCGTCTGGCCAATGACGCACGACGGGTACAACGTCAAATTCTCCGAGCTGATGCGACTGATCTCGTGCGCATGGAGCTCACAGTTTTTCGACCCCGGGAGGATGGCTGCAGAAGTGAACATGATTGGTGAAAATCGTCACGGTCTGGGACGGATGGTGGTGTGCTGGCCAGTACTCTGGGAAGGGCTGATGTGTGGAGGAATGTGAATAAGTGAGTCGGCTTGCGAAGGCCGCAAGAATAGGCGAGACATCATGTGGAAAGATTGCTCCCTTCAAGCTGGCTGCGGGCTATTGAAAGGACCGCTCGTTCTCATACGACGTCATGTGAACGGGAGTATTCGACCAACAAGCCCGGCGGCCATCCATCCGGCCAACACGATAGCCGTCGTCTCGAGCGGTCGAGTAGGTAGGATGACTCGCAGACCGAATCCCGCCGACATGCCCCCGAGTAGTTTCGTACCGGCCCATATCCGATCGGTCCCCTGCCAGATGGCTGATAGGGCGTGGACAGATTCCGCCAGGGGGATGCCGACTCGGTCGGGAAAGAAACTTGTCAGGGGGAGTGAGATGGCCAGGTTCGTTTGATGCTCCGATAGGTCGGGTCTATCGTAGGTGTACCAGATTCCGAGGGCGAGTTGTAGAACGAGCGGGAGGAGGGTAGCGTAAAGAAGTGTGAGAGAAATCGTGATCGGTCTAGGCCAGGTCAGCTCGACGTGGCTCGAAACCCCGTATGGCGCGTCGTGTAACTCACTGAAAGTGTTTCTGCCGACCATCTGGAACCTCGCACTTCGTTGTCCGGCCATACCAACCTCTCAACCTCAAGGCCGACAGCGCCACTGCCGTGGTGATAGTGTGCTGAGCAACGAGCTCGACAATGACCCAGATGACGACTTTGACGACATCCAAGCCAAGGCTCGCTGACATGGTATGTGCGGTCCTCAGCCGAGTCGAACTTTCAGTGACGACTGTAGCTGAAGCCAGATTCATCCAGGCCGACCATAAGTCGCGGTTGGCGCTCGATTCGGGGTTGTCAACAACTGCCAATGTTCCAGTCGGTCTACCATCTTTCGGTGCGTGTCCGCGATTGAACAGCAGATGCAGGTACACTCTCGGCTTGAGCAGGATCAAGTCGAGTATCAGGAGCAATGGCGGGTGTTCGATCAACGGGTCGATAAAGTTACCACACTTCGCCTGACGCGTCAGGTACTGGCATCACTACTTGCTGCCAGGCTCACTCACACAGACGCCGAGCCGTATATTCGATTTTGAGCTGTAGGTCGTGTACAGGTGTTCGGCTGGGAAGGCGCAGGAGGTACAGAGCGGCATAAGAGTGGGGGTGACTGCCAAGATGGTATCACGATATGCATGAAAAGTGATGATCTGAGTGCCGATAAGTCGGGTTTGACCGGGAATAGGGTTACAGTTGTTTCCTCTTCGGGTTGACGACGCCGGTGTCCGGCTTTCAAGGGGGCCTTCGAGTTGCGAGACGACCCCTATCTTGCCTCTATCTTGACTGCTTTCACCATTGATATCGAATTATTGTATCAACTCTACGACTGCTTAGATCGATTGTCAACCTGACTACAAGCACGCTCCGGCCGTCGTTCTCAAAAACCGCTCAGAAGCGACTTTCGACTGCCAAGACCTGCCCACAAACTGTGCCTTCCTGGTCAACCACGTCACTCAACTTGAGATCGTAGACCAAAATGTCTCTTCGACCTTCATTACGTCCAACATACTCTTCACCAAATCAATCCGGCAACTCGGTGCCTATGGCTCAATCGAGTTCCAACGACCCGTCAAATACCAATCACAGACTCAGTGTTCAATTCAGCGAACGACCTGCTCCACCCTCTGCCATGTCTTCTAGCGGTATAGGATTTCCGAGGACGAGTACGAAGGACAGTGCAGATGGAGGTCGGTATAGGCGGAAAGTTGGATTTGAGGCGTTCGAGGCGGGTCCAGAGGCCCTGTTCGCATATACGTGTCAGGTTAGTCGGGCTCCGACGGACTAGACAAAAGGTGTATGTTTCGCCTTGCTGACGGCCGTGCACAGGCCAAGAGCGAGGGATACAAGCGATCTCGCAATACGCGTGTCTTTGCTGTCGCTGTATCGGACAATGAGGCTGGAGAAGATGCACTGGAGTGGCTCATGTCAGAGTTGGTGGAGGATGGAGATGAAATCGTCGCCATCCGAGTGATCGAGCTGGACGAAGATGGTGAATGCGTTTCATCCTGACTGTTAGAGTTTGACTGACCGAGCAGAACGGCACGACCCGCAACAACAAGAAGACTTTAGGGAGCAAGCACACGAGCTGCTTCAGACGGTGCTTGACAAGAACAATGAAGCGGACGAGCGCAGAGTACGTCGTGAAACATGCTCTGCACGAATGGGCTGACTGAGAACCTTAGATATCAGTCATCGTCGAGTTCGTCGCGGGCAAGGTCACGGAAATGTTGATGAAGATGATTGCGCTGTACCGACCTGACTGTGAGAGCGCATATCGTTGACCATTGTTGTCTTGACTGACAGCTTTCAGCTTTAATCGTGGGAACGAGGGGTCGTTCCAAGCTGCAGAATTGGGGCATGGCGCTAGGAGGTATGTCTGGGATTTCTTTCTGGCATGTGGGGAGAGCTGTACTGACGGTACAGCACCCGGTATGGGTTCAGTATCGCGACATGCGGTGTCGCACTCGCCAGTACCCGTCATCGTAGTGAGGTATGTTCAGGAAGGCGTGCCAGCCCCGTATCGAATTGTGCTGACTGCATCTTCAGACCCGAGCGGAAAGTCAAGAAGTCGCTCAACAAGCGACAAGCCGATCCAAAGAGGGGCCAATACGCCGCCCTGCTAGGCTCCGAAGGCCTCTCGCTCAGTCGATCACGATCGAGAGGCAGTGTGGGTGGGAACGACTAGGTCGACCACACCAAGAGCCATCACATCACGGAATAATAGGTCTCTCAACGTTGTACAGACAGTATGTCCACAAACCATCGCATGCAGTGCAGTCACCAGTCATCAAGCGAATTGATCCATGCCGTGGTATCATCATGCCAGATGAAGGGTTGAAATGGTATACAAGACTATTATGGGTATCAAAAGTAAGATGACTTCACTGAACACTATAGGGCGATATGGAGATTAGTACGGAACGGTGACGTATCGCTGCTTGATCGACTCCTCCTGAACTTTGACTGATCGTCGCTTGTTCTGGAACTGCAAAATCGTTAGCACTGGTACGCTAGCTCATGTTTAGCGGTGTCAACCCACCCAGATCTGGACCGAGCGAGACGTCATACCCAGCCTTCGAGACAGACGGTCCCTCTCTTCGGTCGATGGGTAAGGGCTTCGAGCGAAAGCCCTATTGAGGATGTTCAACTGGCCCGGGTCGGCTGACTAGTCAGTAGACGAACTAATCATCAGAAATGGACCACAACTCACCCCTCTTCCTAGGGGACTTGAGGTGGCTCAGAGGAGAAGTGCCAGGGTACAAGTCGGTTGTCAGGCGAGAGAGTACCGGTCGGCCCGCGGTTGAAGGGGTATGTTGCGGTTGGGGCGGGAAGTAGAAGGGTGTTACAGTCCTAGGCTGAGGTCGGTCGGTCACGGGACTCGAGGTGTGGGCGCTTTTGGGCTGGGCTGAAGTGGGCGGCTTGAATAGCATCTCCTGGATGGGAGACACCGAATTGTCCTTGGCTCGGCGGTAAGTGTCGAGCTTGGCGAGCGGGACGGCCGTTCGAAGAGGCGGCAGCGAGACGGTCCCGGTCCCTTCTACGGTTAGACTTATAATTGGTGAACTGATTCGAGTAGTCAGTACTCACTCGGACCAGCCGAAGACGGTGACGAGGTCGAGGTCAAGCTTGCATTGCCAGACTTCGGCGAGGGAAGCTCGGGCGACGGCGAGGGTGATAGCAAAGTGGCCCAGTGCTTAGAGGCGACAGTGTCAACGCGAGGTCGAGGTAGGTAGGCCATTGGTGGTGAGTTTTGAAGAAGAGGTGATCAAAAGAATGTGGGACGGTTTGAAAGAATGACTGTAAGCTGAATGTCTTGATGGCTCGATAGATCGAGAGTGAAGCTTGGATGTCAGCACGAAGGCGAAGGGGGATGCGCAGGATATATAGGACGTGCGAATATAGGAGAAGAGAGTATAGTCGAACCCTCATCTGCAGATTCGGATCAAAGGAGCATAAAGCTCATCAAGGGGTTACGCGATCTTTCAGAGCGTTCCCAATGCCATCTGCTACCTCGACTAGAGGTTCGAAAGGACAGTCATCTCGCACAAAGACAGAGGACGGTCGTCATCCCGCATCGGCATTAATCGAGAAATGATTAACGTCCGATACTGCCTGTCGAGTGAAATGACAGTTTGAAAGCCGTCGATCTCGTTACCAGTTCAAGGAAGCGTGGACAAAGGTTCTCTCGCTTCGTAGACTGTATGGTACACCTTTAGGGGGGTCAGTCGCCCCGTGTGCTCGAGATGTGCAAAGGATAGGACAAAGAAGAGCTCACATTGTAGCTTAAATGATCGTCCAGTCTTCGGTCACGGCCGTATGTTTGGGACAATGATGGTCAGATAAGCATAATGGACGAAGAACATGATCGTCGTTGAGGATGATCATCATCCCGTTCGTCTGGTCAAGGGAGCGACGTGGTCGCGGTCCAGGGTATACATATGATTGCACTACGCAATGTCTGGGACAACAGGGTCGGATGGACGTGAACAACAGGCGATCGGGCGAGTAGACAGCGTGATGCGCGGATACAACGGTCGGGGCAAATCGTAATGAGGGTGGTGGATACAGGTTCCTCCATTTCGGAAAGAGTGGGATGGTGTAGATCATTGAAGGGCAATTATCGTATGAGCCGTCGTTTACACCCTCGCCATGAGCTCTCGCACCGGTAAGTGCTCTTCTATCGTGGCTCGAGCTTGAGAGCTGCGCGTTTCGGGTCGTTCGGTGATCATCTCCTTCTCGAGGATGAATCGGCCCTCCTTGTACTTCTGATCGGGCTCATACGCAAAGTCCTGTGACATTAGATACGGCCTACACGATGTCGAACCAGGTGACTCACATATTTCCAGCCGAGGACAGAGTGACAGACTTTGCAAAATACGTCTCGGACAGTGTGTCTTCCGGTCCTCATCTCCCTCTCTTCCGCTTCTCCAGTGTAGACGTTGACGCTGGACGGTCAGTATATGTGAGCACTCCAAGATGCTTGCAAGCCCAACTCACGCATGGCGTATCAAGAGTGCGCGTCCATGCTGGCCGGTGAATTGCTGAGAAGCGTCAGCACGGTGTCCTTTGCGATCCCCGAGCCGCCCAAGCACAGTCCCGAGCCTGAAACGTGTTGCCACCATAGTGGAGAAGGGGTCGAGAGGACAGTAGCTCTGCGTTCTGGCACGAGCAGTCACTTTCCACAAACAACCAGAAGCTCCATAAACAAGGCAGGAAGTATGAGAAGGCGAGGCCCGGCTCTCCTTTGCCTTCCTTTTCCCACGCACTGCAGAAGCAGCACCCCCTGGATCGCTGACCACCGCCAACACAGCTTGAAACGATCACTCACCTTGGACAGAACACTCTCCCCTACAGCCAAATGATTCCCACAGTGCCTGCAGACGAACACCGATTCTCCAGCTAGATAGATCCGGAATGAGCGGCCCATGGCGTTAAGTGAATGCGCAGCGAAGCGGCGAAGGCGGCGACTCTGGCGATGATGAATAGTTGATGTGGGGGGATGCAGCGCTTTGCCGAGATCGGCTCAGCGCCTGATGGATGCTACAGTGTGGAGATCTCCGGTCGACGGTGCGAGTGCCGATGATGTATCGCGGAAGTGATCATGTGAACGGCAACTCTGATGTGACTTATCGTGATGACGGGTTCATAGTGCTATCCCCGTTGGCCGTTGGGAACCGGGAAACGGAAGCAGGAACCGGCTGCGATTAAGCCGGATAAGGAATACTTTCTCACGGTGACAATCTTTCCCCCCACTCGTCACCCTTCTCGCTTGCTCTGCTTACTTCCTTCGTTGATTCTTCCTTTCCTTCCTTTTCAACTAGCAGGCATCATCATCAAACACTTCTTCAACTACCCCGACAATGAATTTTAAACAACCTCTCACCCGTACGGTGCATTGAAGAAGATTGACAGGTCTACCTTTCTGACATGAACTCGCATCTTCGCTAGACTGGGGTCTAGATACGTGAATAACGCCGACCGCGCAGATCGACTCCCTTTCAGGACGTCGAGCCGTCGTACAAAGGAGAATTTGATCGGAGGAGCGATGACAGAGTCCGAACTGGGCCACCGGCGTCACATCTTTAGCCGTGAGTCAGGAATTTAGCTGAGATGCTGACGCCTTTGATGGGCGCCATACCTTGACTTTGGCTCGACTGGTTGCTCTCTTGTCATCCTTGTCATCGTCGTCATCCTTGTCCTCTCGATGGTGAGGCTAGCAGAACAAAGACAGGAAGAATTATCGACTTCAAGTCCTTCCTTGTGACTGATCTACAATATATTCCGGCATCGAAAACCCACGACAGTCGTAAACTCGCCCCTTTCGACCGCGCGTACTTCCACTGCGAACCGAGCTTGAAGCTCGCCCACACTCATTTTGTCGTATAGTCACCCAATCACTCCCATCATGCGCAGCGGCAGCCGGCACACAGGGCGAGAGAGCGTCAAGATGCTCCTCCCCTCCCTCTTCGCCATCCTATCCCTCCTTCCTGCCTTTGCGCGGGCGCAATCGGGCGGGACATTCAAGATGAATGTCACGGAACCCGCCATATCCGGTACCGGATCTGGCTGCATCGTTCTCGCCCAGATCGCCACCCTCACTGCACCCGATACTATCACCGCCATGAAGCCCGTCTGTCCCCAATCAGCACCACATCCAGCTCCGCGAGGTGGCGAAGTAGTACAATGGCCACTCAGTACCGAGGGTGACGGAGCCGGGTCAAGTCTGGCCATCTATGGTCAGCTGCCTGTCGGAGACGGCCGGACACACCCGAAATGCGTAATGGTCCTTAGTCAGATGCAGGTCGCATACCTGCTGGGAAGGGAGTTGCAATTCAACAGTGAATACGACCAAGTCTACGACTTCACCGCCGGCGGATTTCTCCAAGACCCTGTCAATTGGAATCCCATTTTTTGGTAAGAGCGGCATGCATCGAGGACCCCCTGAAACAGGACTGACTTCGGTAGTCACGCCGACGACCCATACCTTCCGGTCGGCTTGGCAATGCCGGGACCCATCGCCAACAAAGGTGATGCGGCGATATGGATGGAATCGATCACAGTCTTGGGAATGGGGCAAGCCGCGAATCTGGACCGACCAACGGCATCCACGGTCCAAGATACATTGTCATCATCCCAATCCGCCCCATCTAGTACGACCAGCTTCCGCTTCATTGGAGCATCAGACACCACCTATTCGGAAGATTCGATTTCGCGCGATAACGAAGCGTCATTCACGGCATCGTCATCAGTGACTCAAGTCAATCAGGCAGCGGTCTCGAGCCAGCACTCAAGCTCTACCCGACAGACACCATCGTCCGCTATCACTTCTTCGTCAACGATCCTCTCCAGCGCTTTCGAGCCCGCCGCTCAGCCCTCACAGGTGAATAGCTCCGACGCCTCACATGTGACCACCGCGCCGAGCACCGCGTTCACCAAGACAAATCCGATGGGGACTGAGGATACCGAAGACAACTCACGCGAAACCACTGGCGGGCCGACTGTATCGTCGACGATGACGAATGCGGGAGCAGTGACTACCTCGGGACAGGCCAACGACATCCCCGCTTCCACTCTTGCCGAGGTATCAGGACCGATTGGCAATCTGACGAGCGGTCCGAGCTCAACGAGCGATATTCTGCCGACTGCCGATGCGACTTCGGGCCTGGACTCGAGCTTCACAGATACCGACCAGACGCCTACCTCAAGCCAATTGTTCACCAAGATCAATCCCATGACGACTGAAGGCGCCATCGACACTGAGGCGAGTGAGAACCTGGACGTCCAGACCTCAGCATCCTCCATCGCAACGGCAAGCTATGTCACCCAGTCCAGCGCTGTGACCGCTTCGAATCCCGAGATCAGCGAGGCAATCTCATCCTCCACCAGCGAGGCGACGTCGAGGCAGACTGGAGCACCGATTGCTACGGATTTGGGCGGTTCCATCGCCCAGGTCAACTCCTCCTCCTCCTCGGGCGGTCCGAGGGAGACGGCTCAATCGGGCTCTATCACCAGCGAAGCAAGCCTAACGTGGATTTTCGAAGCCTCCCAGGCTACCAGCTCAGCATCCCCCGGCACCAATGGGATCGAGCAGGACGTAATCGGAAGCACTTCGAACACGACAAGCGCAACATCTGGGACTTTCTACTCAAGCTCTCCTACCGGTTCTCAGCAGACTGTATCGTCCTCTGCTACTTCAAGCCAGAGCACCTCATCTGCTTTTTCGACGCCCACGTCGGACCAGGAGGGTATTGAAGGCACTGAAACTTCGATTCTCTTCACGAAACTCCCCCCGACCGGACTCGAGTCGGACGGGCCTTCGAGCACGGCAACTCACCAGACTGCGTCTTCGACTAGCACGTCCTCTACGACGACCAGCACAATCTCTACAACGTCCAGCTCTGGGCAGAGCGAGGATAGTCAGTCCGACAATCAGCCTGACCCGGCTTCCGACCTTCCCTCTGGACCAAGCACAGAGTCCAGCTCGACTTTCTTCACCAAGACACCTCCCTCGGGTCTCGAATCAGATATACCGTCATCTACTCAGCTCTCTACATCGGACGATTCCTTTGTATCGTCCCTGGGCTCGACTGTCAATAACGCCACCTCGCTCGCAACGACTTCATCCCTCGCCTCACCGACTGGATCTTCAGCCGCTTTAGGAAGCTCATTGACGTCGTCGAGGCTGAGCACTGTACAGACCACAGCTCCAATTGCCACGAGCCGAAGGAGCCGATTGTCCGTCTCGACACAGCCGTCCACATCCTTCTCAATGACTTTCGCGTACTCGTCCAGTGGCTACACGTCTAGCAGACCTCGATCGACAACAAGCAGGAGCTCGACAGCTACAACCCGAAGCGCGACGACAACGCGCAGAAATTCGGCGAGCACGAGTAGGACAACAACCAGGCGTACAAGCTCCAGCAGAACCTAGACTACTACAACCAGTCGAAGCTCGACCGCAGTACCATCCACCAGCAACTCCATCACCACACAGAGCAGCTCATCAACGACCAGCGTTTCATCGACAGCGGGTAGAAGCTCCATCACCGGTCTGCCAGATCTTGGCGCGCCGAGATTCTCCACGAGCGGTGAATTAGATACTCAGACTGGACAACCGATCTTCGTCACCTCGGGGGGCTCGACAGGGATCGAGCCATTCGAGAGTACTGCAATGGCTGCACCCAGCTCGGGTCCGGACGTGGAGCCCACAGAGGCTCCGGTGGGTGGATCCACCATTGAGAACCTGACGATCGGTCCTAGCCCATCGGGTGCGTTCAATTCCCTTGGCGCTGAGGTCTCCTCGAACGGATCCACTGGCATGATCCCGGGCACCGGCGATACCGGAGGCGTTGGCGACCCTACGATGTCAACCACGCCTTTTACGAAGACAGCTCCGACCGGTCTCGAGGATGAAGGTGGCGCATCCACTACTCAGTCGACGGTTTTCGGTGTTCCGACGGGAGCAGTGGATGACAGCTCCTCAGCGACCACCAGGGGCTTCACTAATTTTGCGCCGACCGGCTTGCAAGATGAGAACCCAGCCTCCTCCAACTCATCGACCGCAGTCGGATCACCGACCACCGTTGATAATGCGGGTGAAGAGACATCACCAACCATCACTTCGTTCACCAAGATCGCACCAACTGGCCTCGAGGACGATTACAGCTCCCAATCGATAAGCGATGTGTCCTCATCAATTCAGGACGCCGCTGCTCAGACGGGACAAACGAGTCAAGTATGCTGCGAGGACCAGTCCGCTCAGCTCGAGCGAGATCTCACCACTGTCTACCGTACCGCTACTGTCACATGCGTTCCATGCCCTCCGACAAGCGCGACCAGCACCGGAAGCGCACAAGCGAGCTCCTCGGCAACATCGATCATCGCGCCCTTCCGCGTGACTACCTCCTCGGAATCGACATCGACCTCATCATCGTTGTCGTCTGCATCACTTGGCACCGCCGCTGTCGGCTCGCAGTCCACTTCGGACAATGATTTGCCGATGGATCTGCCCTCACCCTCGAGCGGTCTTGGCTCGTCGAGCGACGACAATGATGCCGACAGCGGTGAGATCGACTTGCCTGGACTCGGCAACGGGCTTGGAAGCTTTGCGGCAGCGAATTCCAATGGCGACGATGGTGTCGACAGCCAGTCATCTGACGACAGTGATTCTTCATCCGGCTCTTCTGGTGAGGATGACATTGCGGCGATGATGGAGAGTCTGGCCGAATTCGCGCAATCGAGCGGTCCGGCCCGGCTCAATCAGCGACAAGGCGGTAGGAATGGATATGGCCGCGGGCGTCCAGGTGGAGGAAGCGGGCGAGGAGTAGGGGCCGGAGGCGGATACAGAGGCGGCTTTACAGCGCCTCCAGCGGAACAGCCTGCAGCGGAGGATACCGCTGCAGCCGACACTGCTGCTGAGGACTCGGCGGATGCGGCAGTCGACGACACCGCCTCAAGCGATACGGGCACGGCTGAAGAAGTTCCCAGTGCGGATGTTGCATCCACCGACTACGCGAGCGAGGCTGTCGATCAGCCAGCTTCGGCTGACCAGAGCGAAGCTGAAGCGCTCGAGACCGGCTCTGCCATTCAGAGCGCCGTCGGCGCCTACATCTCAGACGTTGCGACCAGCAACCTTGGAGCCAATCTGGCTGCTACTGAAGTGAGCACGAGTATGAGTCGCCCAGCGACGACCAGGTCCTCGGCAGCCTATAGCACCGCGGAAGAGAGCAGCAGCGAGCGGAGTGCGAGCCGAGGTATGTGAGCCCGTACTAAGCGACGAACAAGACTCATTTGCCGCAGTTCAGTCGTCTCAATACGGAGAAGCGACTAGCCAGAGAACAAGCGGATCGGGGGAGGGTGAATCAAGCGCGTACTCATCGGCCGCGAACAGTAGGTCATCACAGCCTCTCTGCGATGGGTGAGGCTCAACGTTCAGGCAATTCGCGCATTACCACGTACGAGCAGTCATCTCAAGTGACGTCCCGGATGTCCGATCGAGAGAGCAGCGCACGGACTACCGAAGCCAGCTGGACGTCAAGCGAGATAGAGTCCGCCATTGGTATCACCAGCGAGAGGACATCCTACATGAGCGGCGTCCCAGAAGCAACGTCTACACGTACGAGAAGCGCAATCGAGACAGCCAGTCGCACGAGCGAGTCAGCTTTCGACTCGGCCACTTCCATCGCCGATACGACCGACGTGGAACAGTCAGGTGCCGCAACGACGTCTGTCAACAGCGAATGGTCCAGCCAAGCTTGGAGCAGCTCAACTGACATCCGCCCTACGTCTATTGGCGAGTCGAGCTCAGTAACGAGCGCCGTGTCTTCGTTAGAGACATCGTATGCTGGCTCGAGCACCCGCTTCGATACGACACAAGCAACCACATCCTTCGCGTCTGAGAGTATTCGCACGTCACGCTTCAGTACATCGACCGGATTCGGCACAACGTCGATGTTAGACACTTCGAACTCCGCCTCTTCTGGCGATCAATCCACAGTCGTGACATCGATGAACTGGTCTGCCTCCGGGGCTTTTACGGCATCTGGCGACACCACCATGTCCGAGTCGACGGTGGAATCCCTTTCGACTACTAGTCCGTTCACCACCGTTCAAGCGACCCGTACAGAAACTCCGTCGAGCTCGACCCGCACGAGCTCCTCCTCAGTGTCTGAGTCAAGAGAGACATCAGCTCTCACCACCAGTCAGTCGGCCGCCACTTTCCCCTCTGCGCAATGGACGACATCGTCTGGCTTCACGACTTCCTCATCGACATCTACCGCGTCCACCAGGCCGTCATCGTCCAGTCGCACGAGCTTTGCCTCGACTTCTTCCGAGACGAGCTCCACTCGCACCTCCACTTCATCCACTTTCACTTTCGAGCCGACCACTTCTTCCGAGAGTCCCAGCTCGTCCTCGTCCACCGAGAGAGAGTCATCATCGACCTTCAATTTCCCGTCCTCGTCTACTACGAGCGAATGGTCATCCTCCTCTACCGAAAGGCCTTGGACGAGTTCCACCACCAGCTCGAGTACTGCCTGGGCCGAGCCTTCGTCAACGACCGAGTGGTCAACCTCGTCTCAGGATCCTATGACGAGCAGCGAGTGGTCGACCTCGTCCCAGGACCCTACTACAAGTAGCGAGTGGTCAAGCACGACCGAAGAGCGACCTACAACGACAAGCGAGCATTGGAGCACGACAGAATCGCCATCTCCATCATCCGCCAGTCCCGTCTTCTCCGATGTTGGCAGTGTGATCGGACAATTCTCGTCGGCCATGCCCGCGACCACCTCATCCGACAGCGGTGGTGACGACAACAACGACGGCGGGGACGACAATGACGACAGAGACAATAGCGATGACGTGACCGTCATTGGCCAATTCACGCCCAGCGGCGATATACCCGGTCTCGATTCTGCCCAGTCAACTGCACAACTCAACGCTATGGCTCTTATAGGTCTCGGCAGCCAGACGACAGCATCGATGGAGACTGCTCAAACCGCTTCCGCCACAGCATCAGATGTCGCAGCTCGGAGAGTAGCCGAGGCTGTCGTCCACCTCGTCGAACCTACAGCGTCGCCTGGCAAATTCGTCCGCCGTAGTCGAGCCCGTTCTCGCAGGTCTCGGCGCGTATAGAATTCCCCCCCCCCCCCCCCTTATCCCGTATCCCACTCCCCGACACACTTCTTGGACGACTTCATAGATATGGATACTCGCGCTTCAAGGCGCACCTGTCAGAGACAGAACCAGCATGGACTTTCGCTCCCCGCCCTTACTTGGACATTAGATAGCACGTAGCAGAGGAGATACTCTGATGCAAGATGAATAATGTTACGTTTATAGCAAGACAGCGAATTCTCTATGGCGTGTCTATCTACAGAAGTCGAGCGGTGCGTTGGCAATCACAAGGCCTGATTCTTCTCGAAGCCGATGGTGACCTGTTTCGTCGCCGCGCCACTAAGCGACGACGAGGCCCTCTCGATTCGTCTCAACCTGGCGGGTCGTGCACGCCTCATGACGTGTTTACCGGCTCTTGCTCTCGACGACTACGTCTTCTGCTTCCTTCTCGTCCTCCTTGAGCTGTGTGCTCTCGCTCAATTGCGCCACCCATAGACGGTTGTACACTCCGCCTTCCATAGCGACCAGCTCCTCGTGCGTGCCCTGCTCTGCAACCTGCCCATCTCGCAAGACGATGATCAAGTCTACCATATCAGCATCGATTACGTTCAGGCCAGGCGCAGCTCGGCTCACCTGCATCCGATATCGTTCGAAGTCTATGCGCGATAAACACGCTCGTCTTGGTTCCATCAATCAAGGTGTTGTTGATGTTGCGCATCAACTCCGTCTCGGTGTAGACGTCTAGCGCACTTGTGGCCTCGTCGAAAAAGAGGATAGGCGGGTCCTTAAGCAATAGCCTGGCGACTGCTAATCTCTGCTTCTCGCCTCCAGAGATCATCAATCCCCTCTCTCCCACTTTGGTCTGATATTTGTCAGGCAGCTTTTGGACCGTATCGTCTACCTGTGCTTTCTGACATGCCCGCATGACCTCCTCGTCGGACGCTTCGAGGTTGCCGTATCGGACATTGTGCAGGATATCGGCGTGGAAAAGCGGTGTATCTTGCGGGACCACTCCGATGGCCTTTCGAAGCGATTCGAGACTGACGTCCTTGATGTCTTGACCGTCGATGAGAATCCGTCCGGTTCCGTAATCATAGAAACGGAACAGCAGTCTGAAAACAGTCGATTTACCGCAGCCAGACGGACCGACAATGGCGACCTTTTTGCCGGCTGGTATGGTCATGGAGAGGTTTTTAAAGATAGGTCGGTCTGGGTGGTAGCCGAAAGAGACATTCTCAAACTTGATCTCTCCGCCTTTGAGCGACAACGGCTTGACGTGAGATTTGTCCTGAGCCTGTCAGTACGGTCCGTCTGTACGTGCATCTGAAGAAACGGAGCTCACCCTGATCGAGGCATCCACATTCTGCAAGTTGAACATGACCTCCATGTCGATCAGACTCTGCCTGAGTTCGCGGTATACAGTTCCAAGGAAGTTAAGCGGTAGCGAAAGCTGGAAAACCAGCTGATTGACCATAACCAGGTCGCCCACTGTCATTGTGCCTAAAGCAGGTCAGCACCCACCACACATGATTAATACTCCGTCCGTCGCACACACCTTTGACGACACCTTGTGCCGCCAACAGCATCATCATCGTGAGTGCACTGGAGAAGATGAAGTTTTGGCCAGAGTTCAAGGCGGCGAGCGAAGTGGCGATCTTGACTGATGCCTTCTCGTAGGTCTTCAATGTCGAGTCATATTGTGCGACTTCGTACTTCTCATTGTTGAAAGCCTGTACTGAACGCCTCAGCGGGATTCATCACGAGGTCGCGTGCAGACTGACCTTAACAGCTTCGAAGTTGATGAGCGAGTCCACAGCTACTGTAGCACCCTTATTGTCTGCAGCGTTGGCTTCTTTACGGAACTTGGTTCTTCGACAGTCAGGCTGGTTTTCATCCAGAGTCAAGTGCCAGCTCACCGCCATGCCGTGGTCGTTACGGTGAACCAGCTGTACAAACCCATCGTGATGGCAGTGACAGCGGCAAAATCCCATCCGAACTTCCAAGACTGACTGTTTAGCATCAAGCGACCGTGTAGACAATGCGAGATACTCACCAAAATACCGCAGACCATACTGATCTCCAGAGCCGTTGGTATGACGTGAAACACGATTGAAGATAGCACAAAAGAGATACCCCTGTGCGCTCAGCTTCTCTGATCCTTCAGCGCTCGAGCGATACCGAGCTCACTTTGTGCCCCTATCAATGGCGCGGGTCAAGCCTCCAGTCTGTCTCTCCAAATGGAAACGCATGTCCATTTGCAGCAGATGCTCGAAAGTCTCCTTAGCTACTTTGCGAATCGCTCCCTGAGCGACAGAGGCAAAGACGGCATTCCTGAGCTCCGCAAAGAGGGTCGTCAAGACTCTTGCAATACCGTCTGGATAATCAGCGTGCCGCATACATGTGTTCACCGGCGAAAAGACGTACATCCAGCAATGCTCGCCCCGGCCAGCACCCACACCGTCGTGCTCTCGGTGATAGGGACGTTCAGGCTGTCGACGATCTGCTTGAAAAAGAATGGCACTTGGACATTAAGCAGCTTGCCCGCAATCAACAGTCCTAAGGCTCCTGCCACTCGCACTCTGACGCCGGGACTGTTCTTCGGCCAGACATTGCGAGCGAGCTGGATGATGATCCTCCAGTCGGCCTTCGCTTGGGTTTTCTCGGTGACGGCTTTTGATGGTTGATCGGGGTTCACGGGGGTTGAAGCGTTCGTAGCTGGAGCTGAAGCTTGCTGACCGCGTCCCGGGGTGAATCGTGGGGATGTTCCGCATAGTGATCGCAGGCCGAAGTACCTCGGCGGTATTTGGCTTTTAGAGTGGACAACCGAAATCCGTGAGAGACCTTGAGGCCGAAGACTGGCTGTTCTGAGACCGGCGTGCGTCAGGCAGGTCCAAGCCTGCCATGGCGGTCTCAGGCCCATCCCGATATGCCCCTTTGATGTCTCGAGTCCGTCGTCGATGCGTCAAGAGTGAGTGCGATAGCTCTCCTCGGCCACTGAACTTCATCACGCAATACGCGAGATACATACACACACGAGTCGTGGGGACCCGCTTGGTGAATTCAATTTGCCACAACCGATCATTAATAACAGATTAAGCGGATAACGCCGAAGAAGCAACACTTTACTAATAACCGCTTATTGAGAGATGCTAAATCGAAGCTGTCAAAAGGCTAATGGTCAGGTTTCGATCCGGTAACGAATTCCTAATAAACGGATCTAGTTTGTAATAGCCGGATTGTTGACCGGCGGAGCTTTTCCCGGATGGTCCACCTCAAACCTCGCTTCTTTCAAGTCTCGATACAACGTCAACCCGCATCACAATATCATAAAACCCCTCAGCCTGTCCAACATCCGCTGCTGGACCTCGCATCTAGCTTCTTGAATCCGCCGTAATCGCTCAGAGGACGTCAGCATACATTACATCTTGAGCCAGTCCGACGGGAAAACAAATGAAACGGTCTTGGGAGGACGACGGACCAGGCGGCGCCGGTCAAGCAGGAGGGAGCGGTTGGGGCTCGTCTTACGATCATCCGTACGCGACGGCCTACAACTCGATGCCCTCGTATCCGACCATCGAAAGTTCCATGAGTGGGCAGACGAATTACCCTGTCTACGACGATCACGCGGACAGGCGCAATCGTTCAAACGGAACGAATCTCGAGGATGAGATGGGTGACGATGACGATGATGATGATGGGGATGACGACGACGATGATGGTGATGATCGCGGAGGAAGTGGGAAGGGAACACCTGCAAAGGGCAAAGGCCGACTGGGAAATGATGGGAAGCCGAAGCCCAAATTGACCAGAGGATCAAGGTGTGTTTTGACTCGTCATAAGTGACTTGACCGACAGCGAAGCTGACGATGCACAGAGCGTGTATACCGTAAGGCAGCATGACTCATCGACTCCGGCTTCGGATTGACTAATGCTGTAGATGTCGAAAGATCAAGATGAGGTGTATACCGGATGATTCAAACCCTGGCGGCCCATGCAAGGTGAATATCCCCATCGTCTCCGCGTGGAGGTGCCGTATCACTGACGAGTCAGCGGTGCAAAAGTGGCGGGCATGAATGTGTGTTTGAGGAGTCAAATCGAGGGAAGAGGAGTACGCGGAAGAATGAGGCCTTAGCGGCCAAGGTATCCAAGATGGAAGCGGCGCTCAGGAGTATAGGCGGGGTATGTGTTCAGGCGCACCGGACGACCCCATTCTGACGATTCCTAGGCCCTCAGCAACCTGGACCAGAACAACCTAAACGGCTTCTCGACCGCACTGCATACCGCCACGAACGACCCGGATATGATTCAGCTCATCACGTCCTACACTGCTCCCTCCGTCGTACCCACCCTCGCAGTGGCCATGCATCGCCAACCTTACCCTTCGCCTGGAGGCGCGTACCCATACGATACAGGCGGCATGAGAAATGAGGATTCGGCACATCCCGCGCAACCACCACTATCGCCTCGACTACACTCGTTGCCAGACAACGTCCTGTCGCCTTTGGGGCTATTGGCGGAGACGAGTCTACACAACGCGGACGCTACGTCCAAGCGGCACTTTGCGGGCGTCGGTGTCGGCGCATCGAAAGTTCACCGACCGTCTCCGCTTAGTCTCGACAGTTCGAAACCTATGATGGGCAGGAACGGAGCGCCAATGAGCCGGAGTAGCAGTCAGTCTAGGATGGCCGTCAGCGACGTCAGAGGCGGCAAGGCGGATGCCGGTGAGGAGCGGGGCGGCGTGGCCTCTTCAAATTACTTTAAGCCGGGCGCTTCATCTGCTCCGACAGTGGGTGCACTAGACGATAGAGTGAGCATCCTGATCATTGCTTCCTGACTAGGCACCGTGCTGACCGGGCTAGATACCGGAGCTCTTGACGATTGTGTCGCGAGAAGAGATAGCGCTCTTGTTCGACATTTTCTTTGACAACAGTACGTCTCAATCCTGTCCAGCGGACTTCTCGTTCTGTCTGACATCTTGCTGACAGTCTCAGTGGCCCCTCATGTTCCTGTCGTGTATAAGCAGTTCCACACGCCCGATCTTGTTTTACAGCGGAGTCAATTCTTGTGTACAGTGTGCGTTGAGCCTCTGCGAAGACGCAAGATCTCAGCGCTGACCAGACAGTATTTGCGCCATTGCCGCACGTTTTCACGAGAAGCGGGAGGATCTGCATTTCACCCTTTCCGCCTATGCCAAGCGCCTCGCGTTCGAGGTGCCTTCGAGAGGGTACAAGAGCGTCGAAGTGTGCCAGGCTTACTTGCTTCTGTCTGTCTGGACACTAGGCCCGGAGAAGACGTACGTCGCTTGATGTTGATTGATGGCGGGAAATCCGAGCTGAAAACGTACAGGTTCGAGCAGGATCGCACTTGGCTCATGTTGGGTATGGCCATCCGCATGGCCACGGATCTGAACCTACATCGCAAGAGCATGGTGTCCGGCTTGGAGACCGAGGAAGGTCGCGCACGTGATTTGGAGGTGAGCATCACACCATGATACTTCACGCCGGTCGGAGCTGAAAGACAGATAATCAATCGCGAAAGAACATGGTTACTGTGCTTCATCCTCGACCGATCGATTTCCGCGCAGATGGGCAAGCCATACACTCTGCGCGAAGACTACATAATTCGGAACGCATGCGAGGCGTCGTGGCATCAACAGCGTTTCTCATTACCGGCCGACAAGGCCCTGGCAGCATATGTGGTCTTACAGCAGATCATGTCAAGAGCCATTGACTCGATCTACTCGTCCACACAAACCGTTTCTGGGCTACGGAACGACTGCGATTGTGAGCTGGACGCGCCTTCGCGTACAATCGGAAGCTGATCTTTAGACATGTTGATCGTCCGTTCAGCGCATGAGGAGCTCCGCAGATGGTTGACCGAGGTGAGCCTTAATCGCCTGAAATACTGGCTTTGCTGACATGCGTAGTGGAACAAGCCAGATAGGTGAGGAGTGGCTAGTTCAGGGTGTAAGGGAATAATTGCTGACAGTCACAGCTTCGGCTCCTCGGTCGACCCCAAGCTCGAATACGACAGCAGAGCCCAGTTCTACTATGCTTACTCGTCTCTCGTGCTGTACTCGTTCGGTCTCGAGAACGCTTTGGAGGTATGCCTACAGCTGTACACGCCATGGCGAACAAAGCTAATCCGAGCAGCGCGCAAAGATGGACATCTCGTTTTTCCTGCTCAACGTGTACGAGGCAGCCACAGTGGGTATAGTTGCACATCTGGGGTCGGAGAAGTGCTGATGTCTAGCGTGTGTGCACTGTGGTCAAGGAGGAGTTTTCGCCGAAGCATTACCTGCCATATCTACCCGACACCAACTTTGTCATGTGCAGCTATGCTGTGAGTGCTGTCACAGCGGATATCGGCAGGTCCCCGAGGCTGATAACATAGCTGCTGTCGCTGCTTAAATTGCTCAAACCGGAGTTGAAGCCTTATCACGACTATGAGGAGACCATCTTCAAGCTTGTGTCGTGAGTCAATCGCATCTCATTCACACGTCTCAGACTGACCGTATCAGTGAGGTAGCCGACCTGCTCGAGGAATGCGCCGTCGACCCCTCCCACCAGCCGGCTATCTATGCTGCCTTTATCCGCGAGATTGTGCGAAAGACCAGAGAAAGCAGACTACAACCGGGAAGTTCTCGGGCTGGATCGCCGGCTCTGAATGGTCAGAACCTGGACATGCTCAACACGACGACGGGTGGTCAGGTCGTCCAACCACCTTCGGGACAGGTGTACGATCCAACCCTGATGGGCGACTGGCAAGGAGACGCTTTGGACGCACCGCAATTCACTTTCATTCCTCAAGGCGGAGACATGATGTAAGTTGCCAGAAACGCAGCCTGTCTGTCTTCCTGCTGACAATCTAGGATCCTGCCTTCGGCGGCTGGTCCTTCGGAATCGATTCAAAACTCGCCTTCTGCCTCTTTCCCTACTCATTTCACGCCGCAACCAGCGCATCTCGCTCACCCAGCCCAAGCGAACGGGACGCCCCAAACGTCAGGATGGGCAGAATATCTCCCGACATTCATGAGCAGTGACGGGTTTGATGGGTGGGATGGCAGTATGCTACTTCCTGGCTTTGGCCGTGGGCAAATCACGTTGGGCGGCGGTGTGCTGCATAGTCAGTTCGGAAGCGGGATCATGTGAGTGAAAAGGCTTTCCGTGACGATTTCACTGGATACTGACGTAGTGAAGCACGCCAGCGCAGCACAGTCCAGCTGTCAGTAGAGTCCAGAGTCGAGCGCAAACGCCGGCCGGGCAGTAGGACGATAGTGTGTTCATCATGTATATGCCACGGGGCACTTGTAGCCAATGCATCTTGGAACAGCTTCATATGCTTGCAATCCGTAGCTTTGTCGCTTGACCGTTCACTATGTGGGTTTGAAGGCAACTTCCCTTGGCAGGCGGAAGGAGAGGCAGTACATCTCCTTATTTGGCGCAACGCTCCTGACGAGGTAAAGCTCGTAGTCCTCAATATTTGGGGTGATTTCCCATCCGATGTAGCCGCTAGCACGCTACCGAGGATCAGTCCATCAATTCCGTAGCAAGGCCTCGTGTGGAGGCGAAGGGAGACCCACTTTCAGGACGTCTACTTGAGCACCGGCGAACTCCATCTCCCGCGTAAAGCAGTACACGTGAATTAGGGGCATTGGAACATCCTTAATTTCCGGGTAGGCGTCGACGAACGACTCGACCGAGAGAAGGGGAGTGTAAGACGATTGGAACGAGGGTAAGAACGACAGAGCCGAGTCGGGGAGGTTCATGATATAATGATCAGGCAGGCGGGGTCTGGGAATCGGTGCAGTATCTTTGGCTGTGGACGTTGAAGCTGGTTTGATGGGCGGCAGACCCTCGGCTTGTCGACGTTCTCGTTCACGCCTGGCCGCTTTTTGTTGCTCCCGTGTCGTTTGTCGTGGGACATGAGGGGCGAAAGGGGTTTCCCAGGCTAATTTCGGAGCTGTCTTGATGAAAGTGTGACCGTCGACTTCCGAGACCCGAAGCTTGTCCTCGACCTAGAGGAGTGATCAGTGCTCCGTACTCTGACGCCGTACTAAGACCTCTGAGATACTGGAGACGTACCTTGTTCTTCACCCGGTTGACTTCCATCCACTTGACGCTTTCTGGATTCAAGTCATTCCCGAAGACACTACATCCCTTCTTTGCTGCTGGGACCGCGAACGGCCCAACGCCCGCCATGACGTCCACAATCACCTCGTCCACTTTGAGAGACTCGATGATCCGCTCATGTTCGGAATGCAATCTGGAGTTCCAGTAAACGAGCGAAAAGTCGAATGTGAACAAGCATCCCGACTCGGACTGACAACACTTCAGCTTTGACCTTGGGCTCAACTCTCGACAGAGAGCTTACCACCGTGGTGATGAAGTCTTTGTCGCCCGCTAGCACTTCCATATCGAAGTATCTGTACTCGGCGTGAATCGTGTTGAGCTTGTTGACGACTGTACGGATATTTTGATTCTTCTGCACCACTTTGTCAGCACTGCTCCTGCACTAGTCAACGGGGCGGCACGTACATCCAAGATGACTTCTCCGATGAAGTTTTTATATGGCAACCACTCGTCTCGCAGGTTCAGATGAGCTAGACAATGTCAGTGTGTGCAAAGCTCTGACGGGTGTTAAATCGTACCAATATGCCCTGTCGTGGTGAAGCCGGAAGGCACGTCGTCGATCTCGTTCACTGGAAGTACAGCATTCAAGATGTCCGCTGCAACGTCAGTCCGAAAGCCGTTCAGCCCTCAGAGCAAGCGACGCACATGTCAACCAATAGTCGTAGTCCAGTTTGAGGGTGTCTGGCACCAGACCGCCTCCGTCCGTTTGTAGCCCCTGACGCACTACTTCCGGAAGCTCGTCTGCATCGTCAGCCAGGCGCGAATGAAAAACCGGACGATGAGTATAGAAACTGACCTTCATTCTTGACTTTCAGTCGCAAGAGCTTATATTCCGATTCTCCATCAACCGGTACGACCAGCTTCGCTTTCGGAACATCCAATATCCACCTTTCCTATCAGCAATGAGTCGATCCTGAGGAACGAGGAGCATCGCTTACTTGCGGACTTCGGGATCGCTTCTCAACTTATTCATATCCGACGCCTTGACCTTCGCAGCGAGAATAGGCGCTTCGACCGTGAATGCCGACTTGTCCAGCGTCTTCATTTCCGGTCGGGAAGGTGGTCCGAGGTTGCGCAGCGTTGAAGGCCCCGGGCCAGCTTGCGAGCTCGCCATCATGTGAGTCAGGTATCGGGCCGGATCGCGGTGGGCTGTGAGTCGAGCTGTGAGCTGTCTAGACGCTACCCACAGCATGTATCTGCGTGAAGTCAATCGAGCCGAAATTTCCAACTCGACACATCAACAACGGTTCAGACGGTTCAATCGCGGAGATCCCACTTATCTCCGTCGGCTGAAACGTCCTGGTTCTGGCTCTTCGCGTGGATCCTGTCTATACACTTTACCTTTCACTAATCTCCTGGTATGAGCGTATGATCAGCGTTTGATCAGCATGGTTTGTGACAGTCTCCCTTTCATATGGACTCGCGTTTGAACGGGGAAGTGTAGCAGGTCCAAATCAAACAGAGTGGAATTGCGCTAATCATGATGGGATGGCTTCCTCTCTCATCTCCTCATCTTACTATCAATCACGACAACAACAGACATCAAGCAATATCCACATACACGCTGCTTGGGCTCACTGGGTGACGCTCAAGCCCACTCAGGATACGACATCACATAGGACACATCGAATCACAACTGATCATCCTATCGTTGGCACATGTCAAACGTAGCCGTCCAGGGCGATGGAGCGGTGGTGGTGACGGGCGGCAACATCGCTGAGCCGCCAACCAGCTCCGACCCCAACTTCACTCATGTCGCCCGTCCCAGTGGGTTTGGAGTCACTTCCAGCGCCACCGCAGCCGCCGCACCGACCGCCCCTGCTCCTCCCGGAGACACTCAGCCTGCCGACGCTCGAACCTCGGTGGAGGCATCCCCACCACCGCCCCCGGCGGGAGCGACGACAGCCGCTGCTCCGCCTGCATCGTCGGTCCCACCGCCTGCTCCAGCCCCACCTCCTCCCTCTTCCGCACCTCCTCCTCCTCCTCCTCCTGCACAGCCTGCACCTGCGGCCACATCTGCTGTCGAGGCCGCAGAACCCCCGCCGCCCCCGGCAGCACCGGCTCCCACCTCTTCGCCCCCTCCCGAGCCCGCTCCTGCCCCAGCAGAGCCGACAGCGCCTGCCGAAGGCCAGACGGTTATCGACCAGTTCAACGCGAGTTCAGCGGTGGACGGCGCTGCGCCAGGGTCTACCGGTATTGCAGGTGCCAACGTCTTCGCGCCTGATGTCGAGGGCGACCAAGCAGGAGCTGGTGAGTCGGACATCAATCCAGCCTACACAGTCGATCAGACTTCGTCGAGTCCCTCACCGTCGTCGACTGAGGAAACATCGACGAGCTCCACGCAGCCAGCATCTACCAGTTCTAGCCGGACGACCTCGTCTTCAGCATCGGCCAACCGGTCCAGCAGCGCCACGTCGAGCCATGAGAGCTCGAGCAGTGCGTCAGCCTCGGCAGAAGAAACGACCGAAACCATAAGCACGACAGAGCAGCCTGAATCATCAAGCTCGGCTAGCGCTGAGAGTGAGGACCCTGATCCCGTCCGCAGTAGTCCCGGTCTGACCGCTGCACAGATGCGTCTCAGGTCACTCAAGTCACCACTGCTTCGGCACCAGAGGCTTCGGCCGCCGAGCAAGCCACTAGCCAGGCCGATACAACCTTCGTCTCTGGCTCCACCACCTTCACCGGCTCTGCCGCTCTGGCCGCGGCGGCGGCGGCCGAAACCGGCGGAAGCAAGCAAGAGAAAGGCAAAGATGGTCTCAGCTCGTTTGCTATCGTTGGTGAGTATACTTGACATAGATTGGGTGATCGGGCTAACACGCCCAGGCATCGTGGGCGGTATCCTCGTATTCTTCATCCTGCTCTATGTCGCTTGGTTCCAATGGGTGAGGACAGACACACAAATGACTTCGATCGCAGTAAGCTCATGCTCCGCCTTAGCGTAAACGACGGGCACGCAACGATATGGAACGACTCGAAGATGTCGACAGCGTATCTCCCATCTCCGGCGGCTACGACCCTTTCGGCTTGGCATATGAGAAGCACTCCGGTCTTGACTTTTTCGATGAACCACTCTCATCCCGGCGTTCGCAAAAGAGTCGAGTCAAGAGCAACGCGCCCAGCGTCATGCCGCACAATCCCTTCTCGGAAACAGCCATCATAGCCAATCCTGATCCTACGCCTGCACCTACCGCGGAAGACGAAGACTACGAACGTCGCCTTGAGACGCAATATACTGAATCACTGTATACCGACCCAGGCGATGCTGAATTGGGAACGGCCAAATCTCAACGATGGTTCGCCGAGGAAGATGACGATCGTCGCCCGAGTTATATCGACGGTCCTCAGTCGATCTATCACGAATCGAACGATCCTGATAACCCAAACGCACATCCATGGACCGAAGTACCGCTCAGTGCTCGATCACCACAATCGGCCAAGAACCCCGCACCGCCCGTCCCGCCCTTACCGGCCGCTTATCAAAGTCAGAAACAGAAACGCAACACTCGACCCGAGACTGATTTCTCGTATGGCAACTTTTACGAAGGGTACGATGACCCGGAATCTCGCCCGGTCACCCAACATACCCCATCCACGTCGGCCTTACTTCCCTGGCTGAATCGAGAGACAGACGCTCCTCCCCCTATCCCAGTCAGCGGACCGGTCGATCCCAAGACTTTACCGGTCCATCAGCCTCAACGAAAGGGCACTGGTTTCGGCTCACCGCCAAAGATGCCTCTGCGGACACCACCATCAGCGGCGATTGCGGGGAAACCCGAAGTGCCAAACAAGGGCTGGATGGGTGTCATACCCAGTTTTAGGTGATTGATGAGTAGAAAGCTGGTCTGACTTCCCATGGGCTGTATAGGCTCCCTATCTGTGTATTATTCACCAGATCTGTACTATTAGTCTCCTGTCTCTGTAAATATAATGCAATCGTGTCCTCGAGATCGTGCAGCAGGGAGAGGACATCTGCCACGTCGGTCGTGGCCGAAGCGAAGATCCGCAATCTTATCTGAAATCTCGCTGTTTTGAGGTTCAGTCAAACTTTCCAGACTACATCGGCATCGTCAGCGATGGCTGTATCCGGCAGTGTTGATGCCGGTGCCACCACTAGTCTGGCAGCTATGAGCCTCGAGGCCACTCCCGCTCAGGGTACCGATTTTCGCCTGGAGAACAAGGGAGCAAGCGAAGACAGCGATGAGGGCGAAGTGGACGGCACGAGCATAGCTGGCGGAAGCGGTATGACAGCAGCCAAGAAGAAGAAGAAGAAGAAACCGAAGAAGAAGGTAAGCTCGCACGTCCCTCCTAGTCATTCTCCGGAACGTCTGAGCTGATCAGACAGAAAGCGGCTGGCGGAATGCCTTCGTTTGGTGTGATACCCGACGAAGAGCCCGCAACACCACCCGAGACGGCGAAGGAGCGTGATGATCGCAGAGCGGCTCTGGAAGCTGGACCGGGGCGAATGGAAGTCCCCGTCTTTCGAGCATTGGGAGAGCAAGTCAGTGCACTTCATCTACATTCGACTGGTAAAGGACAGAAATTGACGAGTCTTAGGTCCGACCTCGTTTGTTGACCTTCTTGACGCCGTCTTGTCAGAAGATGGAGCTTCTGATTTCTCGCTTACGGCTCCGGACGGTCAAGATCGAGGATACGACGGGAATCAGGAAGATCAAGATGGAGCCGGTCGTCCAAAAGACGCAATTGTGCGAATTACTCTTCACTGCTCTCTTGACACCTGCTGACACTTTTGGTTAGGTATGGACAGCCCACTTTGTCCGATATCAAAGACAACTTTCAGTCGAGATACCTTACATCGTGTATTCCGCGTATATCGCGGATGATGTCTACGTGTCGGAAGGAATACGTCTTCGCCATTACTGCTCGTGATCCGGGGTCCGTCACTCTCGGCCCACCTGGTCAGATCAAAATTACCAATCGTATAAACACCACCGAGGGCTATTTAGGTAAGTCAGCAGCACAGCTCAGATGAGCTGTACCGCAACATGTCTCTGACGAAGACCAGGCAATATGGCACTTCAGCTCTTCCCAAAGAACCCGGAACCCAATCTCTTACCGCAGCCGAAAATCATCTACCGACATCCAACATTCGAGCAGACATCACAAGCAGAAATGGTCGGACGGATATTCTACGAGATCCACCCTCAGCTCTGGGGGCAGGGTCTCATGTCCGAGGCGTTTAGCGAGACGCTGAGATTCGCATTCGAGGAAGTAGGCTGTACCCAGGTCGAAGTCAGTCCCTCCTTCAAGGTCGGCTGCAAAAGCATGATTGACTGACATGCAGGCTGATCCGACTACGATCAACCCGGCTTCGATCAAGTTATGCACTAATCATGGCATGACGTACCAGTACACGAGTGTCGATAACCAGTTTGGCAAGCCGCAGGCTTATCACTCAATGACGAGAGAAGAGTGGTGGAAACGATACCGCCCCGGTCGGGACATCGCAGATCATTGGGGCGGGAAGGAGGTCTGCAGGTGGTGAGCGAGGGCATGACCGGATGATAAGGTCGGACGCTGATATCACCAGGTGTCTGAACTTCCGACTAGCGCCTCCGACCATTTGCTGTCATCGGTGCGATTGGGCAAAGTACTGTTCAAGAGAGTGTCAATGGGCCGACTGGGTCGATAGTCAAGGCCATCAAGAAGAGTGCGACAAGGCCGAGATGTAGGCCGGACAGTCAGTAGCATAAGCATAGTTCCAACATAGTACCAGCACACAATACCCTGCATGCATGCGACACAGGACCACCAGGTCATTGTAGCTTGCCAACTACATCGCGCTGGAGTTGCATGTCAGCTTGGGCTTTACTCCTACAGCTGAACTTTGGAGACTTACCAGTAAGGGAGCGACCTGCTTCCTCGTGGCCTTGCTGTTCCCTTGTAACCAGACTTTACCCCATTGGCCTCCTTCTCCACTATCAAGTATCCCTTCACCCTCTTTCGCCCTTTTGTTCAGTTTGGCCGATTTCTTCTCTCCCCATACTTCGAGCTCCAACACCCCTCCTTCCGCTTCGAGACCAACTACAAGCTCGTCCCTTACCTTCTTTGCTTCTTCGGATGTCTTGATCGACCCGCCCGACTTGACGAGCAAGAGTAATTCTCGCTTATGTTTACCCTTCTTTTCCGTCTTGTAAGTCGTCAGAACTCCTTCGATATCGAGGTTCTTTTCGCGCATGTATCGCTCCAAAGCCGCTACGTAGGAAGTCCATCCGTCAGACTCCTTCTCGAGCGTCTTCTTGAGTGAGACGGGCACTGTCGACAGACCGACTTGGAGCGAAGGGAATGATGATGATGAAGTAGGGAGGATGTATTCTTTGTAGTCCCGTAATAGCAGATCGTGGGTTGATAGGTTCGAAACGTCAAATTTGTGCTGAATGAGGAGGTTTGAGAAATCGGTGAAAGGCGTTGGGATAGATGAGGTGGACGAAATCGAGATGTCGGTCGAGCTAGACCCGTCGTCCGAACCAGAAGCGAACGTCGACATGGGATAGAGGAAAGAAGTCGATTCGTAATCTGTCTTTACCGCTTTCCCGCCATCCTTGAGCCCGCTCGTATCGATAGCAATGGCCGATAGTAGCAGCGTAGCCAGCTCGGGCGGGATAGGCGAGCCGGCCAGTCCGGCGGGGGAGGAACTGGCAGCTTTCCAAGCTTGTTGGAAATGCTTCGTGACGAGCGAAGCGCATGACCCGGTGGGTACTTGAATAAAGCGGTTTTCCGCATTGAAGTGCACTCCTTCATCGTCGTGATGATCGATGATAGTATCCACTTCTCCAGCTCCAAAGGCGGGAAGAAGTCGGTTTTGGTCGACTAGCGCAAAATGGACACCTTGAGAAGTGAGGTCTTGGGTCGTGATTCCGCCAGGTAGAGTTTCCGGGTGAATGAGCACCTCGGGTGGGATGTTCGCGTGTCTCAGAGCGAGCAGGTTCTCGGGTCGGAGGTGCATGAGGGATCGAGGCGTGAGGAAGAGGGGTACAGTTCGCGTAGCGTGAAGTGTTGATGAGAGGTAAGCCAGTGCGATGGACGAGGCGAGACTATCCAGATCTACGAGCTTCCCTCAGCATTGCTCCTAATCTGTCGTAATGCTCGTACTTACCACCTGCCTCGTTGCCTATGGCTACCGTCCATCCTTTACCTTTCCCGCCTTTCAAGTCCCCAAAGAACAACTCTTTCTGACTCTGCAAGAAACCCGCCAACCGACTTCCAGCTAAATCCGACTCGTTCATCGTGCTCGTACTCAAGCTAGTCGTGGCGTACTGGCAAGAAAGGGTTCGATGGGCAGAAGATGAGAGACGATGGAGTGAGAAGGGTAAACAAGGGCGCATGTACTGGTTTGAAGGGGATAGATAAGTGACCAAAGCGAGGATGACGAGTGAAGTGAAGATCCCGAGGTTGAGTAGTAGGCAGGCGTTCCGCCAACGACCGAGGGAGAAGGGTAAGTGGAGTCGACTCGGGCGGTCGGTGCGGTGTTGTGAGGAAGATGTAGAGGGAAGTTGAGTATATCTTATAGCCATGTGATTAGATGATTGTGGGATTCATCGTTCGCGAAGGTTGGACAAGATAAGCGAAGCACAGAAGAAGTCGTTTTGACTTCGACCATCCGACGACGTCACAGCACGTGTCTGTGTCGTCGGACGCAGCTGTAAACAACTGTGGGATGCATAGCGGATATGCATAGCAAGCAATGTTGAGAGCAAGCAGAACATGCGCGTCTGGTACTCTACATGATGACACACCCGCTAGCGTCCTTCTCCATGTCATCCATCAATCCCCCAGCATCCCGTGAACGACCACCCTGGTCTCGTCCTTGCAGATCCACCACCAATACGCCCGTGTTATGCGGGTCAATATGTGCCGACAGGTGGTATCTGCACCATCAGCATCTACCCCAGTCCGATCTGATGCTTGATGATCGTTGATTTGAAGATCCACGTACTTCCGCATGAGATCCTGCACTGCAGGCTTGATCTTCGCAACGTGACCTTGACTGTGAATGCCTTTACCGACAATCACCCTCATCTCCTCCATGCCCTGTCTCTGACCATCCGCAATGGCCGCCTCCGTCCTTTCGATTGCTTCTTTAACGTATAGTCCGTGTAGGTCTATCGTGCCGACGGGAGAGTCGCGGTTGTTCTCTAAACCCCTCTTGTCAGCCCTATCCTGTGAAGTGGAGCGAGTGTGGACTCACCGTTGTAGATCCATTCGCTGGCTTGGTCGTCTAGCTTGTCCTGTTCCGCTTGGTGCCTCTTTCCTTCTTGAGATAGCTCGTGCGCCTTGGCGCCGTCACCTCGTCTACATTGGTGAGCTTTGAGCTTAGGGAGCGCATGTGAGATGGGATGATCAGGACTGACTGATACGCCTGCTGGGAGGCTGCAAAGCACCGGTGAGCCTCGTCGCCGGCTCGTCGAGCTTGATTACGGAGATTGACATATTGTTCATTGGTCGCATTGACCTGATCACTATTCTGCGAGACATGCTTCAGTACCGCCCCACCTTGACTTCACGTGATGAGGATAGGAGCTCACCTGATGACCGGGATGGTGTGGACCTACAACACCTCCTGCCGGTAATGGTTTGGACGGATAACCTCCATATTGAGCATGTTGCGGTTGATAGCTCCATTGCTGCCCGTTTGGCTGTGATTGTTGTGGTTGGTTGTTATAATAATCCTGAGCACTTCCTCCTTGATGCTGCTGTTGTTGATATTGGGGTTTACCGTGATGTTGTTGAGCCCCTCCAGCGACTTGAGACCATGAAGGCTGTTGTTGAGGTGGGTAGCCATGCTGTTGCTGATTCCACTGTTGCTGTTGAGGAGGCGGGTACTGAGACTGCTGCTGCTGATGTTGATTCTGTTGTCCACCGCACAGAAACTTGGTGAGGAGCGAGATAATTTGGTTGAGCATTGGCATTGTTGCTATCCTTCGCTCAGCTGGGTATCGGTCTGCCGTGTAGGTTTGTTGAGATTGGCGAGGCGGCTGTAGCTAATCTCGTTGACGCGACGCACCCTGTCTCGACCTGTGAGGGAGATAGCTAGCTACCCAAGACGAGGGAAATGAAAAGACAGATGGGATGTGACCGGTAAAATACGGCGCAGATCCGTTGATCGACGCTACGGGCTTTCGGTCAGGTTGAGCTCCGTGCAAATGCCGACTCCCAGATGGAATCTTCAGACTACAGTGAGTACATGCAACGCTGCTATGTCCGACAAAACCATGCATTGGCGCTCACACTGATGTAAATCGTACATTGTCTTGCAAATGAGGGTCATAGAGATGTTCCAAAATAGCAAACAAGAGATGGTTTCGCCATAACCCACAATACTCCGTAACCTTGTGCCGCACCGGTCGATGATATCATTAAAAGTGGCTTCCCTGTCTGCGGAGACCGTTGCGTTGATCGTTGGCACCGTACCATAATGCACCGAGTAGATCCTTGGCCGTACTGGCGATATTGGCCGCTCGACCCATGATAGTCCCACCGTCCTCGTCACTGTCGTCTCCGTTCACTTGCGGTTGTTGAGCACCGTACGGACGGTGCATTTGACCATAAGCTGGCGTGTTGGATTGACCGGTCGGAGGTGGGACTTGAGAATTGGATTGCGTCCGGTACAGCGAGGTGGAAGTAGGTTCAGAATTGTTGGCGATGGTAGGTGCTGCGTTCGTACCGACATGAGCTGTCGTTGCGCGTGATGTCGTCCTGGTCGAAGCAACGGGGGAGACCACGCGTAATGGATCGGCTTTGGGCAGCTCGGGTGAAGGTGTTGAGGGTTGGTTTGGAGGCTGTTGTTGTAGTTGCTGTTGCGGATAGAAGGCTGGATTGGATGAGGATGAGGAGGGCTTCGAGGAGGAGGGGGCGTTCGAATTATGTGGAAGAGAAGCGGGAGAAGTATCTTTCAGCGGACGAAAGACAATCTACTATTCGTCAGTCAGGCGGAGGCGATATAAGATAGGGGAGTTGAGCACGCGATCCCCGCCCTCCTTGAGGACGGTGCACCGCGTTATAGGGTGAAATGGGAGCTCACCTGCGGGGACGAATGAGGTGTGGGCGTTCCACTTCGCTCGTCATCCACATCCATCGCATCATCATCCTGCTGGTTTCCCTCGACGACCTGCCCCAAACTCGGTTGCTGAACGACTTTTTGCTGTTTTGGCAATTCGTTTGACGACCGTGGCGCTCCCGGCGAGATGGACGAGGCTGAGCCGACAGATGCGGAACCGCTCGATGAGCGGCCATATGCCGAAGTGGTGGGACCGCGCGATGTTGACCGACCCCGTGCTTCACCACTGCCTTCTGCAGCTGCAGTGACTGGTGCTGCGCCGATCGCGCTTGGACTGGTAGGAGACCCGCTTCCACCATAGTAGTCGTAGCCACCGCTCCGCATCCCTCCGATACCCGTCGCGGCAGACGGATTGTAGTTGAAGTAGGTGGAGGAAGGCGGGGAGGGAGGCGATTCGTCTTCGGGAGTGCTGCCCGGCGGTCGGACCTTGAGGATAGATCGACTTGGCTGCGAAGGAGAAGTAGACAAGTTAGCCGATGACGATGAAGTGGAAGAGGATAGCGAAGTCGAGACTAAATCCGGTCCCAAAGTCGCGGCAGGGGGTCGGAGCGTGTTGTTGCCCGCAACAACTTGAGGCGAGGTGCCGGTCCGGACGACATGAGATGGTGCGGCTCCCTGTTGCTGAGACGAGTGGTAGTCGTACCCAACGGACGAATAGTCATCGTCCACGTCGCTTCCCCATGGCCGGTTCTTCTGCGCCTGAGGCGATGGGAAGTCGAAGGATGGTTGTTCGGCTTCGGGACTGAGGTACTCTGCGGGCGGTGCGTAGACCATCGCTGGGAGAGAAGAATGGTAGACGCCATTGGTCTTGAGCATCGTTGGAGCGATCTTGGCGATGGTCAGATGCTCGCCGGAAGACCCGGATGAGGAAGACGTATTGCGGTTGAGCGATGGGCGGCGGGAAGAACGGGACGACGAGTTGGATCGGTTGGACCTGATCTCCAACATCTCGTCCTCGGAATCAGAGAGTGGCTGTTGCTGTTGTGCCTCACTGGGATCGTCGACGGCAATGACTTGCTCGACAAACGTGTTGAAGCTGATATGCTTCTTGCCTGTCGACGGCGCATCCGGTACGACGGCACTGTCGGCAGAAGTCTGCTCGCTCATAGAGGGGGCGGCAGGCTCGGCTTCAGCCGTACCGGGCTGTATGCCTTTGAGACCACCCGTCCGCACGCGCACGATGTTGGTGTCTGATTTCGTCTGGACAAGAGGAGGTCGACTTGTGTCGGATACGTCGCTGTCATCCCGGCTCGAGGCCTCAAGTATGGGTGATGCCGGCGCGTGGATGGTAAGCATCTCGGACAGCGTGCGATGCTTGAGGATAGGTTTTGTCTTGACGCCTTCGTCTAGACCGTACTTGTCGTTTGTCGACGACACCTTGAGCGGCCGCACTGGCTCGACATTGGCGGTGTGAAGCGGTCCATAGAGCCAGGTGACATCCGAGTCCTTCAGCCTGCAGAAGTCAGCTTTCTGCCTGCATCGCGCCAGACGGGACGGCTCGGCAGCGAGATAGGAATTCCGTTTCACTCCGTCCCATGCTCCTTTGCCGGACTTATGCGCCAGAGTGGGTTCGATGAATGGAATGGTACCCACCAATTCAGAGTCTCGGGAGAGATCGTCTTTAGCTTATTCCTCTGTTTCTGCCAAGTTCTCCAGCTCGCATTCTCCAGCCTGACTCCGTTGGCTATCTCATGCTTGTGCCTCGTCATTGAACGCCAACTGGCCCAAACATCCTCCTCTGACCAATCGTGCGAGAGGTAGTCGACACATATTGATGGCAAGCGATCTTGAATATCCTCAACGGATGGTGCCGCGGAAGAGTCGACGGGAAGGGACGTCTAAGAGGGGTGGAGAGATTAGCTGACACATCAACCTGTGGTGATCACATCACTCACGATAGAGGGGATGATCTGCGCCATCGTCCAAGGAGGAAACGGCGGTGCGAGATGTGGGGATGTGAAGACGGGTCCGAGGTGGTCGTTAGAATCGGATGATTAAGGGTAAAAGGTAAAGAAAGCAAGCGGGGTCAAAGGATAGGTACGGTGGGTAAGAGGGGTTCTCGCGGGTTTGGTTGTGCGCCTATGCCCCGCCTAAAGGACCGGGGTAGTGGGATAAGAGGGGATTACGGATCAAGCGGGTATGAAGAGACGTCGGTTTCGGGGAGTTGTTGGTTTTGCGATGCGAACAACTCGTACTTGTACGTTGATGGAAGAAAGCGAAAGATTGCGGAGCGGTATTGATTAAAGTATATGTAGCCAACCGGTCTTTGCTTTTACTGTCTCGTCGTCGTAGTCGTACTCGTTATCGATGCGCTACTCTACTCGCTCGAAGATCCTATCGTCTTTGTAACCCGGTTATGTGTCGTACATGGATTGATGGAGAAGAGTATATGATATGGTGATAAACGAGGTGGTTATGGTGCACTGTGATGGCAGATCGAAAAGCGTTTTGTCATAGCCCGAAGGCTTGATGGACGGCTGGATGGCTGGCTGGTAGTGGTGGACGTAGACCCTAATAAGGGCGAATGGGTGAGATGCGGGCGAGGGGTGAATGAGAGAACCAGGGTCAGACAGCCGAGGTCCGGAAGCAGCCGCAGTGCTCTCATCTTGAACCTAATAACCTGAAATACCTGAATAGCAATGCAAGTAGTCTCTAATTACCATACAAGGTAATTCATTACAACCGCACCGGCTCGATTAGAATTTCATTTACTACTAATACCCCCTGCTGGCCCGGCCATTCGCCCTTATAACCGGCGAGGGCACCCATCCATTCCAGCGTAGAGAGCGAGTACTGCACTCGTGAGGACAGACAAAACAGCACCTCCATGATACGGTAACGGTACAACGAGCGCAGACACACTCGAACGAATCTTAGCAGCCATAACTCACGCTCACGTCACCTGAACGTGTGAAGAGCGGATCAGGGAAAGACAGCCACCCCACGTTCATTCCTTTCCCAAAGAAACCCTCGAACAGATGTCCATCACTCATGCTTCGCCTGTGCCTCGAAGGATGCTGCAAGAAAAATCTCGTCTTGGTTCCCAGCGCCCAGCGCCCAGACCTCGCTACCGATTGCTTTTCTTCCGTTATCATGATGATCGACCATCTTCCCACACCGCACCTACCGAGGCGAACAGGACTGATCTCCGAATTGACCCGAACGCACGGATGTCCGATGGAGACTCCACGTTCTCCACCTATTGCCGCCGGTAAGCGATTATAGCGCTTCGGCGTTCGTGGCTGATCAGTGGCGGCGTCTACAGTTGTGATGGCAGATGCATGCGCCACATCGAAGCTCTGTTTTACCGTTGCATAAGGACTAGAATCAGGCCGGAGGACGTACAGGAGGGCACGGGACGCCGTGGAGCGAGGCAGTTTTCGTCAAAGGACGGACGTGTGAAAGAGAATCGCCGATGACATACTGTACACCAACAGAGGGTCTTTTCCCACCACGATCGCCATCAATGGAGCAGCAGACATCGTCGTCGTCATGGTATAATAGAAGCTCTTTCCCCAACGCAGTCATTAAAAGAGGTATACCAAGCTATGACGACGATTCGCTCTCGGCTTATGCTGTGGGAAAACGTTTCCTTTGGCAGAAACAGCTTCCAGACAGCTCGCTACCCCTTCGAAGATGTACAACAAAAGACCGTTTTTCCCATGACCAGCTGCGAGGGTTCGCATTCGGACCTTCGTATCTACTTGATATAAAGCGTTTGTCTGGTGTTGCCTACTCTAGTTTTCATCATTGTCGATCACGACCCAGCGACATTCGACCGGCCCCAAGATCACGAACATGCCCTCGCGATACCCGACATCAAGCAACCCAAGGGTATATACGGACTTCTACTCGGGGGGAGATGATTTCCACTGTACAGTGAGCCCACAGAGGTTTCCAGAAGGCCTCGTGCTTGAAGGTTCCGAGGACGGGACCTTTCGCGGCACCCTCCTTGTCTCCACTCGGCTTCCCAACGGCGTCGACAGACAAGTCAGTCTGGAGATGACGCTCGAGCTCAAGCCGACATACGCTTCCCGTGTGAGGCAGATGCTCGAGCAATTCGGGGGCAGCAAGGCAGAACCGACCAAGATTACGAGTGTGACCACCAGTCGCATGTCCGATGTGACGCGCCGCACAAAACCAATAGAAGACCGACCATACTTCACTTGCGACGAGGTGTACACCAATCCAAGATGCGTGATTGTAATCGCCGAAGCCACCGTTGAGATCAAGGAGCTGAGGAGCTGCAACAGTGAGACGGGAGAAGAGCGAGTAGTGTCTCTTGGGGGCCATGAAGGGTATCCCCAAGTTGCTAGGGTACTCGGTCTTGTCAAGTCGAATTACACCCTGCCCAGAGACGCCACAAGGGCGATTCATGAGGCGTGGACGAAGTATGCCAGCTCTTGTCCGAGTGGACAAAGGCCCGACTTGATTCTCGGACACCGGTTCGACGAGGTGAGACTTCTGTGTTGTGCGACTTTCACCAACACGCTGATTCTCTGCAGTATGGCACCTCAAGATGGACAGCCCGACGAAAGACGAAAGGCGATGAAGACGAATGGGAACGAAGACGAGGGAGAAGAGGGTTTTGGAACGGAAGGGTTGAAGCGGCAGGAGCACCTTACCCTTAATCAGAAAGAGCACGACCAAGTAGTGTTGGGCGCTTTTTGATGCCGAGACTGAGGTAGCTAAGGAAGGGTGGACGACTGAGCACGATCGAAGAGTGTGTAGAGAGGATACTTACATGTATGTATAGCTGAGACGATCCAGATGAGACCGAGCAGTGTACATAAGTGCAATACCAAAGAAGCCGCAGACGCACTTGCTGAAAGTGTTAAAGTTTGCTGCTCGGCTGTTTCCTGACCTACAGCAGGATCGCAACTGACACTGCATCGGAGGCGCTGATTTTCGCATTCCCCGCCATTGGCAGTCACAGACGACGGGGAGCCGCTGGACACGCTTGTGCAGCAGAGATCCCAAGAGGTAGTGTCAGGTTTCGTCACCACCTCGTGACAACCGCACCTGTGTCGCGCATGTCCGATTGCTGGAAATGGGAAACGAAGACAAGCGTATTCATAAGCCACCGACACCCATTTGCTGAGTCAAGTGTCGGTCACTCCTAGTCAGATACTCATCGACGCAGCCGTCGACCGGGCAGTCCCAAGTATCGTCGACGGCTGGCAGCGGCTTCCTACAACTCCCCACCTTTCGGTCCTTAGACATCGCAGCGCTGAAAGAGGTGTCGTGACAAAAGAATTCCGATTCTGCCGCAAGGCCGCTTGGCGCGAACTGCAGCACACCACCATGCCGAGCCTTAACAGGCAGTGGGTGCGCACTTGTCTCATCCTGTGCGGAGCACCATTTTGACACCTGTAAGGAAGAACACCTGTATGGCACAACACCGAAGACGGTTCTTTCCCATGACGTCTGTCTGTCAAAGGATCCACGCCGCAAAGTACTTTGATTGCCCCTCTCGAGACATGCGTCCTCCCTTCTCGTAAGAACGAGAAATCGATCGATTACCCCTCATGACGCCACCGTAGTTCCTCCATTCATCGACCTGCCTTCGTGTTGGACAGGCCAGTTGCTGAACTCTCCTCGAATGTTCACACCGTTGCTCACACCGTCCCGCTCCTCATTGGTCCCCGCGTCTCATTTTGCCCTCGACTCGCCACCTTGAAAGCCCGACAACTCGCTGTCAGCTTCACCGCCATCAGCCGCACCCCAAGAGCTGCTCAATGTCCCTCGCTGAGGATCTCCGCCGAGTCTATTGGGTTGACGATGATGCGTGGAACCATATTGAGCCCGATATACTTCCGCTGCAAGAGATCATCCTTAAAGTAGACGGACGTCGTGGAGAGTCCGGCTTCGCGAGTCTCAGAGAGCATCTCCGATCATCGGGCCACCGTGATATCAGCTGCTTGGTCGCCGACAGTCTCTCCAATTTGCGGAGGACAACCTCATCGCAGCGACGCCCTGGCCCGTACTTCAAGATCGGGGAGGGCAGAGAAAATTCGGATTGTCAGACGCTGTCAGCGCAGTTCATGATCGGCACGGTCGACATTGCGCTCCGACAGGCGTTGTCGCATGACGGTGGCCCGGACGACGAAGTGGTGACGGATGCGACGGGCCACACTGTACATGGACAACTCTGGGTACGACGCTGCTTGCCTGAAGATGCGATATCTGCAATCAAGTCGACCCTGCAGGTCCTGGAAGGCCTGGAGGTCACGGAGGACCTTTTATCGAGAGACATCGATATCGCACTCTTTCACACTTACGATCCTGTAAGTGCGCAAGATCATTGATTTCAGCGAAATTGTGTGGCTTATGTAACAAGGACAACGAATCGATGTGGTCAGCTGTACCTGCGAGTCATGTGCGAGAATGGACTGGGGCCGAGTCAGAGGAGGCAGGGCACCGCATGTGAAAGCTTGGGCATTGTGTTCGTTGTTGTGACATAGTCGCATTCAAATATCCCCATGCCAGCTACTTGAGACTGTACCTTGGACACACTTGCTAGAGTTGTCACACTGAATTGCTGTGTATGTACGACTTCAGTGGTCTCTTCACACCCCGATCACAGTCTCGTGTCGCGTCGCGCGGTGCCTGTGCCACGACTCATGTGCGAAGCGGTGCTCCAGACGCTGTCCCCACAGCTCTGTGCTACGCCTCCCATTGGAGTCCACCGCTCACGAAGTTCAACTGCTCGTCCTAGAACCTGAGGTGGCGAACCTCCTTTCACAAGGTGAGACAAGGAACCACGCGCGGCAGACGGCGTGCATTGTCTCAAAGACGCAGCACAAAGGCGATCAATCACCCGAGTACGACGATCCTGCTGATAATTTTGCTTGTGAAAGGAAAGGAGATGCCGGCCTTTCATCTGCGACAGCGCCTAGAGCTGTATCGATAATGACCTGACAGCGCCGCGTACGGTACCTGGGATACTGCAGCCCGACCTCGTATCTGAGCTTTCGTCCCTGAAGTGGGTCTCGCTCATGACGATGTGCCACTGGGCGACAGATCGAAGGAGCAGCTCAGCGGCGTAACGCCCGAAACATATTTGGGCCCTTCACGGTTGAGCGTGCGTGAAGGGAGCATAGCTCTAGCCGCACGGCCTCTCAAGGTGCTACTTTGTAGAATCTCTTTTATGCCATAAACGAAGGAATGACAACTTTACGCAGTGACGTCTCTCCAAACGCGAAGGAAGTCATTCTCCCATGACGTTGAGTTGCACAAAGGTAACGACCACAGGTAGGCCTTATATCGCACCGGACACGGACTAGGGCCACTGGGAATTGGTCAGCATTCTTGTGTCGTCATTCACATACTGCCTTCCTAATCATCGAAACCTTCCGCCACCGCCGCGACATCATCATCACAAACTCAATGAGTGAGACAAGACCTTCAAGGGGCTGATATGGCGGATGCTGAGCCTAGTAGGTGTATCTCAGTCATGTCACGAAGTGCACCGCCTTACAAGATGACAACGACGCAATCGACGGCCGGCCCATCCCGGCCAGCACATGTCATAAATGTCATTCCTGATGGATATGATCTACAGCGCGAATTCTCTTTCGTGCTAAAAGATCGTGCTTTCGACAACCATTCTGCGCTGCTCGGCAGGAGTAGTGTGGACGTCGAAGACGAAGAAGTCTTCGTCGCCGACCTGAGCTCAAAACAGCTGGCGTGGTCTGACTCGAATGATGGATACCGGCTGCTAGACTTCAGCTTCCGAGGGCTCGTGCATGAGAGCTTCGAGGGCATGTTACCTTCTGGGCGACAATTGTCGGACATCCTCGGTGTTACCATTCGTCTCCGCCGACCTCACACCCACTTCATGGTCCCCGAGGATTTCCCCCCACCGTCAGCATCCTTTACGGTTCTTGCGGACGGCACTTTGTCACCGATACAAGTCACTACCGCACTCTGCGAAGCCGACGTCGCGGACTTCCTTTTCTCGGATGGAACGTCCAGACCACCGACTGTCAAGGGCGGAATTGAATTGACACTGACCGCAGAGTGGACGCCCGAAAGCAGCATTTCCCGCCGAGCAGCAACTCTCGCTGCAGACCTCGATCACGACATCGATCTGAAGCCGGAGTGGCGTCCTACGGATGCAGTGAGCCCCCTCGTGCTGATTGACAAAGAAATGCCGCTCACACCGACCGCAGTCAAAAAAGTACTTTAGCCTGATAGGGTGGAAACCAATACGATCAAGCGCAAAGTTTACCGCTGGCGAAGTCGAGGGCGGGACGGGGAGCAGCGATGAGCAGTCTGAAGACGATGATGATTTTATCTCCAGTGTTTAGCATGGCAGGAGGCTGTGTAGATCTGGACGCGTGTTTCTCCACGGGACTCTTCGTTGTAGATTGTGATATATTGTACATACTCGTATTGCAATAGACGGGCCTGTGCAGGTGGACTAGGTTATCCGCCACGCTGCACTGATAGTGCATCAGAGACCCCGACTTGCAATAGCTCTCGCTCTTGAAGTCTCATCGATGTACCGGAATAATGGGACATCGGCCGATGGACTAGCTTCTATTGCACAGTCGATCAACAGTCTACAACAGGGTCTTGCGTGCGACGACACTATCATGCCTCGCATCTTTGTCGCATGTGGAAGGCGGGTTCTCAGTGCCCACCTTGGTAAGGTGTCGCAGTCAAGCGTGGTGTGACTTTCATCATAGTTCTGGCCGCCCAATCCAGTCTCCTAGATACCGCCTGGCGGCTTCTCCCCACTCTCCTATCCGTCCGCTCTCGACAGTACTATAACATATGTCCAGACAGCCCTTGCAACTCCGCCTTACAGCTTCGAACGCAGACAGGATCACCCCGAGTGTCGTTGAGAGCCAAGTATACGGGTTGACGCCTACGTCGCCATGATCGCCCTGTCCCGAATGTCAGCGTCCTGTCCTATCACAAGCTAGATACGATACGCTACTCACTGTGGTTGAGTTCTGGGCGGCGGCAAGCTCAGCTTCGGCCGCCTGTGTGTCGGCGTACATCTGTCGGAAATGCTCGACCGCTGCGAGAGACTCGCTGATCCGATGGAGGGTGTTGAACAACGCTACGACCTCTGAACGCTGGAGAAGGTCTGGATTGACTTTCGGGCTAATGAAGATGAGCCTTGAGTGTTTATAGTCAAATGGTGGATCACGCCTAACTCACTCCAGTGCCTTTTCGTCTAGCTCAAACAATATCTTCAGTGCGGTACCGAAACCAGACACCTGAAGTTTGCCCCATAGGCGGCACTTGTCGCAGCCTACACAGTCCATGATTCTCGAGACATTCCGGAAATGCGTCTTGAACTGCTCTTTCAGGATCTGATGGTCAGCATTTGAGTACCGTTCTGTAGAGGTACCACCTACGACAGCGTCGGGCCCCGTGAAGAAGTCTCCCTCGTCAAAGCCGTGCTCCAGTCCTCCTTGACGGGCCAGGTCGAGGACCTCCCGGAAGTTAGCCTTGGCATTCTTGTCATCCTCCCGCAACGCTAAACCTCGAGCGTCTAGCTTCTTGCCCGTTGGTGCCACGCCGATATCGTATGCTTCAAGGTATGGTGCTGCACGAGCTACTGCGCGCAGCAGCAGGACGGCGTTGAAGTATACGTTCGACAAGCGCTCGGGATGTGTCGCTAAGCGGTTGATGAAGCATTGTAGATTCGGCGACCAAAGTCCGGTCTGCTGGTCGAGGTATTCGTGACAGATGTGGATCGAGATGGAGGCGTGCAGGCCTGTTGAGTAAGCCCAATGTCCTACCTACCTGATGATCTTTTTATCTCACCAGAGATGACCCGGTAGTACACCTTCTTCTCCTCACACAGCTCGCTTTCGCTTGCCGACTTGATCATCTCCGTTCCCCATCCTTCACTCAGTCTTGAGAAACCAGCGGGACTTGATCCGCCGAGTCCAGCAGCCATGGATGCTATAGTGAGCTTCTCTGTCGGGTTTGGCGAGTCCAGCGCGCCTTCCGATAGTCCGAAACAGTTCTCCTCGTAGATGGTTTGCCAGACATGGTGCGCCGAGGGGCCGGCGTAACCGGTGAACCGTTCCGGATTGAGTGCAAGATCCACATACTGGCCGTCTACAAGGTAGATCAGTCATGTGCCTCTCCGACTTGAGGTGCTGTAGGCCGCCATTGACTCACCTTGATTGGCGTCGTCTTCAATATAGCAGAAATCCTGTTCACGGAAGTAACAGCTTGAGATCTGGTCCTCTGGCGACGAGACTCGCACTTCCGACAACGCTCTTGTCCGCCATTTCTCCGGTATCTGAGACTAAACGGGCTGATCAGCACACCATGGCAAGGAGCAGCACAAAGGAGGGCTTCGAGTCTGCTGACTCACCTCGTCGGCCGTCTCTACCCCACAGTCCCGATTCGTGCAGAACCCATTCTCGTACCAGAACGGGCATTCGCGGAATAGATCGACCTTGTAATGACGGAAGAAAGGGTACTCGACGAGTTTGTGTACCGAGGGGAACAATTTGGCATTCAGCGATTCGACGGTTTCGTAGAGGCAATGTGTCGATTCTATAGGTCCGGATGGCTGCAGGTTTCAGGTGACGCTTGGGGTGCACACGGTCCAGGCTCGTACTCACAGAACAGTAGCCTTCAGATTTGCCTTCCAAGACGTTTCTGGCAACTTTCGAGTCTGGTTTCGCGATCCTCTTGCCATCCGCCGGGGACAACGAATTCGAGACCAGCCCGAGGACGGTGATGACTAACGCCGATGAGAGCATGGTCTGATTATACTCTGTGGTCCGTTATTCTATATCTATCCGCTAGCGAGCCATGACAAGCAGTCTAGTAGGGACAACAGAAGCAGGTATAGAATACGTTGTATGAAGTATAGCTCATGTCAAATGTTGGTCAGTCGACGTGTCAAGGAGATGCCCGATGACGATCCACGCATTCATTCTTTCCGACGGAAGCAGAAATAGTCTACTGCATAACTGAGACAATTGGAGCATGATGACTCTACTGACGATCTACTGATGACAGTCCACGCAGTGATACATGAGAGTCAAGTCATTATGTAGGTTCTAAAGCGACGTCTATACTACCTGCGAGATGACAAGGCTGCGCTTAGTACACCTCGAGGACGTATCGCTCCTCCTCCTTGAGCTCTTCGATAAAGTCCTCGGCCCTCTTCCTCTCAAGACCCTCAACCTCGGTCAAACTGCTGACGAGTGCCTCATAGACGTCGGGGACGGGCCAAGTAGGTCCACAGAGGTAGAAGTAGGCGGCGTTGGGTCCTTGGCCCATGAGCGACTTCGACAAGAGCTGCTTGTCGTTCTTCATCTTGTGCTGGATGTACATCTTGTCCTTGCCATCTCGGGAGAAGGCGAGACCGGCGTGCGAGATGATGCCGGAGGCGATGTACGCTTCGATCTCCTCTCCGTACAGGTACTCTTGCGAACGGTATCGAGAGCCAAAGTAGTAGATCAAAGGGCCGACTTCGACGCCCTGCGATCGCTGCCATGCTCGGTGCTGCATGAACGCTCGGAAGGGAGCGGCACTGATGGAGCGTTAGCTAATTGTTCTTGAATAATCGGTAACGACCATGACTCACCCTGTACCGAGACCGGCCATGATGATGGGTTGACGGTCATCAGGAGGAAGCTTCATGACGGAAGGCTTGATCGAGACGGTGACTTGTGCTCCGGGCTTGAGGTCGGCAAGGTATCGTGTGCACTGACCGTATCGGGGCGATCCCTTCGAGTTGAGCCAGTCGACAGTGACGATCAAAAGCTCGACCTTGTCACCGATGGCCTTCTGGGACGAGGCAATCGAGTAGTGTCGAGGCTTGATCTCGGGGACCAGTCCGACAAGCTCCTCGATACTGGGTCGAGCAGTCTTGAACCTCTGCAAAACGTCGGCGAACGTGACAGTCTCCTTCTCGGCCATTCGCTCGAAGAGTTCGGCACCCTCGGGAGCAGAGATGAACTTGAGTGTCATGGCGTCCGCACGGGACGTGGCGAGCTTGGCAAGTGCCGCGTAAAATGCTTTTCCAGGTCGACCGAATAGGTCGATGTTTTGCTGAAGTAGCTGGAAAGTCGTTCGAGTCTCCATCGTACCGGCCTTGAGCGGGTTGGGGAAGGTGACAAGAGCGTCGGGAGCCAGACCGTACCAGGAGCAGAAATCGAGGACCTCTTGCGTGTCGTTCCATCCGTGAATACCGATGGCCTCACCGATCTCGTACTTGAGTCCGGTACCGGCGGTATCGAGCTCGAGATGGAAGACGTTTCGGTCGTATGTCTGAGGCGTGAGTCGTCGATTCTCGGTGACTTTGACGAGGAAAGTCTCGTCCGAGGTGCTGGGTCGAAGAGCGGCGACACCGGGCACGACGGAGGACTCGGCGTCGACGACCTTAGCATCGGGGACGGCAAAGGCTTCTCGGAAGAGCAAGTGTCGAGCAGCGAGATCCCAAGCTGATAGCTGGGGCTTCTCCTCCTCGCCGAGCGAGACGACTCCTTCTTGACCGGCGAGAGCATCCCATTCCCAGGTCGACTTGAGCTTCTCGGTCTTGCCCTCTTCCAACTCCGGGATAGCCCAGTCGGCCGGCGAAACCTCGATCAAGGCGGCCTGAGCATCCTCAACCTCGTCCCGACCGAGGTTGCCAGAGTGGAAAGCATCCAGGACCTTCCAAACACCTTGAGGCAATCGCTGCTGGCCAGTGTAGAGAAGGAGGAAAGCGACCTGTTCTCGGATCGGGTTGATGGGGCAGGAGGGGTCGAGATCAAGCAAGAAGACTCGGATATTCTTCTCCTTGATGGCGATGATCTCGGATCGGGTGAGCTTGACAGACAGCTCCTCCTCGGTCCAAGGCAGCTCCAAGACCAAGATCCCGCCGTGCTTCAGGGTAGCGAGGACATCGGTAAACTTCTGGACGTTGGCGTCATTGACCCATGCAACGTCGGAAGCGGCGTCGACGGTCAGAGCTCGGGCGGGCGCAGTACCGGGTGTAAGCGAGAGGACCGACTTGACACCTCGAGCGGCAGAAGAACCGAATTGGGCTAAACGAGTCTGCAGCGTCGGGGAAGAGAGGAAGAGGTGAGACAGCAGCTCGGGCAAGGGGGAGAGGGGAGCAGTGTAAAACGAAACGGTCTTGGAGTTCTCGATGGCGGCAGGGGCGGAGAAGAGATCGGCAGCGGAAGCAGCGATTCGGGTCTTGATGACGGGCAAAACGGCCTTCGAGCTGCTCGACGCCGAGTACAAGGCGGAGAGCAAGACGGCCTTCAACGACTCGGCGTCAGCTTTGGAGGAAGCGACGACCGAGACGGTCTTCCTCTTGTCACCAGAAGTGAGCGAGGCGAAGAGGCTGTCGGAGGATGGGGCAAAAGACTTGAGCTGTAGCAAGCCAGTGGAGGCGGGCAAAGAAGTAACGAGGGACGAAGCGAGCGAGCCGGCGGTGACGGCGATGATCTCCTCAGCCTCCTTGTTGATCAGCTCGAAGCCATCGACGTCCTGGGTCGATTGAACGGAAGGGAATGGGTAGTTGGAGGTTTCCCGACCAGAGTAGGTGGACTCGACAACATGGATAGTCTTGCTGGCCGAACCGTAGATCTTGGCGGCAGAGTCTACGATGTCGGCACCCGAAGCGAATACGACGTCCCAACCAGCGGGGACGGTGGTGAGAGATCGAAGGATACCTGGGACGGCGAGGGAATCGGTCAATTCGAGCGTAGCGTTCGGGGTGGTGGTAGCAACGTGAATGACGATATCGCCCTGAATAGCCTCGAGGCTAGGGAGGAGGTACGGCAAAGTCTCGAGCGAGGCGAAGACGGCAATCTTGCCTTGGCTGCTCTTACGAGCGTAACCGGCCAACTCCAATCCCGCACCATCACGAGTCTGAAGAGCGTGAACCTTTTCACCACCCTGAACACCTTGCTCCGCCCACTGAACCGCCCGCCTGCCAAAGCCGACTTCCGAAGCATCGTCATACACCCAGACAGCGTTGGCGTTCTGGACAGCGAAAGCCTCGAGAACCTCGATGGCCGATCCGAACGTAGTCGAGCCGGGTTTGGTAGTCGGGACAGCGCTGGACGATTTGATCAGGTTGGTGAAGTAGCCGTGATCGCCAGGTGACGATCGGTTCGCCGTCAAGCTCTCATCGACAAGAGCTTTTTTGGTAGGGGAAGCATCGCCAGCCTCGGAGACGGCGGTAGAAGTGGAAGAGTAAGGAGTAGCCGATCCTTCTTGATCGAGCGTCAAGCCGTTGTTCGAGTTGATAGCGGCGACCTGAGATTTCTTGACCGGGACACCAGGGGGAGAAGTGAGGGATGAGGTGATGGCGACAGGAGCCATTTTTGCCAAGGGTGAAAAGATGGGATTAAGGGGAAACCGAGGAAAAAGAAGGAGAAGTTGAATAACAGATGGAATGCATCTACATCTCTGTAATACCTCTCTATTATGCCTCGAGGAAGTCAGCAGACTTCGCGAATGAAGGATTGCGTGCCCCGCAAAATTCGGAAGGGTTGGGGTTGAATGGGTGAATAATGGTGAAGTGCGATGGCGTGATCAACAATCTTCGTGATGATGAGGGGTAAATTCTGGAATCAGGCGGCGATCGCCGAGCCGGAATGATTATTGTTCCGGGTGGCAACTTAGAGATCCCCCTTGATTACGTATGGCTCAATCTCTTGATGGCGAACAATGTACCACCAGAATGACTTCCAGTGCAGGATGGACCCCTAAACAGGCGTCAGCGCACGACCATGGGCGATGAAGTAAGACTATGTACGTACTTTGCCCCTATTCATGACCACCAACGTTTGGCCCTCGGCCTGAATACTATCGTTTGATCGGATGACGAATGTCCCCTGGACACTCTTCTGTCCAGCGGGTTTCGAAACAAGGATCGACACCTTGTCGTTATGGCTTTGCACTCGGACATTCTGCTCGCCGAGCTCATTGAGCAAGAACTGATGCAGCAGCTGAGCGGCCTGCTCTGGCAGCAAGGCGACCCAGAATCGAGTGGTTGTGCTGTTGAGCTCTCCTCCTTGCGTCTGGTCATTACATCAGCGGATGACCTCACGCGCGGCATCGACCTGACTCACGACGTTACCCGTCATGCGCATGAACTGCGACTCCTGCTTGTTCCATTGACTGCCAAGTTGGCTATCGCTGACCATGCGTTGAGAACGCCTAGATCGTCAGCGCAAGCACTTTACCCCGATATGGCACGACTCACTCTACGGCATAGGCTTGGGAAGCGGGCGAGTTGAATGCGGGATCGGCGATGGCCATCATTCCGTTCGCACGCATGCCCTGGGTGAGAGCCTCGGGAATCTGTTCTCGAGACAATTGACTCTGGCTACGGGGATCAGCGGGGTGGCTTAAACAATGCTGAAGGCGGCCCTCACGTCATGCACCAAGGGTGGGCGAGCAGACTGGACATATCGATACGTTGGTTGGGATCGATGTTCAGCATCGCCAGAAGCACCGCTACGGCTGTCAACGAGTCGCCTTCGTATGACGAGATGTGCAGGACTCACCCTTGGCGGGCCCTCGTATACGTGTCCACGGGTCATATTGAAGCAGTTCGCCAGTCATGAATGCCTTGAACTCCGGGCTATTCTCGGACGGCTCATCCCATGGTGTATCTGAAGGTCAGCAAGGTGCTCTCATGACCATCTTCGGACAAGGAGGAGGAGGACGTACTGCCAACTAATAGGGTGTAGAGCACAACGCCCATGCCCCAGATATCAACTGGTTCCGCCGCGTACCCCTGACCCGCCGGGCCGCCGAGCTGACGATCAGCTCGGAACCTCAAGGAAAGGGAGGCGAGCTTACTTCTGGCGCCACGTATGGCAGACTACCGCATCTCCCGCTGAGCAGCCTCGTCTTGCCCTTATGTCTGAACACCGCACACAGTCCAAAGTCGGATACCTTCAAATTCCCGTTGGCCGCCAATAACAGGTTCTCCGGCTTAAGATCCCTGTGCGCAATCCCCTTGTCATGAAGGAAGGACTGGAATGTCAGCTCAGATGAGGCATGCAGGATTACTGGACTCACGATACCAGAGCACATCTGTGCAAAGTAGAATTTGGCCAATTCTTCCGGCACACCCACATCAGGCGCTATGATCACCAGGTAAGCTAGTCTACCGTGAGACGTGTTGCCTCAGTAAACGTACCGATCTTGTCGAATAGATCACCTCCGACAGCTAGCTCCAACAACATATAAAGTCCCGGTACCCATCCCTCACCCTCTTTCTCCCTATCAACCACTTCGGAATGGATGAACTCGAGGATGTATTGATTCTTTAACGATTTATGCACCTGAACTTCCTTTTGGAGCTCTTTGACGTTGGGCGTGCCGTAGCCTAAGGAAGGGGAGATGTAGAGGTTGACGACTTTACAAGCTGCTACTCGACCTTGAGCGTCATCGAATGCTCGGAAGACTCTACGGCAAGTCAGCTGGGCCGCACCGTTGTCTGGTTGTAAAGAAGTCTCGAGGGACCGACTTTGAGAAACCACCTCCACCGATCTCTTCTCCTATGCGGTACCCGTGAACCGAAGGATAGCGCAGCTGACGTTCTTCGACCTCCATGCTGACGTCCTTGCCTACTTCCGCTGACCGGTGTGTGCTATCGCTTCAGGAAGGCAAGCTGTGCCGAAAGTTGCGTCGGGAAAATCAAAATCAAGTCACGTCGTCATGTCGACGCGTCAGAGATTGGTCAACTTTCTCAGGGTATATACCAAATACATCGACTATGCTTTGCTACAAGGTATGATATGCTAGAAATGCTATAGATACATGAATGGATGTATCATGCCAGAATCAGAACTCCATGACCATGATTCTCGTCTTCTCTGCCGGTGGCTCCTCATCGCCTTCCACTTCGTCCGACTGTCGGGTCAGCTGGGCAGTCCTGCAGTCTTTGAGTCCGCAAACTCACCAAGATGAGGACGAGTCTCGACTCGTCTAGCAGCATGATCGAGTCGTCCCCGCGGTAGTCGAACTGCATGGCCGCAGTCTTGTTGACACACATGTAAGGGAATTCGCCGCCTGTGCGAATCTCGCTCATGAGCGGCTCCTGTTCCGACAAGACTGTCTCTTTGGTGCAGATGGTGATACCGTCTACCTCGGACTGTACGGGTCGCGGTGTCGCGTACGACCCTCTGTCGTCGATCGACTGGTGTTGGGACGCTTGGTTGGCAGAAGGATCTGGTGCCGCTCGTAGACGTTCGAGCTGGAGCTTTCGGACGCGCAAAGGATCGAAGTCGTAGATGTGCCATCGAAGTGGACCGGGCACTGGGTTGCCGTCACCCAATCGTTCCGTGACGAATCGGTTCTGGTACACAAAGCATACCCATGCTGTGTTCTGCATCAGCAATTGCTTCATTGACATCTACGGTGACCTTGTGATGACTCACGAGAGGGTGGCCCATCAGGAATGAACATGCGGACTTTCGGAGCGATGTCGGACCAAGGGACGATAGCAGCTGGTCGAGGGAAGGCCGTCGTGAGGAGACTGCTATCGGGCGAGGGTAGGTAAGGGAGCAAGACTGATTTGAGAAGGACGATCTGATAATGCGGTGATCTGTCAGGATCGGGCATCTGGCCGTAGATGTCGACAATATAGATTCCGCTTTCGGGATCAGGATGGAAAGGCGCTTGTCTTCCTTCGGGATGTGTGGGCGGAGTATGCCTGGGAGGCGGGTCGGCTCGGATGGATAATCGAGGTGGTGGGATTTGACGAGCGAAATCGACCAAGAAATGGGGCAGGTCTATCGTCTTGACGTGTACGGCTGAATGAGGTGGAGGGTGTGGTTCGCCCGGTTGAAGTTTGACAGTGTCGAATGGCGGGAATGCGTAGATATGAAGGTGGTGTGTCCAAGTCAAGTCGGACGGGTCTTCGAGGACGTCTTGATTGGCTGACAAGGTGTCGAGATGCGTGACAATGGTGGGTACGACAAAAGACCAAGGCGTGAGCAGCACAAAGTTCTCCAAAGACATGGTCCCTGGGACTTTGAGTTTCTGTGAAGCGGCTTAGCTCGACATCATATTGTACCCTGCGATAGGACCCACCACTGCGAGCCTGCCTGTTGTCCACTGCCACCCGCTCAACTGGCACTGAGGCCGACCAGGTATGTTCTGGCTCAGCACAAACAGTCCATCTTCGCATATCTGGAATGCGAGCGAGATATTGCGGCGAACGAGCGGTACTGGCCATTGCAAGGCTGGCATAGCGGCTTTCGGATGGGGTTCGCGAGTGGACAGCGTGAGAAGGTGAAAGTGCATGGTATGATGCTGGATATGCTGTGTCCTTTACACTCGTCAGAGAAGCTTTCGTGTCATCGATGTAGCTGAGAGGCTAGCTCACCTGACTTCGACGACGACAAGCAGGTCTTGTCCTGGATCGACCGCGAATTCGGCCACTCGAAAGTTGAACTTCCTGACTGAACGATATGGCGCTTCGCTCCCTCCGGACTCCGCTTGACCGTCCGCCATGTTCACATCCTCGTTCAGATCCTCCTGCATCTGATCCGTAGGCCCGACCCTCCTAGACTTACCGGGCACATCCTCCCAATCACCCAATGTCCTTAGATCATAAACAGCTACATCCTTTGGCAGACTCCTCCGACTCGTCTCTCCCGTGACCGTGATACCTCTCAACAGGACTCCCTCCAAATACTCATACAGCCTCCCTTCGGGCTCTTGTAGTCGGATCTCATGTCGTGATTTCGGGTTGAAGTTGTGAAAACGCGTTATACGCTCTCGAAGGTCGTCCAGGAGTTTACCAGGTGCAGGTGGGGAGAGGTTGATATTGCTCGATGGACGTAGAGCGTGAGGGTTAAGCGATAAGGAATTACAGAGGAGTGTATGATGTAGTTTGAGCTCGGTATTGGTTTCTAGGAGCTCATTGATCGTGCGACATAGCTGGCAACCAATGTCAGCCAAGTGCATAACGGATGGCAAGGTGAGATGACATACGCGCATGCAGCTTGTGAACGTTCCGCGATCTAGACGGCTAAAGATACCAACGAGCACTTCGGGCGGACATTTGAGCAGCGAGCAACTTCCATCCTCGGGCGGGACTTCGTAAGGCGCAAGCTGAGGTCGAGGCCGAAGAAACTGCTCGGTAGCAGAAGCGGTGACACCGGCCATACCGCCTGATCTCGAGGATTCTGCAGACGTTGAGGACGAGTCGGACTGGGATGAGGGTTCTCGTGATAAGCGCGGTATCAAGCGCATGCCGTGCTTGTCCTTGCGTGCGTCGTCGTCGGCGTTCAAGAGAGTTAGGCAAAGGGTAACAGATTGGACAAGAAGTCAGATTCGGTTCGTGTTCCAATTGCGTCACGGTGGCACCAAGCTCTTCCTTCGACAAAGCTCTTTCAGCCGATCTCTTTCGCAGAGGTGCTCTTTCATGGCTACAGGAATGCTACGTAGTGCTACAAATTGGTCACGAATGCTCGGTACGTCATAAATACAAATGTTATCACTACCACTAGAGGTCATCAGCATGTATACACCACAGCTCCGATGACTGAAGCTGCTCACATAGGTGATATCCCGATAATCCACAATGGCAGGCAAGTTCTTCTCTTTCCGCCTCGCTTTCTCCGAAGACCATTTTTCGAACCACTTCTTCATCTTGGCTCGACTGGAGATGGAGGTGAGCATAGGCGTCTGCCGTTTCGAGCACAAGCACTTACCTGCGCTCATTGCCTACATTGACGGTCGCGATCATCTTGAGGTCTGGTCCGGGCAGGGAAAGTGCGAAACAAGTCAACTCGAAGAAACTCGAGTGCTCCGAATACGGGACACCTGAAAGTCAGCCCCCGAACCTCGACGAACATATGTAAGATGGAACATGGACGTACCGTACATCATGAACTGCTTGCAGCTGCCTCGCTGCGGTTGCAGTCCGGCATGCGTGAACGTCCGACTTTGGTCTCGCTTAATAACCATGTTGACATCTGGCAACATGTCGGTACCTGCCGGAGGCGAGTAACTCCATCCGGTCGGTCTGAAACCTAGTACACGGTCAAAGTGGGGGTGAAGGCGGACGAGGTATTCTTGTAGTCGATCGAGCTGGATGTTGCCTAGTGGGAGGAGGTGGACCTGGGACTGAAGCATAGGTCAGCGCTGCGACGAACGCTGTGGCTGAGTAGGCGTGGCGCCAGACTTACGGCGATGGGGTCAGAGCTGAGCATGGCATGCAGATCCGGGTCGGTTTCACATAGTAATATTCCCTTCTTGCGAGGGTCGCAGTAGATCGTGGATCCGAGGGCCTTGGCCACGGCTGAGAAACATAAGTGCTCATCTCACAATCGACAATGATTCGACTGACCTTTGACTATCCGCTCCTTACCGATCGAATAAGTGCCCATGACGACCAACGTCCGGCCTTTAGGCTTTGGCTTGACGTCAGGTTTCACTTCGACCAACTCTTCCTTGACTTCAATCCCGTTCTCTAGCTTGACACCGCTCGACCCAGGCTCCATCTTCACTGCTGCCTGTCCCATATCGGGGTCTTCCTCCTTCTTGACCAACCAGCCTTGCATCATCTCCTTGCCTTTTTCCTGCTGATACTCCGCCTCACCGTAGACGTCCGGCTTGAGATCCTTTTTGGCATCTTCGAGGGGCGGAGCGGTATCCGGCAGCCCGACGACGGTACGGCGGGCAAGAGTGGCGCAAGCTTCGATGACTTGCGGTTGAGGTGGAAAGCAGTATTTTGGGTTGAGATAGGTCGTGTCCAGGTAGCAGGTATCGATACGAGCTCGAGCGACTGCGGGATGGAGAACCATTTGCGGGTTGCTTGACAGGTCAGAATTAAGCGATCAAAGACGGCAGCGGCACTCACGCTCGGAAGTCGCCGCAATGCAGGTAGCGAAATATCCTCTTGCTCCCGACGTAGGGACTCTTGATGGCCGAGTCGCCTGCATTTACAGTTTGCCTGCCTTCGAAGAGGAACAAGGATGATCCAGGACCTGTCATGTCAGCTGACTCAGTCTGCCGAGATCTGGCGGCTTAGCTGACAATGGTTCGCGGTGAGGGGAGTGACGGTAACCCCGCCAGTGTTTGGCATCTCAAATGGGACGTCATCCGGTAGACCGTGCTAAAGTGGTGTCAGGTGGGACTTTGCAGACACTGACTGGACGACGCACCACCCATTTCGGCTCTACACCCAGCATGTGAATGATAAGATTAGCCGTGGTCTCTGAGCAGTATATCGGTCCGTGATTCCAGGCTTTTGACAAATTGGTATAATGGTCGGAATGTGCGTGACTGTCAGATCAGACCTTGAGAGCATTCGCAAGAAGGAAGCAAACTCACGTCAGGAGGTAGGCGGTAACCTTGGGGATCGCTCCATATCGGAAAGCGTCCACAGCGACTGGCATACCAGTCATCACCTATTCTGTCAACACCGCCCGCCAACGCCCCATGAGAGTGCAGAAGTACCTTATAGAAGGGTGCGGGACGCCTACCATACGACCGCTTCCCATCTCGACGCAAGTCATCCTCCGCGGTCTTCCACTGTTCCTTCTCTTTATGACCACTCATGAGGACCGAGAAGGCATTTGGACCACCCTTTGCTGGCGTTTCGGGTGGAGGTGAGGGCGATGAGGGTGCCGGTGAGAAGCCGTGGTTGAACGAAGTGATCGGTCTTGGTGTTTTGGACTGCTTGGACGCCTTACCGAGACAGGTGTTGATGTGTTTCTGCCGAACCTTGAAGGTCAGCTTTGGCTCTTGGGCTCTTCGCAGCGTAAATGGCTTGTCTCACGTTCTTGGCCTTGCCTTTCATGCTCATTGAGCAGACTGGGCACTTGTCGACTTGGTCCCCGTTCTTCCGATGCCCATTGGCGCGACTACCAGGCCTGCTCGGCGGGTCGTCAAAATCGTCCGGTTCCTCCAGGCCCATCCCTTCGTCATCCCCTTCGTCCCATTCCATGGTGAGGTCTATACTGCCGCCCCGTGTGTCTCCATCGGGCGATACCTCGGGGTCTGGTCTTTCTGGCGGTATCTCTTCCACGCCCATATCGACACCTGAGTCGTCCGCTTCGGGGTCATCTCGGTCGTCACCCGGATCCTGCGTGGCGGTATCGTCCTCTTCGAACATCCCGGGATGTTGACTGTCGGCATCATCACCCACGCCGATTATATTGTCGTCGTCGTCCATGTCTTCATCAGGATTCGAGGCGGTGTTGATGATGTTCGGCCAAGTCGGGGGCGGCTGGAAGTCAGGCACACCAGCAAAGCTTGGCCGGGGTGGTTCAGGCTCAGGCGGTGGCGATGGGCCGAAGGCCTTGGGACGAGGAGAGCCAGAAATGACTGGCGCGGGTGAAGGTGATCGAGATGGTCCAGCGCCGGGCGAGCACGGCAAGTCAAGTACGGGCGATCGTACGGTACGTTGTCGTTTCGCTCGGGCATGATTGACGGGAGACTCTTCCTCATCTGAGCTGATGACAACCGGATCGGCCGATGTATCTCCTCCAAGAGCCTTTTCCTTGCCCTTCCTGCTTCTTCCATTCACTGCATTGACCGTGACGTTCGGCTTGATATCTTCCAGTACGGTGCCATTACTCGCTTTACGCGGGACAGACTGATCGGACGGTGTTTTGCGAAAGAAGTTGGATATGTCGGCCGTCTTTGGTGTTTTGACGCCATTGACAGTCTTCTTCGGTGTCGCTCGTGCCATCTTCGGATTACGTCCCGCTGTTCATCGCCGTCGTAGGGCTATCGTTAGGCGGCAATAGTACTGGTCGTCTCTGTCGGTGGTCGATACAGTCACCTCCTCCACTTTGTACCCCGATTAGATTCCGTCGTGCCTGAATTCAGCAGACCGTCATGTTTCAACTTTTTGTACCAGGTCAAATGTATACGATCCATCACTGACAACATGACAACCACTACGACGACACCTACTCCTGAAGAGGTCGAGGAATTCCTATTGTCCTGTCGATATGGCGAGCTCGAGGAACTTCAGGCATTCGTCGAGAAGTTCGGAGCTGAGGCAGTGGTGAATGCTCGTGATGACCGGGGCAACACCGCCGTCCACATGTGTTGTGGAAATGGACATGCCGGTAAGCACTACCTCTTTCTCCTTCATCAGCTTGTAATGCCTCGTCTGATGGTGTGCAGACGTGCTCCGCTTCCTTCTCCCGAGCGTACCGGCCTCGCTGTTGACAACAACGAACGAGAATGGCTCGCCTCCTCTACATTGGGCTATCCTCAACAATCACGTATCGATAGTACAGCTCTTGGTGGACTTGCCAGAAGAGCAAGGCGGTGGCTTACCATTGCTCAAAGTGAGTCGAATTTCGGCTGGCCTAGTCCACGATACCTTGTGAAAGCTAATTTTGCTGCAGCAAAAGAACAGATCGGAGAGGGACGCATTCTCTGAAGCTCTATTCGCCGGTGAAGGCAAAGAGGAGGTCGCTGGCTGGATCGAGGGATATCTGTATAAAGTAGAAGGTGGGGACGAGGAGGATGACGGAGGGCCAGATAGCGCAAAAGCGGAAGCAGCAGGTGATGGGGTGGATGAAGTGACGGAACAGACAGAAGAGGTTACGCTCAAGGACGCATAACCCGAGACTGCCGTGTATTGATATGTTGAAAGATGGACACCCACTTACACACGGTTTCTCGCTGACTCGCGAGCGTGTGTTGCGTCCTGATGGACATCGCAGCCGCGCCCCATGCACATTCACTCGGGTAGTCCAGAATTGGGCAGGTCCGTGCAGTCCTCATCCGCTAAATCAAGCCATAAGCATCCACCTGATCAAGGAGAGGATGATTCTGTGTGCACACAATCATAGCGGGGAGCAATAGAAGTCGGGCGGCGACCCAGGATGCAATGGGTGTGTAGTGTGATGCATACAAATGATTGAGCTCTCCGGGATGGGTGTAAAATCGGACGATGCGCAGGATGCCCCCTTCTATCAATCTCGGTCAGCTGATTATCCATATTGTGCAGACACTGTCATAAGTGGCTCACTGGACAGCTGTTCCTCCTCTTTCTCTACTGGATCGCAACTGTCTAACGTTTCTTCATCTGCGAACGACGTCCTTGGCCTGCAATTCATTAGCGATACTGCCGACTATTTGTCCTTTTTCGGTATGTTACTCACCCTTCTTGGGCGGACCCTTGCCCAACGCATGTCTGATCTGCACTTCCGTTCGCCTCACCCTCTCTTTCTCATCTTCCAACCACCCAGCTCCAGGCCTCCGTTCCACCTCCTTCACATCCAATCCCGATCCCAAGATCTCCTCCAACGTCCCCAACTGCCTGGCAACAACACTTCCCGAAGCCTGGCCGCCTCCTTCTAATGAACCCGAGCTAACTCCTGCCCAGTTTGCATATTTGTTACTGGCTATTTGGGCGTTGAGGCGAGCGAGATTGGGTAGTTTCGGGTAGTATCTCGTCATGGCCGGTCCGCGAAGTGGACGACGGAGGTACTTCGCTCCTGTACGCGCATTGGTGGGGTTGTGTATCGTGTTGAAGATTTGGGAACGTATCGCCGAGATGGCGTTGTGTATGTTGGTCATAATGATACGTCCGGCGCGAATGACAGGTACAACATAGGAAAACTACAGTCGACTGAAGTTGCTCGCGCAAGTGACTTTTAAAGTGGGAGGCTTAAATTGGGGTATTCATGGACATGGTATCTCTGGGCGCGGGGGATCTAGGTGTATCTACAGCGTTTACTTCTTTCTTTGCTCTCTTTCTCGATGCCAATCTTATGATACAGTGAATCTATATGCCATCCTCCGCATCATCGCGTCGAATCATGGGCTACGCATATGCTCTTAAACCACACCTCGCCAGGTGTATCGCTTGGGAAGGATGAAGCCCATGTGCAGGATGTTAAAGATCCCGACGGCGACGACCATCATGATACCGTCGAGCACGTTCTGGAGGGTCTCTGCCGAGGTCAGCGACGGCCCGAGCCGCTCACATTTAGGGCTTGGATCACTCACCATCTTCGATCAAGGCACCGTCCCAGCCTTGAGCGAGCTCAGCCGTTCGGTAAATACCTACCTGATCAGCATGCTTCACTTGTATGACTCGCGTTGTACTCACCTCGCACGATAATGGCCAAACTCGAAATCAACATCGCTAGCATCAACAACCACCACCCCTTGTTCATTCCCTCCCAAGTCTCGCCGTTGGCGCCCACGCCCGATCCCTTGAGGTGGGTCTCGCTCGTCCTCCTCGAATCGGTCATCTGGCCCAACTCGAGGTTCTGTCCGGCCCCGCCATTACCGGCAGCGAGCTTGTTGACTCGAACACCGTATGGTCGATGCGTAGCGATACGGAAGCAGAAATCGATACCGACGAAAACGAAGATGATCATGACGGCGAGTTGGAAGGCGATACCGGCCAACATGAGGTTGTTGGCGGCCTCGGGAACGGTACCTTCGGATGAAGCGGCCCAGCCACCTCCGATGGCTTGCAGAACGAGCGAGATGACATCGGCAGTAAGGAAGACAGCGACGAACTGGAAGTAGAATTAGCTTCCCGTCCCTGGCTGATGATGTGGTGGGGCGGACTGACCATCTTGGAGGTGAGGAGGCAGTAAGTCGGGTTGATCTTCTCCACTGCTTTGCCGAGCATGGTGTAGTTGAAAGCCGAGTAGAAAACGGGTGAGATGATCAGGCTGGACTTCGTGAGTATCACAGCGAGCACGACCGTCTCATTGCAACTCACGAGGCTATCTGCATCATGAATGGGGTATCGAGGTTAAGGTTGCGGTTAGACCACAGTCGGCCGGACCACCCAATGATCTCACCTACGATGTCAGCGATGGTTGTAGAACGGGCTGGTGTGAGTATGTACCTATAGTGCCAAGCACCAACGTCGGATAGACGATCCAGTACTTGAACATAAAGCCTTGGACGGCATGGACGGCAGCGAGGATAGAAAAGATGACGATGAAAGTGATTGCGACCCACTCTGTCGGTCGATAGCCATAAGCCGACTCGGAAGGGTAGAGGTCGTAATCGATAAGTGGTTCAGACATGGCTATAAAGAGCTATCGGGAGGTGCAAGGAGATCAAGAAGTGAAGAGGTCGAGCTGTGGAGTTATGAGGAGACGAGATCGCGAACATTATCTTGTATATATACCTCGAGGTCGGACCCCCTCATTCTCGGTCATACGGTCATCAACAATTCACTCAACGCTCCCGAAGTCCTCGCGCATCGTTGGACGCAGCGGTGTAACGATACTCAGGAACAAAGGAAGGTCATTGTATTATGAAACCGAAAGCACGAGCAAGCCAAAACGCCTCATCGAGAGGGCTAGGCAGTCCGCAGTCTGTATGCGATGCCCGTGAACGAGATCGATGATGGAGAACAGCTTTTGCCGACATGTCATGTCAGTATTCAGGATTTCAGCGGACCAGCCAGCCCACCACCAGATAGGAATGACGATATGATGACATGGGAAATGGGTACTGGTCGATTTCGACGGGCATCTAAGCAGTTATTCGGGGATGGGCATTTATAGCCGCTCCTCTCGCTTGGCGCCGCCACGCCACCTACCCGAGTCCTTCGTCTGCAGCGGTGTTTACATAGTCGTATCTATGCGTGGTGCTCAATGTGAAAGGATAGATAGACCTCCTCCGTAAATCGCGCATCACGAGCAGGTATCAGCTGATTGGTACATAGTCATAGACATGAAGGTACCCTTCGGTTCATCTACACCGCTTTGTCCATGATCTCATCGTGACCGAAAGGCCGAGTCGCACGTTCCACGCACTCCTTGCGAAGGGTTTACAGACGTGCTCGAGTATATGGCGTTGACAGGCGCTGTCGTGCTCTTTTTGGCAGTCTGAAGAGGCGGTGGACAGCACTCCAGTCTCTCGTCCTGTTCTCACCGACAATCCTCTTCGACATGACGGTACTGGAGAGTATCGCGTATGCGCCTTTTAATTTGACTACTAGCTCAAGTATCGTCCGGCTATCAGCGGGGCAGACAGGAGCTAGAGCGCGACGCAAGGGGCGATATGGTGATGCATATCAGCAAGTTATCAACATGGCATCTGACCAGAGAAGACGAAAACGAAAAGAACGGAACGGGGAGTTTATAGGCAGAGGCAGGGTAATATAGTCCATCGATCATCCAGTCAAGAGTTTAAGGCAGTCGACTTCAAGCCGTGTTGGCTCAGGTGTGGAGCTTAGAGGAGGAAGGCGGCGATGGCTCCCAAGATGGGAATAGCGGGGAGAGCGACGTTGGAAGCGGCATTAGGGGACGAGGTGGCCTGATCACGTCAGCTTGACTAGTGTGAAACCAAGAGACTGCACTCACGGCTCCTGGGATACCACCGCTGGCATCACCGTTTCCAGAAGGAATAGATCCCGAGCTGGTAGAGGAAGTTCGGGACATGGTGGTGGGCATGGTCGTCGACGACCTGGTCATTGACGAAGTCGAGGTGGTAATCGAAGCGGACGTCGAGGACGAGCCGGAAGTACCGCCCGAAGAGGTGATGTTGAATTGCGGAGATTGAGCCAGGATGGCATTATTGTTTCGCGAAGTCGAGATGAAGTTGATCTGGAATCCGTATCCCGTTGGCCACGAGCCACCGGGGAAAGAGACCTGAGCAGAGTTTTGCGTGTTGGGCTCGCCGGTCGATTGCTCCTGAATCAAAGTGACGGGGGCGTTGTCAAGGAAGCCAGACTGCAAGGGATAAGCACTCTGACAGCTCCGAGACGCGACTCCCTCAAGCACCCTCACTCACCTGGTTGTCGAGGACGACCTCGAAACTGTCGGGGTCGGTGCTGACGGCCTCCCAAGTGATAGTCTGGGAACCACTGGAGTTCCACTCGGTGTCCTGGCCAGGGCTAGTGACCCGAATAGCGTTGGCCACAGCCAAAAGGGCGACGGTGGAGATGAGGACTTTGGCAAACATCTACGAGCGACGGTGTCAGCACAGACCGGAAGCAGACTCAGCACGGACGCGACCGGTACTCACTGCTGAAATGAGGGTTGTTGGTGGTTGAAGAAAACGAGTGTGGGTCTTATGAAATGGTTTAAGTAGGTAGTCGAAGAATGACAAGGCGGTGACTCACAAAGGACGGTGGGTGAGATAGGATAAGTTGGTGGACAAGCGAGTGAACAGCTAACTAGTTAGACGACATTGAAAAGTCAACACCGGCTCACCTCACTCTGGATCCGACGCGCCGCGTCCGAGCGTCTGTGTGTGTGTGTGTGTCTTTGTTTTCAAGGCACCGTCCCATAGAGTCTCTCGAGGGCTTGAATTGGACCCTGAAAGTAAACACACACACAGCGTCCGAGCCCATCATACTGTAAAAAGTTTATTTTAGGCGCACGGACCCTCTTCTACCCAACCAAAGGGTCATGTAGCTTGCAACCCCAGATCCAAGGTATCGCGTTTATGGTTGTCGCTTGACTGAGTCGGTCTGCCGATCCAAGGCTCAAGGCTCACACATCGCCTCAGTGCAACACAGCCCCGCTCTGACCGGCGCCACGTAGCAAACGTGATGGTCACGTTGACGCCACGCCGTTTGCACAAGCCGGTTGCTAGTTTGAGCATCGCTGAGGGGAAGGTCTTCACTCGACACATTTAGGCATGCATCCGATGAATGCTAGATAGACCTTCTGTATGCTTTACCCTATGATCTAAGCCTTGGTGACGAACTCGACACCCTTGGCGATGTTCTTCTTCAAGCTACGGGAATGTCAGCAATGTGAAAGAGAAGGGCAAATGACTATCGGTGACTCACTCAGGGAGACAGGCCTTGAGGAGCTCCTCCTCCTCGGCGGAAAGCTGGCCGACGGGGTTGATCTTCTTGACACCGTCCGTGCCGAGCTCGACGTTCGAGGCGAACCATTCGACACCCTCAGACTCGTACAAGGGGGACTTGACGAAAGTGGGCTCGACGACACCAGCCTCTCCGTTCAAAGCACGGATGAGCGAGTTGGCGAATCGGGCACCGGCTGTGGTCGACGTGTCAGCCCACTGCGTCTCAAGATGACTGTCGGAGAGGCTTCGACCTACCGTAACCCATGGAAAGGGTAGCAGATCCGGTACCGGCCTTGGCCTGGACGACCTCGTCACCACCGAACTGGATCCTCTTGACGAGAGCCTTGTACTCTTCTCCCTTGACATCCTTGCCGAGCGAAGTCTGCGAGAGCAAAGGAACGATCGTGACACCAGAGTGACCACCGACGACGGGGACCTCGATCTCCTTGGGGTCCTTGGACTTGATCTCTCCCAAGAATCGGGAGGCTCGGACGACATCGAGGGTGGTAACACCGAACAGCCTGTCCTCGTCAGTCTGGTGTTCTCGCATTACGTCGGGCAAGCAGCAGGCCTGAGCTCGCCATAACTCACCTCTTGGGGTCAAAGACACCCTTCTGCTTGTAGACCTCGGCGAAGATGGGGACGGTAGAGTTGACAGGGTTGGAGATGATACCGATGTAAGCCTTGGGGCAGTGTTCGGCACAAGCAACAGCCAAGTCTCGGACGATGGAAGCGTTGGTGTTCTAGAGCGTCGTAGTTAGCAGTGCTCTTCCGTCCAGGAGGAAGAGGAGGACTCACGAAGAGGTCGTCTCGGGTCATACCGGGCTTCCTGGGGACACCAGCGGGGATGATGACGAGCTCAGCACCGGTCAAAGCCTCCTTGATGCTGTCACTCGCGTCAGCGTCCCTACCATCTAAAGTTTACCCCAAACGGAGACCCGGACGACCACTCACTCATCCTTCTCGAAACCCTTGACGACAGAGTGGGTGTTGACATGCGAAATGTCGGCAGCGACACCGGGGGCACCTCGGATATCGTACAGCGACAAACCAGTGACGAGCGGGTCAGTCTTGAGGAGCAAAGACATAGGCTGTCCGATACCACCTAGCCGATGAGTGACGGCTCAAACCGCTGATCGCGAACAAGTGGGCACTGGTACTCACCGGCAGCACCGAGGACAGCGACTTTCCTCTCGGCCCTCGCCGAGCTGGCGAAACCTCGAGCGAGGAGACCAGTAGATCGAGCAACAGATCGGGAAAACATTGTTCTTTTGTCTTTTTCGAGGCGGTGGAGAAGGGGTCTATCTGACTTTTCTAAAGAGCAAGACGGACGATGGACGCTTCGATGCTGGGGGGGGGAAGGTGTCGGCCGGTTAATCGGGAACTTCGGAATCTCAACTGAACACTGGACGCGGTGAGTTATCGGACTTTCCCATTGTGGCATTCAAAGCATCCTCATGTGAAGCCAAGTTACAGCTGTCGTAGATATGCATACAAACACTCGCGTATGGAAGTGTTATCAAGACCTCGCCTACTACAGAGCACGTCACTGTGACACTAGTCTGGATCACTAGCACTACATCGTCCTCTCGCCTCAGAAGCTTACCCCGTCTCGCCTTTATGCGGCATCGGCGGCAGTGGCCATCTCGAGCTTCATCTTGGCAATCGCCGCGGCTGGGTTCAGACCCTTAGGGCAGGTCTTCGAACACTACAAAGGTCAACGATTGGCTCTCCGAACAGCAGTCGCATGATCGATGACTCACGTTGAAGATCGTGTGGCATCGGTAAAGAGACATGGAGTTCTGCATCTTCTCCTTTCGCTGGGCACCGTACGAATCCTGTAAGGGTCAATACGAATGCCAGTCTGATCCGTGATATGATCAACTCACTCTTGAGTCGGCCATCCATCGGTAAGCCTGCATCAAAACAGCCGGGCCGAGGTATTGGTCCTGGTTCCACCAGTACTGATCATAATCAGCCTCTGACTGCTCGTCCAATTTAGCGGTCGAAGGAACTCACAGATGGACATGATGTCGAGCAGCATGCACAGAGAATGCACTCGTACATTCCATCCAGCTTCTTTCGGTCATCCTGGGTTTGCAGAAACTCGCCCTGAGCCGGTGGGTTGTCGTTCTTCAAGAATGGCTCGATCGACTTGTACTGCTTGCTACGAGGGTCAGCCGGGTCCTCGCATCACTACGACGGAAGAAACGTACTAGAAGAGGGTGAGATCGGGAACGAGATCTTTGACGATGTACACTACGAACAGGTCAGCACGAAACGCTGAGAAGTAAAGGATTGGCACTTGCTGTGAGGAAGAGGGTAGACCTTGCTGGCCTTGGCCGTGTCCTTTTCGATCCGGCAAAGACAAGCGAGCGTGTTGACTCCATCAATGTTCATAGCGCATGATCCACAAATTCCTTCTCGGCATGAACGACGGAAAGTCAATGTCGGATCCATCTCGTTCTTGATCTTGATCTGCACGAGGTGTCAGTCCGTACCCCGTGAACATGAAATCGACATCTGGATCGGACATACCAAAGCATCTAGCATCATTGGTCCACACTGAGATAGATCGACCTCGTATGACTGAAGTTTGGGCTTCTCGGCGGGCGTATCGGGGTTCTATTGTATGGCATCCAATGGGATCAAGCGGAATGGCGATACAAGGAGAAGGGGACGATGATAAGCTGACCATCACGCTACAGCTGGAGAGACACACGTACCCATCGGTAGATCTTGAACTCCTTCATACGGGGTTCTTTGCCAGCACTAGGTGTAGCCTCACTGGCAGGTTGGGCAAACGCCCTCGCCGCTGTCGATGAGATTGCACGAGCAGAGACCTGGGTGGGACGAGCCGACGTCGAAGGCAGCGATCGGAGGAGGGTAGAAGGGCGCATCATTCTCGATTTCGACACAAGTAGAGAGATGTGATGATGGGTGACAGACTACCTATAACTCAACCGCGCTCGTATGCGTGATCGATCGCCGGCTTCGAGTGGGTCCAAAGGTCGGATTTTTGCGGAATCAATTCAAGTCCGGAATTAACCGAACCAATCATCACTGCGTATATTACAGGCAGCCACGTGGCGACTTGTCGGCTGGACTTTGTGAGGCTTTCCCGCAGATTCGTACGTGCTGAGGAATGGTATCCACGTCCCGGGGGGATGCATAGCAGTGTGCCAGTATTCTCTGTCTCGACCACTCCCAACAGTCGAAAGTGCCATGTCGGGGTTGCAGTACTTCACTTACCCAGGTTTCGGGGAGGAAGCCCTCAAGACGTACCGCTATTCCCAAGCCGTACGAGTCGGCGATCGAATCGAGTGTTCTGGACAAGGTAGGTAGGCTTAGCAGTCGCTCAACAACGATTACAGAACGTTGTCCTGTTGAAGAATCGGGAAGAGACTGATCAGCAGGCGGGTGGGATAGGACTACAGGCAAGTGCGCGTCCGACATCAAAGCCGAGATCAATCAGGCGTTCGAGAATGTGGACGTAGCTGTCAAATCCGCTGGCGGTAAAGGGTGGTCTCAGGTAAGAGCAATGCAGCCTAGCCCGTCACGAGTCCGCTGATAAATCCGCTCAGGTCTACCGGATCAACTCGTACCATGTTGTCCTGGACGAAGAAGTGCTGGAGCAGATGATCAAGAATGTCGAGCGATGGTTGCCCGATCACAAGCCGATTTGGACGTGTGTTGGCGTGGCCAAGCTCGCTTTACCGGAGATGCGGGTCGAGATTGAGGTTGTTGCTTATGATTCGAAGTAGGAAGGGGCCGCCGTCCATGCAGATACTGTAGTCAAATGAGTCGACTTGGTGTGACTCTATTTGTGGTCTCAGTTGTGGATCCAGCTGCGTATCACTTCGCTCGAAGGGTATCTGTCATTGGATGACTCACCTATTCGTCATTATGAGGGCGCGGAATACAAAGCGGATTGAGCACAGGCGTCCATTGTTGATGGTGTCGGAATGACTGCACCCATGCATAGGTCGGAGAACGACTCTCGTAAGATGTCTGTCCCTCCTGAACATCCCCACTGCACAGCTAGATCTTTCTGGGTTCTTCTCGCCCATTACTCGTTCTCTGGCACACCGTGCATCGCCTTCCGTGTGTAGGCCGCCTGATCCCTCAACCATCGCCTGTAAGTCGAGAGCGAGACGATCTGTATCGCAATCAGCATCTCCACTTGTGGTCCCGTTGCGCAACATGAAGCCTGACCTTTTCTCCGTAAAAGTCTGGTGCGGGGTTATTCACGCTCTGGAACTCTGGCGAGGCTCGGTTCGCCTTGACGTGGTCGAAGAATGCGCGGTCCATCACTTCAAGAGGTGCGGGGTTCCCTCGGGATAGGGATGGATGCGTGAGTGAGAAGAGGGCGGAGCCTATCGTGGGTCCGATGAGGTATCCAAGGGCTAGTCGGTCAGTATAACTCGACAAGCCATTGGAGTGATGTGGGAATAGGATGTGACAACAGTTCCGGGCAAACCAGGTCTGAGGGAGACCGTGGTCCGTGAGAAGCGAGAAGATGGGAAGAAGGGTAACCTCGACCAACTCACCCATGCAACCGAATCTGATGCCAACGATCAGTCATCTCTTTCGGCGCCATCAATCGAGACTCACGATGCAAGACCATACACAATCCTGTTGTCAGTCAGTCTCGGTAACGCAGTCACCATTGTTTACGAAAGGCTAGCTCACATTGGCTCCATACCCATGATGAGATGACTCGGGTCAGCCTCGAGACTAGCGAAGTATCCGCCTCCAACCGTCAATCCCGCGAAAGAAGTAGGTACACTCGTCAATGTCGACCAAAGTCTTCTCTGTCGCCTCATAGTGAGGTATTTGGGCCATGTGAGCGGTAGTGGCTTCACGGGGTCTGAAGGCTTGACTCGCTCGGTCGTGGTTGTCGTGCTTGCAGTTGCCAGAGCTCGGGAGGAGGAACTGGGGAGTGGCTGGACTTGTGATCGCAGCAATGGGCGCATCACCGATGATAGACCTGAGCGTGACATTTTCGGTTCTCCGCCGTGGCGACAGCTGATCCGGACTGGTGTACTGACGGGAATGGACGATATGAATGAGTCACGAGACGAATGATCAGTTGTTCCATGACGTTTTCGGTTTTCGACTTTGGCGTTGACCAGGAAATAGCCGTTTAGCCGGACGATTTCGGGTATCGCGGGCCCCCATGTTCCGACATCAGAAGAGATCAGCGGCAACCAGCGGAAAGTATCGAATATCGACAACAACTTGTTTGGTAAGGAAGAACGCTATGGTGGGTGATGGGGACAAAGCAGGCGAATCGAGTAGTACGGCAAGTCGGAGATCGGCTGAGGGTCGCCGATCTGCGTTTATCGAACTTCCAGGCGAGATCTTGAGCCAGATCGCCTCGTAAGTTCCCGCCTCATTGAAAGTCCGCAACGGCTGATCAACAGGTACCTTCCTATCGAGCAGCTCATCCCTTATCTCTCGCTTCACCCATCCTTGTTAGTGTTGACTCGATCCCATCTCTCACCTTTGCCTCAAGCGATTCATGAGGCTCTACTCGCCGGACCACCATATCCGCACCTCCTCTCTGTTCTGCCGTCTTTACGCCATTTCCTACCTTCAGACGACGGACGACTGTTCATTGATATACTGGTCCGAGCGAGGCCGAGATGGATTCTAGAGAGGCTTGAGCTAGGTCACTGGACAGAAGCGACGTGGCAAGAAGCGTTTGAGAGGAGGTTCTTACCTGGCTGGAAAGTGTTCAAGAAGGACGATGACTCTTGGCGTGCGATCTTCCTGCGGTATGTCTAGTCGTCAGAACGGTGATACGGTACGATATCTGATCTTGGCAGTATGCTTTCACGTCTTGAGCACCGTAACCTTGGATGTACACATGAGGAGTCTTGGACGGTACGTCCCATGCCGTACTGTCTTGACATCAGGTAGCGTGCTGACCAGCGCAGCGCTTCGTGACGATACACCGGAATGGATCAGCGGGGATCAATCGGTATTACTCGAGGCTTTTCGACCCATACGAGATATACGATGAGCTCAAGTATGTCTATAGTTCTCCTACCATGATTGTGTCGTTGACCCGGCAGATCGCAAAACAACTTCGCCTCACACCCAACTCAAGTCCGCGTCGTGGTACATCTTCAAGATGTACGGATCCTAGCTATCGGAGTGCTTTCCAGCGAGCCGACACTATTCGTCAACCCGAACGCCCATGCGCTGCTGCACCCTCCACTCTTGCGCAATCGAGCTACAGATTCCGATCTACTTGTTCCGCTACCAACCACGACTCGCACGACCGTTCCACCCAAATCACCTTCTTCTGTCCTCAACGGGACCACCTCTAATGAGATCTATTTTCCACTTGTACGGACACTATCGCCCTCTACGCCAGGGACGACGACCTACGGTCTAGGCGAAGGTTCCGTCTCTGCTCAGACTCATCAGGCACCTCCTCCATCATCACCGTCGCTCAGCTCAACTTTGGCTAGAGTCTTACCAGGCCGACGGCGGCGCAATACTTCCGGAGACGGACAAGCCCCCTCGGATGGCACGACTTTGTCGCAAATGCGGAGTAGGGATAGTGATGATGATCGTCGGAGATCTTGGGCTTCGGCATTCGGACGATCACGCAGCGGCTCGACTGGAAATCCGCTCGAAAGGACCATTTCAGCAACTCAGCCAGTCGCACTGCCCAGTCCGGCTCTCCCGGCGGTTGGCGAGCACTCACCCACGACCGAAGATCCGCAATTGCAATTCGGGACACCTGCTGCTCTGGTCAACGCCCAGAGTCTCGAGAGGGACGAAGCTCCGCCACCGGATCCAGCTCGACCATACCCATCCATGCGGAAGCCAGCTCCCGCTCCGGCGTATGATCTATACCCAAACTTCACGCCTTCTTCGGGATCAAGAGACGAGACAGTCACAGATACCCGCGCAGTGTACCCCGAAATCGAAGATGACTATAATGGCCATCTGTGGGCTAGCGACGAGATGACCCGGCGTGATGAAGTCAGAATGGTAGAATGGAGCGAAGAGCGCGGTCGCCGAGAACGCTGGGTCGGTCCGATGATGTAAGTCAAGACGATTCATCCAAGTCCTTCCACTATGCACTGGCTGATTGTCGTAGACTCGTCGCACAGTTGTACCCCGCTACGAGGGCTCAGCCGTACCCTCAGTCCGCCACGCCAGGTCCGACGGAAGGCCCCAACCCAGACCTAGGACCTAAAGGGATGTACGCCTCCCTCGGTTTTGAGGATATCAAGGCGATCTTACCCTGGGTCGACTTTAAGGGAGGTGGAGCGTATCATGCGGAACCGATGCGCAGCGGACTGGGCTACGAGTGATGCGGATGAGCGTTATTCCAGCACAACACGATGGGTCAGATGGTATAAATTATCTCAACATGCATTCTGACATTGATGATCGTAACGTCCGGCCCACATAGCTGCCGGGTGGACGTTGATTCTCACCATCCTCGAGCCGAACGGATCTTCTCCGCTTCCTTAACTATCACATCGAGCGGGTTCACTTCCTTCTTCAGCACCGGCTTAGACGAAGTACTGGGGATATAGAATGGAGTCATAGCGATGAGGGAAGAGGAACAAGGGCAGGATGAACATACAACGATCAACTATGACTCTTTTGATACAACATTCTACTTCAAACAAAAATGGGCACCTACGTCGGCTGACCCAGATTCACGCCTACCCACCACCCTGGTGCTGCTTGTTTCGGTGCTTCAGGTATTGGTTCGGCTTCGGGCATCCAGCCGTAATAGCCTGTACGGGAGAAGGGGTAGACTTGGGGTGTCGGTGTGATTTGTGCTCTGCATAGCTTCAGCGAAATGAACGACAGTTGGGGTAGTATGAGTGGGTGCAGGGAGACGTCCACGTACACTCCCTTATCGCTCACTATGACCAAGGGGGAGGGTACGAGAACGGAGGGGGAGGGTACGGGAACGGAGGGGTAGCGCCGGGATAACGAGGAGGAAAGTAGACATACGGCTGCCATCCTTCTGGCGCTTTACTTTGCCATTCGACCGGTGGCGGCGCTACCCCCGGAGCGATCCCCGCCGCGGAATAAGGGTATGGAAACCCTCCCCATCCTCCAGCAGCTAGTTGAGGGTACTTGTAACCGTCGTTCGCCCACATTCCACCCCACATAGCCAATACCGCCGCTTCCTTCTTTTTCATTTCCTCCGCTTCTGCTTTCGCCGTCTCGGCCTTCACTTTATCCACCAATGGTTTCGCCAATTTCTTCACTTCTGCACTTCCTTCTCCCGTGCCCTCCGCCAGCTTTCCTAATGGTTCGGCTAGGGCGGTGAGCTCCGAAGTAGGCATGACAGCGAGGATATCGAGCGCTTTGTAATTGTATGGCCAGCCTAGGTCCAGTCGGGTCTTCAAGACGTCCATTATGAGTTTACGGTAATCGTCATTCTTGGCCCATTCCTTGAACCATTCGAGCTGGTTCGCATCGCATAGAGAGGTACGATCGCCGTTCGTGCAGTGCTCGACGAAGTCGCGGATAGCTCCTTCGGGGTTCGAGACCAGTGGGTTCGAAGACGGTAGGATGGCCGGAACGGCGTAGTGGTTTGGGTGACCCCAGAGGGCATAGGGGAAGGCCATGTCGGGAGGGGGTCGCTTGCACAGTCGATTGGGCGTCACTTCGGCGTAATACGATGGCGGGAAGGTATCGGAGGGGGGTAAGACGATGTGAAGAGGGTGAAAGTTGTGGCTATCGTCAAGGATAAGTCGAGAATCTGGGTGGCAAGTGGGAGTACAGTTGCACGAAATTACTCAGACGACACTGTGTGTGCGTCTAATTATACTGTACCGGTCCGACTCGAATCGAGGCACAGGCCATGCCGATTCGACACGTTCTCGAGTGGCTCATGGCGAGATATGGTGTGAGGCTGTGATCGCCGTGTTGGGTGTAGCTAAGTGACAGAAGAGGGTGAGGCAGTGTCTGTTCTTCCATCAGGGGCAGTAACGGTGAGCGCGTGGCGCTGTGCGCTGGAAGTGTGTGTGTACGTGTGTGTACGCGTGTGAGGGCTTCTGTCTCGACGATGAAAGGCTGTGACGATCATACATTGAGCACGATAGAACATACTGGTACATGCGGTCCTCTTGCTCCGTCGGACCGCCGACGCTGCCTACTTGTCGTTCCCACCCACGACGGGTATCTCGCCGACCTATTGGATCAATCAGTACTAACGTCCGACATCTCTAGCAGGGTGTTGCCACTCACCATGCCGGTAGGCTTTACGTCCTCTCCTTCCATCATAGTCTTTGAGATGTGGAACGCGGTGCCTGCTCCCAGACCGACGGCCGCGCCACCTGCCACTAGCGTGGGGAAGGGTGCCCGGCGAAGCAGTAGAGCGGGGATGACGACCGCGCCTAGTGAGGCGCCGATGAATGAGTAGTCATCCGTACGGACTTGGCCAACGTTGTACCGCTGTTCCGTTAGCCACAGACAACGACAAAGTACAGCAACGAGGTCGACATGTCGGTCACGGCTGCTGCCTGGCTCTCGCAAATCGGGAAGACGCAAAACACGCGCACGCCGCCAGACTATGCGATGAACTCATCGATGGAACTCGACTCACCAATCGTTCAGCCCTGTCCAGGATCGAAGTCTCAGTCTGATTCATCAGTCTGCCCCATGCCGCCAACCCTCCCAATCCAGCTCCAATAGCGGTCGAGCGTACAGTCGAGTTTAGCAGACGCTTGACCGTAAATGGCTTCAAAGGGTTGCGGCGAAAGATAGCTGACAAGATGACGAGAGGAGGAGTGAATAGAGCTGCGACTTGGGCGACTCGAAGTGATGAGTGGGCGATGACTTGCGTTCGAGGCGTTTGAGCCGCGAAGAAAGGGTATGCGGAGGTAGCCATGGCGAATTATTGATCGTAGGTGTAAAGGCAGGCAAAATTCAGAGGGTGTGGGCTGGGTGGCTCTTATAGGGCCGCGAAGCGTCCGTCAAGGGGTTCGTAGAAAGGCTGTGACGCAAAAGCCCTCGAAGTCGCAGCGTGATTGTAGACGGAGATGTATTGCTTGTGACCGCTTGAAGCGGGGTTCTCAACGTCGCCGGGCCAATGACGTCCAGGTTGATTCACTTCTCGTGCCTGAGCAAGGGGCCCGTTCGTCACACGCCTAACGTCTAACCGCTCAGTCTGAGTGGATAGGCCCGCGGATTTTCACCGTTCATGATGAGTCGCTGTCTACTCATGCTGAACAACTTTACTTGTAGCATGACTTGCTGAGCCGGCCTCACCAAGCACTCCAACCGACCATGCCCTCGATCCTCACTTGGCTAGTCAAGCCACGCTCTCTACCATTCCTCATCCTCGGTCTCATCTTTTTCGCCCTCTTCCTCTCGTTGGGCCAATATGACCGATTCTCCACCTCTTTCCACTTACCCCCACCCCCGGCATCTCAGCTGTCCACCACCGAGCTCTTGCTCCAACAGCACATCGATTCATTACGCGAGAAACTGGTTGAAGTCTGCCCGAGTGCACCGGAACCGATCTTTGCTCAGCCGCTCCTTACTCGATCTCAGCAGGAACGGTATCGTCATCTCCAGAACATCGGTGGAAAGATAGGCAAGCGAGCCCCAGGTGGGCAGCGATTGGCAAGAAAAGGTGGACGGTACATGCTCACGACGACGATTCGGCAAATCCAAGATCAGCTACCGGATCTGCTCAATACGATATTGGTCTTGACGATGTTTCTCGGACCCGACAGACTCTCTTTTTCGATCCTCGAAGGACCTTCTTCCGATTGTACGGCCACAGTACTCGAGAATGTCCTCCATCCTCTGCTTATCTCGCTTGGCGTACCCGCATCGTCTATCCACCTACGGACGCGTGAACAAAAGATCGACTTTTCCCAACACAATCGTATAGAGGTCCTGGCGGATCTGCGGAATAGAGCGCTCGAACCTCTCTGGAACGATCGGAATGGAGTCGGCCGGGATGTCGGGGCGGTCGTCTTCTTCAATGATGTGTATATGAAGGCGAGGGATGTACTGGAGCTGTTACATCAGCATGTTAAGGCGGAGGAAGAGAGCGGACAGGAGACGGGCATCACAACCGGTTGGGACTGGTACGAGCGCTCCCCAGCGCACTACTACGATGTCTGGGTAGGCAGGACGGTAAGTCTCCATAGGATTTTGAGCCTTTTTAGGTCACGTGCTGACATAGCAGGTTGACACCGGCGACCTCTTCTACCCGATCGACAACCCCTGGTGGTCCCCCTCATCCAACCTGTTCCCCAATTCGCCAACCTCCAAAGCCGCTTTCGACGCTCTCGAGCCGTTCCCCGTCTTTTCAACATGGAACGGACTCGCCATCATGTCTCCCCAACCATTCATGCGACCCCACAATGTCCGGTTCCGACGTGGCGATAAGGCCAAGGGCGAGTGCGCAGCTAGCGAGTGCAGTCTAGTCTGTTCGGATTTCTGGAAAGCGGGCTACGGTCGGGTTCAGATTGTACCATCCGTCCAGGTGAGTCCACCCTTTCCTCTTGATCAACACCGTTTAAAGCTGGATGGAATTGACAAGAGTAGTTCGCGTACGAAAGGGCAAAATCGCTACAAACGCACTCATTACTGAAGAAGACCGAGATCGGTCTAGGTTGGGACGACGGCGTACCTCCCCCCACCCATGACGTCTCGGTCAAGTGGTCCTCGCACCCGCCAGAACAGGTCCGGTGTCACCCCTGGCCAGAAGGGAACGGTCTGGGCGGGAACGTCTGGGAAACGACCGAGTGGGTCAAGCCGTGGCTCAGTTAGAAAGCGGCATGCGGGCAGATACTTTTGGGCTTCCGGGTCGTCTCATACTTCTCGGTGCGATGCGCCGCCTGTATACATATGTCAAACACATGCACTGTATTGCTAGTCAACCTCGCAGTGAAGGTGAGGGTCGTGATCGGATGGTGCCCCGCGTCGAAGTGTTGCTGTCTGACGCAACTTCTGAGTTGATGCTTGCTCAGTGACTGCTTGCCTGTGCTCGGGGGCAATGGCAGTCCCGCCCAACATCCAGACACCGCCGTATAGGCCAGTCAAGCCCCCACACCCACTACTATCGACTCTGTTCTCTCCCTGGACCGTCCCCTGTCATTTTGGCATCCCGACATTCCTGCAAGTCCTTAAGGACCTCACATTACACCCCGAACGCAATTCAAGTTTGATCCTCCGTGCCGACCCGTTACCGCTCCAAACTCAATCCCAAATCGAGTCGAGCCCGATCATCGATAGCCTAGAAGATGGTGAGCTTGGGGCATGGATTCAGAAGGAGGGGTTAGAAAAGGTCGAAGAGGTGAGAGTGAGGTTGATGCCTAAACAGCCTAATCGGGATGGGAAGCTCGACCAGCGCGTCATCTTATACCGCACACCCGAGAGGGTGGAGCATGAACATGCGCCTAAGGTGGTGGGTGCGAAAGGCGGACATGAGGAGACGAAAGGGAGTAAGGAAAGGGCAGTGGTGGTTATGATTCCGCTGGTCAAGGTTGTGGAGGACGTACCGTTCTATCATCCGCCGGTACGACAGGTCGTCTTCAGCTACGAGTCTGCTAGCGGCTCAGACACATCTTTGTTGGAAGATCTCGCCAGTCTAGCTGTCGACGGCCCACGAGCAGGGCCGGGAGACACGACGTCTACCGAAGATGAACTACCGATTCAAGCTCACTTGACGATATCCTACCTACCCTTCGAAACGGCACCTCCGGTTATCACTTCGCCAGACGCGACCGATGCAAGTTCACCAACATCGGGCCCACTTGCGGGACTTCGACGAACCAGCCTGCCGCGCAAACGTTCACCTTTGGCTGGTCCACCCCCACCTCCCGAAACGACCCAGACCAGAGAACCTGCTCGAGAAGATTCGAAGGCAGTACAACTCCGGCTCGAGCGGACTTGTCTAGCCCTTCTGGAAAGGGTGTACAAGCACGGTTTCGGTACTCTAATAGGATACAAGAAGCGAGTCAATCACGACGTTAGTGTCCATCCCAATTTCCCGCTCAGTCGGCTGTTTCGCTAATCGTGCAGACTGTGGTTAAGCGCGAATCATTCCAGGACCTCTACCTCGTGCTGAAGGAGCGTCATCGACATCTTGACTCTCGAGCGCCTAAAGCAGGGAGCAACAAAGTGGAAGATGTCAAACGCCACGTATTCAAGGTATGTCTTTCCCACACGGAAATGGAAGAGGCTTCAGATCGTCCTGGCCGACACTCCCTCTGTAGACGGTGAATACGAGCTTACCAGATTCTCTTTCTTACTTCCACACCGATCTTTCCGAATGGGGTTCACAGGATGTCGCTATTGCCGCCTTTTTGATGTTATTGTGGAAAGACATGTACCTGCCCCGAGAGTCACCTAGAGCAGAGGGGAGTCGAGAGTGGGATACGTGGGGACGACCGGAGAATGGGTTCATCGACCTGGGCTGTGTAGGACTGTCGTCACCTCCTTTCGTGGGACTACTGCTGAAGTCACGCAGGGCAATGGTCTGCTGGTTCATATCCTCATCTCGGAGGTGCGCTGCTGATCTCAGCGTACGAAAGTGATTGAGCTGATCATCAGGGCTATCACGGGAAAGGGTACGAGCTTCGGTCAAGACGGACATGGCCACTATATCCACCTCGCACGCAAGAGGCGCTCATCGAGTCACCTCTTGATCCTCCCTCGCTCTTCCCTTCTAGCTCGGAAGAATGGTCGTCCGGCTCTTGGCCCTCGAGTAGTTCCTGTATCATTCAGGAGGAAACATTCCTCATCGGCAATCACGCCGACGAGCTCACTGTACGTCTTTGTCACTGACATCGGTGTTCGTCGGCTGACTCGTTTGAATAGCCCTGGCTTCCTCTCCTCTCACTGTTACCCGCCACACCAGTCCCGCACCTCTCCCTACCGTGCTGTCTACACACTTGGGACGCCCAATTCACCCAAGCAGCATTCAAACCCCCTCGTCACCCTCACTCCCCCGAGGGTAACTTTGAAGCTGGCCTAGAAGCCGGTCAGAGCCGATACAAATCGTACTTGATGTGGCTCGGCTGGGTGGGGTTGCAGTGCGGTTGGTTATGGGAGACGGAACCGCTCCGGATACCCAGTACTAGAGGCTGGGGCATTGTCGGTGGGTCCTCATCCTCTGCGGACTGTGGAAGATAGTGGCTGATATCATGTAGCACGGAGGAGATGGGCGAGGGGTGAGGGGGAGCTCGAGGCGTGTCGTGCTTGGGCGTTGGAACAGGTCATCGGTGTTCGAGAGAGGGGAGCCTTCAAGATCCGTATCAAGGAGGGCAAGGAGCATTGATCGCCAGCGAGGACTTGAGCACCACATCAAGGCGAGATAAGGGGGAGCTCTGCCCTGCGTATATACCCTGCATACATTGATACCCTGTTGCTACAAGTATGCAGCCAGTGGAACAGCATAGCAGTGATGAGCCGGCCGTGCCTCCACTTGACGCTACGAAATGCCTGAAAGATCTTGGGACAACTGCATCATCCTTGTGATCACGCTTTGCCGACAATGCGACGAGCTCAGCTCACTGCGATACGGAGGGCTCTGGATCTCGCCGGTCGAACGGAGACAGCGGCCTCACGATCAGCTTTCACTCCCTCTAGACCGATCCTCGTCTCCCGGACACTTGACAAGTCTCGCCTCCTGACAACATCCGCCGTGCGTCATGCCCAACCCCCTCAGCCTTCACCCTCGGGCAGCCGTCCACCATTACAGATGCCCCACGACATGCCTCGGGAAGACTACGCAGCACCTACAATTTACACCCTATCCTACCTGTCCCGACTCATTCGATACCTCCTCTACGGCCTGCTCTCACTTGGTGCCATCTCATTGACGGCTTTCGAAGGTTTGCACCTTTACATCGAGAACGTCTCGCTCGCTGCTGCAACACGTATATCATCCGAAGAGTTTGGGTGGGAAGAAGAGACCCCATCTTGGACCGGAGGGGAGAAAGGTGGGACCGACCCGAAATTGGGATTCAAAGCTCGTCATGCTTTGAGAGCAGCTTGGATCTGTCAGGAAATAGGAGCAGGTGGAGGAGGAAGTATCGGAAGGAGTAGTCTGCATCCTACCATGGGTGCTATAGCAGGGAGGGTCAACAAGATTGACAGAGGGTACGAATTGGCGGAAGAGTATATCGATCTGGCTATTCGGGAGGCGAAACGGAAGGGAATGCGATTTCCGCCAAACCTACCTGCTCGCAGACCATCGCCGGATTCAACGACGAAGTTCGACGAAGGTGCAGTCGAGGCTGATCCGACTGCCAGCGATCTGTTGCTACTCAAAGCCGGGGTGCTGGAGCGGATCGCGACCGACACGTCACTGCGTCAAGCAAAGGATATCTACGAGCAAGTCCTCTACACGCCCGGGACCGAGGCTCGGCGGATGCGCCTAGCAACCAAGATCGGCGATATGGAGCAGAGAACAGGTGGAGATGGGAGCGCGTGGTGGAACTGGGGTCTGAGCAAGGCTGGCCTGAAACCGCCTTCTCCCACAACTGTGGTGGTCGAAAAGGCAAAGGGCTGGTTCGGCAGCACAGCCGCACCACCACCACCTGCAGCCGAGCTACGGACGACAGCCGGCGCCACCTCTCCTCTTCCACCTCCGGTCCTCAGAGCGGCGATCTCTGCCATTGTCTCGAGCGAAGCGCAATTGGCCAAATCTGGTCATTTCGCACACGCGGCCGCTCACCAGGACCTTGCCCTTTCGCTCCTCACTCGCTCGCCAGCGACACCCACGCCCTCGTCCGACTCGGCAGAACTACACGACCTATGGCTCGCCCATCGCGCAGCTCTGATCCAACTACACAAAACCTCCATCACCCACGCTCAAGGCCAACCCGCATTCGAGCTCGCACAAGCTACGACCACAGCGGCCGAAGCTGCCTTATCCGCCATACCCGATCATGCTAGCACGTCCAAGGCGCTGTCATTCGCTACGAAGCTGCTCAGCCGGGATGCGCACTTACTCGCCGCGGAAGCGAATTATATCAAGGGTGTTCTGCTGGAAAAGCAAGGTGTCAACGAGACGCTGGAACCTGCCCTCGAGTCTTTCGAACGGGCCATGAGTCTGAGTAGTGCGGATGGAGAGGATGTCAAGGGTGAAGAGTGGGGTAGGTATTGGAGGAGTTATGCGAGGGTCAAGGATAAGATGGACAAGTTGCTAGAGAAGTGATGTATCCAGTCTTATGCCGCAGCGTGTCCCCATGCGAAGCCATGGTCCCTCTTGATCGTCCCCGCCTAGATCCCGACAGGACGGGTCTCTGAAGCCGGAGTGATGGGTAGCGGAGGAGCGGGGAATCAGGAGCAGTCTACGCTGGGATAGTCCTGCGTCCTGCGAGCTGAAGGCGAAGCATTGAACTGATGGTGACTCCTAGATCCAGCTCGCAGCATTCAGAATCATTCCTGCTTGTTGAAGGAGGTATTGTGTAGTGAGCGGCCAGGTTGACCAAGGTCGCCCGACCAGGATATCGCACAGGCCAAGTAGCCAGAGTGATCGGGTCGTCAATGCTCCATGCACATGCTATCCAACCCATCCTTCCTCCCTACAGTGCTCCCATCTATGCGGAAGCCTTGGCCTTCCTGGCCTCGGCGACAGCCTTCTGAGTACCCTGAGCGGCCCATCGAGCGTTACGTCGGAACTGCAAAGTCAGCGCGAAGGTCCACCGCACGACTGATCTTCCATTCCATCGATCCATCTTCCTTCATCTCTTCAGCCTTTCCGACGTTCTTTCCTCTCGCTGTCCACTATCGCCTCGATATGAATAGACACTAACCTTGGGGTCGACACCTGTATCGTCAGCAAGCAATATTTGATGCATCAGTCGAACCACGACCCACCCTTCAAGTTCTTGTACTTTTGCGTCTGGGTCTTCTTGATACCATTTCGGTGAGCCTTCTTGTTCTGGTTGTGGCTGCGCGGGGCATTAGCAAAGCCGCTTCCTGCCTGTACTCAGAGGGGCTGCTCACTTGGTGTGGTTCTTTGACTTGGCCATTTTGACGGATTGACTCTTCGTGTAATGGACAAGGAGAACGTTCTATCCCACAAACCACTAAACTTGGTCACACTGGCTCGCTGCAGCGTGGCTCTGAACCTGCCAACTTTGGCTCAGTGACGAACGGGATCAAATCATGGCCTACAGCGTGTCTTGAGTTTCGGCGGAAACACTAAAACGCCGACAGACCCACGCGAAAGTGGCACTTCTTGACCGTCTTTGTGTCTAGGTCTAGGCTAACGCGCTTTTCAATCCTCTTGCATGCATGATTCAAGCAAGTCCTTGAAAGGTTCCAGCTTTGCTCCACTGCCTCAGTTGTGACGACACCAACACTGCAATCCTTTGTACAATACGCCCTTTCACCGAGCCTCAAAAACGCACGTTCCCCTTTTCTGGAGTCTTTCTTTTGCCACCCACTCATAGAGTAGATCGTTGCCGTGGGCCTCCACGCTGTCTCCGGGCCAATGAATCAGGGTAGAACCGGCACTCCGTGAACCGCTTGATGCTAAAGAACCGTTTCCAATTTGCCCTTTAACTACCCAATCACTACTCTTTACCATTCGATCGTGCCCGAAGCTGCCCATTGGACCACCCACGCTCAAGACGGGACACAGCGATACCTTCGTCCCGACAAGGAGGATCTAGAATCAAGCATATAATCAAGCGGAGCGCAGCGCTTCGTACGTTTCCGAAATTTGCCTCCCCCACTCTTGCAGATCCATTGTTTACGATGACTCTCTGAGCTTGACTGACATATCATATAGGATGCTGCATGCGCCCAACGCTACAAAGAACCCGTCAGCGGCGTTATTCAACCGATCAGTATCATACAGCCAACCTCGGACTCCTGTGTCCGACTATGACTACACAGAAGATGCATCACCATCGGCTCTACAGACATCGACGTCCGAAACGTTTCCTTCGCATGCCGACGGCGACATCCGTCGTGCCAAATCGTTGAGGGCCTCGGGAGCATATGGTGGAGCTAGCAATTCGAGGATTTTGGATTCGAGACGGGATGTAGCGGGATTGAGCAGCTTTGCGGCCGCTGGATCGACACTCACATCACCGGCCTTGTCGGCTATCGGCGAGACCTACACGTATACACCGCCTGCAGCCTCTCGCCACCCGTTGTTCGCCCATCATGCCGTCCCTAGCTCGTATAGTCAACCACGCTCCGACTCACCATCCGTATTCTCCGATCCTGGCGCAGGAGCCATCCCACCCTCTCCTACCGAATCAACCATGTCGAGTGGATTCTCGCCAGCATCCGCCTTCCTCTCCCATTTCTCGTCCAGCAACTCCCTCCGTCCGCACACCACTATCGCACCGGATGCTATGGGCGCCAAAGTGCTCAGCTATACCTTAGGCAAACTGGTCGGGAGAGGAGGGTTCTCGTCTGTCCGCGAGGCGATGAGCGAGTCGGGCGAAGTGCTAGCTTGCAAGATCGTCAAGCGGGACGACCTCTCGGACAGGTCAGGATCGCTCGAACGATTCGAGGAGGAAATCAAGACTTGGCAATCGTTACCTCGACACGCTTCCTTCCTCCCGTTACTCGAGATGCACCGCACCGACAGCATGACTTTCCTCATCACCCCGCTCTTTGGTGGAGGGTCGCTACTGGACGTACTCAAGCGGGAACATGGATCGGAAGGGACAGCGAGGAAATGGTTTCCTGGAGTAGTGGCTGCTGTCTCGGCGCTACACGAGGGTTTTGACGATTTTGATGGTGGGGTGCTACACGGAGATTTGAAGCTGGACAACTTTCTCGTGGACTTTCACGGCCATGTGGTCGTTTGTGACTTCTACATGTGCCAGAAGATCATCGGGGATGGCCTGGTGAGCCGGGCAGCACCACTCGCTACCATTCCACCACCGCTCGCCAGAGGTCGCCAGTCGCGCAAAACGTCACCATACCCGATCGGCCACGGTCACCGACACACCGAGTCCGAATCGACAGATACCAGACCTTCCACTTTCCCCTCGGCCTCCATGCCATACGCACCTCCCGAACTCCTCCGTCCTCCACCCCGCGGCCCATCACTCGCGCAAGACATCTGGGCGTTGGGGTGTATCCTGTACGCCCTGTTGACCGACAAGCTTCCCTTCCTCGACTCGTTCGAACCTCGACTCCAGATGAAGATCTTGAAGGGACATTGGGAACAGCCAGTGACTCTGGGCAAGGAATGGGTCGAGTGCTTGAATGGATGTTTGGACGTCAATATGGAGACGAGGTGGGACATCGGACGGGTCAAGCAGTGTGACGCCGTAATCGGATGGCAGGAAGTGAAACGAAGGAGCAAATCCCGGAGTCGTTCGAGGATGCGGAATGGCGCAGATCACGCTGGACCAGGTGGAGATCTCTTCCACCGAGGTCGCAAGAACTCGATCCTATCGCACGGACCGACTCAGCCCATGGCCATTCGTCGGCCACCATCTCGCGACCACCTCAACCATTACCTCTCACCTTCATCCGCGTTCACTCCACCTGATCCTTTCGGTCTTCATCCACCTCCTCCCGTCTCCGCCTCAGGGTCACGCTCTCGCTCGACCGGTCGTTCTCGCAGTACATCCCGCAAACCACTGGCGTATCAACAAGACTTATCGTCATCTTTCGACCAGATGAACATCGATCGAGGACGTAGCACCACGACGAAATCGAGCGTCATTGGAGATTCGTCAAGGGCGTCTTGGCAATGGAGCAGCCGTAGTCGCAGTCGAGACCCCTCTTCATCCGCCGCACCACATACACCACGCACAGCATCTTCTTCACGCGCTCGCGGCGGTGCAAATCTCCACAACATCATTCCCCTTCCTCACAACGGTCCACTCCAACCGGCCAACACTTATTTCGACGACTCACCCACTCGATCTCGATCAAGAGGTCGGCCGAGGTATAACGACAAAGTCGCCAATCTCAGTCAATACAACCCTAGCGCCACTCATCAATCCACCTCTAGTCCATCAGCGCAAGAATCTCGATCGGGATCTAGGTCCGGGTCAAGTGGGAGTTCACCAAATATCAGTAGACGCAGTACGAGCAGGAGCAGGAATAGTCCTGATCGTGCTTGGTTCGGAGGGCTGCCTAGCGTCAATGAGGAAGCCACGGGCGCAGACAGGGGAGAAAAGACGAGGCAGGCTCAGATGTGGCGTGGGAGAAGCTCGAGCCGGGGTCACGGCGCGTAAAGAGCTGCAGCTCTTCTGGCCCAACCTATCGTATATCGTATGTTGCCATTATGGATGTATGCATACGGATTTTGAAGGGGTATGAATTGAATGCTGGGTATGTTGTATGCTGAATATTGCGCTTGTTGCGCTGCTTATGTCGATTCCGCTTGTGAAACCTCCTCCTTGGGTTCCTCTGTTTGATCTGTTTGGTCCACCTCCATCCCTCCGCTTGGCTGAGTCACCTCGGTCTCAACATCAGGTGTGGTCGGTACTTCCGCGGTAGCTTCTCCCTCAACGGCGTCAGAGGCTGCCGGCACCTCAGCTTCCGCCGGGGAAATCACTGCCAACTCGCCAGCTGCTACCTCTTCCGTTGCCTCGGGCATCTCCTCTTCCTTGATACCTTCTTCTATTGTCGGAGCTCCCTGCGCCTGCTCCTGCTCGCCTGATCCCGTCTCTGCGCCAGGGACGACAGGAACGTCCTCGCTCCGCTCCACGTCCGCTACCACCCCATCCTCCCCTTCGCCTTCGCCTTGACCTGCCGCGTCCGTTTGCACATCGACTCCAGACTTGTCCTCTTCAATTGTCGATCCCGCTCCAGCCTGCTGCTGTGCTGTGTCTCCCATACCAGCAGCATTGGACGATGCGTCCGTGACTTCGGGTCTCACCTCGCTTACGGATGGTGCCGTTTCCGGAACGATTTTGGGCGCAGGCGGTCTAAATAGTGTGTGTAGATCCCTCTTCACCCTGAGCGCGGCAAGCGAGCGAATGTCGGTTTGGGTTCGTAGACGCATCGCACGCCATGTGAGACTTGTCCGGCGCTGTCGGATCAGTCTGAAGGAATCACCGGGCCGGTGTCACCATACAAGGCGGACTGACCTCCTCATTTTGGACCAGCTTCTCGGCGGGGACGTCTCCCATGGCCTTATCGTCCGCTTCGTCCGCGTCTATCGCCTCTATCTCCTTGTACAAACTGGTCACATCGCTTTTCCTGAGCCCGTCAGCATCAAGCACCGCTAAGAAGCAAGACGTGACTGACCGTCTCCAATTGCGTAGTTGATCGATATCGGTGTATCCGCCTCTCCACATGTCGGACAAGCTCATGGTACCGACATTGAATCGGAAACGACGGGGCGGTGCTAAACGCCTCTTCCATAGTTGGGCTCGCTCGTCCGCTGATCCCTTGTCGAGTGGCGGGACTTCGAAAACGCCTTCCGGGCACCCTTCGTTCTTCCACGTCGCCTACCAGATCAGCTGTAGTCACCATCTCGATGCGGACGATGGCTCACGTAGTGAAACTCGCGAGTGATGATTGACAAAACGGTCTTTTCGAACCGTACACCGTCGACTGGCATCTTTCGCAACTCTTCGCGGATCGCGGAGACCTTCTCTTTGACCCAAGCTTCATCTTGAGATTCGATCACGAAATTCTTGGGCATACCGCCCGTGAAAGCCTGTTTGGAAGCGGTGGCAGGCGTGAGGTGAAGGAGGAATTGGAAAAGGATGAAGTATTGGACGAGGATCTGCCGACGGAACGATGGATCCGCGAGCTACGTCCTTGTCAGTCCCATGTACAATCTTGCTGACCTGCTTGTGACTTACTTCGTGCTCGAGTAGCCGTTTGCCAGTCAGGTATCGAGGATAGAAGAAACCTCCATCCATGTCTGCGTCGTCCCTCTTGCGCTTCTTGCGTGATCCGTCTCCATCGACTTCACGACCCATCAGCTCCTTCTGCTTCTTTGTCTGTTCAAACAGGATCGGAAGAACAAGATCCGACTTCTCCCTGAATGTGGCGAACGGTGTCGAAGACGAGGATTCGCCTGCCTTGGGTGTACGTGGACCGGCGGCAGGATGTGGTGCGAGTGAAGGTGGATGTGCGAAGTATTGCTGTAATGACCACAGTGTCGAGTAGAAGTCGGATTCAGGTTCGGCCGTTTCCTTCTCGGTCTCAGGCTCCTTCGGATCGGGCTTGGATTCGTCTCCGTCCATCTTGACATCCCCATCTGCGTCGCCTTCTTTCATCTCGTCGCCTCCAGCATCCGTTTCCACTTTGACTTCCTCCACGATTGGCTTGATCTCATCCTCCCAAACGGTTTTGAGTTCGTTGTAGTCGCCTCGGAGATTGATTGCACTTTTATCGGCAATGCTGATGACGGAGCTTGCAAACTGGTGGACTCGACCACGAAAGACAAGGTCTTCGGGTGTACGAGGTAATGAGCGTAGAAAAGCGTTGATCGTCCGCAACAGAGGAAGGGCTTTGCCCTTTGATGCTGGCATGTCCTATACCAACGGTCAGACACTGTCGAATCTGAGAAACGGTGGACGTACCCGTGTGAAACGCTTGGAGCGTGTTTCGACGTATCGCCATAGATCACGCCACGATTCCACAGACATCAGGTCGACCAGCTCTTCCAGTAAGGGCAGGAACATGGCCCCTGTCTCAATGGCCGGCGGTCCTGCATCGTCAGAGTGTCAACTTTCAAGTGGGATGTCCCGGAGCCGTGCACTTACTTTGCGACCCAGCATATGCACTCTCAAAGAGCGCGAGCACAATGTCCAGTCGGTACTGCAAGGCTTCCTGGAAAGCCTGCTTCTCCTCCACCAACGCACTGAGCGGAGGTTCCAGTAACTACCTCCTTCAGCTCACACCCTTCCGAAGTTGTAGATGCCATTGACTCACGGTGCCCTCCGTGAGTGGCTGGACTGTGACTTCCCTACTGACCACCTCGAGGACCGTCTTGACAACTTCGAGTTGCATGTCGTCGCCTTCTTGTGACGGACGGCTGGACGAGGCATGTTGCCAGATCTCTTCCACTTTTGCCGGTATTTCCCCGCTGGGAACTGGTGATGTCTCAGCAAGGGTCTTGAGCGGCGACTGTAGCGCCGTCAAGAAGGTCGAGGACATCGTACCGGGACACCTTGGAGGAGTACTGTCTAATGAGATATAGAGGATGAGATGCAGGATAATCGGTGGTCACGTCAAGCCATATGCGGGACCAATTTAAGCTGGTCGTTGATGTTGTGAACCAAAGTTGTGATTCTGGTTGTTGCATTCATCCACCTTGCATAGACATGTCGTCTCGGTATCAAGATAGAGATAGGGAGGAAGACAGGTACTCGAGAGACCGGAGTGATCGTCGTGGACCAGACGAAGACCGTCGGAAACGATACGACGGCGAAGAAGAGGGCCCGTACCGCTCTCCAAGACGTGATCGCGATGCACCAAAAGGAAGGGATAGGAGCAGAAGTCGGAGTCCGAAGCGAGAGCCGACAGATAGATATAGTAATGAAGGTGAGTCAACCCAAGGCTAACGCTTCGAGAACGTAGACTAAGGAATAGGGGGACGCTATGACGACCGTCGGAGAGGACCGAACGATGATCCCAATTACCGACCTCAGAGAGATGATTATGGCCGTCCACCAAGAGGTGGTGGACCTCCTTTCGGTGGTCGAGGACGAGGTGGACCTCAGGGATATGGTCGTGGAGGAGGACGTGGTGGATATGGATCAGGTGGTTATGGCCGAGGAGACGACTATGAACGTCCGTTAGACAGGCGGGCGATTGAGGAAGGACGTCGGCGGCGAGAAGAGGAACGAGCGAGAGGTGCTGCTTACCCCGACCAAGGTGAGTGGACTATAGTACTATCCGGAGCAGGTGCTGACAATACGTTAGGTCAGAATCATAGTCCAGCCCCCGGATCAGGGACAGATTCACCCCGTCCACCTCGTGGTGTTGGAGAAGACGGCGAGGAGGAAGAAGAGGAGGATGATCCCATGGCGGCTATGATGGGCTTTGGTGGCTTCGGAACAACGAAGGTAAGCGGATATCTTATCCCTGGTCGGGCAGCTGTGAGCTGACAAGATTGCAGGGCAAGACGACAGGTCAATACGAGGGATCCACATCAAATGTTCACACACAACGGACATGGAGGCAGTATATGAACAGAAGAGGAGGATTCAATAGACCGCTCGACAAGCTTCCCGACAAGAAGAAATGAGGGAGTCTGGAGTCAAAGTCCGTGGCCTTGTGGATATGCACCGCATCATACTGCATTGACCTGTGATCCAGTCATAGGCTATGGCTATAATCTAGGCTATTGGACTTCCGGCTGCGAGTTGGCGATCTTGGTGAGAATGTAATTGAGGAACTGAGTTTCGTCATCATGCGACACTCCCTCCGAGTTTCTGAGATGTCAGCTCGGACGAGGATCAGGCTATGTAAAGGCTTGAGGACTCACCCGTCCTCGGTCTGTGTTTGAGCCAGCGCAAAAGGATTGAAAGACGACTCGACATTGTTGTTCTGCACACCGCTGCCCAGACCCAGATCTGAGAAGTCGAATTGATCCATCAAAGCATTGCCGAAGAGCTGCATCGAGTCCATCTGACCCGTTGCCGAGTTCGGATCGCCGCTGCCCCCCGAACCACTCAAGGTGAACATGTTGTCAGGCGACAAGCTCGGCTGTTGCTGTAGACCGGACATGGACATCTGGCCGAATGACGATGAAGTCGAGGCGGAAGGGAATTGTAGATTGTTCAATTCTTGTATCGGTGATTGCTGGGTATGGCTTCCGCCGAACGGTGCGCTCGCAGGGCGAGACGGTTGGAAATTCGGTTGCGTGACGGAGGACGAGTCGAGGCTGAAACCAAGATTCCACGGATCGTTGGGGTTATCGTTTCTCTGCTCGTTCCGCTTAGCCGGAGCGGCGAGTGGTCGGGGCACTTTGCGTTGCCCATTCGGCGCGAATGGTTGCTGAACGTCCAGACCAGGCATCTGAGGCGCCTGATAGCCCCATGGAGAGGTCATGCCGTCCCGATTGCCCTTGCTTGAAGACGCTCGTCTCGCCTCTTCCGCCTCACGATATTGCTGAAGTCGCAACTGACGCTTTTCCTCTTCCGCCGCACGTCGACCACTGCGGGTCTTGGCCAGATTGAGCAGTAGGTCCACAGGCGTCTGGTCGCCAGGTTGATCGGATGGTCGCGCCGATTTGGACTTGCCTGCTGCGTTCGATTTGGCGGTGAGGAACTCGACGATGGCGAGCTCTTCCTTGACCAAGGGTTCCGATACTCGTCCCTGCTTATCGGGTGCGCGTCCAGATACGACGTTGAGCAGTTGTCGAAGTTCATCAGCTTGAGGCGACTCGGGGTCCACTACATCGTCAGCCCGCCGTCTAAGCCCAAAAGGGTCCTGTGCTGGATACACGTACGCTTGATAGTAACGCCGAGGACCATGTACGAGTTCAGGCTGTCGAAGTCAGCTATGAATCTGAGAGCTGCTCGGAATATACTAACACTCTGTAGCCACCCGAGTTGACGATCAAGTTGCCCTTCTCCATGACGAAAGATCGACGATTGAGCAGGTCCGCGGTGGCAGATTCGATAGCAGCGTTCTTCGAGTAAGCGTATCTGCCATCTTGAGGTTTTCGGCGAAGAAGATACGGTCTGACAGGTCAGAGAGCGATCTCACGCAGCGTCTATGAGCGGAACTGACCGGTTCAGAGTGATACGGGTGTAGAACCACTCGCACGCGAGGAGGTGCCGCTGAACGAACAGGTAAGGGTGATCTTTATCTAGAGACGTGTCGGGGTCGGTGACTGAGAAGAAGGGCGGGAGTGCGTCCCGCCAAGCCAACAGCTCGCGATCTAGGTTGAGGACTGTAGTGTAGTCGGGGAGTTGGATCGCGAAGGTATGATAGGCTATGCGTCCCATAATCTCAGCCAGCTTATGCCTGAAAGGTTAGGCATGATGCTTGCACGTGAGAACGTGTTGAGACGACGTACCGGACTATGATATATGTGTAAACAGTTGGCCGAGTAAGAGGGTGGCCATTCGGATCAAAGTCGCTTTCCAGCTCTTCATCGTCCAGATTCGCCGGTGGACGGGTATCTGTGTGGGCGTCCGAGATTGACGCTGGCCGACCGACGAGTAATGATATCGTCCGATCGAGGTGATACAGCATTGCCCAAGCGCGACGCCGGATCTCAACTTCTCGCTTATCGGTAAGATTGAGGACTGTTCCATCCCTGTACAGCCCGAGCTGGAAAGCGGTAGTCAGAGGTGTTGAGCCTTCGGCCGGCCGACGAGTCAAGAGCCTAATCGATCAGCGTCGCTCGCCTGAAATGGAGAAGTCAGACTCACATATACCGGGAAGCAAGCAGACCAGCAAACAAGACATCCAGATTATCCCGCTGCAAGGCCTTTGCGTATTCCAGACCACTCCTGGCGGACCCGTAGAATCGACGAGACCAGCCTGCTTGTTCGTCTGCAGCCACAAGATCCGCCGGCGCAGACAAGGTAGCGATGGCGAGCTGGCATACGTCAGACTAGTAGTGCGAAGCCCAGTAGCAGGGACGCTCACGACGATGAACATGAGGGGGAGCCATTTGAGGGTGTCGGCATCTATCCGAGGCGACGAAGGGTTGCGGCCGAGCGAGTCGAAAAAGGATTCGTAGCGTTTCATAAATGAAGGCTTGTTGAGCTTATATCGTGTCCAGCTGTGATCGGTCAGCGGGCGTAGCCAGCTTGTGCCGGCACCGGTTGGACTCACTCGATATCGCGAAAGTACAGTTCAACCAGTCCATCCGCCATGCGCCGACCTGGTACACCGGCGATCAACCATTCGAGGTGACCCATGGACAGTCCGCTTTCCTTCAGTGTGTTGAGTACGTCGCGAAGTTCCAAGTTCTCCTCAGCAGATAGTGATATCATCCGCCCTTCCCGCAGGCCCCAGCCAAACGACCCGCGACCAGGTTTCACGTTGTGCGTGAGAGCCGTCGGGAACAGACCAGATGGAGGTGGCTTGTGTGGTAGTGTTTGGCGTTCTGGCAATGGTGCTGACCGGGGATGGAAGATCTCCTCGCCGGATGCCTGAAGCGCGGAAACGTCGGGTGAGGAATGGCTCGAAGCTTCCGCGACGATGTTATGGTTTTGGTTACTGATATTGCTGTGGTTGCTGCTGATCATTTGCGGCAAGTTCGATACAAGGCGTCCGAGTAGGCTCTCGATAGATGTGAGCCGCGCTTGAACGTCTGAGCTGCGCGCCAAATCAGCACTTCCTCATTTTCGCCTCGTTGTTGGATGTACTAACGCATTGGGGTCTTCAACGCCATTGAGAAACGGCCGGCACAGGTGCGGTACACGTCTCGTCACGCATTGACTGCAAGGCTCCTTCCGGTCACATTTCTGTTTTCTCCGATGACACTCGACGCAAGAGAAGTGCACTCTAGTCCGCTTTCCTTCTTTGCCTATCGAAGGCTTGCCGACGGAAGCAGCATCGTCGTCTGTCGACATGTCCATGCCGCCAGGTCCGACAGATTCGCGTTCGATACCTTTGCGCTTCTTCGGGTTGGAAGGCGGTGGCGTCGTTGTGGTCGTGCTATTGATGTGCTGCTGCAGACTCGACGGAAGCGGGGGAGGTGGAGGTTGTGTGTGACCCGGTTGATCGGGTCGTGTCGCCGAAGCCAGTGTTTGAGGTTCCTGGGATGACATAGTCGAGTATACAGGCACTTTGGAGCCTGGTGATCAAGGGCTCGGTAGTCGCGAGGCTGTCCTGCTACGCTGTCGGGTAAATATCGTTAGGCGAGGTATGTACAGAGATGCGACAGCGAGGATTGGCTATACACTGTGCTGCAGCAGCCGCTCGTCCCCTGGGGTAAAGCCGGAATCAAATCGCCACGTGAGTCTATAGCCGGTCGAGTAACCTCCACCTTGAGACGAGACGACTTAAGCACCTTGCCTTCATCGGCCACGCCCACTCTATCTCTGATCAGCCTCAACGTCTCCAGCTACACACCTCGGGAGCCTGGATAAAGGTGCGGCAAGGGTAGTCGAGTACATCACTTGAGCTTGTACCAGGCGTAGCCGGTCAATATGCTCTACATCGCGTCTGTAGGTCCCTTCCCACGCAGAGTGGAGGCAGTTCTGCTACGCAGACATCGTGCTAACACGATTCTCCAGGCTCAATCGCCTACGCCAATCTTACAATCTACCCTCATCCCAAGTCTCACCTACGAAGGGTCTTCTTCGCTGGTCGTTGCCAAGCCCGATCGAATAGAGGTTTGGGATGTCGACAAGACCGGTCTAGTCTGGAAAGCCGAGCTGGAAGTATGGGGCTCGATCGTGGGCATCGAAAAGATCATCAGCAAGGTAAGGTTCCGACTCCTCGTCATACCTATGCCGTATGCTCACAATTTCAGGACGCTAGGCCGCATCTAGTTGTCCTGCAGGGCCCGCCAAACGCCCATCTGCTGGTCGTAACATACTCAATCGAGAGCTCGTCCCTCGTCGTCACCAATGCGACAACCCTTCACCCGCCAACTCCGTCTCTACGAGCAGCAGAATTCTTCCAAGGAGTCATAGTACAGGGTATGACGGTGCTCGTCAGCCTGTGGGTCGGTGTTCTGTCATGCCTTGAGCTCGAGGTGGAGAAGGACAAGGACCTGAAACGACGCCGATCGAGTGTCGCAGCATCTGCCCAGGCAGTGCCGGATAAGCGCTTGCGGATCCGCGAGAACTACAACATCAAGTGAGAAACAACTTATCACCGCTGCTTAGAATCTGGCTGACTTGACAGTATTCGGGAGCAGAACCTTCTCTCGCTCGCATTCCATCCCGGTACACCCTCAGCCGTCGGACCGGTAGTCTCTTTCCTCTCGCTCACGCCTCGGAATGTCCTCCAACTTCAGATGCGAGCGTTTTCCGCCACTTCCCACAGCTTTACCGACCTGGTCAAGCCAATGGACGTAGTAGCGCCGGGCATGTCAAACGTGATATATGACGAGGATACCGATTACAGCTCGATACCCTTCTCCTGTCCCGGTGCTCGGCGGGCTATCGCAATACCGACCGACGGCCCGGAGAAGCTTGCACTCGTCGTCGGCGACGAATTCACCGTTCTGTATTCCTTTGGCGCCGCCTCTTCGCATTCAAGAGACCCAGCCTCATCGCCGTCCAACAGCCCTCGTGCCAGCGCAGTCAATCGGAGTCCACAGACCGAGGTGAAGCAGTTGGGCAAGCGACGCAAATCCAGCACCAGCGGAGATGGAGCCGAACGATGGGAGATCAAGCCACTATGGCGGATTCGACAAGGTTTTGGCACCGTGCTGGCGTGAGTGTCTTCTCCGCCGCTCCGCACCTTGACGCTGAAGCTGATCTATCAGTGCTACACCACTGGTATCAACTGCATCGGGAGGGGTGGCTCTTATGGGAGACGATTCCGGTCGTCTCATAGGGGCTGTGTGGGAGTCAGACCGAAACGCAGAGGGCGATAGCATCGTGCGCGTCAACAAGATCGATCTGGGTACCACATCGCCAGCATCCAGTATGACTTACCTGGAATCTGGTCATCTGTTTCTCTCATCAGCATGCGCCGACTCTCTACTTCTCAAGCTCAACTTGCCCACCGCGCTACAACCAGGTTCACCCATCTCGCCGACACGTAGTCCTCGCAGCTCGTTCAGTCGAAAGGGCAAAGGACGCGAGAGTCACGGATCCAGCTCGATATCCGTAGGGGAGACCGCGACTGGATCGACCGAGACAGTGGAACGGTGGATGAACCTCGCTCCCGTTAAAGACTTCTGCGTAGTGGGCGAGGAGGGTGGAGGGGCGGTGCGTGTTGCTTTCCACTGGATCTGCATCAAGGCTGACCTCTAGTCTCACCTGGTCGTCGCCTCCGGGGCATCGAACGCCAACTCATTGCGGATCGTTCGTAGCGGCGCGGGGCTCGAGCAGTTCATGAATGTCGAAGGCATCGAGGGCATTCAGCGTGTTTGGGCACTGTCTACTGAAGAGTGAGTTCTTGACATGAACTTCGCTGATGGCCAGCCAATCGAGCTTACTGGTCTCGACTGTCGACTCGACGATACTATTGCACCTTGCGTCAGGTGTTGCAGAAGCCGATTTGTCGCCTAGCATCGCTACCTTGCCCACCCTCAGTGCGGCCCTTCTACCGGACTCTTCTTTGCTGTTACACGTCACGGCAGCTGGCGTGACTTTCTGGTCCGACGTTGCTGTTGGCACAGCAGCGGCATCTTGGCAATCGCCAGATGAGGTGATCACAGCCAGTATTCACAACCACGCGGTCGCAGTGGCTACCCGAGGCGGTCACATTCACGTCGTCAAAGCTACAAATGGAGGCTTGTCTCTCGAAGTGTGAGTTCTTACTCCGCCCTCAGTCGCTGACTTCAGATCACGGGACGTCGGCTCCGAAATTTCGTCTTTGTCCATCCACGCCCCTGTCGGCTCGGGATCTGCGGTACTGTCCATCGGGACTTGGGCAAACGAGATCCTGGTTTGCACTGTCGCCCAACTTCAGAATGGCTCATCGCCCGGCAAGCCGATTGCCGAGTCTCACTTCGCTTCATCCTTGCTCCTTAAGACTTCATCTTCGGAGGAGACACCTGGACTGCAGCTGCTTGCTAGCCTAAGCGACGGGACACTGGTCACCTACGAACTCGAAGTCAAGGACACGTCCGGCGACCTTGTCGTCCGCGGCAGGAAAGCGTCTTCGCTAGGTACACAGCCACTCTCACTTCATCCTATCACCGGCGCGACATCAGCTGGCGACGAGCAGCTTCTCGCCATCGGACTGAGCGAGCGGATGTCCATCCTGTTCGAGTCGCGCGACAGGGTCGAGTTCTCCTCCGTCAGCTTGAAAGATGTCGTCGCCGCTGCATCCATTTCGCAGCCCAACGGAGAGAACGCTATCGTGCTGGCCACGCCCTCCGGCTTGTCGTTGTCGACAGTCAACGGTCTGAAGAAGCTCCACATCCAGACCCTCGACTTACATCACCGCTCGACTAACAAACTGGCGTACCTGCCATCGTACAAGGTCATTGCGTCGGGAGCAGTCGAGCGACGGATCGACCAGGAAACAGGCGACTACTTACAGAAAGGCTTTCTCGAGCTCCGCGACCCAGCGACCTTGCGAGGTAAGTACTGACGAGTTTACATCAGACAGATCTGTGCTGATCGAGAAGTGCTTGCCGAGGTACCGTTGGAAGCGAGAGAGGAAGCTACTTGCATTGCCGATGTTATGCTTCTGGGCCGAAGATACGTCGCTGTGGGACTGGCGCAACACGCAAACGACGAAGAGCTCGAAGATGCCATTGACGGCGGTACAGCCCGGACGAAAGAGGGTCGAGTCTTGTTGATCTCACCCGATTTCGATCAGCCGCCAGCCAAATGGACGATCAACGTCGAATGTGAGATCAAGACGGTGGGCGGCGTTCGGGATATCGCGACGGTCCACGGCTTTTTGGCTGTAGCGTCCGCCTCGAAAGTCTCAATCAACCGATACGACGGGTCAGGCTTGACTGAAGTGTCGAGCTTTGCAAGTACCTTTGTCGCCCAATCGCTCTGTACAGCCCCGCCGTCGAAACACAAGGCAGAAGAGTCCTTGATCGTCGGAGATGGTATGAGGAGTGTATTAGTCCTGGACGTGGATGAGGAGAGCGGCAAAATCTACGGCGATGATCGGGACATGGCCACACATCAAGTCTCGACACTCTCGAGCATCAGCGATCAAGGCGCCGGCGTGGTTGTCGCAGATGTGAGTCTGACTCTTCAAGCGAGCCCGTTGCCAATCTGACCTTTAACTAGGGCTTCTCAAACGTTCTGACGTTCCGCCTACGCGAGCGCATTGAGCCCGCTGCAACCTTTGGTTTACACGAGGATGTCGTGCGTTTCCAAAAGGGCTCTTTCGCACCACCAACATCCGCACCGGAAGTCATCAACCCCGATCTGGTCTTCGCGACACACGATGGTCGATTAGGGATGATTGGCGAATTGTCCGACCCGGCTGCCAAGGTCCTCGATGACTTGCAGCGCAATATGGACAAATACCATAAAGGTCCAGGTGGTATCACTTGGAGGCAGTTTAGGAGAGGTGGGACACCGCTAGTTCAGCGTGAGACGGCCGGGTTCATCGATGGCGACTTGTGAGTCGGAGCAATGATGCTTTCTTGCAAGTAGTGTGCTGATGCCTGGGACAGCGTGCAGAAGTTCTTGGACACCGACATGCTCGGTGCGGTCAACGTAGAAAAGATTCTCAAGGGCAGCAATGTCCACGAGCACGTCACCAAATTGTCCACTTCTGGTCAGCCGGAGAGTGCCACCCGGGCAGACGTGGCGGGCGTGCTAGAAGCCACTGCCGGGCTCCATTAGCGAAATTAGGAAAGAAGCCTGCAGGCCAGGAGGGAGTTGTGCGAGCGTAGTGTCACCAAGTGTATTGGAGGGTGTATTACAATGTACGGTATAGCATATGCACGATAAAAGTCGACGGCTATGTATGCCAAGTGTTGGTATGAGCGGCTACAATTTTCACAACCTCCTCCCAATGCAGAACACTGGGTGATATGGCTTGTCGGTCCGACCCGCCGCGTGAGATACAGACCCAGCGATAAGCCTGCTCTCCGAGATATCCAGACTGGACCGTCCGCCCCAACTCGCATACATCATGACCATCTACCGAGATCGAAGTGATCTCGGCATTGTCGTCGAGTGACACGTCGATTCTGGTCAGACCGAAGCTCACACCTTCTCCGATGGCTTTGACGTATGCCTCCTTGGCGCACCAGATGGTCGTTAGTGCTAAAGCTTGTTGCCTTAGTGTGAGAGCAGCCGCAAGGGCCTGTCGTTCGGTAAGTGTCATCTGAGTCTATCAGCGAGGAGTCTGATGGCTTTGATGGTATGGCCAGGTAGACGTACGTGATCGTCTAGCGCTTCTAGGAGTAAGTCGACTTGAGCCTCGGAGATTGCCATGATGTCCACTCCGACCTGACCGCCCCGCTGGATACCGAGCATGACATAGTCGCCATCATGGGCTATGTTAAAGTCAACCGATGGCTCGAGTAGAGGCTCTGACTGTTCAGGCGTCAGCGAAGTAATACAAGAGTCCAGCAGACTCACCAGGACTGGTTTCCCGTGAGAGCCGGCGCCGAAGACTGCAGTGCCCGGTCGGTCAATCATTGCTGTGGACAGCAAGTACCATAGCAGGGCGAGCCGACCACCTAGAGAGCCTATGCCATCTCGATCAGCTCCCTATTCATGTCCATCCACGTTGCTCGATGACTCACGCAGCGCATCTTGCCAAAGCCGGAATCTCTTGACTCGTGTTCGAAAAGGCTCGTCAACGAAACTTAGCCATCGATCCAATTCCTGCTGGTCAGCCTTGATCGAGGTCTGAAAGACTGCCTCCTGTGTCTCACCTCTGGTGACGGCTCCTTCTTAGGTATCTTCAGGGCGAACAATTCAAGCATGTTTGAATCACCAATTCGGCTCTGCGCATAAGGTCAACGCTGGGTGGGGGTGATGTCACGTGACCTGTTCGAATGAGCGTTCAACTGGGAATGCTAAGAAGAACCGGGTCCTATCCTTCACTTGCTAGGAACCATGTCGGCGGAGTTCGACGACATGGACGATGTCCTGGCAGACATAGAGCGTAGTGAGAGGCTGGATGTGGATGCGGGTTCGTCTGAATTCGTCAAAACACCATGAGAGCTGTACAGCTGACGGCTCTTGTAGGCGGAGAAACGGACTTGGACCGTCCGATGTCGAGGTTGTCTGTCAACCAGCCCGCGATACAATTGGACAAGGCGCCAACAATGGAAGAGCTCCAACTCGGACGAAAAGTATTGGCACTTGAAAAAGAGCGGGACGCCATGGCTGTGAGCCTGGTTCTATAGTACTTCTACAAGCCTGGCACTGACGTTTGCAGGCCGAACTCGAGACGCTTAGGGCGAAACAAGCCCAAGCTACTTCTACGACGATCCCGGCGCCTCTTGCTGAAGTGACTGACACCGGAGCCAAAGTGAAGGTTCCGCATGACTTGTTACCTGTCCTGAGTGTGCTGCGGCATCATATATCGGAATTGAGCCGGGACAATCACGCTCTGCGGTACACCTTCGGGCTTGACATGGAATCTACACCAATCGCTTCTTCTTCGAAAGTCACTCTCGACACCGCGGTACCTGACCTGGCGGAGAGTGGGAAAGGCAAGAAGGCTGAGGCGGGTGCTGTGAATCTCGAGGCTGTGGTGAGGAAGGTGAAGGAGCTTGTGCGGGAGAATGAAGAGTTGGGGGATGTGGTTGTGGAAGCTGGGAAGGCTAGTACGGATGAATGGCAGAGAGCTCTGGACGGTATGTCCCTGGTCGCATTCACAGTTCCATCGGCGGTGTTTGGTGACTGATGGGAGTAGAATCGAAAAAGGTCATAACATCGCTGGAGTGAGTCGGGCCGTACCCAAGGTCCAGGAGTCGATCGTTAGACTGACGGGCAGTAACGACCTTCAACACCATTTCGACACGGTCCAAGATCTGAGACAACAATTGGACGCCTACATCAATCATTTCGGTCCATTGCCTTCAGTCACTCGGCCAAGCGGCGCCGGCGGTGGCAGTTCAGGGAGAAGACAATCAACGCAACCTCCATCACCTCGGTCGAGCCAGGGCGGACGACATCAGAGGGATAGTAAAGATCGTCGTGGAGGGGGTGGAGGTCGACAGTCCACTTTTGGTGGGCAACATACGTCAGATGGAAGGGATCGTCGCGAGAGGGATAGGGATAGGGATAGAGATCGGGATAGAGGTGGACGAGGTGGACAGAGCAGTCGGGGCAGTGATAGGCCGAATGGATTTGGACAAGGAGGTCGACGAGAAGACGATAGAGCGTCCAAACGAAGGAGATGATGCCGTCCGACCACATGAGCCGGCGAAGCGAAACGATAGTATCGTCAAAGCAGAACAGAACACTTACGACTCTCACGATGTATAGATTACGAAGTGCTGCATCATTGCGTTCAATTCGCTATGATTCTTTGCGAGTCGGCGCATGAGGAGCATGACCATCGATCCATTCAATGTGATCTAGTCAAAGATCTGAAGTGCCTCATCCTTGGCCCTCGACCCCCGCTTCTTCCGTTTCTTCTTTCCCTCCTTCGCCTCCCCATCAACACCTTCGACTGTCGGCGCAGGCGCAGCCGCCGCCCCCTCATATCGATTCCCATTGCCGTTAGGCTCCGCTTCATTCAGATCCACCTCGTTCGCCGCAGCCTTCTTCCGCTCCCTCTCTCGCTGTTTCTTGCCCATCCGCTTCTTGTTTTTCTTGCCCTCTTCCCCATCTTCAGCTTTCCGTTTCTGCCCACCCCAACCTGCATCTCTCGTCCTTCCACTTTGGCCCGGTAGATCACCGTCAACTTCCTCGCCCCATTTCCGTTGACGCAGTTTTTGCTTTAGGTCCGAAATTCGTTTACTGATTCCTCGACCTTGCATACCCAATCCTTGTTTGCGATACGGCGCGATGTGTTTGAGTCCAGCGATGGAGTCTAGTTCGGCGTCGGTGGCTAGTAGAATCTCGGCGGGAGTGAGACCGAAAGCGGTCGGTTTCGATTTAGTGTATTTGAACCGGGTGGGCATGTCGCCAATCTGTCAGGTCAGCCACGGTGCTTTTGGCCGTTTCCTTTCTCGGAAAATCGATTCTCACCATGTCCTCGTGGTCTAAGGCTTTGTACTCTTCGATTGCCTTCTTGACCTTTTGGGCTCTTTGCGCGACAGTCAGACCGTCGTCCCGATCTGCTGACTCAGGCTGTTGTCGCTGATCGTCCGCCTTGTTCTTGCCCTTCCTGTCTCGTTTACGTTTCTTCTTGGTCGGCTGTTCACCTTCAAAGTCCGCGTCCTGATTCCTCAGCGACTTACAGGGATCGATGTGTAACAAGACAGTACTCACCATGTTGATTGGTCCCTCGTCGTCACCTCCTGCGTCGGCCTGACCGAACGTCATGTGCATCTCGACATCATCGTCATCGACGTCCTCGTACTCCATCTCGACCACGTCGTCCTCCCATTCTGGCTTTTCATCTCCTTCCTCCTCTTCATCATCCTATACGCGTCAGCCAGATGTATACGTCTGACGCCGAAACGATACCTACATTGCGGTTCTGCTTCTCGAGCATCTGTCCAACCACCCTCTCCCATTCACCCTCGTCAAACTCCCCATCCATGATCTTCTCCAATTCATCCCAGTCCACTTCGGCCTGTCCGTCTCCGTCAAACCCTAGATCCTTGCGTAGACTGGCCATCTGCTTCTCCATCTCTCTCCTCTTCTCTCCCTTGAGCCGACGAGCTTCCTCTTCTTTCTTGGCCTTTTCCGCTGCTTTCCGTTCGGCCTTGGCTGCTCGTTTTGACGCGCGGGTATCGTCCGTCCTTCGGACCAGAGAAGGGATCTCACGAGGATGAGTCAAGATCTCTGTTGCTCCACTAACCCTCAATCAGCTTTCACTCCAGCCCCAAACGGGTCGGGCGACTTACGGCTCCTCGAATCGGAAATTGTAGGCCGTCTCAAACTCTTCGGCCTTTTCATCAAACTCGTCTTCCTCATCTAATTCGCCCCAAGGATGACTGGGCCCAGCAGCCGCACCTTCATCATCATCTGCGTCCCCAGCCTCCTTGTCCTGGGGTCGACCGACAATCTCTTCGTAAGTCGGTACATGCTCTTCAGACCTGTCGATCCAGCCTCGATTCAAGATGTAGCTGCCTGGTCAGCTGGGGTCCCATCGAACGGCGGGAGCAGTGGCTGAACCCACTTCATCAAGAAATCATCGTCCTCTTTGGCTTTTCGGGCTTGAGCCTTTGCTTTCCTCTTCCTCCCCTTCTTAACTTCTGACCCTTCACCTTGTGGTTCCTCATCCACTCGAGCAGTCTTGATGGGCTGATCACCCATCCCCAAAATCTTTCTCACCTCGTCCTCTCCTCCTCCCATCTCTAGCAAAAAGCGTCGGTACTCCTCGTCGTCCTCGTCCACTTCGGCTTCGGGACGTTGACGTTTCGTCAAGAGTCCATCTTCGTTATCGTCCTCGTCGTCCGAGTCTGCGGCGAGCGCTTTGAAAGCGGAGACGGCTTCGTTACGGAGCTTATACTGGGCCTGGACGTGGGTGAGAGGTTCGGCATCCTCAGCGTCGTCCTCCTCGGCCTTCAAGGTCTCGCCATTGAGAAGCGCGGCACGATGATGGTCTGCCAGTGTATACTTCTATCACTGATCAGTATACGAACCCCATGGCCCCGGATCGATCAGCTCGTCTCACCTTGATCTCCTCTCTCCGGTTCGGCATAGCCTTGATCCCAGCTTTGATGACTTTCTCTTCCGCCTCCTTAAGCTCATTGTCGAGGACATTCTCCCCTTCATAGACACCTCGCTTGTTTCGGATCTTGGCGAGCGTTCGCAAGATAGCAGCATCTAGCGCTGGCGTCAAGTCCACTCCGTCTTCATCTTCCGTGACATCTTCTGAAGAATCGGTTTCGGACCCGGTGTCACTGTCCGAAGGCGTTTCTGGTTTGACACTTCGTTTGCGTGGTGCCATTTTTGTTCCATCACTTGGACCAGCTGTCGCGTTGGTGGTCGATGCCATCCTGCCTAGCTGTGAGATGTGCACTTCGACGATCGTCGACAGACGGTAGCTCCTCAATTCAACTTTTTTGAACACCGGGAGCCCCGAAACATCATGACGTGGTATTTTAATTGGCGGGAAAAGGACCGACGTAACTGCCGGTCCATTCCGCTCATTCTCGCGGCTCAAGATCTGAAATTTCAGACGACCAAGTTAGAGGAAAAGATACGTGATCGACATTATCGCGAGCGTGATCCACATCGATACTACCCTCTGATCACCGGCATCAGCGACCAGTGACGACCGAGCAACATGATCCGATCCGGTTCAAGGTCGATTGGCCGATCGAGCGTCTTTACACCTCGCAGACCGAGATCAAGATTACCTCAACCTCAACGCACGCTATCGACGACACCTTCTTGCCTTACTCCCGGACCTTCCAACCCGAACCGTTCAGCATGGGCTGCAGCCACCGAATCAGCTCATTCCGTCTTGACACCTCCGACAACACCAACGGCCGATCCATTATCAGCTATACATGCCGAGATCGGCAATCTCAAATCTAGCTTGTTCAACTTGCTCGGCAGTAGTCACCCTTCACTCGATACAGTCGCCAAATACTATTTTCACGCCGAGGGGAAACACCTGAGACCGCTCTTGGTGCTGTTGATGGCACAAGCGACCAATGGACTGGCGGAAAGTGGCTGGCAGCGTGCATTGGAAGAGACGGAGCGCAGGGGAGTGGATGATAGTCTGAGCGAGGCGGATGTGTTGAATGATTGGAACCCCGAGATCATGGGTGTAGAGGGCAAGACGACATATGCCGCTCCATATACGATAGCTGGGTCTTCACGCCGGGCTCCACCACCGCCAGCACCACGCATACCTGCGCTTTCAACAAATCCTGACTCCCCCTCGATCCTCCCCACACAACGCCGCCTCGCCTCCATCACAGAAATGATCCACGTCGCCTCGCTTCTACACGACGACGTTATCGATACCTCCGAGCTAAGAAGAGGGTCGCCGTCCGCACCTCAGATGTTTGGCAACAAGCTGTCGATCCTATCTGGCGATTTCCTGCTCGGTCGTGCGTCTGTCGCCCTAGCTCGTCTAGGCAGCACGGAAGTCGTCGAATTGCTCGCCACTGTCATTGCCAACTTGATCGAGGGAGAGGTCATGCAGCTCAGAGCCACGTCTGAGCCAGAGGAGAAACCTACCGTCAAAGGGTTCGAGGATTACATGCGCAAAACGTACCTCAAGTCTGCGAGTCTCTTGGCAAAGAGCGCCCGTGCGGCTGTCATCTTGGGAGGTTGCGGGGGCGAGAGCGAGTGGGTCAAGGATGTTGCCTATGGGTATGGGCGTAATCTGGGCATGGCCTTCCAGGTAAGCGACAGTGACCGAGACCTTTGTACGTATTCCGCTGATCTCTGTAGCTTATCGACGACACATTCGACTTCCTGCCAGCTGCCGATGATCTCGGCAAGCCATCGAATGGTGCCGATCTTCGTTTAGGTCTCGCTACCGCGCCATCGCTGTTCGCATGGGAGCAGAACCCTGATCTCGGACCATTGATCAAGCGCAAGTTCACCGGACCGGGCGATGTCGAGCTCGCTCGAGAATTGGTCATGAAGAGTGACGGTATCGAGCGGACTCAACAGCTGGCCAGGCAGTTCGCTAGCGAGGCGAGGGCATTGGTCGAGCGACTACCCGAGAGCGCGGCGAGAGACTCGTTGGTCGAGTTGACCGTCAAAGTGGTCGACAGGCGGAAGTAGGGTGACAGTACTAGACTGCTCACCAAGCGGAGACAATAGACAATTACATCTCTCACGACATCACTGCATAGGATCATGTAAACACAATGCAATACGGATCACGCCACCGTGGTGGCCTCAGACACAGTCTCTTTTGTAATTGTTCACGGACCACGTGAAAGGATGAAACGGCAGACGCGTCTTGGCACCTCCTTTGGCTCTGTATTGTGTGTGTGCCTATTAATTGTTTCCAGCGCTAAAGACCCTGAAGTTTAAAAGTGAAATAAACATGTCGCGTCGGTTGTGTGAAAGGTGACGGACGTGCACGGACCTCCTGCGCTTTGGCCTGGACAACGTCTAGCATGCATTCCTTTCCCTAGCATTCATTTCTTCATTGTTTCTTCTTCACCTTCACATCTCTATATCACCTTCGACGCGTTCATCAGTCCTTCTCTTCGTCCTGTCACTCTTTCTCCTCACCTCCCTCCCTCTTTCGACAGTTCGAACACTGACTTTTTGATACTGGTTATCAAAGCGCGTCTCCCTTCCTTATCATCCTTTCGCTCGAGTAGAACATAGCTCAACGCACACGTCGTCAGGCAAACACAGCCGCCGCACAGACACTCTTTATCCCAAAACATCTTCAGCGACAGCCCGTGACTGCTTTTCTTCATCACCTTCCTTCGCTCGTGATATTATCGAAGACCTACCCACAATGCTCGCTTCGATCCTCTTCGCACTCCCGCTCTTGGCTTCCGCCGCCGCCGGCTCTCAGCACGGCCCTCGTCATGCTCGACACGCCCGTCATGTCGAGCAGATGGCCACGCGATCGAACTCCTCCCCCGTGCCCATCTTCAACAATGCCCTCCTCCAATCCCGAGCTGAAATAGTCTCGAAAGTCGCTCGACGCGATGACGAGATTGTCATGGAGAAGCGGGGCAAGAACGGTAAAAAGATCAGGGTCATGAGGCGAAAAGTTCAGACCTGCAAGGCTGCCGACGGTACGACAAGTCAGATCGGTCACGAAGCTCTCGGTCAAGGTGGATCGGCTGCACCCACTGGAGCCGGTGCATCTGCTTCCGTCACGGCTGCTCCTGCACCCAGTGCTAGCGGTAGCGATGACGGCGCCGAGGAAGCTTGGTCAAGTGCCATCGCTTCGATCTCATCGCTTCATTCGGAAGCCGGATACCCTACAGACTGGGCTGGTCCCTCTGCAACGTCTGCCGGTGCTTCCCCTTCTTCCGCCGTCTCGGCGTCCCCTACCGCCCCTGTCGAGTCGTCCGCCGCTCCCTCCGTCACCGCTTCCCCCTCCTACTCCGGTGGCGCCGCTTCGTCCGAAGCACCCGCTCCTAGCGCCTCATCAGGCTCCGGTGGTGACTCCAACATGCTCTTCCCTGTGGGTCGAGGCATCGCTTCATGGTCAACGGAGGACGGAATGTCTCGTGAGTCTGACGTTGCGGACGAAAATTGGCCGGCCCGCTGATTGTGTCCAGTTGAAGAGGCTCTCAACCCCCTCGCCGCCGGTCGACTGCCCGCTTCTGGCAGCGCCCCAGACGGCAGCACCGCTCTTGTCGGAAACTTCCCCGCCAACACCGTCAAGCTCGCTTCCGGCCAGGGTTTCTCATTTTACTCTGAAGGATCGCACAATGGCGTCAACACCCCTTCTGCGAAGGAGGTCGTTCTCAGCTACTCTGCGTTCTTTGAAGAAGGTTTCGAGTTTGCCAAGGGCGGCAAGATGCCCGGACTCTACGGTGGTACTTCGGCCGACACTGCCAAGTCTTGCAGTGGTGGAAAGCAGGACGGTCGAGAAGACTGCTTCAGTGCTCGATTGATGTGGAGGACCGATGGAGCCGGCGAGATCTACAACTACTACCCCAGTGGCGCCCACACCGACGAGTACTGCAACACCGCTCCTATGTCCAAGTGTGACCCAAAGTTCGGTGACTCCAGTGCGTCTCCCCGCTACTTGTCCCTCATCGTTCGTTTTGCTGATGCCTCTCAGTCGGACGAGGATCATTCACCTGGGCTTCGGGACAATGGACGACTGTGGCTCAACGACTCAAGCTGAACGACGTTGGTCAGTCGAACGGCGAGCAGGAGCTCTTCGTAAACGGTCAATCCGTCTTGCACCTCACCGGTCTCGAGATTGCCGCCGACCCCGCCACCAAGATCTACGGTATCATGGCCCAGACCTTCTTCGTGAGTACTTTCGATGTATACTCGGCTCGATGGATCGACTGACTCTGCTCAGGGTGGATCGGACCAATCTTGGGCTTCACCTCGCGACCAGAACATCTGGTTCAAGGACTTCTCCTTGGCGGTCATTGCATGATTGCCTCGATGAGGTTGTCCTGTTTAGATAGTCAATGCCCATTAAGGGCTTTCGTACGATATCGCGGCTCCTGGCGAGCGGGATATCAGATGCACTTGTGCACCATTCACCGGACGGATCCATGCTCATACGTACACAAGGCAGGGCTGGGTCTGTGGTATGGAAATGTGATGATCAACCATGACAACTGGAGGGCGGTTTCGCTTTGGTCGATAAGAAGTATTTTGACGCGTCGCAGCAGTGAGACTCGCATGAAGACGTGTCGTGCGGGTCGAGTACTTTCCTGATCTCGAGGCCGTGATCATGATAATCATGACTTGCGTGACTGTGCCCGTGGCCGTGACTGTGATGGTGAGGGTAATCGTGGCCGTGATCGTGCTCGTGTTCATAATCGGAATCATTGACGGATGGCGAGAAGCAGAGATCGTGAACCGCTGCCCAGCCACAAGACGCAGATGGCGCACACGGATCCTCCGGCGGGGGGAGGTGATGAGTCATGAAAGACGAGAGGTTACGATGACCATGCTTGGCATAAGATCCAAGTGTGCTGGCGAAGGTTTGGGTCGCTCGTGCCGCCGATGAGAGGCAGGATGCAGGGGCGGCGGTGGAGTGATGTTGGAGGTGGTGGTCGTCGTGAGAATGAGCGGAACTGCTGTGGTGGTAAGACTCGTGAGTATCGTCAGCATGCTCATGGCGAGAGCCGTGGTGATCGTGATGATCGTGGTGATGCAGATCACCAGCATCGTGGGTGTCATGGTTGACCGCGGTCGACGAGCTCGACATGAGAGTGGAGAGCGCTCGTGACCCAAGTGACTTGGATTTGAGATTGTTCGAGGACCGCTCATCCGCAACATCCGCCTCGTCCTCCCCACTCGGCAGTGAGGCATATCGCATTACGATTTTGGATTGGTACGGGAAGATCCGTTTTGATCGCTTCGTATGCACGTCGGATGGGGGTTTGGTATCGGCGAAAGTGATCTTGGGCTTCCGCGATTGCCGCGAACCTGCGTTTGAACTGGTCATCAGGTCAACCGTATCGAATTCCATAGTGGTTAGGAAGGTTTTGAGGAGATGAGAAGTGTGTAAGTCAGAGTCAATCGTATGCAGGTGTCTGAGAAGGAAGACCACGGGCGTCAATGTAGCGAGAGCTCGGTATCGCCCCGGGTTTATATCGTGTGTAGGCGGGTGCCAGTCGGCAGCCATTTTTCAGAGCGAAAGAGTACCGCGCCGTTGACGCTCCTTTGGGCTGGACTTTCGGGTACCCAACTACGACCATCTCAACTCGGCCAGCTCTCGGCGGTCTTTTCGTTGAGGGAGCACGGGAGTTGACGAAACGCGGAGGCGGCTGAAGAAAGCGGCGTTTCAGTGATTTTATCGATAACGCCGCTGCTTTTCCATTCGGCGTACGCCAAATGCGCACACCGCCAAATGAGGGAGAGGAAATCATCATGCGCGTAAATCATATTTCCTTCCTATCAGCACTGCATCGTTACAGTTATTGAGGGCTACGAGAACTGAAGCATGAGCCCTCATGGGATCAAGGGCTAGCATCTCGAGGCCGACCTCCGAGGAATAGATGGAGATTGCGCAAGGTGATAACGCTTCCATTCCACGGATTGCCGGCTTGTTGAGATGAAGCTGACCTGGCGTCGTGCGCGCTGGTGTGTATGGTCCTGTCGTTCGTTCGCGCCGTTGAGAGGTCATTGTTGTCTTGATGCGCGTCGCTTTCGGTTGCGCTTTCGCTTTGATCGGTGATGTGATCAGGTAATGCTGACCACGGTGGCAGCGGGTTCGAGTTTTTGCTCGAGTACCTGGGATAGGGGATTCGACTGCCGTCCGAGTCAGTCGACCACTTCTCGTGGGCATGTAGCGAGACGTCATCGAAGCCAGTGATGAGGTGATTGAAGGATCTTGCAGTAGCGCTTGATCGTGGCGGTCGAAGAGACACTAACAGGTCAGCCTGAAACCTCAAGGTCTGGCCGCAACAGAGGACTGGTGTCACCCACTGGGCGACTTTCGTGGACTGGGCGATGGAGATTCCTCGAAGTAATTGTATCGAGCCGAATATGCGTCTTTCGGGGCATGCACCCGATTGGGATACGGGTCTGCCAGCCAAGACCCTGACCGTTGCGTCGCCGAATGAAGTGCCGAAGAGGGGGAGAGGTGTGCCCGAGAATTCGAGCTGGGTGTACTGCCCAAAAGCCTGTGGCAGCCGTACAGACCGCTAGGTGACTTCTCGGGGGTTGCAGAGATGAAATGCGCGGATGCACCGGATCCTGCGCTTGTCGGGTCATTTTTCATTGAGACCTCGGAGGGCGAGGCTGTAGTGATCGTGGTCGTGCAAGTTTCTGTGTAGGTGGCCATGGCAAGATACTGAGTTTGAGACTGGTTATCGATCGAGAAGGTGTTTGACGCGGATTAGTCGAGTACAGTGTGTTGAACAACTCGGAACACCAGAGACTGAAACAACAGACAGGCAAGTTCCTTTCATGGCTGAGGCAGTCGCTAGGCGCAAACCTTTGTCCCGCTCTGGCTTCAAACCTCTTTGTTCTCGGAGCGCAATGAGTAGATCAGTAGGTACAGTACTGCTGGACGAGGATTTGGCTCAATGGCTCAAAATCGCATGCATTGTCTGAAATCGACTTCTTTAGCGAAATTTGCCACCTGGAACCTTCGGCTGCTTCCCGAACTCGCTCAGCCACGCGGACTGCCCCGACTGCGCGTTTGCAATGCCCGGTACCCCCCTAGCAGCCATCTGTCCGAAGGTGGTGCACGGGTCCAGAGTTGGAGCATGAGACGGTGCTCTGCTTGCGCCATACGAGGAGCGAGACCCTACCCGCGGACGACTGAGACGGTCAGGGAGGGGAGCGGCGCTTGGCGCACTTGCAAAAAGCCCCGTTGAGCCATAGTCGACAGGGCAGGTCGAACGCCACGATGTTCCAGCGGGAGTAGGCGTGCTGATTAATGAAAAAGAGGGTGATTTGAGTGGTGATTCAGGCGGGCAACTCTCGTGATCGGATTCCGCGTGAGGTACGGGTATGTCTGCATTGGTGATGTCGAGGGAGTCGTCCTCCACAAAGTCTCCTCTGGCTGCCCGTCGCTTCACACGCGGCCTTCTGTCGAAGCCGGGAGCTTAGACAATCAGCTGCTTACGTCGCAGCCAGGGTGGCATGGTCCTACAGCGTTGAGACTGACCGGATGAAGACTGAGGTGTTTGAACGCAGGAGAGTGCCTCCCTGGCATCCGTCACGTCCGTCCCGATGTCGATGTATCTGTTACGACTCTCTAGAGTATGACATGTCTCAGCGGGACTTCCCGAGTCTGATAGCACGTAAGCCTTAATCCGCTAGGAACTACCGTGAGCTCCAGAGGTATATAACGGGCTGCTGGTCAGACGTGATAGAACTCTGGAGATGAATCTCTTGTCATCTAGTTCATTGTCTATCGACCACAAGGCTACACCCGTCTAGTTCGATCTTGGACCAGCTCCGGTCACGACAGTATCTGTCCCCCACGCCCAGAGATGACATTGCTATCTGGCATCAGCTATCTTCGAGTTGCAAGATTCACAACAAGACAGGCGCCGTGAAGCATCCTGTGAAGGTGCCGTACGTGCATGCACCAATGGAGTGGGAGTCATCGACGTGATTGAGTAGAGGTGGTGGTGCATTCATGTTGCGCGTACGGCGATATGTTGCACAAGTGTTTGTTTGTAGTCGACTGTAGTGTGGACCGATGTTCTCATGCAGCTTGCCAGGCCGGACAGCAATTGGCAAGGGGGCATCACAATGGATCAGCGTGCAGTAAGTGTGTGTGACCTTTGCTGACAGTGTCAAAGGTGCTTCAGGAGTTAGAGATCGCCTTTGTCCAGGGCTTCCGACCGGAATTACGTCTACTTCCTGCACATTCGCCGCGCCTGCAGGATGTGATGACTATCATATGTACAACACAGTCGGGCAATGCCTTGAGTGACTGGCAAGGGCCATACGACTTTATATCTCTGACCTCTGATTCTCACGGCGTACTCGACGACGGAATGTACCTGGCGCTACTTCGATCGTCCCCCGTGAACGCAGCAACACTACTGTCTTATGGATCGCCGGCTGGGATGAAAACATCGGCGAGGCTGGTGGGGAATCGTCTGAATGACTGTCGGGATCCGAATATCGATCTACCTCGTCCTGATACCGGAATGCGCCACCGCTGCTCGACCCATGCGACATGGCTGCGCTCGTGTTGTTGACTGTGCTCAAATTGAGGTGTGACGTCACTTCATCCAACAGCTTACGCCCTCTGTCCTGCACAGCGCTCCATGCTTCCCGCAAGCGCCCCTGTGACGGGGCCGATCCATCTTCCTCCAACATCAATGAGTTGGCCGTTGACCCGTCTCGGGTTGCGGTCATCTTCGGGCTACTTGCAGAAGAAGAAGCGGACAAAGATGATCGTGAAGATGATGAAGACGATCGAGAGAAATCACCACTGCTGGAAGCATCGGAGAAGGAAGAGGAGCTGTATGGCGGAGAGCGTGACGGTGGACGAAATTGGCAGTGCAAAAGACGGTCCGGCCAGTCTGAGAGCGGGGAGGACGGCAAGTAGTGATCATCGTAATCATTGTCGTGACCAAATCCCAGAAGACCCTTACTGACAGTGGGACTGACGAGGGATGGCGGGTCGTAGTCGTCGTCGTCGTCGTCGTCGTCGTCGTCGTCAGTCCAAGGTGTTGCAGAGGGACCCCTGACGCTTTCCGTGGCTTCTGGTGTGCTCGGTTGGGCCGAAGGGGGATGCTGTAAGGGCAGAAGAGGGGACGGGAGGAAAGATGATCCAGCGAGGTTGTCTTTCCAGGGCTTCATGTGAGATGATTTCGGTGAGGGCCGGGGCGGTAGACCGTGATTATCGTCGTCAAGGTCGAGGTCAAACGGCTCTGGCGAGAGGACAGGGGACGGATACCTCGGGGCAGTAATTTCGAATCAGTAGCACGATGTGCGCCGGCCTTATGCTTGTAGGGGAATTTTCGAGAGACGATTGGGAGTCGCCGTACAGCGTGTGATTCTTGGCGTTAGCTGGGTGTCGAAGGCTGTTTGAGAGCACAAAGATGATCTCGCAAGTCACGGCATGCAGATCATGCAGGAGTGACTGGACTCTGATTCAGAGGAGTCGATCGCCATGTTTGCCCCCGAGCAAAGGATCGATCTGGAGCAAGGATGGCAAACGCGAGATGCATGAATGTAAATGGCGCACCTCGATAATGACATCCGGGCTAGTCCTCCTCGCTCGGCGCGTCCTCAATCATAGCCCGATAGTCATCGGCGCTGGCAAACACCGGCATCTCCTTCCTCTTCTTTCTGCGGTCCTTGCGCTCCTCACGTCGTTTCCGCTTACCACGCTCAACCTCCTCCTCGTCTTCATCCTCCGAGACAGCGCCGTCGAGGCGGATGTCTGGCATCTCCTCGAGCGGAATGAGGTCCTCGTCGTCCGAGTCGGAAGCCAGGTCGAAAGCTTCGTCATCCTCCTCCTCAGCCTCTCCAGGGGTTTCGGCACGTCTCTTGCCCTTGCCCTTTGATGCCCTTTTGGTCTCGACTTCGGGTTCTGACGACATCACGCTCGTCTCCTCATCTTCGTCCTCGTCCTCATCGTCCTCATCTTCATCATCCTCTTCATCCTGAGCCTCATCCTCATCCTCAATATCATCATCGTCGAGCTCGAGGTCGTCGTCAGAATCATCGATGTCACTCAGGCCCATGTCATCGCCTGCGCCAGGCATACTAGCCTTCATAGCCTGGAGTTTGTCAGTGGAGCCCAGGATGATCACACGGTCCGATTCACCTTCCAGATCTCCGCTTCCTCCGGATCACTGTCGTCCTCGTCATCATCCTCTAGAGCGTCTACCTCCTCGTCGTCATCCGCTTCCTCATCCCCGTCCTCGTCCTCATCAGCCACCGAAGCGGGCAATTCCTCGCCCGACATATCGGCATCGGAGTCTGATTCGAGCATCTCATCATCTCTGGCCTTGCCTGCTTTCTTCTTGGCGGCAGCAGCATCTTTCTGGGCGAGCTTGGTCGAGAAGAACTTGTGGAAGAAGAGCTGAAATGTGAGGATAACATCTCATACTTTTGACAGGATCCAACGTACCTGGTCGACTGGAACGTCGGCGATCTTCTTTCGCCAGAACGCCTCGCTGTTGACATAGCTGCTGTCCGCACTTCTAGCTCCCTTCTTGTTGACGATCATTCCGGTGGCGTCGCTCGCCGCTGCGGGCTGCATGATACTGGCACCCTTGGGCTGTAGTGTCTTTTTGGGATTTCGATATACGAATCGGTCCAAGAATGATACAAGGGTGTTGAGCGAGATATCGGAGGAGCCAGTAAGGGGTTGAGACGCTAACAGCTGGTTGGCCTGCAGCGAGACCGAGGGGTGGAAGTGATTCAGGAACGGCATCTGAGAAGGTCAAACGTGTCGCCACGGGCTCTGAGTTGCTGCTTACAAGGTCCCATAAACAAGAAGAGTCGGCGTGTGCGTATTGTGGCTCTCGTTTCTTGCCGTCATATGTGCGCTCGGGGTTACCGGTTGGTGTCTTCGAGCTGCTCGCCGCTGGCGTGCCGTCCTCGGTGGCATCGACAAAATGCTCATCACCATCGTCTTCAGGTTCAATTAACATTCGCTTGAGACCGGGTGTGGCGGAGAAGAGCTGTGAAGTCAGCTCAGTTGCCTTACAGGAGGGCAGGAAGATCGTACTTCTCCCAGGAGATACAAGGCGCCGCAAATGAAAGGCGGTTGGTGCAAGCCTAGCATCTGTAGGAGACGCTTGACGAATGCCATCACTCGTGGTAGGCTGGTGTCGGCCTTGAGAGCCTTGAAAAGCATGTTGAGATACATTGCCTGCTTGGAGGACGTGATGAGCCGCTCATCCAGCAGAGAGTCGTAAAGCGTTCGGTAGAAGCGGTCCGAGACGGTCGCTCGGCTTTGACAGATTTGGTGTATGAGTGAAAGAGCCTGAATAGAGGTGTTGAAGGTTCCGGCGTGAGTGATTTTGAAGAGTGTGTCCATATACTTGCTGAAGCTGAACGGACGTCAGATTGATGGGCAGGCTGAGAAATGATCGACCGTGCACTCACAGCTCCTCGTCGAGCTTGGCATATGGCAAGGCTCGGTTAATACCGGTCAGCACAGCAGCGATCAACCTCGCCTCAGAGGTTTCGACCAGCTGCTCGCCTTGCGGAGCAGCCTGCCTTCCTCCTCTAGGCTTGGCACCTTTTCTTCTACCTCTCCACTTTTCGACCTTTCCTGCGACCTTCTCAACCTGCTCTTGCGCCAAATCGTCATCGTCTGCACCAGCCTCGCCCTCCTCTTTGACTTGCTTTCCATCGCCAAGCACCTCCCTGAAGATCTCGAAATACAGCTCGACCAGTCGACCGGCGACCTCCTGATCCTTCGAAGTGAGGGTGATCTGATTCAAGGTAATCAGACCGTAGTATCGTCCGTGATTCATCGTATCGATCTTCTCCGCATCTTTGTCCGTCTTCTTTGATCCCTCGTCGAATCGGACATGGGTGCCGGCTGTCGGTGCTGGCGCTGCGGCCGCGACAGGCTTGAGCACGAGCGCCGAGATCTCTCTGGCAATGACTGTCTTCATTGCAGGGTGTTCTTGCAGCAATTGCAAGATCTGGTGAGATGTCTTGGATGCAACCGATTTGTCGTTGTCGCCCTGACTGAATGAGCGATTGCAAGCTTTGTGTTCACGAGCCGCGACACACCAGTTTGTTTACTCCCAGCCGTAACAAGTTCTGTTCCTGTTCGGCGTTGCCTCGAAGCAGCTGAAAGGCGACGTGCAGCGCCTGGACTCGCACGTAAGGCAGGGTATCGTGTGAAAGGACCTAAGCTTGTAAGCGCGGCAGCACGCATGGCATAGGAGCTGGTTTACCTCAAGGACTTGTAGGAGATTGAAGAACCATCGCTTGAGGTAGTCTTCGAAAGCAAAGACCATAAGATGGCGATCCGTCAAGTCAGGATGAGCGAGAAGTGGTTGATCGGCAAAGTATCTAAGCAATTTCAGCGAAGAGCTTTGAATGATAGGGCCCGCTACGCACCGCAACTTGCCGCTCTCCTTGCCGCCCCCAGTAGTCCACCAGTCCGCAAGCGCCTTGATGACTGCCACACGATGGTCCTTGTTGCCTCCGCCACCTCCAATCGTACCATCCTCCTTGTATCCCATCATTCCTCTTAGCCGGTTCAACTCTTTAACCGCATGTATTGGACTCTCCCTGACGATCAATATCAAAGCGGACAGCTTGTCTTGGTGTGTACCAGATTGAAGGATCTGCGAGATGAAGGCGGCGTCGGATGATGAGCCGGCTCGTGAGAGAGGCGAGAGGTTTTCCAAAAGGGCATTGGCCTTTGAGCGCAAGCCTTGAAGCCTGAAAGGCTGGATTGGCTCTAGTGGTGTCGTGGGCGGGGCGAGCTCGGGGGCAAGTGACGTCCAGACTGAAGCTGCGGGCACATCCTGTTCGCTTCAGCGGGCTGAGCCACATCGACTCACATGGATGCAGGGCTCACCTTTGCGCTTCTGTTGTCGCTGAGCGTTGATGGATTGCTGACTTTCGGCTGATCCAGCTTGCCCTTTGCATTCGGGGCAGGCACAGAGGAAGCTGCAGGCGCAACCGACTCATCTTCTTCCTCTTCTTCTCCATCGTCATCATCAGCCACGTCCTCATCCTCGTCCTCTTCATCGTCCTCAACCTCGTCGTCCTCATCTTCCTCCTCGTCGTCATCCTCTTCATCTTCATTCTCGTCCGTAGTCACAGCGTCAGACATCTCCTCGTCCTGATCTTCATCCTCCTCTTCACCCTCGTCGTCCGATAGAGCACCCACGCCGCTGTCTGGTGCTACTGATTTGAAGTCGAGTCCCTTCATGAACTCGCCCAAAGCTTTCTTCAAGCCCTACACGGGCGTCAGCTAAGGCATATGGACAAAGCTTATCACATCACTCACGGCATCCACCGAGCCCTCGGCAGCCTTCTTTCCCTTGACAGAAGGCTTCGATTCCTGCTCATCCTCGCTGTCATCGATACCGGCAATCAGGTCCAGATCATCATCATCTCCGCCTAAATCCTTGACTGCCTGTCGAAGTTCGTCGCTGATCTGTTTTGCCTTGCCTTTGCCAGCTGATACTGAAGCCGCCGGCGCAGACGAAGGAGCCTGCTCGCGAGCTGCGGCCAGCTTTGAGCTCTTGCTGCCCCTTCCTTTAGCCATGTTCGGTAGACCGGCGCTGTGGTGTGGTAGACAGAGGACAGAGCTGGTTGAACCAAAAATCGTTCACCTCCACCCCATGTGGTGTTCCTGGGATAAAAGCGGTAAATTGATTTGAAACAAATATTCGCTCCTCCACTCAAGCGTCTCGTCGTGTCCATCTCTGGTCTCCCTTTCATCAACTCGGCTACAAGCTTCAACTCCGTAAGAGCATACGATGATCAACATCAGGCCAGTCGTATCTGCCCCGCTAGGTGAGCATATTTGTTTCCGGGCGACGGATGAAGGTAGCCGCTAACGCTCATAGCTGCGTGTTGTACGATCCTCTCGGTCTTTGGTGTCGTGATCCTCTTCGGTACGTCCGGTCGTGGTCCTGGCCGTCTTGCAGCTTACAGCTTCAGCCTTCGGCGCGCTCTTCGCCCGTCATGCAGAAGCGCTAGTCGGATCCGAGGAGAGCCCGAACGATCCGGGTTTCGTCGCACGATTGTGCTACCTTGCCGGCTTCGTCTATCTCGGCTTCATGGTTTTCTGCGGTCTACAGGTAGATGCGGCTCCAATCGGATGCTTGTCCCAAGCTGAATGACTGCAGATGGTCGTGCACAATCGCTATCCTCGAGGCGTGCAGCTATAGCGGGGGCCACTGTGTCAGTCAACGAGAATGGAAGAGCGATGTCGGTGGGGCCTGGAAGGTCCATATTGGACCTCATTTGTATCAATAGCATATGCACGCCATGTGCATCTCCTCGTCAACGGATCTCTCCCTGTCGTTCTATGGTGCATGAGAGCTGCTCACGATCGGAATGTGAGAAGAATGGTCGTTTTGCTTCCGCCATCAACCCCTTATTAGGACTTGCAATGACCAGCTGTAATGCATCATATCCTCCTCATCATATCACCGAGCGATGCCTCCAACAAAACGCAAAGACCAAGCCGGTCCGTCCGAGCAGAAGCGCACGCGCTTTGTGTCGCCGCCTCCGGCTCGAGACAGGTCGACATCGCTGGACGCTCAGGATGACATGCTCGAGGACGATCTGCAACAAGGCGCTGGTCGAGCGAAACAGAAAAGCAAGCGTCGACTGAGAGACAAGGAAGGGTACGGATCAGATTCTTCGGATGACGAAGAAGGGGTCGTTCCCTCTCGCCGCGCAAAGGAGGAAGAAGAGGATGTCGACATGTTCGGCGAGGATGACGACAAAGCCGACAAGAAGGACAAAGGCAAGGAGAAGAAGAAGGAATTTATGGATATGGAAGATATCGAAGGTCAGGAATTCGATCGCCGTAGAGGGGGTACGACAGACGAGGAGTCGGATAGCGAGCCCGAACAGCCAGGAGACGAGCGTGCAGGTCGGAAGAAGCGGAAAGAGAAGGATCTCGGTTTCGAAGTGACTGCATTCAACATGAAAGCCGAAATGGACGAGGGAAAGTTCACAGCGGATGGAGAGGCATACGTCGAGAATGATCGGGATCCGAATGACAAACACGACGTCTGGTTGGCAGATATGGACAAGGACGCCATTCGAAAAGCTCGTAAAGCACACCGTGAACGCGAAAAGCTAGAGGCTGAACGCGAGGAAGCCGAGTCGCGGGGCGTTGGAAAGGAACGGGAGATTGAGCTCATGAGGGCAGCTGTGGACCTGATGGAGCGGGGCGAGACGGTATTGGAGGCACTGCAGAGACTAGGTCACGAAGTGGAAGAGAAGCGCAAAAAGGAGGAGCACGGCAAGAAGAAGACGTGGGCTGAGAAGCAAAAAGAGAGGAAAGCCGCAATGGCAGAACAGGAGGCAAAGTGGGTACCCTGCTTGTCGAGGCTGTGCCCGCTTGGACTCGAGCTCATACTTCGTAGTAAAGACGCGATTCACACCTCAAATCCCTTCACAAACCTGTCCAATATCGTTTCCGGCCTCACCACCGTCGGACATCTCGACGTCTACTCCTTGTCCCGCGAGTCGATGCAGCGCATGCTCCCTGCTGCGCCCCCGAGTGATGAGGCTGCCGGTGCCAATGATTCCTCAGCGCCACCCCGACCCGCTGCCGACAATAGGCAATTCCAATATCGCTACTCCATGACGTATATCCGCTCCCTTCCAGAAGGACAGCGGCCGGTCGAGCGCGAGACATTTGGTGAGTCCCAATCTGTCCGCCCGGTCGTGCTTCGGCTCATAAACAGGTCCATTTCCCCTGCCCAGCCTATCACAATGGAAGATGTCTGGTGCTTTCGGCCCCGACTGCCAAAACATCGAATTACGCGTTGCGGGCGATGAGAGTGCGGCTTGGGGACCTTGGTCGCAGGTTGTAGGTGCATGAAAATCTGGAGGGGCGCCGTCGATCGTCACGCGATGATGCATACACCCCGCACCCTCTTGCTATCTGTCCTTGCGCGTTTCAGGTGTTCCCTCAACTACCGTGTTCTCGACCTTAGAGTCCGCGCCTGAGTCCTCTTCAACCTGATCAGGTGGCATGTTGTCGGGACGATCGGGGATCTTCTGTATTTCTATCACGAACCTGGCGATATTAGTGAGACGCATGTAGTAAGAGGAAGGCCACTCACCAAACCATGGCCGCCCACAGTAATGTTGACACGATAAGCAGCATCATGACATGGAAGTCCCAGTCTGTTAGGAAAGCGAGCCCAAAGAGCACGATGAGCAGAAGGAAGAAGGAGACGTTCATTGCGAGGATGACGGCGTTGTTGGCTCCGGGCTGGCGGAGAATCAGCAATCAAGCAAGACGAGGGACAACGATTACGCTTACCTCGAAGATGGATTGCATGAGCATGCCAAAGAATCCTTTCTCATCTTGGCGAGGGATTGCAGAGCTTTCGTTATTCTGAGGCGTCGGGGAGGGAGTGCTCGTGGTGACCATGTTGGATATGATTACCATCTACAGTATGCAGAGAGACTCAGATTACACGAGACCTGAGACCTGGACGGTGGGCAGGACGGTCATGCCGCGGACATCGATGAAATCTCCGCTCCGCCGGTGCCTGGTCAAAAGTTGACGTTTCGATGGATCATCGTGGTTTGCTTCCTACTACAACAGGCCGAGAAGACATACATACCCTAAATCGCCATGTCTTCTCTGGCAAATCAACTTCAAAACATCGCCTCCGCCGATGCCTCCCGTCTGACATCGAGGACGGGTGCGCCCTCCTCTAAATCTTACCTCTTCCCACCGAAAACTGCCGCGTCGCACGACCTCGATGCCATCTTCAGTTTGGCTCAATCCGGTTTCGAAGAGCTTGTAGATCTAGACCCCGATTTCGAGGTCTTTGGAGATGCCCTATTCTCTGAGCATGCGAGACGGACGGATCGGACACTACTCAATAAAGCGGAAAACGACGAACTGGACAAGGTGTTGGAAAGGTGTTTGAGACGTCTGGGACAATGGATCGGTGTGATGGCTGGTGGCAAGTGCATCGAGTGGCTTGTCAGGCGATTCAGGTGAGCATGTCAATCTGGGTGGTATCAATTGTGGTTGACGTCCGACAGGGTGCATGAGATGAACGCCGATACCTTCATCCAAGTTTTCCTGCCATATCACCAATCGCCGAACTTCCCTCGAATGATGTCAATCTTGACTATCCCACCAACATCTCCCTACTTCGCCCCATTCAACCCGCTGGTCAAGAACGCGCAGCCACTACCCAGATCGTACATTACACAAGCCGTCTCACCATCGCGCGATAAGTCGTTAAGATTTCTAATCGATGTCGCTGGTCTGGTCCAATCCGCTCTATCAGAAGGAACGGTCCATCGAGGCCTCTTGACGTTCTGGTCAGCCACGATGGTCGAGCTCATCGAGTCGGAGAGGTCAGGCAAAGGAGTCGGCGAAGGATTGGTAAAAGTGCTCGTCGAAGCTTTTGTCGGCATCCTGGAGCACTCGAAAGGTGGTCCAGACGTGAACGTGAGTAAGGGGTAGCTTCGAGGTATAGCAGATTCAGGCTGATCTCTAGGCTGCCGTCTATCCGCCGTTGATCCTGCTGTCACGATCAATTCGACTGGCCGATGGTCCGTTCCAAGCACTGCTGTCGGCGCTCCTGACGCCCTCGACTGGGGCAGAACCCTCGCAACGGATCTTGACGGTACTTTTCATGCTGAACGAGCGTCAAGAATGGTCACACGGTTTCGGCGAAGACGGGTGTGCGCGGATTTGCCAGACGCCGGGTCTTGCCAACCTATTGATCGATACCTTGGAGAGATACCGATTTAGCGCTGCCGTGAAGATCGTCGTTGGCACTTTGCTGGAAGAGTGAGCGTGGTGGAAGCAGAGCGAGAGCTCATCACTGATGATCCAGTGTCTGTACATCTGCGCCAACCCTCAAAGCGTTGATCTCATACAATGGCTTGCCGTCGGGCATTGTGGACGTCCTTGCCGAACGCCTGCTCGACATTGGGTCAGAGCCTGCAGCTTCCAAGACAACTCTGACCGCCGCTCAAGGTCTCCTGCAGACACTCGCTGAACGCAATCCAAGCAGTGTCGAGAAGGCTCGTCTAGCTCGTGTCGCCGCCGGTCAAGCCACATCGGAGGCCTTGTTGGAGCAAGCGAATCCTGCGATGGCCTTCGTAAACGCCTTCTCCGCCGACTCCGCCGCTCGGATCCGTTCTATTCTTCCTCTTCTGACCGCCATAGGCGTCAGGTCATCAAGCGCCAATGGCGATATCAGCATGCTGGAAGACGAAGCCGCCGACAGGGAATCGGCGATCGAGAAAGTGCAGCTGCTGCTGGCGGATACCGAAGTCGAGGTTGTCAAAGCGCTATATGCCGAGCTTGAGTCGGACGCTTCCACCTTCCTTGAAGCCCTATCGGTCGACAAATTCGTCGAGTCGGTTAAGCCCGCTTTCACAGGCAGTCAGGCGCATGCGCCAGTGCGAATCGCCCATCTTCGCTTTATCGCGGGTCATTTCAGCGCCGGCTCGGTCGACATAGAAGCCTGTGTCTTTGACAAGTTGATCTTTCCCAATCTCTTGGCTACCACAGCCAGGACGTCATTCGACAGCGATGAATACAGCGTCTTGGTGGGCGAAGGATTCTTCCAGCAACATCACGTCCTTCGGAGCGGAGTTGTGAAGAAAGTCTTGAAGCAGGCGACGTCGGGACACCCCAAATCCAGAGAGGATGGAGTGGCTTTCAACCGCACTCTTGCGGAGGCGATCGGTAGTGCGTACGAGCCAGCTGTAGGCTACCCTCTTACTGACTTTCTCAGCGACTATCGCTCAATCGCCTTCGCACCAGGTTTATCAGGATCTGCTCATAAGAAACTTGTCCAGCACCTCCTCGACTTCTCGACTTTTGGCGCATCTGGTTCTGGTCGAACTCTCACTCAAGCTGGATGAGCGTGCAGCGACTTCATTGGGTGTCGCAGTCCTGACTTCCATCGACAAGGCGCTTCAGACGGCCAATCTACGATCTGTTGAAGATGCGGAGGATCCGACTTCATCTCGATACCGTCAAGCGGTTTACACGAAGCCAAACGAAGCGCAAACCGCTCGTCGAGCCACGGTCAGTCTCCTGGCGTCATTCTGTGATCTTCGCAAACCCTCGATCGAGAAAGTGGACTGGTTCGCCCAGTCCGATTACAGAACCCTGGCGACTACGCTGTATCGACACGCCAACTCGGACGCGCTGCCTGCTGCCTTGGCTTGCAAGCTACTGCAGCGACTGTTCACCATCTTGCGTGAGGAGGCTTTGACCTTCTTCGCAAGTGTCTGGACGGATGTCGAAGTCGCTACACCTCTCAAGGTCGCGGCACTGCGCCACGCATCGGCTTTCGTCAAATCATACTCGCTCGGTACCGACTTCCAGATGGTTATCCCGTCTATCCTGGTCGCTTTCACCGCGTCCAGTGAGGATGTCCGTGGAGCAGCTGTGGCCCTGCTCAAAGTGGTCAACAGGAGTGCTAGCAACGAGACCAAGAATTACTACGCCCTTGACAGCTTCTACGGTGCCCGCTCTAGTAAGTCGTACACGCCGTTGACCCGGCAATGAAGATGACCCGCTGAAACCGTCAGACACGGTCCAGCTGCTCAAGCATGGTGATCTGATCCGGTACTTGCAAGCTTTGATCCCGGCTCTGGATGATATTGCGGTCGATGCGGCCAGGCTCGCCGCCGTGCATACGTCTTCGCTGTCCATGAACCATGGCCGAGGCAGAAAGGAGACTGGGTAGATTAATCTACTTCGCATTGTGTCACGTCAGACTGATCTGCTTTTAGTCATCGACGCGCCGTCATTGGTTCCTTGCTCTCGCACATACGAGCTCTTCAGGCACCTTCGGTGCGGGTCGCTCTCCTTCGGACTCTTTCTGGTGTACACGACTCATCGGTCCTCCGTGGCGTCCTGCCATTGCTGTCGACTTTGCTCGACCACTCGAGCGAGGAGCGACTGTGGCTGGAGTCGATGCCTGCGAGCGAGCAGGATGCGTATCTCCAGCTTACGACTGGCTCTCTCACGGCCCAGAGTGCCAGCTTGCTGGTGGACCGCGAAAGCGATGCCGGCAAAGTCATACGATCATTGCTTGGTACCGGTCAAGACGATCTCGCATCAAGAGTCAGAAGGCTGGTCCTTGATCGCATGGCGTCCGGTGTCTTCGACGCTATGCCCTCTGAGGACAAGGTCGCGTCTCTCGGACACATCGTCAAGACCCTGCACTCTCTTGACGAGCCTACCCAGGCGTCGGTGGTCAAGGCGTCCCTCAAGCGATTCAATCTCGACGTGACGAGCTTGATCCTCGTCATCGACGACCTGTCGAGACCGCTGTCTGATACTGCTGCTCAGACAAAGAAGCAGAAGCAGGATGGGTGAGTAGAGCGACGTAATGGGCGGGATAAATCACGATACGAGCTGATCACCTTCAAGCCAGAGCACCAGCAAGGTTGAACAGGCTGTTGCCGATCTCACCGTCCTCATCGAGTCGCGCAACTGGCAGACCATACCCGGCGACGCGCCGTTGGTCGCCGCACTCTTGTCAGTCCTCTCAACGCTTTTGGCCAAGCGCCAGAGCGTGAAAGAGGGTGTCGACTACTTGGAGCAGGAAATCCTGGGCGCCATTTTGGCCTTGGTCGAGCGAATCCAAAGCGCCGAAGAGATTCAGCGAGCTCATATCGGAGTTGAGGTCATCATCAAGGTCATCAGGGGTCAGTGCTGGCCTACTCACTCAGGATTGCGGAAAGCTGACTGGCAATAGCTTCGACGAACCCTCGAACTTCACAGCGTGCGCTCTTGGTGGCATCTGAACTCGCGCGACTCATTCCCGATGCCGTGCTGCACAACATCATGCCGATCTTCACCTTCATGAGCGCCAGCGATCTCCAGCGAGACGACGCCTACAGCTTTGGCGTTGTCGAGAAGGTTGGTGATGCTGTCGTTGAATTGACATCATGTTCCCATGCTGATCTGCTAGACCGTCTCGCGGATCGTGCCCGTCATGACTCGCTCGTTGAAGGATAAAGCGAAGACTACACTGGATCTGTACAATGGTGTGTTGACAGTGTAGGGGAGGTGATCACAAGCTGATATTACACAGACTCCCTCACGTTCATCAGCATCTTCACAGACATGGCGGGACGACTACCACGTCACCGTACTATGCCGTCAGTGCTCTGTATTAAACAACGCTGATCTCAGCTCATTTCTTCCAGTTTCTTCCGGCATCTCACGCAGTCTCTGGGCCCGGAAGATTACCTAGCGCCTATCTCCATGCTCTTAGCAGAGCGCACCGTCACAAAGTCTGGTCGGTCAGCTGGTCTGACGCTTGACCTACCGCTTGGTGTTATCGCCACGTTTGACATGGATATCCGACTTGCGGTACGTCTAGGCTCGGTCAAAAAATCACATCGCTGATTATTAGGTCGTCGGTGAGATCGTTCAAGAGGTTTCTCGTCTACTGCCCGACCTCTCCAGCCCCGAAAAGACCGCATTCCTGAGCCGGCTGTGCGTTCGGACTATCTAGAATCGCGACTCTTTCGTATTAAAGCTGACTGCAGGCAGATTGAGTGAGCAGGGAGATGCCGATAGGACGCTGCGACAAATTTCCGTGCTACTTAGACTCGCCACCTCGATCATCGCCCAGCTTGTTGGCCGACCTTGCGAGCAGACTCGGGTCGAAGATGTTGTTCGTCAGCTCATTTTGCTGAGCTCTGCGGCTCGAAGCGCATCTCTGCATGAGACCGAGACCGGGGGGCTGGTGTACAGCGCCATTGGTGCTGCCATGCAGCTGCTTTCGGCGCAAAACTTCCTCGCCATCATCGCGAAGTTGCTCGAATCAGATGGGCAGCAGGTGAGCAGAGAGTCGTCGATGACACGTATTCAAGGCTGATTTCTACAGGACATCAAGGTCGCATTGGACATATTCGGCGACCGGCTACCGCTCATCAAGAGCCCTGTCCGAGCAGCTTCCGCCGCCACGATGGGTAGTATCATCGATCGTACCGCTGGTCTACTTGTCGCGCAGCCAGCTCTCACCGACGACGCTCTCGCTGCACTCATGACCGTGGCGTCGACAGCAATGGGCTCAGAAGACCCAGCGTTGTCAAAAGCCGTGCCCAGGGTGGTTGACGTTGTCAAGACTGCTTCCAAACCGAACGCGACTATCGCTGCAATGTCACTCCTCGACCTCACCGCGTCAGTTTCAATCTGTTCATGGGGGGATGATCGAAGCTTACACATTCCAGTCGTCACCTTTCGTCGCGTATCATTCCGCACGCACAGGTCTTGGTCACTGTCCTGCTCAAGACAGCTCAGGCTGCTTCCAGTGTTTCTTCTCAAGCCCTCGTCACCCTTGCGGCAGTCGTAGAGGCGATTCCCTCCTTCATCAGCTTCAAGCAGCTCATCTCGATCCTTCGCACCTCCATCGAGCAGCAAGCGACAAGTGCAGGGTCGCGCAAATTAATCGGTGTGGTGGCCAGGAAGGTTCCAACGAAGACGCTCTTCCCCGTTGTGATGGACTTGTGGAAAGAGATGCAAGACTCCGACGCCACGGTCAGTTGCCGAGCGTGAACTCCCACAACAACACAACAGAATCTGATCAATCAGGCTATGGAGGGCTTCTTCCACTTGTTGAGGCTGACTCTGCGCAACGCGGACCGACAGAACTTACCGAGCATGATCAAATCGATCTTTGCGTTCTTCCTTGATGTGTTCGACCTTCGGCACAGACTGCAAAGGCGGCAAGTTGATCAGGATGTGAGTGATGATGCCTATCGTGCGCGAGCCCGAGGCTGATGTGAAAAGGTCATCGATTCTATTGAGGAGTCAGCTATCGGCTCGTTCTTGGAATTGGTCATCAAGCTCAACGAGGTGACCTTCAAACCCCTTTTCATCCGACTGTACGACTGGGCGGTGATTGAACTGTCCGACGGCGCAGGTGAGTACCAATCAAGACATGTCCTGTCGATGATCGCCGACGAAATCTAGCCCTCGACGATGCCCGACTTGGAGAACGAAAGATTGTCCTGCTGCACGTCATGATGGGCTTGCTGCAAAAGTTCAAGGTACGTCTTCTCGAGATCGGGTCAAGGAGAACGGGATTCCCCCCGCTGACGAGTGCAGCACCTGCTCTCGCCGTACATCGGCGTCCTGCTGCCCCACATCGAAGAGCTCCTACCCGCGTATGCGAAGGGTGACATTCAGGACGAAGCGCTGTGGACACTCCTTCTTCAGGTGCTCGCCAAATCATACGAGGTCGACGATGGAGGTAAGATTCTTCGCGAATCCCGAGGGGAAATGACGTTGACCCGCTTTAGCCTTCTGGACCGATCAACATCATCTCAAGCTCATCCCACTTTTGACGGCTCAGCTTCCCTTGTTCCCCAATGCGGCTACTGCACCTCTCGCCACGGCCCTGTCTCAGCTGGCTGGATCTACCACATCGACGCCCGTGCTCAAGTCGATCAACACAGCCTTGTGTCTGGCCACACGATCTGATGCGCCAAACGTCAGGCTGTCCGCACTCGCGTGCCTGGATGCGATCTGGGACAGACAGTCCGAAGAGATGATTCAATTCGTTCCGGAGACGGTCTCCGAGTTCTTGAGCGAGCTGTTGGAGGATGACAACAGTGATGTCGAGAGGTCAGCTAGGAAGCTGCTGGCTAGGATCGAGGCTCTGACCGGTAGTCTGAAGGAATATCTGGAATGATACTATGCCTCTTGTGGCTGTCCCCGTTACCTGCCAGCTCTTTGCTACTTCATTTCACTGTGGAAGGTTAGATCCGTGGCCGGATCATGGTCGTCATGAAGACGTATGCCAACCTGAACGACGATCTCTGCCCGTTTCGGGTGCTGCGTGCAGGTAGGACCTGATCGGACAGTCATGACGGTGGCTATGGGCAACCTGGCACGTCGGACAAGCTGAGTGTCGGGGACCCTGCGATCATGCGGCGTAGTCCTGCTGATTATAGAGGAGTTTTGACCCTTGTGACAAAGCCGGGCCTGTCTTAGCCACCATTTGCTGTCTTGGAGTCAAGCGCAGAGGCACAAGGATTCTTCATGTGCAACACTCCTTTTGAGACTCCAGCAAGACGTTGCCTCACTCCACGATACCACTGACAATCATGCATACTTCAAACGACGACTACCGAACTGGGGTGGATGAGAGGGGAAAATGTTTGTTGTTGTTGGGGGGGGGGGGGGGGTTCACACGAGAGAACGAAGGGACTGGGAAGGATAGTCCTGTGAGCAGGCCCAAGACGATCGCAGGCGACAAGTGACGAGACGCATGCACATGTACTTTGCTGGTCTATGAGCAATGTCAGCAAAGCTTATTCCACAGGCGAAGGAGAACCTTGGCTCACACTAGAACAAGGTTTGATCGAAGCTTTGAGGGTAAGCTCGGCTGACGACATCGAACTCGGGCGGAGGAGTGGCGGGAGGCGTGAAGTTATCGACACCGGTAATTTCACTGGCCCACCCATTGCTGATAGCCTCTTTGAAAGCCTTCTCCCTTTGCTTGATCAGCTTCCTTTCCAGCCTCGCAGCCTTCTTGGTCTTTTTCGCTGTCGATGCAGCGGCAGATTGGGTCTGCTGGCCAAAGTTGCTCGGGACGTTGGAGCTGCCTTGCTTGTTGAGAAGGTAGTAATCATCAATCTCCTGTTGCGACGGACAATCGTACACGGCGGACATGCGCCCATTGGCGTATATCGTCGGCCCCTCGATCAACTTGGCCAATTCGTACCCAACCGACTGGCCTTCGAAATGCCCCTCTTGCTTGAGTCTTTCCGAGTTCTTCGCCAGCGTCGACTGCTTGACTCTATCGGCGAGGACGACAGCGAACGCCCTGACCTTTGGGTCCTCCAGCATGAAACTGAGGTCTGCGCGTGAGTCAGATTGATTTCTGCTGAAGTGCTCGACCCAGGGGGCGGCTGATGCGTCACTGGCATCAATGTAGTCGAAGGGATGCGCGATGCAGCTGGACGACTGCAACTGGACGCTTTTGAGCTCTTCGGGGTCAACAAGCGCCAAGGCGTCCGAGGGATCAGCTGTCGCCGTGGCAGCGGATGCCACACTGTTTCTCTTCTTGCGCCTCCTGGGTTTCTCGCCGCGATCGCTGGCATTGGTGATCTGGACGCCGGTGAACGCGTCATCTTGGAACCCAGCCGACATACTGGGTCGGTGCCTTGAGTTGGGGTGGTGGGAGTTGGCAAGGAGGTACTCTGAAGGCGGCGGCGTGCTTCGTATAAACCCTGGGTCGTCCTCGGGCAGAACGTTGTCCCACCCTTGCGGCGCGGCTCGGGTGCTGTAAAAGCTTGCTTCTGTGGCCATCGTGGATGAATTTGTGGAATTGGCTGATCGAGATCGAAGGACGAAAGGGTAGCCCTTTATAGGCATCAGATGGGTCGGGTGTGAGAAAACCAGAGATACGTCGCCACCAACCCCTTTGACATCACGCTCCACGCCCTCTCAAGCCAATTGCTGTCGTCCATTGATTGCGGGTGGGGAGTCGCTCTTTTGACACGATTCCCACGCTACGGAGCAATGTGCGCCTCCTTTCGTCGTTGGTAGGCGCCCTCTCGGAGGCGAATATGTGGTGCCACAACGGTGAGATTTGACCCATACGGGATGAATGGGGATGGAGGTATCGTTTGGGTTCTGCGCGTCGAGATGCGTCGACGGTATCAGTGAACAAAGGCTGGACAAAAATTCTCTTTTGTACAGCCAGTATGAAGGGAACGTCGAGCTGTGCAGATCTCCGTTGTCACCATGGAAAAACACTCACATCCCCTTGTCATACAGAGGAGCGCCTGATGGAGCTGAATGACCCTTTGATCCATGTTGACCTCCCGACAAGTTCGAAGAAGTTCCATGCACGGTTGTCCAGTCGGCGTCCCTTCTCCTCAATTGGAGCGATCCGGGCGCCTGAGATAGGCTCGAATCAGTCAAGGGAATCAACTCACAAAAGATAGACAGTCCATCATAGGAGCGGCGAGCGTGCTTTCTCACGCATTCCCATTGAGATTGTGGAGTGGGAAAGCCCCACATTATCCGAGAGTGGGGGAGGGCGAGCTTCCTTGGTGATGTCCGCAGCCGCGAATGGAGCATCGCGATTGATGACTAAGCCGCAACCTTTTTGCCCAATCATGGCGGTGTAGGTGTATGGAGGACATCCATTCTTGTGCTGGGGTCCTGGCTCGGAAGCGAATTGGTCGCGCGAGAACTGGAATGAACGGAAAGGTTGCTGAAAGGATGTAGCGTCCTGGTGTCCGATCAGAGCGGAAAAGCTTATCGGGGTGAAGTGGATCGGGCGCATTGACCGCCGGTCCAACGATGCGTGAAAGATAGTACATACGGGTGGCGTCATGGCGGTATGATAATGGGCCTACAACGAGATAGCTTCGTCTGATCGTTATGAGTATGAGTATGAGTATGCCGATACTTTACAACACAGGTGAGACTGTCACCAGCCACCGCCACCGACACCTAGCCGACGATATTCGACCAGCTGACATCGGCCTTTCTTGATAGTCTTCCCGTCGTCCTGCTCATGATCTTGTGCTTGATCATCGCGAGCATCGGCCGCGTCCGGGTCAGGGATCCTGAGACGGTACCAATCGCCCGAATAGGTGATGGCTACCAGCTGCTGTTCCTTTCGCTTCGGAAGAACGGTGTCACCCGTATTGACACGTGGGCGCGAGCTTTTGGTACTGGATGTAGACGGGAGTCGGGTGAGACCCGGTTGACGAATGTTACTTGTAATCGATGAGGACCTCCGAGAAACAGGCGGAGTGGGCGTGTCGCGACCCATACCCGATGGCGTCGGCGTGACGGTCCGTGAAGTCCCTTCGGATCCGAAGGACCGCCTGTCCTCTCTTGTACCCATTCCAATACCACCTGCGTGACCCCGTCTGTCCTCCTGTAGCTGAGACAAAGGGACTTCTTTGCCCTTGACTGGACTGACTTCCTGCTCCACCTCCACTTCGATCCAGCCTACGACAAACCGCTCGCTCAACTCTTCATCTGGCTGGTCCGGGTTGATTCGCAATGATGTGACGCCCGCTTTGCCGGCAGCGGTCCCGATAGCTTGCTGGAACGCATGAGGGTTTTTGCGGGGTAGTCGATAGAGGGCGAATGACGGTGGCGATGAGAAGTATTTTGGCAAGGGTAGGTTTCGAGACAAAATATGCGTGAGTGTCGGCGGATTACTGGAGGCGCTGAGCGGCGTAAGCTGAGCATGCCCCGTTGAGCAACATGTGACGAAGATACCTTTTCGAGGACTCGCCGGTCTTCTCCCCATCCCATACATGTACTGTTCCCTTGTCGCTCCATCCCACTACCATGCCTCCCTTACGAGATCTGTCTGCATCCTGGACTCCATCTTCGAACTGGACGCCCCACATCTCTGCTCTATCCATCCCACGTCTGAGCTCCCTTTCCAATCTACCTCGACTTGCGTCCCAGACTCGAAGAAGGGTGCCTCTTTCTGAGGTCGTTAGGATATGAGAACCATTGGCGGTACAAGCCAGAGTGGATAGCGGGTGGGTATGGGCCAAGATGATTGGAGAACGGATCTGGGGATGATTGAGGGTGGTAGTATGGGGTGGACATGGCGGTAGTGATACGAGCTGGACGTGACCTGCTTGACGACCGGGCATAGCGAGTAGTGATGATCCGGCGGAAGTCGCGATGGCAAGAAGCCCTGCAAGATCAGCTCCGCCCAACACTTGGGTCTTCGAGAGTCAGCAGATGGCTTACCATTTTCATTCTCAGCCGTCTCCCATTCACCTAGCTTCTCTATACCGAATTCATCGACAGCTCTTGACTTTCCTTTCGGATCACTAGCTTCGAGTTTCCTATCGCCGAGACCGATCAGACGGTAGGCGATCACCTTGTACCGCAACGCAATGGCCACGGTCGAGTGCCGTACAGCTACACCTCGTATCCGCTCACTGCCTGTCAGCGAGCGGTCACAAGGCCGGACAGCATCTGGAGCTCACCTGAACTCCAATTCTGCGACTGGGATACCCGCCCCATCATGAAAGATGACCGCTTTATTCGGCGGATAAAGGGGTTCTTTGCCGCCACCCTGCAGGACCAGAAGCGGCGAGCCGGGTATCAGCATGGCTTTTGCCAGTGTACCAGGCAGTGCTAGCGACTTCAGCTTATTTTCGCAAGACCTTGTAGTGAGCTCGACTCACAACGTCTCCTGACTAGCGCCAGCGGCCATGTACGCCATACCTCGTAACCCGTCTCGCTGGCGACGGTGAAGAAGCGGCCATCTTGCGAGAATGATATCGATAGTATAGGTGGCGGCCGAAGCGTCGAGACTTGATACCGACCCAGCTGCATTTTCCAGCATACCCGGTGTGTTGACGCTATCTCATGGGAGCGTGCTGGACCTCTAGCTCACTGTATGCGTTGTTCAAGGTATGATCAACAGTCTTCTTTGTCGTCTTGATGACGCTAAACGGCTATTGTCAGGCGGGCGAGGTGCCACGCGAGTTTGATTCCGCCATTCTGATCTTTTCCGAGACGTCTGTTGATGAGTAGTAGTTGCTTCATTACTCTTCTTCCAGTGCGACGACAACAGCTCCTTCACGCATACGAAAGCCAAGCTCTTCGGCTCTTAGCGGCGACTCATAAACATCACCTCTTCACAGCGTCACGCATTAATACAGCAAACCCAAACTCGCCGGGAGTTGACGAAAGATGTCGGACGACGGACAAATGGACTTTGAGGGCGGTGGAGACGAGGTATACGACTATGACCCAGATGAGATCAAGTACGCCTTCACGATCTGGAATAAGAACGATGCAAGCTGACGAGTCAGCTACGATGAGCTAGATCACGAGGGACAAGAAGGCGCAGAGGAGGAAGGTGTCAACGACGCCAATGTCGACGAGACGATGATTGTGGTCAGTCCATTCTCAATCAAGAGGTCAAGACGTCAGATCATGTACTGATGGACGTCGTAGGAGTCAAACGCACCAGACGCGGGAGAGAAACAACGGACGGGTAGAGCGGCCAAACCAAACGAGACGCGGGTCACAACACCCTACATGACGAAATACGAGCGAGCAAGAGTACTGGGCACGAGAGCGTTACAAATCAGGTGAGCTGAACTCGTCGTACTCAAGTGTAGCCCAGAGGGTCGCAGCTGATCACGCGCAGTATGAATGCGCCTGTGCTTGTACCAGTCGAAGGCGAGACGGATCCACTTGAGATCGCATTGAAGGAATTGGCGGCGAAGAAGATCCCTCTAGTCATCCGTCGCTATCTGCCTGGTAAGCTCTCGGGATCTCGAAGGAGGTGTAAGCTGATCTTAAAGATAACTCGTTCGAGGATTGGAAGGTGGAGGAGTTGATCGTCCAGGAGTAGGGAGCAGGCTGAGTTGGTCTTCTACGGTCTCGGGAGGCGTCTAGTGTGAAAGGATCGTCTCCCTCATGCATCTGTAACAACATGCTGCAGCGGGTAGCTCTGGCATCCTATGGACAGCCCTCGTGACAGTGGTCTCAGGGAACGCACTGTGATTTCGCCCACCCACGCCGTCGAATGAAAGTCGAGAAAGCCCAGGATCCGGTGCTACAATACATGCTACTAACTGCCGACAACTGGGGGATTCCCTGCTACATTACTCGTCCCGTCAAGAACGCCCACAGGCTACCTCGACTTCGTCATTCGTCACGTCAATCTCCCACCCGTCACTTGACCTGAGCCCATCGCGCGACATCCATGTTTAGTGATGTTGCTTGGCCTGATGTCTTTTCAATGCGTCCATCCTGAACATGTCAGCTTGATCCCAGTAAGGGGATGATGATGGACTATAGCTTACCTCGTGAAACTCTCGCCGCACTTGTTGCAAGTGACTTTCGGCTTATCCTTGATCGTCTTCCACAGTGCCGCTCGATCTTCAGATAGCTTGCCCTCGAATACCAATTCTCCCTCGCGTCGAGCGTGTCGAGCCATGTGTCGCGGCAGATCGTATTTCCGAGTAAAGACATCCGTGCAACGATTGTAGGGCTGTAAAAGGTCAGTATGATTGTCTAACTGTGCATGGTCGAGAGAACTTACCGGAAGAGGGTTGATGTACTCGCACTGGACACCGCCGGCCGGATTGGCACTGGCACTGGCACCTGCGCTCGCGCGTCGATTGCTGCCCGCAGGCGATCCCGACGCCTTTTTCGTCTTCTTCGGCCCGGCTTTAGCGGCACCAGCCAGACTCGTCCTTCCTCGTGCACCTCCTGCCTTTCGTCCGCCCCTCCCTCTCGATGCCCTAGGCTTTGGCCGGGCAGATGATCCGTACTCGCTGTCCCCGCTGTTGACTTCCTCTTCTTCATCCGACGCGTCTGACCCCAAAGCCTCCTCAACTTCCATGGTCGAGTCGCCTCGTTCTGCTCGGAGGAGGGGATCGATGTTCGCATCGGACATTTCGCTCCTTCTGCGTTTTCTGGGCGGAGTCGAGGCGGTCGTCTTGGCGCCAGTCGCACTCGATCGACGGGCTCCGGTCTTCTTGTCGACCCCTGTTGGGATCCCGCTCTCACGCCATTGCGCGACGGCTTGGGTTCCAGCCTTTCTCTTGCCTTTTCCATCGTGATGCTGACCAGACGATGAAGCTTGAGGTTGTTGATCGTTCGAAGCGACGTGGGATAGGAGGTCGAGACCGCTCTCGGATGAGGTGGAGTGGGATGGGGAGCGAGATCGATTATGCCCAACCGTCTGCTCGTCGTCATCGTCTTCGGCGGGTTCGTCGTGGGACATTTGGGCAGGCATGGCGCTAGAGCTCCCTCTTGGACTGTGAGCCGTGGCTCCTAGCGGGATGCTCGGTTTGCTTTCCGACCTGCTCTCTCCATTGCCATTTCCGTTTGTTCCGCTCGTCCGACGGGGTGAGGCAACGGCCCTACCGTTGTTTGAAAGCGACTGAGCTGGGCGAGGTGGAGGGACGGGACTGCGTGGTCGGACCTGGGGTACAGCATTAGGCATGTATGGCGTAAACTGATAAGGTGAGTGATTGGAGTTGGGAGGAGGAGCGAGGTTGGGTTTCGTGTGGACCCATTCGATCGAAGGGATGCAGAGGTCCGATTCTTCTGACGATGTGGATGCTTCGGTAGTGGTGGACGAGGTGGAAGATTGACGAGAGTTTGAGTAGTCGGGAGGGCTAGGCGGTTTATCCCTATACTGTGGATGAACGAAGTTGGCATAGCCCCTCGGAAGCTGGAATGGGTTCTCCGCTCCAACACCCATGATTGACGGGGCTTGGCGGACTGTAGCGGTTCCGTTGATCTGCTTGATAGCTTCATCGGCTGCTGCGACGGCTGCCATCGCCTGTGCCGACATGTATGGATCCACCGAAGTCTCCTCTCCTGGAGTTGTCGTACGTGGGAAGCCTTCGGGGCCGTAGCTGGTGCCGAGACTGGAGGGAGGATATGGGTGATCGGATGAGCCCTCGGTCGAAGTCGAGTTGTGAGATTCTTGACGACGTGCCGGCGCTTGACTACCGCGACCCACGTTGGAGCTGGGTGCAGGGATATCCAGCGCCTGCTGCGTGATTGAAGGGAGTGGTTGATCTGTCATTGTGGGTGATTGGACTTTGAGTTGGTGTAGGTCCGTCGCCAATTTCTCCCCGTCTTTCCGGCCATCGGGATGGTCTGTTGGTGGAAGACCCTTGCCCGTGGCTTTCGGTGTCCTTATACCGCCTGAAGAGGGCGACAATGGTGCATGACCGTTTGTCGGCGTAGAGATCGCGGCTGAGCCATTACTGCCATGACTAAGCACGCGCTTCAATTGATCTGGTTTGGGTGACGCCGATGCCGACAACATGCCCACGTCGGCCGCGAGTGGGGCCGTCATGATCTCGACGACGGGTAGAGGTGCGTGCAGGAATAGTGGAGAGACGGTATGGAAGATGACGGGAGGGTAGTGGGTATAGGCTTGTTTCGGAGGGGAAGAAAGAGTAGGTGATCTGATAATTCTGATCAGCATGAGGATAGTGAGGAGTCTTTTGAGCTTTGCCAAGGTCGAGTATCGACAGCTTGACATTGCTGACGAAGACTTACTTCGTTGAGAGTGAGAGGTCTGATCGATGATAGCGATTGGAGGAAGAGAAAGAAGGACGAAGGTTGACGAGGCGTGACTTCCCGCCCAAATGCGCGTTGTCGTTCGGTCGGGGAAGGTGACTCTCCTTTCTCCTGCGGAGACTTTGAACTACGTAATTGTTGAAGACCGCCCTCCTTCGCTCCGATCCGCCGTCTCTAAGTGCGGTCGAACGAGACGATGCGATTTGCGCAACACGAGTGAGATATGAAATGAGAGAGAAGATGTGATACGTTCAGGTTGGGTTGTAGTTGCGATGACTCATTGAGATTAGAGTTGGCGCCTAGCCAGCCCATCAGGGGTTTCACTCAATTGGGTGGCGAATCTGATTCCGTTTCCGGGAACAGCACGTGGTAGTCGCGTGTCACCGGACTTGGCAGATAGCCGGAACTTCATCCGGTTATCGGTCGGCACTTGACGACGAGCAGCGGGGGGGGTTGATAGATGGCGAATGTTGTCAAACGCTGTTCAGCTCACTCTTCGATCTTCTGCAATACTCTCGCACTGCGCGCACAAAACGGAACACCTTGTGATGCGTTTACGCGACCCCGTACCGCTCTTCGCGAAAACGAGACCCGCCAGACCAAAGCCGGTACGAATACCGCTACGTCAACCCCGCCGCGTAGACTTCGCGCGAATGCTCAGCACGAACGAGAGTAGCTCGAGCCGTCCGACTACCTACTCAAATCAAGACAAGCTGCCTCGGTTACCCATTCCCGACCTGGAGATAAGCCTTGAGGCGTACGTCAAGAGTCTGGTGCCCTTGCTCGAGCAGAAGGTGAGCAGCTGTCGGCACCATTCGATGCGTTGAACTGGACGTGAAGCTGATATGTCAAGTATTCTGGTAGCGCCTTGCAGAAAGAGATAGAGAAGCGAAAGATCTTTGCGAGGGACTTTGCGGCTCAAGGAGGTCTAGGCAGAGCTCTGCAAGAACGCCTAAAAGGTTCATCAACTTCTTTGGAGCAGTTGGCGGGAAGCTGATCGCCCACAGATCTGGATCACGTCTCACCCAACAATTGGCTTGACGATACATTATGGCTCAATCTCGCTTATCATACCTGGCGGGCTCCACTCATCGTCAACTCAGACTGGTGGATGCTCTTCAAGGCGGATTCCAAGGACCGCGCGCCGCCTTCGTACGGCTCGTCGAGCGAATACATTCACCCAGATGGGTATCCGTCAGAAGATCTGCCGGCAGGTAGCATGGGCGGGGGTCAGGAATGGATCGATGGTCACTCAACACCGGAGAGACTCGTTTCGTATGATGAGGCAACTACGAAAGAGGGTATCACCGATTGGCAGATCCGAAAGGCTGCCGTCTTGGCCAGTCGTTTTGGCGAGTATCGCCTGATGTGTCAGACGTAAGTGGGACATCGAGCATCGCTTGCAGCACTAAGGGGGACGAGCTGAGATAACATAGAGGCGAGGTCACCCCGGAGTCCACGAAAGCCGGTCCAATGTGTATGGTGCAGTATCAGAAGTGAGCACGCTACGTCTCGCTCGAGGAGCCATGCTGACCGGCTAGACTGTTCAACTTCTCTCGTATACCGCTACCTGGCACCGACGCATTCTCCTCGATCGCGCCGAACGCTCTGCATACCACTTTGATAGTGGATGACCACTATTACACTGTGGACGTGTTTGCCCCGGCTACACCAGGACAACATCCGGAACCCCTCGAACCTGCCGAGATTGAAAAGCGGTTCAGAGCCGTGGTAGCCGATGCGAAAGCGCGATCGGACCGGGGAGAGACTACTCCCCTGGTCGGCCTGCTGTCTGCCGATGACCGTGATACCTGGACAATGGTCGGATCGTGCAGCCCCTCCTCAGAAGCGTAGCTGACACAAATCAGAATCGCGAACGTCTGCTGTCCCTTTCGCCCGTCAATAGAGAGACCCTCAGTTCGCTTTCGACCTCGCTCATCTCAATCTCGCTTGACCCGTACACTCTGCCCAGCTTGGCCAGCGACGACCCCCTTCGTCAACCTGCAGTCGACGCGCACTTGCACAACGCAGCCACGGGTATCCAGGGTGGCCGAAACAGGTGGTTCGACAAAGCAATCAGTATCATGCTCGAAACGACCGGTCGGACGAGTCTGCTAGGGGAGCATAGTCCTGTTGACGCGCTCATACCTTCTTACGCCGTCGACTATGTCCTCTCCCGTCCAATTGAGGAGAGTTCATCGATAGCGTCAGGAAGTCTGCCAAAAGAACGCGATGGGTGGAAGAGGCTCGAATGGGTGGTGGACGATGCGATGTTGAGGGAGATAGAGGCTTGTCAAGAACGAAACAAAGCGATCATCGAGGATTCAGATAACAGTCAGTTCTGGTGGGGTGAGTTCAGCGTGGACTGGATCAAGAAGAATGGTGAGTGGCCTCAATAGTGCTCTGAGCGAGATATGGTGTTCTGAGCCTCCTCGTAGCCAAGGTCTCCCCGGATGGCTTCATCCAGCAAGCACTGCAGTTGGCTTGGTACCGCGATCAAGGCTACGTGACGGCGACTTACGAAACGGCCGGCACTCGAGGCTTCCTGCACGGTCGGACCGAGACTGTCCGCTCCGTCACATCCGAGAGTCGAGCATTTGTCAAGGCCATGCTAGATGACAAGTCTGACGTACGCCCCTTTTCGGCTCTCTCGCGCAAGCCGTTAAAACTTACGATGGCAGGACACGAAACGATACGACCTCCTGACGAAAGCCTGCACGGTACATAATGCCCTCACCAAGACTTCAGCTTCAGGCCACGGCATCGACCGATACTTCATGGGCCTGAAGACCCAACTGCGCGACGGCGAGACGCACGCCCTTTTTGAGGATGAATTTTACGCCAAATCGCAAGAATGGAAGTTGTCAACCTCTGCCTTTTCGGCGGGCAAGAACTTCCTCGGAATCGGCTTCGGGGCAGCATGGCCAGATGGCTATGGTATCAATTGTGAGTGTGGACGGATGCCACAATGAGAAGCAGTACTGATATCGTGCTTGTAGACCAGCCTGGGCCCCATTTGATCAAGTTTGGGATCGAGAGCAAATTCTCTTGTCCCGTCACTTCGACCGCGAGGTTCAAACACCACCTAGCTCAAGCACTACGCGACATGAGGCGGGTGTGCGAAGCCGCCGCGGACGGTGGAGAGGGTAAGGCAAAACTGTGAACCATCCCAGCGATCCTACCAGGCGGGATCGACTAGGGGATGACCACTACCGTTGTACTGGGTCCGGGGCGATGGAGGGTGATCTGTCGATCTGACGATGGACTATCTTTTGTAGTCATGTAGCATTATGCATAGTCTCCTGTCATCAGATAGTGTATGATCAGTCTTGGTCCTTTCACTCGAGTCCCTGTATCAGCACCCATCACCAAGATTGGGTCAAAGGTATACATACACGGGTCATGTAATCGGTCGACGAAGGCTATGTAGCCCATATAAGCCAATGCCCGCATGTCTATTGCACTGATATCGACATATCGTCAAACGAAGCAAGATGAACACGGCATTGACCAAGCTCTCACCATACACTCTCTCGCTCATCGGCTCGTCCCCACCTTCTTTACCGCACGTCCCGACCCTCAAGGAACTGAGGGAACGAACATCCACTCTTCCCAATCCCGTGACCTCGAACGGCGCCGTACCGATCCCGAGTCCTCATCAGCAAGAGACAGGCAGATTGCCTGCATACTCATTCAGCAATTCTCCTCCTCCGAAGTATTCGGCCAGCAGCTGGGGGAGATTGCAAGGTCTAATCCCTGGTGAAGGTAGGGGAAGGCCGAGGATGAAACCTTCGAGGTCGTATTCGAGCGATACAAAAGTTCAGCTTGGTACGTCGGGCACCTCGATCACTTGGTTGAGGATCGCTGATACGGGGTAGATCGCCAGCCGGCAATTGGGGAAGTGAGCGGTGAAGAGCGAAAGCGATCGTGTTGGAAGAACTGGATCAGCTGGTCAGTCCTCTGCGACTCCCCGCCGCTCCACGCGCGTGGGCGTAGTAGAACAACCCGCTAACGCCGCTCAGGATGGCCTGTCGAGGCTGAAGCGCGTAGTGAGACATGTTGAAAGTTGCGATGCATCCTTTCCTCCTGTCGATATGTCTCTCCTCCACCTCATGTCTCTGTCAACGTGCTATGCTCTCGACTTTGATGCTGGTCGATGTCGATCAGAGGACGACGATGGTGTTGGGCGTATATCGTTTAGTGTTGTAAGGGCTCTTTCCGACCTGTCCCATCTAGTCAGCCATTCATCCCTTGCCCTCATACAATCCAGTGGTCGCTGGCTCACCTCCCAACCGTCAACGTCCTTCATGATCTCCTTTTCACGAGCCACAGCCGCTTGTTGTCGTCTGAACGCATCCCTATCTTGCTCGGCCAGGATCAAGGGGACCAAATGGATTCTCGACCAAGCTTGTTCCCTCCTCAATTCCCTGTCCACGCATTAGCCTTCCCCCCTCCTTCTTGGTTCAGTTAACTTCAAACCCGACTTACCGCCTCTCGAGGTTTCCTTCTCCTAGACGCCAGAACCCGAATGCGCAAATTCCAATGACGGCGCCGAAAATCGCGATACCGCCCGGTCCGCGTGTAGGGAGACTACGTTTGTACTTGATCGTCTCGTACCCTCCCGGAGGGGGCATATCCCTAAGTTCGAGTCAGCTGAAAGTCCCGATGTCGCCAGCTCGGCGCTGCAGATGAACGCACTGCCTGAAACCGTGCGACATGATGGAGTTGCTGCTCGTGAGCTCGTATCAATATGTAATGAACGCAGAGCAACACTGCCCAATAGTGCATCAGGCGAAGGTCATGAAAAGTTGTTTCCGCCCCCACTTTAAGGTCTCCATTGGTGTGGACCTTTGTGCGCTGAATGCAATGCAAGTGCTATGAAAGTACAAGTAGACAGAGAGCATGCACACCACCCCATCACTGAGGCTCAATCCGGCATCTCCCTAGTGACAAGCCTCTCGAACCTCGCTTCGCGCCAGCCATCATCTCTTAGCCAATCAAACAAGACCTGCTCGTTCAACCCAAACACACTGAGGATCCCATCTAGGTCCTCCTGATACGTCTCGCCTCGGAGTTTGGCCCGTTCTTTCTCACGCTCGATGATGGCTGCTGTTGCTTGATTACGACCTTCGAGGACTGACTCAATCTCATCGCGGTCAGGAAAGTAGAGCCTGCAAGTGTGAGGGAGGGAAGGCGTAAATCTTGGAAGTGTGAACACCCACCTCGGCTCGAGGAAGCCAAAGATGGCTAGTGCGGATCGAAAGATATAGCCATCTCCATCCAGCATGATCTAGTCCTGTCAACCTGTTGTGTCGAACCATTCTCAAGGGGCATACGCACCTGGTCCCACAGGCGACAAACCGCTTCGAACGGGACTTGCTCCACCAGTAACGATCTGAACCAACTTTGCGGTACCTGCAGTCCGAGATTCTTGCAGTTGGCGAAGATTTTGGGGAACAAGTCGGCCTGAAGGTTTTCAAAGACGCGGTAATAAGCGTCGATCTCATCTTGCGTCTCGGTGTAGAACGCTCGAAGGACCGGGCGGGACAGGAGGTTGACGAGAGAGAGGAAAGCCGTTGCGGGCGGTGATGAAAGGAGAAAGAGAGCGCCGAGGTATGTGATATATGGCGCCTGCGTAGTCAGCGAGATAGATGACGAGTCATACTGAAGCTCACGCACATATCCCATGGCGGTATCTGAGCGGTAGACGACCCAAGCGCAGATTAGCTCGTGCAGGTCTGCGCGGAGTGGGCTGCTGGCCTGAAACAGTCGCAGATGGACCAACGTCCCGTCGAGATCCTTCTCCAGCCGTTCAAGAATATCGGGCGGGAAACGACCGCTGTCGATGGCCTTCTTTGAGCGAGCAACACACGACTTGTATGTCTCTGACTCGTCGTATCAGCTACATACCCTCTAACGAGCTGACTTCACGTTCACTCACCCTTGGATAAAGCCAATGGGTTGCCTATGGCTAGACTCCACGCCTTCCCCCTCAGATACGTCGGCGCACCCTCGAACCATATCCCTCTCAGTACAGGATCGGCCCTGATCTTTTCCGCACTGAACGTCTTCTCATCCAGCATCTCCTCCCACTTTGGCGTATTGATCGCTAATCGCTTCTCCCTCTCCACCCTCCTTGCTTCGTCCTGTTTCCGTTTCTCCTCCTCATGTTTCCGCGCCTGAGCCATCATATCCTCCCATTGATGATAATGCGTCTCATCCTCTACCCGGTCTTTTGGCGGGAGCCATGATGGTCGGGTGTGCGAGATGACTTTTTCGAATGTCGATGACCCTTTTACACCGAGAGCGGCGGGTTGCGCGTGACTATGAGACGGTTTGCGCGCATGCGAGTCGACAGGAGGAGGGGATCCGGGCGTGGGGAGTGGGTAAGGGTGGGGATGGGCTGGTGGAGCGTGAAGTCGTTTGGGTGAAGAGCTGCCTTCAGCTTGTTGGGCCGTGTCGTCTTGAGGCAGATTGACCTGGGATTGCGATGGAGAGTGCGATGGAGGTAGACTTGAGATCGATGACCGTGAGTTCGGATCAACCGGACCAATATGTCCATTCGGCGCTTCCTGAGACGCTCTCCGTTCTGCCGTCTTGCTCGCCGCGAAGCCATTCCATGACCGCCGTTTCCGTGAAACAGGTGAACCAGGATGAAGAGTAGGCGATGAAGGTAAAGTGGCAGAGTGAGGGACGGGCGGGGGAGTTGTCTGAAGGGGGATAGATTCGAAGGGCGCCGAGTCATCGACGGCGACAGCCTCGTCCTCCGTCACGATAACCGGTGTCGAAGAAGGTAATGTAGGTTTCGAGAAGTGGAAAGGGGCTGAACGAGGGCTGGATAATTCCAAGCCATGAGATGAGGACTGCTCTGGCGTAGCTGTACGTGACGGGCTGCGCGATGGGACAGGCGACAAAGCGAGTGATGGCGAGCGAGATGGCCCAGCTTCACTGACAGGTCTCGACTGAGGCGCAGAGGGCGAGGGTGAGCGTGAGGTCGTCAGGTCCCGAGTACCTGGTGAAGGCGTCAACGGTCGGTGCGAGCTTGCCCTGCTCGATTCCGGCGTACGTGGAAGCTTTTGATCAGATGGGCCATTGTGCTGCTCCGAGGTCTGTGTTCCTCCTCTTGACGAGCTGCGCGAGAGACCGTCGGAGTGGGTCGAAGTTCGGCTGAGCTGCGGACTGAGCGAGACGTCTTGCAGACCACTGGCCAGGTCGTCCGAGGAAGGCGGTAATGGGTGAAGGCTCGCTTCTGCTCCCAGCTCCTACGGGGTAAGTCTATGGCTGACATCCTTTGACTTCCAGTGGTGACTTACCTCGCTCATACTCGATCGTATATACAGACGTTTGTGATGGTTGCCAGCATGTCTCGCCGCAATCTAATCTCCAGCATCACGCGTCTGGATATTAGTCAAATGCCACATTCGCTGTAACGCCGTGTCTCTCCACGTTCTCCCTCAGACATTACGCTTACAAAGTACCTTTTGCTTCTGACCCTGAAGTTTACCCTGAGTACGGCAACGCGTCCATCAAGACAAAGTCAACTTGCAACATCCTGACATTCTCATTTCGATCCCATTCCAACCAATTCAACCCAACTGACCATCATCGCCTGACAGGAACGATTCGCCGTCGTCTTCTTGATCTCTTTCATCGTTGTCTCGCGTATCGTTTCGTGTAGTAGTTACTCATTTTGGAGAAAGGTCGCTTCTGGCAAGCAGAACCGGGACAGGATACTGGCCAGGACGTCATCAGCCGATCCCCTCCAAGCTCAAGCAAGACATTGATTGTCTTTTCGCCTCCGCCTTCTCGACAACGCCCCATCCGAGCGATACAGTATTCAGAAAAGATAAGATGGAGTCGCCAGTCAAGACTACCGGCTGGACCGGGAGGATGGATGCGCCGAGGACGATAGAGAGAAGGAGGAAAGGGCGGGATACCGATCGGATTGTGTGAGTGATGATGGAGGGACTGTCCCACCGACAGCGGTCTCGGCACTATCAGGATGTACGCTGAGAAATGTCCAGCATGCCTACACCCCCGAGGAAGCAGGATCACTCCCACTTGCCCACTCCCGAAAGCATTCGCCGACCAGCTAAACCCGTCGACAAGACTCAGATCGAACCCACCGCCCAGGCAATGATGCCTACGCCTCAAACATTACCTCGCCCACCTCGAAAAGCTGTCGTACCCGACTCGGGATTCTCAGCTACCGACGACGAGATCGCTACGCCACCTTCTCCGAGCGGACGCACGACCTTTTTCCTCTCGTCGAGCAATGCTAGCGGGTCCAGAGGCGAGAAGATCAGTAGGCGCCGACCCGGTTTGACGTTCGCACAGCAAATGGGTCTTTTGTCGACCTCGCACTCGACACAGATGGGATCTGCCAGTCGGCCTGGTGTAGGAGTAGGGATGGGAGGAGGTGTCAGGAGTGGAGGACACAAGAAGGATCGGGTGATCTGGGGACACTTGGCGGAGCCCGTCGCTTTGCAGGATTTGGACGACGAGGAGAACCCATTTTTGCTTGTCGATAGAGCGCCCGGACGGAGCACGCTACATCAGCCACGACCACAGCTGGAGGATGAGGATTTGACGGGGCTCGAATCACTCAAGTATCGTCCCCCGATTACAGACCCTATGACCGGACTGTTGACCCCGCCACCTACTCGACCAGAGCGCGGTGTCCGCACGATCCCGAGACCCAAGGTCGACCCAGCCGTAGAAGCGCGCAGACGTGAACAAAAAGCACGGATGGAGGAGATGATGGATGAAGAAGCCAACCCTTTCCTCGTCAAGCCCGGCGAGTCATCCAGACCGGCCAAAGAACGCAGAACGTCGCCTATCGTCGACGAATCGAAACCGACCGTCACCTACGTGTTTCGAGGAGCGAAAAAGGTGTTTGCTAACCCATTCTACCCGTCCGATGCGCCCTTTCCTCAAGCACTGCTGGATCCAGAGGATGAGGATTACGAACCGCATCCCAATCCAAAACCACGCTTACTGTTCCCGTCGCCTCCTACAGCTCCGTCTAAGCGGAGAGTCGATCTGGAAGCTTTCGGCTCACAACCTGGTGCTTCGCCTCCTTCCTCACCGACCGTGGCCACCCCTCGAAGAAGGCTCTTCACGAGGGACGAAGATCGGGTTCAGCTCGCTGGGCAGGACGAGGATGAAGATGAGGATGAGGATATGCCGGAATCGACACCACCAACTAGGAGGAGATTGTTTGCCGTCCCTCCACCTGCGCCACCTACGAAGCGCCTAGCGGACCGTCAAGGAGATCATGCGAGGGAAGAGAAGAAGTTCAAGGGAATGAGGGTGTGATGCTTTGAGGCTTTGTCGGATGTGTTTGCTACGTTTTGTATTCGACATCTTGTTCAGCTTGCGCAATTGTGTCGCGCAGGTTGCCCCATTCTATATAGTCATGCCCGTGATGCATCACTGCGGTACTCATGGTAGAATTCCTGTGACGTACGGCCACAGCTTGTGCATACCGCTGGCTATCAACACAGCTGACGTTGAGATTGGCTCGCTCGCGACTGACGTTCAGGAACAGCCGAACGATTATTACCAAGTCAGCAGTCAGAGTCCTTTTGTTCAACTTTGGGAATTCCTTATTGTTCTGTCGATCAGCAACGACCTTATTGTTCTCCGACCTCTAGACAGATAGTTTCATCATGATACCCATCACTAGAATACCAAGGGCAGGATTGTCTTCGAAACGTATAACTATTATATCATCAGTATCAAGAACGATATTACCGAGATCAATACACTCTAATCGGATAGTCCGTGCACCGGTGACAGCATCGACGACCAGCTCGGCACTATCAGCAGTACGGAATAGATCTGGGATTGCTTTGCGTGGAGGATCAAATACCAGACGGACATTGGCAAGTGTAGCATCACAGTGAGTGACATATACCTCATCGGTCGTCGATCACCTTTCTCTACACTGTCATTCTCTTCGTTTTGACCGATCACATCTGAAATCGGGATGATCGCTGATGGTCATGTTCTTCTTCTCACTGTTCACTCTCGCCCTCGCGTACCTGCTCTACAGACCTACCCAAAACTCCTTAAACACTTCCCAGCCGGTCATACTACCCGACGAACCAATGTCGACATCACCTTTTCCTCCTTGTCCACCTATCCCCAAAGCCTCCGGGCCCGTCGAGCTCGTTCTCGCTCCGACCGAAGACCGGGCGCACAAGTACTTCACACTGCCTAATGGCCTCGAGGCAATTGTCGTTTCGGATCCCAAGGCCGACAAGGCCGCTGCGAGTATGGATGTCGGTGTAGGCCACTTGAGCGATCCAGACAACTTGCCCGGATGTGCTCATTTCTGGTAGGCTAGCGCAATCCCCATACAGCCCGAGGTGATAAGCTGATCTGGAGCTAGTGAACACTTGCTGTTCATGGGTACCAAGCGATTCCCGAAAGAGAACGATTACCAGCAATACCTCTCGGCGAACAACGGTCAATCGAACGCCTACACCGCTATGACGTCTACCAACTATTACTTTGACGTCGCGCCCAACGCGCTAGAAGGCGCACTGGACAGGTTTTCGGGTTTTTTCATTGAGCCTTTGTTTAACGAGGATTGTACCGAGCGGGAGATCAAGGCTGTGGATTCAGAACACAAGAAGAACCTGCAGAATGACATGTGGGCAAGTCAGCTTTGTCTCCCGTTGCCGTGCGTTCAAGCTGACGGGATGTAGAGGTTTTATCAACTCGAAAAGCACTTGTCCAAACAAGGTCACCCGTATCGGAAGTTCGGAACGGGCGACTATGACACACTCTGGTCCCAACCAAAGGCAGACGGGCGCGATCCTCGACAACAGCTCATCTCATGGTGGGAAAAGGAGTACTGCGCTAGGAGGATGAAGTTGACTGTGATTGGTAAAGATGGAGTGGACACTCTGGAGCAATGGGTCAGGGAGAGGTTCGAGGCTGTTCCCGTCAGGACCGAGGGTGCTCCGGCCGTTGGACCGAATGGGCAGAGGGTCGTGTTTGAGGATAGCCCGACAGATCCCAATAGGGCGGGTGTGAGTTTCCTTCATCCAAGTTTGCATTTGTGTAGCCTCGCTGATCGTTTAGTGGGTCACTTTCGGAAAGCCAGTCCGTGATGACCGAGGTATCGAGATCACGTTCCCCGTTCCCGATATCGAGCACCTCTACCAGTCCAAGGTTAGTCAGCTAGTCTATCCGCCAGCCATCAGGACTGCAGCTGACCCATTAATCAGCCGTCCAGCTTCATCTCCCACTTCATTGGCCACGAAGGCCGAGGCTCGATCTTGTCCTACCTAAAGGGTAAAGGATGGGTCAACACGCTTCGAGCCGGTCTCTTCCATCCTGCTGCCGGATTCGACGCATTTAAGATCACCATGGACCTCACGCCCGAGGGTCTCGGTGAGCAGCGTCCCTCTCATCGACTTATGGTCGAGATGCTGATGGAATCTGTAGAGCACTACCAAGATGTCGCTATGGCGATCTTCAAGTACACCTCCCTCCTCCGCGCCTCGCCACCTTCTGAGACCGCTTTCAACGAGATCAAAGCTATTGCCGATATCCAATTCCGGTTCTCTGAGCGGGGCAAAGTCGTCAATTACGCCAACGGTCTTGCTGGGTGGATGCAGTCTCCAGTTCCCCGAGAAAAAATCGTCAGCTCCAAATTTCTAGTCGAGGAGTTCAAGTATCACGAGCTGGCTGCCGCACTGCAGATGCTCGATCCTAGGCGAGCGACTGTCGGAGTGACGTGTCGTGAACTGCCGAAGAGTGTCAATGCGACCTTCGACAAGAAGGAGCCTATTTACGGGACCGAGTACTGCGAGCTCAAGCTCAGCGACGAGTTCATGAAGGAGGTCAGTCGTCTTCCGGTCGATCGTTCTTGAGGTTTCGGTGCTGATGGTTGAACAGGCGATTGGCGGAACACCCATCCCTGAGCTCCACCTGCCCGGACCCAACTTGTTCATTCCCGAAAAGCTGGACGTCACGAAACAAGACGTCAAGGTACCTGCTGCTCGCCCGGTCTTGCTGAAGGACACTGCCGTCTCGCGATTATGGCACAAGCAAGACGACCGCTTCTGGCTCCCAAAGACCAACGTCGACATCATCATGCACTCGTGAGTCACCATGTTCTTCAAAGATTCGGATTTAGTGGAATGTGCTAACCTTTAGCCCGCTCCTGGACGTCACGCCCCGAAATGCAGTCTTGACGAAACTGTTCTGCGAGCTGTACTCTGACGCCATCACCGAAGATGTTTACGACGCGTCGCTCGCCGAACTCAGCTTCCACCTCTTCTACTCTGGCGAATACATCTGTATAGCCGCTGGTGGTTTCAGTGATAAACTTGCCGTCTTGACCGAAACGATGTTGCAGAAATTAAAAGACTACAAGGTGGACCCGGAACGATTCGCGAAACTGTCTGATACTGTCAGTCCTACGTTCAACCAGATCTGAAATGCTGAGGTGGTGGTGAGCTGATCGTATTAGCTGTCATTGTTCTGGAAGAACTTTTCGCTGGCTGAGCCGTACCGCGTAAGCGACTGGTGGAGCCAGTACGCTACTATGCAGAACATCTGGACACACCAGGACCGACTGAAGGAGCTCGAGAGTGAGTGTTGGTCGCGTGCGCTTGTAAGGGTCGCGTGCTGACAGGATCAGATATCACGGTGGAGGATGTCCAGGCGTTCGGGACGGAGGTACTGAAGAGGCTGCACATCGAGACGCTCATCCACGGCAACTCGACCGCGGAGGTGAGCCCTATCTTGGTTGGTTTCAAGAGGGTGTGTGCTGATGATACAGGACGCCAAGCAGTTCTCGGACATGGTTGAGCGGGTGATGGCGCCACGCCCTCTGGCAGAGGCTGAGAAGTCGCACCCTCGATCCCTGCTTCTACCCCCAGGTAAGCTCAAATGGCCCGGGTATGCAAATGAAGCGAGCTGAACGTCATAGCCTCCGAGCACATCCACGTCAAGTCCGTTCCCAACCCCTCTGAGATGAACTCGGGCATCATCTACACCCTCCAAGTCGGCGCTCCTACCGACAAGAAGCTCCGAGCCGAGCTCCAACTCTTCGCACAAATCGCCAAAGAGCCCGTATTCGACCACCTCCGTACAAAAGAACAATTAGGCTACATTGTCGCTTCAGGCCTGGTCGGCCAGGCCGGCTCGCTAGGATTCAGGTTCATCGTGCAATCGGAAAAGAAGCCGGATTACGTCGAGACGCGGATCGAGGCGTTCATGGACTGGCTAAAGACTCATCTGGAAGAGATCAGCGAGGAGGACTTTGAAAAGCAAAAGGCTAGTTTGGTAGCCAAGAAGGAGGAGAGCCCGAAGAATCTCGGTGAAGAGACTAGGCGGTTCTGGGACAGGATTACCGACAAATACTACGAGTTTGACCGACGTGAGTGTTGAGCGATCGGCAAGGGCACTTGCAGTGGTCACTTTGCTGATTTGACCTTAGGCGAGAGTGAGATCGCTTCGCTGAAAGCGACAACCAAAGCCGACGTCCTTGCCTTCTTCCTTGACCGAATTCACCCATCCTCGACTATCCGAACGAAACTCTCCACCCATCTCGTCTCGACCTACTCGGGCGTCAAATTCGACATGGCCGCCGCTCAACCGCTCATGGCTGCATTCACTCAACATGGCGTACCTATCGACCAAATGGCTATCGGTCAATTACTAGCTTCCAAACCCGACTTGAAGCAAGTGAAAGATTTTGCCATTGCCGCCGTCACTTCTTCCCCACTGGCTGAAGAGGCTAAATCGCAATTGAAAGCCATGATCGATAGTCTCAAAGGCACCGAAGCGAATGGCGATGCCCCTTCAGCGGGCAATGGGGATGGAGTCAACATCCGTCCGAGCAATGTGTATATCGACGATATCGACGCTTTCAAGGCGGGTCTGGTACCGTCCAAAGCGGCCATGCCTGTCGCCCCGTTGACTGCCCTCGCCAAGCTGTAGCCCACGGTGAGGTAGTAGGAGACGTGACTGTAGATTGTAGAGTAGATCCAGGAGCCTCGCCAACACACCTCATTTTGTATCATACATGTACGAGTACAACCATGCATTCATTGACAGAGAACAGCTTCTTGTCGTCATACCGCGGCTGGCTGTTGAATGGGATCGAATTGATTGGCTCTCTGTAAAAGTGCCACATTGAACAAATCGCCGTTGAATCATTGTCTCTCAGCCACTCAGAGGCGTCTTATTCCGATCGTCACCAACATCAGCAACAGCAACGATACCTCATTACTATACACAATGTCGAGACCGATGAGCATGTTCGCCTCTTCACTCCGAGCATCGACATCCCTCCGACGTCCAGTCGCCTCTTCTGCTACCGCGTTCGCTCGAGCACCCGTCCGATTCTTGGCCACTCCCACTACTGGACCTCAAACGCTCACTTCTGGACACGTCAAGACTCCGGACCCACTCGATGCGTCGACCAAATCAGATCGGGATGCAGGATCGAGACATGCTGGAGAGGGACAACCGGGTTCAGCTGTTGCTGCTAAAGCGACAGAGCAGTATCCCGATTACAGTAAAGGTCCTAGCGCTTTGGACAAGGCTAGTCAATTGTTCTTTTTTACCGAGATCGTCCGAGGTGAGTCGAGCGCGCTAAAGACGCCTGCGCGCTCGCAGCGGGTGTAATCACTCGTTGGCCAACCCCCGCGCTGGAACACCGTACTCATGACCTTTAGGCATGTGGATTGTCCTAGAGCAGTTCTTCCGACCACCCTACACCATCATGTACCCCTTCGAAAAGGGTCCCTTGTCACCCCGATTCCGAGGAGAGCACGCACTGAGGCGGTACCCCAACGGAGAGGAGCGATGTATCGGTGAGTCGAGTCTGCGAGCCTTAGAGTGATTGGACGAGGGCGATCACTGACCCAACTCAGCGTGCAAGCTCTGTGAGGCCATTTGCCCAGCTCAGGCTATCACGATCGAGTCCGAGGCGCGAGAGGATGGATCGAGGAGGACGACGAAATATGGTGAGTGACAATCTACCTAGGCCAGCTGTCACACTTTCGATGCTGATTTGACCAGACCTTGACATGACAAAGTGTATCTACTGTGGATTCTGCCAGGAAGCCTGCCCCGTCGATGCCATCGTCGAGAGTGAGTCCAGTCTCTGTCGTCTATTCAACTGCGTGATGACGTGCTGATCGCCTCCAGCCCAAAACGCAGAGTACTCGACCGAGACTCGTGAAGAGTTGTTGTACAACAAGGAAAAGTTGCTCGCCAATGGTGACATGGCAGAGGCAGAGATCGCCGCCAACCTCCAAGCCGACCACGTAAGCTGAAATCTCTGAGTTTGGCTGGTAGGACAGCGCTGACGATTGGCAGTTCTACCGTTAAAGTTAACCATCTCGATACGGATGGAGCGGGAGGTTTCGAAGGTCATGCTAGGTCGATTGTTACTGGCACGGACCCACTTGGTAGCGCATCATGCATCTTTCTCATGAGACTTGGTCGGAGTGTGCAAGATTCGACCGGTCTGGTGCAGACCGGAATCCAACTCGCTGAAGGGCGATTAAGCATGATGCCACATGCGATTGCATCCGAAGAGGCACTGCTGTCGATCTCCACGAGTCTGGCGTAACCTGCCTGGCGAACTCCAGATCGAGGCGAGGCGAGGGCAGTTTGGTCATTCTGTCCGCCAGTCGTGTTGCTCTGCACCAGCGCTACCTTGTCCTCGATCTCATAAATAAGGACGTGCGGAACGGGCCGCCGAACGGTGCCCGAACTCGCGACGGGAGCAGTGGCACAGATGCTAGCCAGCTCGGCATCGCATCGCTCGCGATCCCTGTAACCCGACCGACAGGTGTGAGGTAGTTTTGATCTGCTACTGACAGTTTATGTCACTGCGGATTCCAGCTGTGCTATGTGACGTTAAGCCAAGAACTTGGAGGTGATTGATGACTGTTTCGGTGGCCGATGACAATGATTAATTCAGGGACTACTAGTAACGCGATGACCGAGGGTATCTTTGTCTCTCTCTCTCTCTCTCTCTTTCTGCTCTTTACACCCACGTAGTCACTACACCTATACACTATACAGATTTGTTGACGAGAGGCGATTACCTACACTTCAACGACCACGTCGACTCTTTCGCTATAGACCTAGACCTACCTACATGGCGGCCGTAGAGACACCTACCCATCTAGCTGGCAAGCCCAGGATTGGTTATTAATAATACAATTTGATTGCCATTGTACTCCAGTAGTGATTAGTGGGAATCGGGGATCCTCATCTCGGCCATGAACAGGTATGTCAAAAGACCCACTCTCCCCCCCTCCCCCTCTCCCCCCTTCCCCCAACCTCAGTCACTCCCCTCGCCAGCCCTCCTCGTAATCGCTTCGGGCCAAGCCTTCATCATTTCCCTTATACCTACTTTCAAAGACCGGCATGCTGATCTGATTGCTTTGCTTTTGCCTCGCCTCGCCTCGCCGTCTTCAACGCAACTTCATATCCTTCCTTTATCGCTCATCTCGGCCATCCCGCCCCTTCCACTTCCCCTCGAACCTCATGTTCAACATCGGCGAAAACGCATGACTCATCCCTACCTCGGTTTTTCCCCGGCGCCCGTCCTCGTCAATCCTCGCTTGTTGTTGAATTCGCTGAATCCTCAACCCAAACACATGTCTCGCTTCGATCGTCGCTCCGCTCTGTCCTTCTCGTCACTTCTGTGATCCCGTGATCACTTTCAACGAAACTTCGACATACTGCATCATCACTACCGTTCGCTCTTTGATCCTGTAGTCCGTCGCCTACACTATCGCCTGGCGCCAGCGCGAGTGCAACCGGCTCCCCCAGTCCTGTCCAGAGCCGAGCGAGGCGAGTCCGATCGAGAGGTTCTACACTGTCTTCCGTCAACGGACTCGCACCGATCATGTCGAGGGAGAACTCGCTAGAGGATGTCGGAACATCCGAACGTGTCCCTCCAGCCACGGCGCCGATGATGGATAATCGGGAGGAGCAAGAGGACTTCGCCGGTCAATTATCGAAAAGCTTGCAAGAGAGCCATATGCGTCCACCCTCACCTATGGGCTCGACGTCGGCGTCAGGTGGAATGTCGAGATTGACGGTCAAACCGAACAGACGACCTTCGAAATCAGTCTCTTCCTCTCGCCCTCCTACCGTCTTCAAGCGTACCCAATCCTATCACCATTCCAAAACATCTTACCCCGGTTCGCCGTCTGCCGGCCCGTCGATGCCTTCGCCAAATCTTCAGCCTACGCTCGCCGATACCCCAAGCAGGAACGGCTTGAAACGTCGGACGTCTACACCCAGTCTTGCTATCCACCTACTACCGGAAGAGAACGAGGAGTTCTCATTACCCCCTCCCATCCCCGAGGCGGGACCGTCGTTCAAGGGCAAAGAAAAGGAGAAAGAGGTGGACACGAGGGCAAGGTCGAAATCGACTTCAATCGCTTATCCACCTTCACTCGTCCCGCCCACTACCGTCACGCATACTAGACGGCCTCCTTCACCATTACGACTACCTCAACCTTTACCTCAATCTCATCGGAACGAGACACATCTCGTCGTCCCTACCGAGACATACCACCCGGCCGATGTCGCTCCGGTCAGAGGTCCCGCATCACTCTTGACCAAAGCGTACGATCTTGGCGAGTCGTCGCTCTCACGCCTCGCAAATTGGGTCCGACCTGGCACACGCGATCGACAGGAATACGATCGACGTTCATCTGAGGATTCGGAACGGGGCTTGTCAGAGGAGGACAACGATCACACCGGCTCGGTCGAGTCGGTAGGGACGACACGCGCAAGCACAGAGAGCTATCGAGCGGGACAAGGCAGAGGTGGAAGGTACTGGGGACTAAGTGACGAAGACGATGATCCGGGATACTTCAGTCTACCGCCTACTCCTCCTGAGGAATCGGCCAACGGGACGACGATCCAGTACCCGCCTTTCAGCCTCGGGAGCAGTCTGCCAACACCGGCGCTCTCGACGCAGTCTCTGTCGCGCCCTCGACCGAAGAGTGATAGACGACAACAGCAACATCAAACTAGACGGGACGATGCGGGACACGGGTGGTTGAAGCACCTGCTTAGTTTCGGCAGCGGGACCAAGACCGGTCAGGTGATCCGAGAACTCGGATGGACCGTCGGTGTACTAGCCATGTCGTTCTTGATCACCTTGGCTCTGGTGCTCTACCTCGTCCAGGGCATGCCAATGTGAGTCGATCGAGACTTCAGAACCGAAAAGAGCAGGTTTGACTATCTAGTACTACCCTCAAGCACCTGCCTCAATCGACTACCGATTTGCAGCTGCTCTCAGCTGAGATTCGGTCGTACATGTCCTCAGGCGACTCTGGGTGGTACCACACTATCGGCGTCTTGATTGTCGTTGGGTGCTGGAAGCACGCTTGGAGCGTTCCCGGTGCCGTCGTCCTCGTAAGCTATCACACCCTGCTAGACTAGGCAGACAGCTGACATTCCTCAGAACATCCTGGTTGGATCGATCCTCGAGCCCATGGCGGCATTGGCTTTGTTGACCTTCATCACTGCCACTGGCTCATTACTATCGTACCTCCTCTCTCGACCCCTCGCGCCGCTCATCGCTGTCCTCTTCCCCAAACCGCTCGCTCTCGTCCGAGCTGCTCTCGCGCCCGAATCAATCCCTTCTCCACCGATGGCTACGCATTCAGCTCCGCAAGTAGGGGAACACGTAACGCCCGTCCAGTACTCATCCGACCCCTCTGCCCCACCCATCGGAGGGGAGTCGACCACCAAGCAAGCCGTCTGGCGGCGTCTGTTGGTCATGAGGGCGATGGGTTTCGTGCCGTGGTCAGGAATGAATGTCGCCTGCGGTGTAGTCGGAGTCAACTGGAAGACATTCTGGTTGACTACCGCCGCCGGATCGGCCAGTTGGTCATACGTCACTGCATCGGTCGGCAACATTCTCTCGAGACTCGCCCTTCCCAGAAGTATAGCTTCGATCGACGGAGTGTCGAGCGTAACGGACGTACCAGAAGGAGAAAGCTTGACTTCACTCCTTCGCGATCCGGTCCTCATCGCCAAACTCGTATTCCTGACCGCTCTCACCTTACTCCCAGTAGTCGTCAAGCGCCGACGCGGATCTTCGCCTACCGACACCGAGCCGAGTATGACTATCAAACCGCTCAACCCCGCCGTGGGCGCATTACGACCGCAATCGTCCGGAGATCCACCCATGTCACCCATCACTCAATCGTTAGCACGATTCACACCGACTCCGGCGGTATTTGATCTCTTGTCATTTGGCCGTACGGCGCTTAGGCAGGGTGGGAGGGTAGTCCAGTCGGGAGTGAGGGGCGTGTCGGAAGTGACCGGCAAAGCGGTCGCGGCGGTTAGGGAATGATGACGGTTGACGTGATGGCACGACGAAACTTGCAGATGTAATCATATCATTCCTTACATTAGCGGAGGGAAGCAGGAGTATCATGACATGTTCACTCAATAATGCATATGACGATGACACGATGACACGACCATTTGCCGTCATTGGCTCAGTTCCGTGCACTGTCTTGACCAGGACCCGCATGACGGTTTGAAGCCTACCGGGATCGCGAGTTGTGATTCATCGGCGGCGACAAGAGGGGGTCTACAAGAGTATGAATACTGGATTGGATACGTCGTGCAATCGGCCCGAGCGAAGACACGTTCGAAGCTTGAGAAGTGAGATGCTACTTCAATGCATATTACAACTACTGCTTCACTTCTTTCTCTCTCTTCTTGATGCTAAATTAACTATACAACTCTTGATATAATGCTTCGTGATATGTCGTGTTTGATTGGGTTGCTGCATGTGGATGCTGGAAGGGAAAAGCGAGACGATCGGGAGATCGGTTTGAAGGGTTTTCGGTCGCGTGGGGGGAATGTAAATTGTCTGATTGAGGGGTATAATGCTTGATGCAGAGTGCGAAGAGGGTTGTCTAGTTGAAGTAGAACAAGCCGGCTTTCTGAGTGTTGACTTTGAGGCCCTTGGGGATCTCGTATGTCTTGCCGCCCTTGATCTCGTAGTCGCCCCAGTTGGGTCCTTGGGACTTGGTGTGTGGCGTCGGCGCGGGTGGGAGAGGCGCCGAGGAACATGGGATGGTCATGGTGGACGAAGGGGAGGATCCGATGGCCGAAGCTGAAGGAGGGGGAGCGAGCGAGGCTAGGTATGGTCGCATGTCGGTCGCGCCAGATCCGGACGAGCTGGACGAGCCTTGAGTGGACCTAGAGTCTGCTCGGCTCTTCGATCGGATAGTTCCGTTCTTGCCCAGGCCGTAGGCGTCGTGATGGTGAACAACCTTCCATTGACCATTTTCGACTTTGAGGCTCTGTCGAGGAGTGGCATCGTGGTGCTGCCCTTCTCGTTCTGAATGGGGAACAGCGAGACCGGCGGTGGCAACGTGCGACTCTGCCCGTCGAAGTCGACCAGCTTGAACTCGCTCCTGGACAGCTTGCTTTCCCAACGAATCCCAAGTCATGCTCGACTTGGCTCGGATGGTACCCGTCGAAGGTCGCATACCAGCGTGCATCGATGCTCGTCGTGCGTCAAGCGGCGAAGAAGGGGGCACACAAAGAGAACCTCGATGCGTGTAGCTCGAAGACAAGACGTTGCGACCGTGGAAGCTGTCGGCATACGACTTGAGCAGAGAGCCGTCATTGGGCGATGAAGCGCCAAGCGAGGTGTGCGAGAGGTTGGATCGGGGTAAGACGGGTCGAGTAGGGATTGGAGCCGGACCAGTGGTTGAGGTGTAGGCAGTGGGCGAGTCGTCAGGATGCGACATGGGCGTCATCCTCATCCTGCCAGAGTTGCTGCTCGATCGACCTAGGTAGAGATCCGAATCCCACATGCTGGAAAGCGAGTCGGAGCTGCAGGTATAGTGGCTGGAAGTCTGGGTATTTTGCCTCGTCATATCAGCCGGACGGGCGAAAGAAGGGTTCATCGAGCTCCTTCGTTGACGCTGGACATCGTTCCATGCGTCGTCGGGACCACCACGAGACATGCGGAAGTACTCCATGACTTTGGGTGCGGAAGACGCGGGTCCGGCATCGGCGGGTGCGCCGAGCGAGTTGCTCGACTCGGTATCGCTCGATACGAACAGTGGGGAAGGAGGCGCGTAAGGGTGGTTGTGAATGTCGATGTTGGTAATGATACCGTCCATGCTAAGTCGGTGTTGCTGGTAGTTGTTGAGGTCGGCACCAGAGAAAGTTCTAGCGAGGTCCTGACCGACCGACTCGCATCGACCGTGTTCGATCTGCTCACAAGCCTGAGAGCAGTAGATAGACGATACAAACGGTGTGTCGGGTGGGCTAGCCGCGGCAGCACCAATGGTAACGGTCGACGCCGAGGAACCCGCCTTGTCGTCCTCGCCGTTAGAAGATTTCGAATCGGTGGTCTTGGTTCGAGAGAGAGGAGCGAGTTTGGAAGCGGCGTGGTTGTTGGCGGCGACGGTAGCGAGACGGGTAGACGAGGCAGGGTTGCGCTTCAAAGCGGGCCTGGTGGTCTTTGTACCGTTTGCTGTGCGCGTCGTGGTGGATCCATCTGGGTTCTTCACCTATCACGAACGCGTCAGCCTCTGCTGCAGTACACTTGGAATAATTTGGGGCCATTGATGTGGAGCCCGTAACTCACCCTGATGGCTCCCGCCGGCTTCTTCTTTGGCTTGGGCGCTGCCTCCTTCTCTTTAGGGGGGACGATCAGCCGATCACATACTATACAGTACGAGTCGAACGTGTCTTCCTCGAGCGAGAGGCCCTGCATCGAGAGCGACATGCTGAATGATGAAAAGGTGTAGAGGTCGAGTTGTGAGGTCACGCGATATTTACACAGTTGGGAATTTGTTGTGGGGCAAGAATGTTGAAGGATGGACGTTTCCACACAAGTGTATAAATGACGTCGAGAGTGTGGATGCGGATGGTCAGAACGGTTTGAGACAAATGTCTGGCGGGAACGTGTTAGCTCCAGACATAGGCGGTGCAGATGGGAGATGGGAAAGAGCGGGCCTCACCTTTAACTCGTCTGTCGCGACGGGGTGATTCGGGAAAGAGGAGCGAAAGTTTTGAGATTGAAGTTTTGGCACAAAGACACCGTCGTGCACTAAACTAGATCCTTTTTCTTCTCCGTCGCAGTAGCCGTTGATATTGATGCCTGTTGACCGGGTTGTAGAGTTGCAGGACCGACAAAGGAGATGGGTAGAGGGTGCGGTATGATGATGAGATTTCGTTTTGCGGGTAGATTGGTCAATGCCGAGGTCGTTTACGGGAAGAAGTCGGTGAACCGTCCATTTCCTTATTGACTGGAGAAAAGAAGGAGTGATAGTGTGCTGCACAAAGGCGATTTCCCCGGGTGTTGTGAGTCTCTTGTCTTCTAACTTCTGACGTGGGTTCTTGATGAAGGTTTTTGATGTGAATCCGGTACGGTATGTTTGAAGGGGGCCGTACGGTGTATCCTTTCGAGGAGAAGAGGGGGATGAAAGACGGGAGTGACCTTTGCGAAGGAAGGTTGAATTCGTTTCGGTGGCGTGGGAAAAAAACCGAAGCGCGTCGGTAAAAATGAGAGACAACGGCGTTTGTCAATAAACGTGTAGTAGTAGTCGCTCTATGCTTCGAAACTCGTTCTCAGATAAGAGACAGCGGTGACGAGGGTCGGAGGGAGTGATGCGAATATAGATATCGAAGAATGGGCCAGTCGAATGTACGATGGGCGGGTTTCTTTCGACTGAGCGAAACTCGGTGGGGTTCCGTAAATTGCAAGGAGTAATCACGAGTAACCGGATGTGAATCTTGGCTCTTCTCGTTTACGGTTGCGGTGCTCTTGCTGCGTTCACTTCACTGCGCGATTGTTTCGATATTGGTGGTGTAGGTTTACAACGATGTTGAGAGTACAAGTGACAAGAGATGCAATGCAATGCACAAGGCAGAAATGGGAAGTGATAGAACAAACGGCCCGGGGGGCAATGTTGGGGCTGGGTGGAATAACACACCGAGAGTCCCGATTGAATGGAAACAACCGCGCCGGAGGATATGAACTGCCGGAGAAGACGATCCCTCTAGGCTTACAGGCCGTAATAACCCAGTTCTACGGTTGTACGCTTGTACAGCCGCGCCCCCGCAGTTCCAAGGAAGAGAGTCAAGCTCATCCGGTTGATACCGTGACGGACCGATTTCACCGACCTCCGAATATGTCCGAATGAGTCTGTAATAAGTATCCGTCCTGGCCAAATAACCGCTTCACCCGCAGTTTCTCCATCAGTCATCAGGGCCACATGAGCAGGGCCTGGATCAGAGGTGATCGATACATCTTCGGCGAATAATCCCTTGAATATGGCGAAAGGGCCTGGAGCACGCAGCGTCAACAAGGTTTGACCGGTGTGGAGCCCATTTACCGACCGGTCCGATTCCTCCGTCCGCTTATACCCACCTCGCATGCCTAGCTCGCCAAGCTGCACTGCTATCTGCACGTCGAATCAGACCATTTCTCCGCGGACACTGGTGAGCGTTCGGAGGTGCATGGTGCCGTTGAGCTTAGATATCTCACGACGTAGATACAGCTACAGACCTAGTGGACGAGTCTCTTTCTGTCGAGCGCGCGTAGCTCCATTCTGGGCATGTTTCCAAGCTTGATTCTGACAGGGATCGGAAAGTAAATTGCCGCAAATGAACCTGGGCTAAAAGCCGGGGCATGTGGCGGCAACAGCGCGAGAAAGCGAGTTGGGCCCGATCACCTCCGAGGCCACCGAGTGGTTGTTCTGGAACGTGTCTATCTACCGAGCAAAGCAGTCACCGTCAGGCGATCCTTCCCTTCGCTTGGTATATTCCAACCGCACCTTTCCCGAGCGCTGGAGTGGCCGGGCTGTGGACGATGGACCGGTCCGATATCGGGAGTTGCTCGCTTGGAACGATGGAGATGGTCACTCGACAGGCTCAGGCCTGCACACCGACTCGATAGGTCCCGTCAGCGGGTATCGCCTTTCGTGTCAGTCGCTGCGGAGGTACAAAGGACGACCCTCCATTGATTCACTTGCCCTTTCACAACCCACAGCCCCTTTGAAGTCATGTTCAGGCTTTCGCGCGATCCCTCACCGTCTCTTAGAAAACTGGTCGCGAGCCTATGCCACGTATACAACGGTCAACCGATCGCTGTGGAGTACAAAGGATAAGCAGACAATGGATGCAGAAAAACTAGGACGACGTGACATCGCGTCGAGCTGAAGGGATCTGACATGAGAGGAACAACTACAAGTATAGACTTGACTGTGACCGGCTTATAGCGACGCCCCGTTCAAGTCATTTCGCATACTTACTTTTCCGAGACGCTCAATACGCTATCATCCAGACGTGATTGATGTCCGAGTCCACATCTCCCTCCAAGTTCACTCGACCTGGTTTCACTGCTGCCGCCGAAAGTGACGCAGCCACGACACGCTTGCCGGATCTCGGCGGGAAGAGCACGGGGAACGCCGCTTCAGGCACGCGCGCTGGGTCTCACGACACAACCTCAGGACAAGTTCGAGAGGCACTGCGAAAGTCTGCAAGTCATCCCATCAGTTGCCAGCACGATGGCGTTCCGATGGACGGCGTACACCAAGAAGTCATAGCCGAGGTCGAGCAGCTTGTCTCGAATGGGCAGGGTGGGACTGGGAGCACACCCTCCGATCGCGATGCGAAATCATGGTTCAAGGCGAAAAAGAGTGGGAGAATGCCAGAGGGTTACGGCGAGTTCCTGCTCCGCGAAGCCGAAAAGGCCAACAGTGAGTCGAAGTGTGTTCTTGCACGATGTCCTGACTCTTATAGCAACTCGCTCCGGATGATCGCGCAAGTTCAATCTTGACCAACATACGGATCGGCCTCTGGCTTACCCTCATCACCTTCCATCGTCCCGACACTAACTCTGTTTATCGCTCATCTCAATACTGATCTTGCCATATAACCTGACAATCTACTGTGCAAATGTGTCGATGTTGATTTCGAAAGCGTCAGCTCAGGCATCGGCCCAATGGCCGAAAAACGTGCTGCCAATCTACCCTACTGTACATTACCCCCTTGCCGTGCTTCTCAGAGTCTCGTGTGCCGTCATTATCCTCGAGACAAGCAGGAAGAAGGGACGCGGTTATTCGAGCGGGTGGTCGCACGGCCACTATTGGCTATCACAGCGGCGTAAAGTCACCAGCAGCGTCCTTTGTTCGCGATCCTCGGGTCTCTTTCGCGACAGAAGCGAGCCTCGAGCATCAAAGTTCATCTGGAGAGGCGATGCGTCCTCTACCCGAGCCTACCCGAGGCTGAATGGATGTCACGCTGATCATGACGCCCTTGACAATAAGGCCTAAGGCGCAACATCCGAGTCCGTACGCTGCTCTCGCCGTAGGACATCCATTGACGATCATTTCTCGGTCGTCTTTCGCCTGCGATCCGAGACTCCGATCTTGAAAGGTGGCTGTGGGAAGTGGGAATCAAGCGCTGCGGAAGACACAAAAGATGTGACTGCGATGACGCAGCGTGAGAAATGGGGGCAGAGGATGTACTTGACCGTGGATCACTGGTTCACGAATACGCACTGAAGGATTCCCGAGGTCGGTGGAAGGCGGTATTCATGTCCCAGGCTCTCACCCTTCGCGACTCGCGATATCGACCGCGCAGGCTCGACATTTGTCCACAAAGGAGAGGAAGACCGACGGGGGAACCGCAGATATCCCTCCAAGAAACAAATATCGCTCATTTCAACAGCGACCGTTGCCACCATCTCAGAAAGACACTATCTGCGATCATAATCCAAGATGGCCTACCACAAGCCTTCCCGAGCTCGCAGCGCATCTCCATCCGGCAGGGGAACTGCTTGGTACTTCAGAAACTTATCTCGGTGGCAGGGATACAGGCTCGCCACGGCCGAGGACAATTCGGGTTTTCGGCACCCAGAAACCCAGCATCGTCTGCGAGAATCGTTGAGCGGCCCACTGGAGCTCGACTCCTCTTCGCGCCACCTACCCGTATTCGCCCAAACGTCACACCTTGCCACGCAGCCCCGCTACGATGAAAGTGCCGCTCCTCACGCAACAAGCGACCGGTCTCAATACTACGATGGGCAGAACAACCCCACCGTGTACTCCAGCAGACATGCAAAACCGACTGCTCCCTTCCGGTACTACGGCCATCGAGAACCCAGCCCCACAATCGATCAGTCGCCGTTTCAATCTTGGCGCCCCGAAGCTCCTCGCGCCCCAAATACAGATGCGTCGGCTCCAGCGTACTCGGCTTTTCATTCCGTGGGCGACTACGAGCATCTCCCGGCAGATCAAGTCGACCCAAACAGGGACCAGCGCGCGATCGTCGATTTCAGCAGAGCTCACTCCACTGAGGGAGGGATGCGGGTCTCGACCGAGACCCAAGCGTTGCCGCGCGAGCTGTCGGGAGATTACGGCGCCTATGATTACCAGCAGCAAAGGTCGAGGGGCCCGATATCAAGCGACTATCAACGTCGAGCCCCGCCGATTGCGTCACATCCGGTCCGCGTCGCTCCCGTTACCCACTCGCACCACTCGGAGACGCATCCGCCGTCTCTGGGTGAAGGACTTTTCGAAGGAGCAGTGGCGGTGACAGGCCCCACTGTCGGGACGCCAAGATGGCAACCGCGCACTGCCAGGGGCGTGCCAGAAACCCATTATTATCCAGGGCACGGTCGCGCCGCCTACTCATGATGGCGCCGAGACATTCATCCCACCAACAGCGCGAACCGACTGATGTCCCGACCCGATTCTTTCTTCCAATACACTTTGTACACATTGCGCCTGCCACAAGCGTTTCACGCTCCCCCTCCCCTTGCTCCGCCCCCTGTGTATGAAACATCACCAGCATGCATCGAGGTTGTACGTGGCAAACACCTGCATGAGGCTTGTTCCGAGAGCCTGAGGGTATCGACAGACTGTCCTGCTCCCTATCGCAGATACCTTTCTACAAGTCCCCTTTCCCACGACTCCCATTCAGCGGCAATTCGCATACGGGCTCGCTCATACAGAGAGAAAGGAGAGTATGTGAAGCTTGCCAATTGCCATAGCATAGCTCGGACGGCGTCCCTAAGCCGCGGGAAGTACGATAGATATATTCACATACATATCACGCAACCTGCTGACACTGCCCCCGACTTTTCCCATATTGTTTTTTGCCACCATGCCCTTCGATCAAGCGAACAAAGCCAACGACCATCTCGAGAAAGCCTCTTCGGGTGACGTGGGCGCATCTCTCAGCGACGGCGACAAGGACACTGCAGAACATGCACAGCAATTGTCGACCACGGCGACCAGAGACTCAGTCAAGCCATACCAAGCCACCGATGACAGCTTGTATCCGTCTGCACTCACCGCCGATACGCCCAAGCGAGGACGCAGCCCGTCGCAGGTTTACCCCCACGTGTCCAGCGTGAAGTCACCAGCCAGGGCTGGCCAACCATCACCCGTGCCAAGTGGTCGACCAAAGGACGATAGTCCGACCGGAAGCGGGTGCGAGGCAAGCAGCTCTGCTCAGAATACCCCGGCCACCTGAATGTGTGAGTGGCGCAATGAGCGACAAATGCGTTGCTGGCTGAAGCTGGCGATGTAGGGCTGGTACACCTCAGGTGGCGAGCAACTCAGTCCCAATTCCCCGACAATGGTTTCCATCACATACACCCTGTTGAAAGAGTTTCACAATGCACGAGCAGCGTCTCCGAGGCTTAGTAATATTGTGCACTGCACAGAGCCGCTGACATCTTGCTCACGTTTGACTTCCTTTACCTGTTCTCCCATCTTCGTAAGCCGTGACTATGTACTGTACCTCCCGTGCAGTGCTTGTGTGACGTAGCGGGCAAGCAAACTCAGACGCCCGGTCACGCGGGAAGCATGATCTTCCTCAGGCCCACGCAGGTGTTCGTTTGAGCCTTGATATGTGTGACACATGCTCGTCAATACACAATGGTCCGGCAATCGTTCAGATCCCGCTTGGTGTGCAGAGTACGCTTGTCAGTCTCAACGACAGGCCGGCACTTATACAGAACGTCTCTCTTGGTCGTGTGGGCTTGGATCGTCATCAAAGAAAGGAGACCGGCGCCTAGTGGCGAGTTGGCCCTCACATAGCCTCCTTTGTCCCAAAGGGTTTCACACAGTATCGCTGACGACGCAAACGGGGCGCAAGAAGAGAGGCTCGTGATGAAAGGAGTTCACTACGCTCTGGTCGCAGCCACTAAGGATGTGCGTCCTTCAATGTGTCAAGGAGGTCTGAGGAAGGCTCATCAATGGTATGCCAAAAAAGGATCAACGATGTGTACACATATGTACATATATATGCACGTCCTCGCGACTCGGAATCTCAAGCACCAAAGTTGAAGTGGCCAAAACCCGTCAGAACCAACTCATCATGAGAACCAATTTCAACGTATCATCCGTTCCCCCGAGAGACGAGAGACGATTCGACAGAAGGACAATCCTCCCGGCCCGCGTCACCCCAAGCCTTCGAATCCCACAAGCCGAGCACCTGGACTTTGAACCAGAGCGACCGAAGCAACGCCTTGAAGAAAGCTCACCAGGTCCACTCTGACGCCTGTTCTAGCGGCGCCTACGAAACCAAGTACTACCTCCCAGTCAAAGACAACCCGGACAACACCCAGTCGTCCAGCGCCAATGCGCACACCAACCCGCTCGTCGCCGTCGAAGGTTCCGACTGGCAGCATGTTCAAGCTTCGGGGGAGGGAGGTGGGGACCATGAGCACTGCGCGAAGTAACCTTGTGGACCTCGAATCATGCATGTCAGTCATGCAGGATTAAATGTACATACATATGCACAACGCAATGCGCCCGTAGCGTGGCCGCATCACCGTGTGAAGCCTTCCGGGTGCACCGGCACTATCCTGCACTTGCACCCGCATCCCTTCGGACAAGTAGTCCAGCCCACTGTGTTGTCTCTCCTGCCATCGTCCGAACGCGCTGTCTCGCCAGACGACCGTATTCTGTCCGCCAGACCTGTTGAGGAGTCGTGTGAGGACCCGTAGCCGTAAAGCGGCAGATTGTCCCGCTCATGACTTGGTACAGCCGAAAGGGGATGTTCGGCAGTATCTCGCGAAGGCAGGGTGAGAGGCTTTTCCACTAGACGTTCATCAGCTTCACCCGCTGCAGCCGATAAGTGACCAGGGGAACATACGGTAGAAAGTCCGCATGCAAGCTTGATGACCGCCATGTCGGCATTTGCCACATCCCATCCATAGACCTCTGACACCTTCGCGGCACACCGCGCACTCTTTGGCTGGCAGCTTGCAATTCCGGCAGTACCAGAATCGCTTGCCTCGCTTCTCCATTCCGACGTCTTCGAGTGATCCGGTACCTTTACCGCATCGGGAGCAGTAGGCAAGGTGCGTGACGCCAGTATCGCCCAGCACGACTTCCAATGATGACAGCCCAGCAAACCGACGAATGTATGCCGCAGGAATCGATAATCTGCGCTGCTCCAGCATTTCTGACTTTACTTAGCATCGACACCCTGATGGTCTCGCTTGATCAAGTGACTTGCCGACGTATGAATGGGCAACTCTCTCTGCTTGTTTGGCAGGGAAGTCGATGATCTTCGATGCGACGAGGTGGAGGGTAGTCGCCATCTGCGCATCGCCCTGCAAATGATCAGTCGGCTCATCGAGAACAAGGGAATCAACGCACATCGTCGACGTATGCACGCCACCAACGCAATACTGGCTCGCTGCGGTCTTCCCGGTATCGGTCAAGCGCCTCCGGATCCATCCATCCTTGGCTGGTGGGTACCAGACCAGACTTGTCCTTCTTGATGCCGTAAGCTGAGGGACGAGCTGAACCGGCCAATGACGGTCGAGCTGAACCAGCCAGTGAGGGTCGGTTCGAGCCAGACCCAGTCGCCGACCCGTGATCCTGACTCGACTTGCTCGGTAGCATGGTAGGCGACGCGCGTATACTGGAGATCCGCTTGTCCGGCATCAAGTGCGGAGACGTCTTGCTGGAGGATCTCGCGCTGTTGGCGGACGACTGCCTTTTCCTCTCGGCGTGGCTGATCCCGTAGGGGTCTGGGTAAGAATCGTCATCGGAGTACGAAGAATGGCGGCGCGGCAGGTGAGGTCGAAAGCGGTCTTGGGAATTTTGCTTGGACGAGGAAGGAGCAATAATCGTCGACGTCGATGCGCGGAGATCCTGCGTGGTCGTTGAGGAGTCGGTGCCTGGTGGAACAAAGCTGAGGAACCGAGTTTTGCGCTCGGGTGGTGGTGTCTCTGTGCCAGATGTGGAGGAGACGGACGATTCGGAAAGGAGTTCTTCGACCCGGTCATTGGCAGTCTCGTCGTCCAACATTGCCCTCTCCAGCTGGATGGGTCGAGGTGACAGTACTCCATTCGGTTGCGTAGTCGTCTGAGGGGATCGGTTGAAAGAGGCTGAGCGTCCTCGAGGCGACGGAGGCGGAGATTCTGGTGCATCTTTCTTAGCGGCGGATTGCTCGAAGATGTTTTGGGCGAATTGCTGATCTGGAGCTGGAGCCAGATCTTCGATGAGCTGCCGCAGCAAACGCCAGCATCTTGCATCATCGACTCGCCCACAGACATTGGCGATCTGCGAGTGAGCTAAGTCGCACTACGCATCGCTGAGTGAACTTACCTCTCCATTCCATCCGCACAGATCTTCAGGTTTTGCTCCTTCTATCCGGTAATGATTGGCGAGATACGAGAACTCGTCATTATCAAACACTGGTAGGTCGATGGTGCCGACCGCCTGTAAAGGCTCATATGGCGGATCGGCAGGTCCTTTTTGACGTTGTCCAAGCTTGTCCCAGTGATGCGTATACTCGGGCAAAGGGTCATCGAAAGGGATTTCGCCTTGTTTGAATCGGTCAATCCCGTATGCCATCTCGCCTTGTGAACTCCATGACATAGTCTGTCTAGGTATCGTGTCGAGGGGTATGACCCGTGAACGCATGTCGAGCTGAGCGAACATGCCGTTCTGATATGCGGTCACGAGGGAGTTGTCGTCCGACCATACGGCCTCGACAGCCGGACCGTCGATGGTGGGCAATGCGTATTTGGCGATATAGTGCCGGCGAACATCCCACACTTCGATATGCGAGTCTTCATCCAGAGCCACCGACTCTTGTCCGAGACCTTGCGACACTGACGCTATCGTTGGGTCCACTAGTGTCGATCCGACAGACTGGTAGGCGAGGGGTACGATGGCGATCTCTGTCGAGTGCTCAGGCCGCCAAGCTACTCGGCGCAAAGGATAAGCAGTGTGAAGAGTGTGCACCGGCCCTGGAATCTTGTCCCAGCTGTGTGACATGTCCCAGATCTACATCTAAGCAAACTTGTCGCGCGTCCGGTGATTGAACGATCAACTCACTTGTACTGTCCGGTCTGCACCTCCACTGGCCAGCCAGCCGTTTCCAGTATGATGCCCATCTCCCGCCTTCCATTGCAAGTCAAGTACCGCTTTGCTGCCATGTGCACCCCAAACTCGCCCGTTCTTATGATGGCGAAGGTCGTACCGCTGTATCGCACCGTTCTCGAGACCGACAACGAACTGATGTGGATCGTCCGGACTGAAGCACAATGACGTGACAGCACCCGAGTGCTTGAAGTGCTTCCGATTCGTAGGATCTCGTTCCCTCAGATCCCACAGCTTTGAATGCCCTTCGGTCCCTCCAGTCACCAGCAGATGCGCGTGTGCTGGTGTCTGACACAGCCGGAGTACGTTCATGGGCCGAGGGTGGCCACCGCTGACCTCTCTATCTGTGTATGTCAGATCGGTCTCTAGCGCAGGACGACAGTACTCACCTAATTTGCCGCGGTTGAGGTCGAACAAGAGGAAGTTGCCGCTTGGTGAGGCCGTCACGACCTTGTTCGAGAAGGCTGGAGGTCAGCCTTGACACGAGTCCCAAGCCATCAGAAGCACGTACCACCAGCACCCCAATCCACATCATTTACGCCTTTTCCCACCGCCATGGAGCCTCTCCAGAGGTTGACCACCTCGGTGACGCTGACACCGCCCGGACCTTTTCCAAGAAGCTGAGGCTCTTTCTGTGACTTGCGGGCGGGGGAGGAGTCAGATGGCCTAGGCGTAGAGGTGCTGCTGGGGTCTTGATTGACAGACACAATCTTCAAAGCTATGAGGTCAGCTCTGCCAGCCGAACTTGCGGGTCACACTTTCTCACTCACCCATTCCACCTCCAACGGCGTACTTGCCGTCTGGACCTTTCGCCATTGTTCCAACCCTGCCTCCGCCCTTGCGATTGGCAAATAGGTTCGCCCTGACCGTGCGGGCTCTCTCGCGTCCTGCACGACCTGCAGGTGAGGGACTGACGCCTCGGCCTCGACCATCTTCGGTTGTTGTCGCCAGCAATCCCGTCCGTCGAGGGTATCCAGCCGGATCCCATCGGCTCGAGGGGTTCTCAAAGTGCGTAGCACGCGGATCGTCGTACAAAGCCCGGGCTGGGGATCGCGATCGATTGCGATTGATGCTGAATTGCGAGTCAAGAGGCGATGACATTCTGGACTCGCGGACAAAGCCCGACGAGCTGGCTTCAGAGCCCGAACTGGGGATCGCACTAGACACTTTCAGCTCGGCTCGCTATGCCACACTTCTTCAACCATCGATGGCTCACGCTGATAGAGCTGTTGTGAAGCGATTCATCGTGCTTGTGATCTATGTCATCTCATGATGTGCGATGAGGTGTAGCTGAAGCAGTACAGACGAGCCTTTCTACATATACTGTACGCGGGTAAATAATCCCAATCACGCCGAGCACCCCCACTCGAGCGGAGGTCGCCGCCTTTCCACCCCAACTTGTTACCCTATCTCTCTTCAACGTCACCACCGTTTACACAGCTGAAACGAGCTCGAGCCTCATTCAACAGACCACCTTCCACATCCATGGCATAGACACCTGCTTTCGCCTTCCGGTCTTCAATTCAGCTCGTCCACCATGCCGCTCAAGGACCTTCTTAAAGCTCGTGAGTTAGCCAGCTACCACATTCATCCTAATAGGCGTCCTTGGGCACTGTCGCTCCGACGAGCATCTTCAAGAAACCCTTGACTGTGTATGCTTGCTTGATTGCTGATCACATTACCTAGGCTTTCAGTCTGCTCTGCAATCGATACCTGGAGGCACATGGAAGATCTTGATTACAGACGACCACTCGCAGTCGCTGCTGGACACGGTCTACAAGCCCGGCGAGATCTTACAGCAGAACGTGACCTGTGAGTCCGAGCCCACATCGTCCTTGAATTACGCACAACTTCTGACGCCGTTCAGCTGTCGAGCCGTTACAGTCACCGAGAGCACCACAAAGCCTAGACGCGATCTACCTTCTCACGCCCACTTCTCAAAACGTTAACCGGATCATCGCCGATTTCGACGGTCGCCGGACGTACAAGTCGGCGCATCTGTACTTCATTGACGGTGTGTCGCACCTGGATTTTCTCCATGTTCAGTCATGCTGATGTCGTAGGTATCGATGACCGTCTAGCGTCGAAGCTGACGAGTGCTCTGCCACCTGACGTCCTTCGGGCATTCGTTGAGCTGTATTGCGATGTCCTCCGTGAGCCCAGAACACGCGATACAAGGCAGTAGTGCTAAGACTGACCATCAAACAGCCGTAGAAGAGCGTATATTCTCGATCAATCAGCCACAAGCTTTCTTCACGATGTTCGGCAGTGCTGGAGGAGCTGCTTCTGGGGATCTGGCTATGGAGGCATTCGAGGATGACCTCAAGCTTACAGGGAGAGCGGTACGTGCAGGTCTGCGTTCTCCGTGATCGAGTCACTGAGCCATTGTCAGATTCTCAACATGCTCGCAACCGTCAACGAGAACCCTTACATCCGCTACTATCAACCAATGCACCATTCGCCCCTCGGTCCTCTTGCCAACACCGCCTCATCCTCCACTCTCGCCCCACCATCACAACAGCAAGCTCAGTCGTCACAGTCTTTGCGCTGGCGGTCAGCTATGGGAGGTGCGACCAAGGTGGCTGAGCCTGTCGGGGATTTTCTGTGCAAGAAGATCGCTGTCCAGGTGCAGAACGACCTGGATGAATACATGGCCAACAACCCGGAGTTCCCTGTGAGTGGATTAATCGCCAACCTGTCGCCTCGTCTGACTCTGTCAGAGCGCCAGCGGCCGTCCGAAGGCTGTTCTCCTTATCGTTGATCGATCAATGGACCCTACAGCTCCCTTACTACACGAATTCTGGTATCAAGCCATGGTCAATGACCTATTGCCGGTCAAGGATGGTCAAACATACAAGTGAGTGTCACGCGTGCTTCCATCACCGGATCCCGGCTCACCATCAGCTACACGTACACGAACACGGTGGGAGGTAAAGAGGCCAAGGTAGCTATACTGGACGACTCGGATCCCGTCTGGGTATCGGTCCGCCATTTGCACATGAAAGACGCCATCGACACCTTAATGACGGACTTTGGCAGATTCGCTCAGGAGCACGCCGGATTCAGCGGGTCAGTCCGAGCTCTCTCGCTCAGGAAGAGTCTCTCAGCTCACACGTGATAGCGATGCCAACGTAAACGTGAACGACCTGAAAGACATGCTGGCCAGTCTTCCACAATTCCAAACACAGCGTGAACAATTCTCGCTTCACCTCGAGATGGCTCAGGAGTGTATGTCGCTGTTCGAGAAGAAGAAGTTGAATGTCGCGGCGCACGTCGAGCAGGTGAGTCGGCATCGTTGCTGCATTCAGAGTGCCTTGCTAATCTGCAGTGTTGCGCCACAGGCTATACGGCCGAAGGCAAGCAGCCCAAATCGCTGGTCGAGGAGATGGTGCCCTTGTTGGATGACCGGAATATCACGTGCGTCATTGTGGTCGGAAGAAACCCTTCATGGTCACTGATTGAGCAGTTCACTGGATAAAGTCCGAATCATCGCTCTATACATCTTGTTCCGGGAGGGTGTAGCGGACGAGGATCGTAGAAGGCTGTATCAACACGCGAGATTGTCGATCTCTGAACAGGACACTATCAATAACCTCATCTATCTAGGAGTCAAGGTCATCAAGGTGAGTTCAGGACCACCTCGCAGCAGAATTGAGCTGATTGACCAGGACGCGAAGGACCGCCCTCGCGGGTCACGCCTGAAGCCGCCCAAGCCAGCGCAGACCGAAGGCGAGTATGAGCTGTCGCGATATCACCCTATCGCGCAGATGATCATCGAGGTAAATTAGCAGAGTCATTGCTGTCCTGACTCTCGGACTGATAAGGCAGGACCAACACCGTAATCGGCTGGATCAGAACGTCTTCCCCTACGTCAAGGATGCCCCAGAGACAGCACCCGTCCAACGAACTTCCTCACCTTTCCTTTCAGCCAACACGAGTCAGCCAGCGCCTGCTTCGGGATCGCTTCGTTCGGCCAGGCCTACATGGCACAAAGCGCCATCGGCGCGCATGACCAACACCGAAGGCAAACAACGCATAATCCTCTTTATCGCCGGCGGTGTTACATACAGTGAGATGCGTCTGGCGTACACTGTCGGCCAATCACTCGGGAAGGACGTGTACATCGGTGAGTACAGTCGCAGATGCCTGCTTTGTACGTGCTGAAGTTATTAGGCTCTACGCACATCTTGACGCCGGAAAAGTACTGCCGGGATCTGCGGTCGCTCGGTCGTGGTGGTATCGCCGCAAATCCGCCTAGTGCACATCCAGAGCATCCAGAGTCTCCGGGTAGACCCAGCAGGGCACCGGGTCAGCCCACGACATACCAGGCGTAAGTCATAGTTCCGCAGACCTCGGCTACGCTCTGCTTACGTCTGAAGCGTCATTGATCGGCGGTACTGGACGCCTCAAGTTGGTCCCCCCGCTTTGGCACCACCGCCTGGTGCACAGCGCCCCAGCGCACCACCGCAGACCAACTCGTTCTCGTCCAACCTCGCTAGCAAGATGGGCGATCTTAGTCTGGGCAAAGACTCAGTCGGTGGATCCGGAACGAAGAAAGATGGAGAAAAGAAGGAGAAGAAGAGCCTGTTCAAGATGAAGTGGTAATGACCCCGCCATGACATATATCCATACTTGAGTGTGCTCCTCGTATTGCTGAGGATGCTTCATCGCGAACCCTTGACATGTAATGAGGATTGCATTGATACTCGTACATTATGGGAGGACGACGTATTGGTGCAGCTTCTCGGGGATGGCCTGGAGCAGACCTTTTGACTCGAGCCAAACGCGTGAGAACAGCCTGGCCTGGTATCTGATCTCAAGTCAGCTGAGGCCCATCTGCACTCGTTAAGGGGACCAACCGGTAGGCGCCGTCGCAGAGGACCGTGACTACTGTGCTTCCCTTGCCCTTACGTTTCGCGAGCTCGACAGCGGCGACAACGTTCAGAGCGCTGGAAGCTCCGACGTACAGACCTTCCTCGTGGAGTAGACGGTAGACCATAGCAATAGATCTCGAGTCGGGAATGTGAAGGGCGCCGGAGAGGAGGTGTAGGTCGGGTTTGAGGTTATTGGTCACTCGGCCCTGTCCGATACCTATGGTACTCAGCTGACGCTCCGATGCTTTGTTACAATGGAGAAACACTCACCCTCTGTGATGGAGCCAGTACCGACCCTCTCGACCTTTCCGTTCTCAACCACATTGTAAAGCACACTTCCTGGTGGATCGGCCAACCAACCCTGAACTCGCCCATCGCTCTTTTCCGTCAAGTAACGCGTCACTCCCGCCAATGTACCTCCAGTACCTGTCGCACAGATGAAAGCGTCAAGCTTGCCCCCGTCCGTCTGGTTCCAGATCTCAGGACCGGTCGTGAGGATGTGAGCGCCACGGTTGGCCGGGTTATCGAATTGGTTTGTCCACACGGCGTTGTCTAGGGATTCGGCGTATCGCTTTGCTTGGTGGTTGTAGTTTTGGGGGTTGTCAAAAGCGACAGCTGACTTCATCAGCTTGATTTCGCTTCAGGGGTAGAAGGAGGGAGAGGAGGATGAGGACCCACCTGGAACAGGGCGGACGTCGGCACCAAGCATACGCAAGAGGTCGATCTTCTCCTGACTCTGCGTGTCGGGCATGTAGATAACGCATTTGTACCCCTTGCTTCGACAGACATGGGCTAGACCGATACCCGTGTTTCCTGCTGTACCCTCGACGACCGTTCCTCCAGGTCGGATCAGACCCTTCTCCTCGGCCTCTTTGACGAGATAAAGCGCCGCTCGGTCTTTAATCGATCCTCCGGGTGACATAAATTCAGCTTTGGCCAGAATGTTCGACCCAGTCTCCTCGGACAGTCGGTTGAGTCGGATCTGAAGTGTCAGCTTGGGCTCGCATGACATCCTGATGGGCAGAGACTGACCAAAGGTGTCTGACCGACGGCACCGACGAATCCCTCGACCTCCTTCCCGAACCCAGTCACGGAAGTCGCATAACCCCTCGAGATGGGTTGAGCAGCAGCTCGCGCCGCGCGCAGCACTCGCAAACTTGTCTTGACCATCGTTGCCGCTGAGTGATAACTCGACAAGAAAGAAGCAAGCGGGACTGGACTTTCGTATGAGCTGACTGACCAACTTACTTCGGAATTCTGGTGCAGCACGCCATCGGCAATGACGATAAGGTGCCCCACAAACAACCGGACATCGCGTGTATCTCCGTTGTTCACTGGCGCCAGAAAGTCGTGAACCCGTCCTCTGCGTCCGTGTCTGGTCAAGCCTAAGGACAGTCGACATCGACAGCAGCAATGCGTCGGGATCATCGCTAAACGAACGAGCTGAAGAGCAAGGTTCAAAATGAGCGGGCCACTGCTAGCCGGCCGGCGGCTATGTTCGCACTGCCGATTGCGAGTCAGCGGACGTGCAATCACGCTTCAGTCGAGCAGAGTTGCTGGACCTTCCGTACGTCCAGCAGCGCCTGTCCTATCTGCTTCGGCGCCCTACAGATACCAAGCACGTTCCTTCGTATCTGGACGTCCGAGGCTTGCTCCCCGCGTTGAGCCTAGCGTCAAGAAGCGGAAAGTGGACATGGACCAGTTTCCTCCGGAGCGTATACGGTAAGCTTATGGACAAAACTGACTTGGACGAAGCTGACTGGAAAAGAAATCTGTCCATTATCGCTCATATCGATCATGGAAAGTCAACGCTGGCAGATAGGCTGTTACAAGTGAGCACCCGAGGCTGGCATCTTCCGTAAGAACAAGCAAACTAAGCTGGCAGATGACCAATACGGTCCCACCGTCTTCTTCGCCTCAATTTCTCGACAAGCTGAAGGTCGAGCGGGAACGAGGAATCACAGTCAAGGCTCAGACTGTATCGATCATACATACGCATACGGATGGACATCGTTATCTCATCAATCTCATTGATACTCCTGGACACGTCGATTTCAGCTACGAAGTCTCGCGAAGTCTAGGAGCGTGCGAGGGAGGTTTACTGCTGGTGGACTCGACTCGTGAGCAAGCTCAGACATCACGCCTGTGAGCGAGCTGACGTTGCAGAGGGTATACAAGCCCAAACGCTTTCGGTGTTTCACCACGCTCTCGAGGCGGATCTCAAGCTACTCGCTGTGATCAACAAAGTCGACCTCCCTCACGCCTCCCCTGCCGAGACGTCACAGCAAATCTCCTCCTCGCTCGGTCTGACGGAAGACGCACATATGCACATCTCCGCCAAAAGCGGTTTGGGCGTCGACAACGTCCTGAATCAGATCATCGATGCTCTGCCGCCGCCGACAGCACACGCCGAGGTGGATGGGAAGTTGCGGGGTCTTGTTTTCGATCACTTGTAAGTTCACCACCCTGCCTGGTCGCTGGCACCACACTCAAATTGGGGTCAGCTACGACCACTTTCGAGGTGTCGTATCCCTGGTCCGGCTGTTTTCGGGCACCATCAAGAAAGGGGATAAAATCCGTTTCTTGCAAAGTGACAGGAAATATGAGGTTCTCGAAGTCGGTATCCAAAATCCGGAGGAAGTGCTAGTGGATGAACTGAGGGAGGGTCAAGTCGGGTGAGCGCCGCCACACTGCATCTTTTGGGGCGCTCGACTGATACATTCCAGATACGTGGTCTGCAATATGAAGAACTCGGAAGATGGTGAGCTCTCTTCTACTCTCCCCTGCGGAAGTGAGACTTAATGTCAGCTTTCATCGGCGACACGATCTGCTGGGCAGACAAAGTCGTCGATCCTCTACCCGGGTTCCAGCCTATGAAAGCTATGGTACGACACCATAGCTCTTCGTTTGTTGTACAAGCTGACGTCGGACAGGTTTATGCTGGAGTCTTTCCTATCGACGCTGGAGAGTTTCCGAAGCTGGAGGAAGCCATCGAGAGGGTGAGTCATCGTGTCGTGGTCACCCGTGATGATGCTCATATCCGTAGCTCACGCTCAATGATCGATCTGGTGCGATACTTTCAAAACTACAGGAAGACCGGATTGACTGACCTACATAGTGACCGTTCAGCGCGAGTCTTCTGCAGCATTGAGTCAAGGTTTCCGACTGGGCTTCCTTGGCACATTGCACATGGACGTCTTGTGAGTGACGTCCTCGCAGTCAATGATCCCCCGCTGATCCGTATAGCAAGCAACGTTTAGAGGACGAGTACGACTCGAATGTCATCGTCACGGCTCCCACTGTTCCTTACAGAGGTGAAGTCTGGTGGCATTCGCCTCGAAGCTCAGCTGACTGTCTCAGTGCGGACTCGGGATGGCAAGGAGTCCTTTATCTCCAATCCTGCCGACTTTCCCGATGTTACCGACCCGAAGGCCCGCGTAGTGGGTGTCCAGGAGCCGATGGGTAAGTGCAAACATTCCTGCGGTGACAAGTGGAGGGGAGGTGGCTGAAGGCGGCTGCCAGTGAACGCGACCATCTTCGTACCGAACGGTCAGCTCTTCCATCGAGTGTGTTATTTGCTTTGCTGATGAAATCTAGAGTACATCGGTGAAATGATGGACCTATGCTCGCGCTATCGAGGCGTTCAGCAGGAGTACAGGGTCATCGAAAGCTCAGACCGAGCAATCTTGAAATACACCTTGCCCTTGGCCGGTTTGTCTCGCACCTGAAAACACCATGAACGCAAGCTGATAAGCCAGAAATCGTGACCGACTTCTTCTCGGATCTCAAGAGTGCGAGCTCGGGGTTCGCTTCTTTCGATTACGAAGAAGCTGGCTACGAAGCATCTGACCTCGTCAAGGTGATCTGCTCTGACTTTCACTGGGTCAGGCGGAGCTGATAGGCAGCTCAATATGATGCTCAATGGAAAGCCTGTTGACGCTCTCGCTATGATCGTGCATCGCAGTGCGGCGCAATCAATCGGCAGAGCTTGGACAAAGAAGCTTCGTAAGTGTAATAAAAGGGATCTGTGATCGAGGTCTCGTTGTTGACGTGTCTAGGGGATGTGTTACCACGACAGCTGTTCGAGGTAGCGATACAGGCTGCAATTGGAACGAAGGTCGTCGCGAGAGAAACACTGTCGGCAGTGCGCAAGGATGTGACTGCCGGTCTGTATGGTGGTACGTCTCGCTGCCCTCCTCATCAGGCTTGGGAGTCTGATCAGACACAGGTCATTACGAACGAAAGCTCAAACATCTCAACAAACAAAAAGAGGGCAAGAAGCGACTCAAGAAGCTGGCAGGAAACATCGACATCCCTCAATCCGCCTTCTTCGACGTCTTATCATCGAGGCCACGTACCTTCTCCACTTCGGCCCGGCAATATCGTTCCCAGCCTGGTGCAGAAGATGTCGCCCTCGAGCAACTTCCGGACGATCTGCCGCCCTCATCTGTTGATATCACTTCCGATAATCATCACGCGGACTATCAGGTCTCTCGAACTGCGGTAGACTCGGTCATCCGCTCGACTGAAGTTGCCGCACTACATCGATTGTTGTCAGAACGCCCAGTCAACAGCGAGGCCGTCATTCGCCTGATCGATCGTGTCACTCGCTCAAACTTTTCCTCGCCCGTCTTCACTCCTGCCGAATTGAAGACCATATTAATCGCTCTCGCGGGTCGCGACAAGCAGTTTCGCCATTTACGCCGCAGCAACTCCTTGGGCGTCCGAAAAGTTCACGGACAGTTGGAAGCGATGTCTCGCACGGCGCATAAGGGTATCGAACAAGCGCTCCTGTCTTCGTTACAAGAAGAGGCCAAGACGTCCGAAACGCCCTTGAAGGCAGTGGAGAAGCGAATGGCAGAGCTTTATCGCCGGGTGCCGAACCCAGACGATCAGAGGGGTGTCAAGCGGTATCGCGTTTGCGTCAATTACCTTCTTCAAATGTGTGCAATGGCGGGAGACGTTGATCGATTCGAAAACTGGCGATCTCGCTTGACGGAACTCGGTGTCAAGGACGACAGCTACTCGGCCTTGGCCAAAGTCACTCTCGCCTCCAAGGCTGGCGATCACGAAACCCTCTACGCTACGCTTCGAGATATGCTCAAGTCTATCCGGGACGCGGAGCACCAGATAATCCTCATCAACACTGCCCTGTGGTCTTTAGCTGTCAGGCAGCGCTGGGACATCGTTCTAGCCACGTATCACCGCCTCGCCCCGACCGCGCCCCAGCTTCATATACCTGGTGTCGCGGATGGCGAACCGTTACCGCTCCCCGCCTCGCTTCGACCTAGCCCTCAGACTTTCTCGCTCCTGCTGCACAGTCTGTCGCATCAGGGCTACTTCGACGCCGCCGTCACTGTCCTTCAGACAATGGCCGACGGGGGGTACCAACCGCATATCCCGGAATACACGAGCTTGTTCAAGGGCTTTGCGCGACACGGAGTAGTGCCATCCACCAAATCAGGTCAGATCGCCTCGTCTTTCCCACTATGGGAGAAGCTCGATACGCCTCCCGCTCAGGATGATCAATCGTCTTCCAGAGGTCAATCGATCAGTCAGATTTGGCAACGCGGCGTCACGCCCACACGATCGGACGAGACGGCCGATACCGACTTGGCGGGATGGACGGAATCAGCTTTACACGATATATTCAGGTCTTTCTTACAGCTGTCACCTGCACATGGCCGAGATCAAGCGCCGACACCCGAGCAGACCTGGTACATCCTCATGGCGCATGCGAGGACTACCAACGGGAATGACGATGTCGTTCGGTCGGCATGGGAGAGCTTGGAAGGGAAGTTTGGTGAGGAGGGGTGGTGGGGCTGGCGCCTTGATGGGCGGCTCAGGAGACTTCGAGAGCGGATGATACAGGGAGACACGGGTGAGGAAGGTAGATCAGGTAGGTAAGGGATCCAAATAGCATACCTTCATACAGCATTGCATAGCATCTTGCATGAACACTACGTGCATCGCAGCCGCTCTGGTCAACAACATTGACGCGAGGTGGAGGTCGTCCGCCTCGACTTCCGATGACCGTCAAGCGAGTCTGTTTCTCGACACTTTGTTACTTCATTTCCTCGCATCATGATCCGTCTCGCCAGGCGCAGGCATTTGCTTTCTGCAGTCCTCTGCTACCTCTTGGCTTTCTGCGGTCTGCTGGCGGTGGCCGATACCGAGATCCGCAATTTTGACCTACCACTTCCTCCGGCTACGAACGGACTTCCCCCACCACCTCGGTCAGTTACGGTCCATTCGGGCAGCATCAATCACAACGTCTCGAACGTAGAGCCGGATCTCTGGCTAAGCTGGTCGCCAGATGAAGTTTATCGGAGCTGGACAGCTCGGCTCTCTTGGCCTGCTTCTGTTAGTCGCTCGGTGTCTGCGAAGATTGATCACTGATCAGCAGTCCCCAACGAAGTTCGACATCAAGCTTTCCGCTTCCGACCCTTCTGTTTCGATCATGATACACATCTCCTCGTCTGCGCTGTCACCTCGTATATCGGGCATACCTTTTCCCCACGTCGAACCCCAGGGAGAAGTGGGAGAAGACGACTACTTCACCCCATTCACATTAACGCTCGAACCCCTCATCCTGGGCGTACTGCCTCAAACCGCTCTACCCGCTTTGTTCTGGATCATCATCTTCGGCACAGGGGCAGCATGTACCGTCCCGACTATCCGCCGAGCTATCGAGAGTGCACACGCTTGGGCAGAAACGGGTGACGGCGGGCGCAAGAAGGCATGATGGGATTTGGCCTATCTTGTTGTATGGATTGGGTTAGAAAATCATGCACAGTACATGGTATGGCTTATATGACTACTGCGGCTTCCACTCGGTCCATCTCGAGTTGCTCGTCTGGTGAGATCTCGATCCGAGGAGGAGGGTGCTGGAACAATGCGTCGAAGGGCTGTGGAGGCAGGTGAACCATGTCTGCTGCGTTGGTCGTGTACGCGGTACTAGCGTTCAGTCCATGCTGAGGCCGTCGTTAGCACTTATTGTTGACATTTGCACTCAGCTACTACCGACTCACAGGTGCGTCAGACTCGGCTGATGAGGCGATCGGCGCGATTGCGCTAGGTTGACTGAACCGCGCAGACGTTCTGGTCGCTGGTCTCTGCGCCGGCACATGACGTGCGCTAGAGCGTGTTCCCTTCCTCACAACCTTGTGGACGGGCGAGACGATCGAGGGCGCAGTCGAAGTAGACTCTGATGGAGACTGCGTGCGCGAGCGGGTCGATTGCCCCTCTAGCTCGGCTCCGTCCTCTGATGGAGGATCGGTCAGCGTGTCCGAGCCGGAATCGTGATCAGAGCGAGATGGAGATGGGGCGCGATGTGAAGCTCGCTTGGGCGGACCGGTGTGCGACTCAGACAACTGACGCTTTCGCTTTGATACCTCTCCGTTCAGCTGACTGGGGAGTGATCGTCTCCGTTGCAGTGTGGAGTTGTCTTTGAGAGCTGCAACTCGAGCTGGCAAGACTGCGGGTGGAGGTGATGTCGATGCCACCGAAGGTGTTGGTGTCGAATATCGACTGTCGAGCAGTCGGGACCTATACGCTCAGCTCTTTGCCGACCACACGAGCGGAAGACTGGCTACTCACTTCTTCGGATCAGGCGGTAACAATTGATCATACCGCCTCATCACTTCTTCTCCCTCTCGAACCAACCGCCGCCTGAGCCAGTCGACGCCTTCGACCTTGACCTTATCTTTGCCTTTTGTCCAGTGACCCGATGCATCCTCTCTAGCCATGACGGTCCATACTACAGCCGACCAAGCCGAGAGCGACATACCCTTGAGTAAGTCGATCCTCGTTCGCATCTTGTACCGCTCAAAAGCGAGTTTATCCCTTTCATCTTTACGTTGTCGCTTTTCGAATGCCTCGTACTTTTTGTGAAGGCGAAGGTAATGCTCGTCCGACGTGTCCTCAGTGTGCTACCAGCGCATATCAGCATGATCCTTGAGCAGTGGACAGAAGAGGTGGACTCACGTCTTCGCCTATGCTGAGCCTTCGTAAGCGCCGAACGGGGCTTACAGCCGTCCTCGCAGATAGCTCTTCCCGCGCTTCCTCCTGATCGTCTTGCCCCACTTTGACCATGATCCAATCGGGGGTTTCGATGACGGTGCGCGTAGTCGAAGGCCCAGCGACTGCTGGAGTGACAGTGACTGGCTCGGTATGGGTTTCGGGTCCAGCGATGTAGGTGGGCGGGTCGACCATACTCATCGGCAGGGAGGTGATCGTCACCTGCAGCTTGTCGGGCGGTGAGTCGCTGGGGCACCCTGGTAGTCAGTATGCGACACAGCCTAGTGTATTGGTAGACTTACCGTATCGATCAAGCCAGTCTATGATCATCTCTTCCAAGTCTCGTATCCCATCTTGTCCACCGCCTGCCGCTCTACGCAACCTGGCGGGAAGAACGCGTTTACTCAGCTTACTCGACGGTGTACCGGGTGACCCAACGGGGACGAGAGTCACAGCCTGCTCCTTCTCTTTGCCTTTGATCGAAGGCTTAGGACTGATGACCTTGGTGGTCGTAGTCGAGGTCGTCGTGTTGACAAGCCGGGCCGGACGCGTCTCTTTGGAGGGTGACATGAGATGGTCTAAGCGGTCTTTTGAGGATGAAGCAGCGGCAGACCTGCGGGTTGACCGGGTCCTGGAAGGGCCTCCCTCGACTGCCGATCTATTCGAAGGCGACATGACCACACGCACAGCGCAGGCTGTTGATGCGCGCACAAAGCTGAAGTTAGGCAAAGGGGAGGAGAAATGTTGATGACGACGGAACAAAGTTGATTCGCGCTTTCGTTGACTGGAACTAGCCACCCATCACTTCGTTGTTGCCCTTTCCTTTTCTCTCAAGCTACCTCGAGTCAAAGACGATGGACGCGAGAGCACTGCTACGAGCCAAGAAGGCGGAAGGAAGGGTCGAGCATCCACATGCTGCTTACTCGACTTCGGGGCAGCTCAGGTGTTCAATATGCGCTATTCCAGGTCAGTCCCCTGCATTCCAGTGACACCGACGCTGATGAGTTCCGTAGTGAAGCAATGGGACGCACACTTGATGACGAAGCAACATCGTCAATCTGTCGCTCGAGAACAAGCTAGTCAGAGCAAGAGCAAACGTCCGGCCGAGAATGAAGCAGGTTCCAGCTCGTCGAAACGGACAAAAACGAATGACGAGCCAGTCGTCCGTAGTTCGATCTTGCCCGCTGGCTTCTTTTCCAGTGGGAGTGGACCGACTATAGTCGCGGACGAGGACGATGAGGGTGGAGAGAACGAGACCGATGGTGCTGCACAAGGGGGCTCGAGTACAGCTGGACGACCTGGGCCATCTGCTGCGCCAGCCTCGGTGTCGAAACCAGCTCCTGCACCTACAGCATCGGCGGAGAGTGGAGCAGCGGGGCAGACAGGAGACGAGGAACTAGACTCTTTCCTCGCCTCGTTAGCAGAACCCGAACCCGAAGTCGAGACACCGCAACCGACAGCCACCATAACAACGACAAAAGCGAAGACGCCTTCTGTGGTCAAGAAGGGTACTTCATCGTATAGGGACATTATACCCGGTCAAGCATCGTATGAAGCGGCTCCAGTACGGAACGTACCACAGTCCGAACAGGCTGAGGCGGAAGCTGAGCCTGAGGTGAAAGAGACGGAAGAAGAGCGTAGAGCGAGGGAGGCGAGGGAAGAGAGGGAAGAAATGATGGATCGTCTAGATGAAGAGGCGAGAGCTCAGTAAGTGGACTTACAGTACACGACAATGTGCAATCATCATGAGCTGGATCACTGACTGTCTCAGGGAGGATGCGGATCAAAGAGTGGCTGCGTTGAAGGCGAGGATGGAAGCGCTCAAGAAGCGTAGAGAAGGCAAAACAAAGCCAGCAGCAAAGGACAAGGCGGACAAGGAAGCAACATGAAGGTCGTAGTTCCATCCTCGACTAATGCACCTCAGAGTCAGTACGTACGCCGCAGCGAGCATCATAAGTCATGCATACGTACAGCATGAGTATCATTGCAACCAAGTGAGGAGATAATCGTGACAGTCAATATCGGCGAGGCGGTCAGAACGCTTGAGCAATGGAAGTCTATCGCTGATGCGCTGAATCTTCCACGGACGGGCAGCTCAGTCCTTCCTGATATGAGCAAGAGGACTGCGCTGATGCCTGCACCAAGTATTACGTGTAGCTAAAGAGTTCGAGAGCGCGTTTCGATACTTTTGGTCAATGGGTGCCTGCTTCAGCGATCGTCATTGTCATTCTCCATTCTCTACGTTGCTTGTTTCCCAATCCACAATACCTTAACTTGCCAATACTGCTTGTGTCACCTCGGTCACGACGCATAACAACCACTGCTTCGAATCAACCATGGGCGTCTCTCAACTCCCTCTCGGCTGCTAGCAATTCCCCTGATCAACCAAGATGGGAGGCGTGTCGTCGGTCCTCAATCCAGGTCAACAAGTGGGTACAGGGTCAAAATAGCGGAAGAGATCGTTCTGATCGTGCTAGCCTACGGTCGTCTTGCCTGATGATTATCAACCTCCACGATTCCCTTCGCTCTACGATCCTAGCGTTGATGTGACACTACGGCAAACGGGTGTCTTTCTTTACCAAGCAGAAGGTAAGCCCGACTCTCCGTGGCCCCCCATGTCCTCACGTCCCTTCATGATGCATTCCATGCTCTTGATCGTCATACGCAATGTTCTCTACCCCACTCGATGCTCAACTTGATGGACTGGGCGGCCCGCTGACCCACCAGTGATATGGCGGTTCACAGTCATATGGACCCTCATCTTAATAGGCGGCATCTTCTTCCTCTGCTCCATGATGGCATTCATCACCACCCTCCTCTCCCTCACTACGTTACGTGCCAAACCGCCAGATCCCGTATCGACGAGTAAATCCGATCGACCTTGTGGTGGAAGGCGGAAAAGAAAGAGACCGCCATTATGGCCCGTCTTTCTCATACCCTTAGTGGGGTCGGCGATAGGGGCGGTTTTGGCTTTTATATCGGGTACGGTGGTCGGGTTCGTCTTGGCTGCTGTGTATAGCGCTGGAGGGTTTAGCATGTCTACGTGAGTCTCACTGCGTTTCATCTGTCTTTGTGAGGAGATTAGGCCGCTGATGAAGACAGATGGGTACCGTTCTTGTGGGCATTTGTGCAAGCGCTAGTCCTCATCATCTCGTAAGTCGTCGTCAGGCCAGCTCGATCTCATCGCTGAGCCTCTCGATCGCTTATGCTAATTGATCGTAGGAGCTATTCCACCCTCACCTCCATCCTTTAATACCGAGTCTACCCAACCTACGCAACGACCTGTAAAACATCGCACTGCCCTTATGCCCGTTGTATCATCGTACCTACCCATTGCATAGCGACTCATCTCACTGTATCATGAATGATTCGTTCATCGACTGAGTCAGAATGGCACCTAAGCGACGGATGGTGGCATAGGAGACGGCGTAACCAGACAGCGGAGACCGTCTCCGAGTCTTGACGACAACTCTTCAAAGACGTTTCAGCCATGCAGATATAGCTCACAATGCGCCTTCCACCCATACTCTTCCCCTCAGACCGCCTTGATGGCGATCAGAGCTCTCTCGCGCGATTCGGACCAAAGCTTGAAGCTGCTTGAGCCGTGAAGCTCGCCCTCGCCACGATGGGCAAATTCCTCTATCACCAATGGGCCAGGCTGCTCGGCTTGACGTCTGCGACGTGTAAGTCAAGTCGGCCAGCGCTGTTGTTAGATCAGAGCTGACGTTTGTAGACATGCTATGGGGTATGTCGACCGTACAAGTGATCGCTGAAGCTTACGAGTATAGCATCCTTCTGGGCGTTCTTCTACCGCAAGTTCTTCTGGGATATGATGTAAGCCCGCCCTTTCACGTCACATAAACTGGAGCTGATCTGATCAGTGGAGGGACACTCGGTCCCGCCGGTATCATGTATGTCCAAACAATTCCATCAGTAAGATCATCAGCGAGGCTCATTGCCCGGACAGTCCAGGCGCCAACTCTCGCCCTTTCGTCGCCTTCATCGTCGACGTTCCCTTGCTTCAAATCGTCACTGTCATCATCTCGCTCGTGGCTCTCGCCCTTGAGCTCCCAGCGCCTTTGGTATGTCATTCTCCTTTAATCAGGCAGAAGCGCATTGACAATCTAGATGAGGGACACAGCCATGCACCGAAGTCTGGTACTTCGAGTCGTGCTGTACTTCCTCGCTGGATTCTTTGGCATCCTGGTTTATCAAGTGAGTACTCTCTTCTCCTCGACTCGCTGCTGATGGCTATCAGACCTTCGATTGTGCAGTGTACTTCGTCATCACGTCGGTTGTATACGGTCAGGCGGCTTGGCGAGGCGAGGTGATTCAGCAGAATCAGTCCAAGGAGGTCGAGGCGTGACCTAAGGCGGGTTGAATAACCCTACCAGCAGTCTAGCCGTAGCGTAGAGACCTGACCTAACTTCATGAGTGTTCGCGGCTTCACCATGTATCGCTGCCACGAAACTAGTGTTTGGTAAAAGTTGCATCGATCCCGAAGGGGAGAGCAGTAAGACGAAAAATCAAAATACGAAAACAAGTCTGAAATGGGCTACAAAGCGCCGCCTCCTCCTCCTTCCCTCTTCCTTCTCGTCGCCACCGGGTCTCATATAACGTAGTGAGGACCCATCGGTTAGGCGCCGAAACCGTAAAGGGTTCGTCCCTGTCGCTTCAAGGCGTAGACGACGTCGAGCGAGGTAACGGTCTTCCTCTTGGCGTGCTCGGTGTAGGTGACGGAGTCACGGATGACGTTCTCGAGGAAGATCTTCAGGACACCTCGGGTCTCTGTTGGTTTTGTCAGCGACTGAACCAGGGTTGTGAGGGTAGATGAAACATGATGCTTACCCTCGTAGATGAGACCAGAGATTCGCTTGACACCACCTCGTCGAGCGAGACGTCGGATAGCGGGCTTGGTAATACCCCTGAACACGATGTCAGCTGGTTGATCGAAATGATAAGGTGGATGATGGTGATGACTTACTGGATGTTGTCTCGCAAGACTTTCCTGTGTCGCTTGGCACCGCCCTTGCCGAGACCTTTGCCGCCTTTTCCTCGTCCAGACATTGTGTTGATTTAGGTTTGGTTGGGGGGGTAGAGAGAGAAAAGAATGAAGTTGTAGTGAAGTGAAGGAAAAGCTAATCGGACAGAAGAGTGAGCTGTTTATATGTAACTGGGGAGATGGGCGGAATGTAAACAACCCGGTGACGATGATGCCGTTCAACTACCTGATCGGGATTACGGCGATATCACTCGGCAATTCAGGATTTAATCACGTGATTGTTAGACAGCGCGGTCCAGCGGACACGTGGCTCAGGCTCCTGTCTACGGTGATAGCGCCTAGGAAGGTAGCATGCATGCTTCGTGAGGCAAGCCGGTATCCATTGGACCATACTGGCGAGGGAGCAGGGAGGATAGTGATCAGCTTGATGCATTCGCATTCTAACATATCATTGATCGTGCAAGATGAAACGACAGTCCAAACCGTTGTTGACATGAAAACGCACGTCCCTTCGACATCGCCATCACCGTTGTCCAGCCTACCGCTTCGACATGAGTTGACCGCATGACCGCGCCGGCCAACTTGCAAATACCGCGACCTCAGCCTGTCCGGCGCGCAAGCAAAGATCCAGCCCATCTGCCATTGCATCGGCGCCTGTTGTTCCCGTATGAAGGGCTGAATTCGGATCTGCCCAAGCTGGTTGACGGGAGTGGGCAAGAAGTAGATCAGATTAATGAGCGGTAAGTCGGAAGTGTCTTGCTGGTCAACGATCCAGCTGACCGGTGCAGGCTGTACCACCTGTTCGCGCTCGCGTTGCGAGCCTACGTGCTGTCTTGGTACACTCGTATATCACCTCGAGACCGATCCCTTCTCCCGTCAATTAACTCCACGATTCTCACCCCTTTGCTCCAGCCAATCCTAACGAGCCTCTACAACGACTCATCGTCACTGGTCAACCTACTCCTGATCGACTTGCCAACTATCTTGCACCTACATATCACGACATACCGCCACGCGCAACACCAAACTTCGCTCGATTACGGCAACCTCGGTGACAACTACCATGCCCGTCTACCGATCCTTTCGGTCGAGAAGCAGGTTGAGGCATGGCACTTGAACCCACTCTACTTGACATCATTGGCGGATGGAGTGCTCAAGAATGGGCTCTCAGTCGAGGAGTACGGATCAACGGTGGAGCGATTGATGGTGCGAGAACTGCTCGGACGGACGATATTGGGCGGAGTCGGTCGGAGGCTGAGCGAACCCTGGTTCTGGTACGGACTGCTGCTCAAGCTCCTCGGAGAGCCCCAGGCTAGCAATGACGCCGGGAGGGAATCAACTCGGAAAGCGTCGACCCGAGAAAGCTACTCGACGCGCGTTTCGAGATGGCTCTTCAAGACTTGGTCAATCGTTTTGGCGTTGTGGACCGGCGCGCTGTCGATTATTGCGCTGTACTCGGCCGCGCCTACGCCTCGGCGTGTTCATCGGCAGTGTGCTGCTCCCTGGCTGTTGCTATTTCGAGCCTTGACAATTGACCGACCTTTCTCGAACAAGCCACCGATCTCTTCCCGCCTGGTCTTCGGAACCATCGACACGGTCGCGACTATCGCCTCACCAGTCTTGGATCGGTAAGCAAACATGCCATATCTTCCTGTGGCATATGTTGACTCATGCAGCATACTTCCTCACCTAATCGAAACTCGTCTTCTCACGCCATCGACGTCGCTGAAGCTGATCGACCTGCTCGAGCGTATCCTATCTCCGCTGGACGGCTACCCAGCGCCAACCCCGCCTGACCCAACATCGGAAGAGACCGAGCAGATGCGTAAGAACTTGGAGAAGCGTCTCGACGACCCTATCCCGGGTTCGTGCGCTAACCGTCCGTCGCCTCGAGTATGGGTGCTGATCGTCCTAGTTCAGTTGCGCAGAATTATGATCCCTGGCGGTCCGGCAAATCTACTCGACCCGATATCGTCGCGCGAGTGCAATGCGCATCTGGTCGGGATCTTGTTGGACAGTGTCGTTTCCACGATCGTCCCCGAGCTGTCAGTGACTAGTAGATGACCGAGAGTCGAATGCATGCCTTTACGACTGAGCCGTCGCCCGAACTGGCAGGCAAAGTCGTCACGTACGTGTATGTTCTCGCGACTTGAGGTGTAGGCGACCCTTGAGACGCACTTATACGTCGATGGTCTGTACGCGCCCTGGTCTGTTATTCAGCCTCACCACGTCACAGGCCTCGGTGGACTGCCCCCGAGCTTGCACAGTCGATTGCCTGGAGTTCGACGTGGTGGCGACGATATCTTGAAACATATGCCTATAGCGACTCGGCGCCGTTGACAATCAGGCTCCATTGATCTCCAAGGGTCCGCGAATCAACCAAGGCATTGTCACCCGTCGCACCCTCTATTTCCCGCGAGTCGAGGACACAACGGACGGAAAGAACAAATGCAAGTGGCACATACTCACGCCAAGCCTGTTACGCATCTTCGGGCTCCCCGACCGAATGGTGCGTACATCGCCCTTTTCCACTTTGTCAGGGAGTAGGGGCATATCGCGTGTGCCTTTGGGGAGCCGCCGGATCTTTATTGGTTCTGGACTGTAAGTGAGCATGCGGATCATGTCTCAAGCGTGGGGGTGAGCACTTTCTCCCCCTGAGCTGACCGAGCGCTTCTCAAGGGGTCCTGGTATAGAATCATTCAGGCGACACGCTCAATAACAACGACGTCATGGCACTATGAAGAACGCTCAACGGGTACGTACAAAATAGCGATAGGCATTACAGAAAATCTACAACAAACCTGACATAGCACGCAGTATGACCAACCCTCCCTGCCTATCACGCCCTTCGTTACGCGTACCGGGAGTACTGGCTGCTTCTGGCAGACCTCCCGCCGACGCTCGGTTCGTAAGGACACGCGTCGAAATCTCCGTACTCGGGCGCCTCCCCGATGGAACCTTCGTAGTATCTGCTTCGCTTCGAGTGCGTGCTCCCGGGCGCCTTCAAAAGCTTGGGAGATCGTCGAGAGTCATCGGTCATGTGCGAACTTTGGCGGGAGACGCAAGAGATGGAATCGTCTGGCGTCACGGGTCGGTCAAAGCGGTCTTGACGGTCCGCCTGCACGGCGGCGGGTCGTCGTGCCCCATGGGCAGGTGGTCGAAGAGAACTTTCAAGGGCCAAAAGGGCCATCGCAAGGTGAATTGATGCGTGGGTGGCGTCGGCGTGCTCTTTCTGAGACCCATGCGTCGTGGTCGTGGTTGTGGTCGTGGTCGTCGTCATCTGCGGGACGCCGTGACCCTCAGCGCTGTAGGAGCCTCCACCAGTAGAGCTTCGGTGTCTCCTGTCTTCGGAGGGTGCTCGAGATCTGGTGGGATTACGAGTGTGGGAGGATGCTCGAGATCTGTGAGACCCCACCGATGTCGTGGATCGCGGCGACCTGATGAAAGTCGTGTAGGGGGCGGAGCTGGAAGCTGTGAGAGAGCCGGGTGGTCTGCGATATCGGACAAGCTGTTTGCCGCTCTCGTAATCCATTGCGCGTGGTACAAAACCGTCAGCGTCGAAATGATGTGTGGGTAGTTGTGAGCCGAGATTGATTCACGGTGCTTCATTCGCGACTCCGCCTGCAAATCGTATTTATAATGCAATCTAGGCTCACGGCTTAGGGACCACTCAAGCAAAGGAGCAGCAACTATCAAACGGGTGGAGCGTCAACCTCGAGCTTCCCTTCAGTCCCGCTCCACCGGCGCTTATCTGTCACGCCGAACCCCGAGGTCTCTTTTGACCTCAAGGTGTCCAATCCACTCCACGGAGCATAAGCACAAATAGGCTTCCTTCGAGCGCCACTCCACCAGGATGCTGCGAGAGTCCTCGGGGAGTTTCTCAGCGAGCTCGGAGCCGGCCTATTGTTCCACCCCTCGGGCTCCTTTCATTATGCGTGGCGGTCGGACTGGAGCTGACTCTCGCAGGGATCAGCAAAGATGCTATGACTGGGGCCGAGCCACCTGTCATACGTACACTGGCGCCAGTGGCGGCGAACAAGCACGAATCAGCTCAGAAGATGCATCACCAGCGATGGGCCTCTTGTATCAATACGCAGTGTCCCACGTCGGGCCAGAACTCTCGCAAAAGAACAACGATTGTCAACTCTCAGGCTCTTCGTTCCCTTCGTCGGCCGCTCCACCAGATACTGTCTGTGTTTCGAAATGCCGCCGACATTGCTTGACACTGATAGGCTTTCCATTCACCCCTCTAGGAGCCTCTAAGCACGGCTCGTCCATTCACCCCTCTAGGAGCCTCTAAGCGAGCCGTGCATACAATTGTAGGTCCACTCGTGGGGCTGGCCGTGCTGACGGCGTGGAGTTGGCAAGATCCGAGCCGGCGGCGGAGGCGAAAAGCTCGGGTGGGGTGTCTCACCGACTCCTCTGCTCACACCTTTTGCACTCCTTGAGAAAAGAATGCATACACTCGGGAGAGGTATATAAGACAGGGAGTCGAGAAAATCGCCCAGAAAAGTCTATCGGAGCAATACGTACAGTATATATAGAACAGCAACCGTGATTCGTACAGACAGCCCTCTTCACCACCCCTTACCCGTCCTCGTGACTCCGCTTACGCCACTGTGAGAGCTCCTCTGTCGTTTGGAAGCTCTGGTACTGTTGTGAAGCTTTCGGTGTCCCGAGCTGCTGGTCACCACGGTCAGATCGGGTTTTCGAGGAGTGAGGAATCGGGAGCCGGACGCATAGGACTGGAAAGGGACACTGTCTCTGCCTGACATTGCGGGAACCAGATCTCGTCGCCCTGGCCGCAAGATCAATGGGCGTTTTCCACCTACCCAGACGGGTGAGTATGTGTGCGCATGTCGAAGCCGTGTAGACCCAGACCTACCTCGCTCTGAGTCGAGGCTGCTCGTCTCGCTGCTTGACGCATCGCTGTTGTCCTCCATCGTAGCCACGCAGCCACCCGACGTCCATTTGATCTCGAAGTTGTGGAAGCCTTCGATGCTTAGAGCCGGAAAGGCGTCAATATCGATCAGAGGTAGCTTTGCCTTGCCGATGTTGCTCTTGCCGCTGGATCGGTAGCTGGAACTGGGCGTACGTCGCGGGATCGCTGACCCGGTCTCGTACGCGTAGGCGTCGGACCGACCGCTGGAAGAGGAATGCGAGTGACCTCGTTTCGGAGGAAGAGAGGAGCTGCCAGCAGAAGAAGCAGTTGGTCCACCGGAGTAGCTGCTGGAAGAGGAATGAGGGCTGTGGCGAGAAGGAGAAAATGAAGGCTTGGGATTCTCGTACACAGTAAGGGACGATGCGCTGGACGCACCCGATGACGACGAGCGGCGCGGCGCTGTCATGGTTTGACCCAAGCTGTACCGCCGCCTGGCCACAACGCCAAAAGGGCTAGAGAATCTGCTTGACAACTGAGCAGATTCTAGGTACATATACAGCTAGAACGGATTTATGACACTCGCCCCTTCTAAGAGCGCAGCGTCCCGATGCGCAAGGTCCAACTTGGACTCTTGGGCTAGTACATACTACTCCCGGTAGTATGACTACAGACTTGATGGAGTGTGACTCTTCCAAGCCACATCTCTGTATAGGCCAACCCGAAAAGCCTCGAGCAGCTTTTCCAAGCACCATGTATAGGCTTGAACCCCAGACCTATACATAGGTACCCGTTAAGCAGATTCTTCTGTCATGGTTTGACCCAAGCTGTACCGCCGCCTGGCCACAACGCCAAAAGGGCTAGAGAATCTGCTTGACAACTGAGCAGATTCTAGGTACATATACAGCTAGAACGGATTTATGACAGGCGCGTACAAAACGAGAGCATTCGTCTCGGGTGACATGTCGTCCCGGTTTGCAGCTGCGAGGGAGTAACGGTATAGGAGAAGCGGGGCACGCACAGTGGTGTTGATGACTAGTGTACGAGGCCTTCGAGCCGCTTATGGATATATGGGACGCAGGAGCCACCGTCAATGGTTCTCGACAGGAGACTTGGAGGTTCTCATAAAAAGATGTGCGACCCGACTTGCTTTGTCGAGGTCAGAGCTGCACCTTTCGACTTGGCTCCACAGCGCCTACCTGAAACAATGTGCAGTCAAGCTTCCCTTGTGTATCGAGAACGTCGAGCATTTATCGAAAGACAGAGTACATAGGGCTGAAGCCATCAAGGTGCTTGCCTCCCTGCAGCCGCACGTAAGACGCATGATCGTTTGAGTTTCGTGCCGCTCACGGGAGAACTATGTTGTGTTGCTCGTTCCTGCCAGTGGCCAACCGATAGACACATACAGAACACAGGTTACAGCAAAACAAAGTGAATAGGGGACTACTGCTTGGCAGCCTTAGACACCATAACAACTCCGATCATCCCCCTTTAGTCATCATTTTGCCTCCTTCGTGAACGTCTCCTCCTCTCCGACTTCTCGGATCCAAACCAAACACTCGATGACTGGCTTGCGGAGTCGGACGGCCCGACACTTTTTGCGAAGCGGGGCGAACTTGGCAAGCTCTGAGGTGGTGCCTCAGAAGGTGCCTTTGAAGGAGACCGTTGAGAGATTGGTGAAGCGAAGACCCATTGCTCAACAGCAGTGGACTTTTGTCCCTCCGGTTTGGGGCCTTGTTGATCGTTTTCTGGGATGGGTGGCAACATTCGATGGGCTTGAGATTGTGGCGCTCTGGCAGTATCTGACGAGCGGGTATTGCTCACCGATGACCGCGAACCCACGAAATTGAGGCTCGTGTCTGAGCGGCGATCTTCCTCAAGTTTCTGCATGACCTCCCTTTGCAACTGGTCCCCTGCCTCCCTGGCCCGGCGATTCTGCTCCTCTTCCCAACGTTTCTTTTCGCTGTATACTCTTTCTTCTTGTCTCTTGTACGCGTCCACGGCCTCGTCGAACTCCTCAACTGGAACAGGAGATTTGGTATGGGAAAGAGGATAGGAAGATGGTAGGAGCTGGCTGGGGGCTCCAGAGCTAGAAAGGGCACGACTGTCTCGAAGACAGCCAATGTGATGGCTACTGTTGACGTCGTAGATCTGCGGCGGGTACACTCTGTGATCGATTGAGTGCTTTTGTGACTTCGACCATCTGGACGGGCCGACATCGCTGCCTTTGTGTCGTCCTGTCCGCTCGTCAAAGACTGGGAGTGGCAAATTCGACAAGCCGAATTGATTAAATGGTGGTACTTGGTCAGAAGAAGCTCGAGGGGTTCCCTCGAAGGAATATGCGCTTGGGAATGAACGAGGGTGGATGGGATGCTGAGAGCTTCGGTGCGAATTGGTCGAAGATACTCTGGACCCCAGCGGCTCACCCATGGTGAGAGATGAGGCTGCGGACGAGCTCGAAGGCGGACGAGACCGATTGTACAAGACCATTGCACCCCCCTTGAGGAGGCATATTGTCAACAGCCGGACTGGCAAGAAATGTTGAACGTGATAGACCTATGTAAAGCCTGGGCCGGGGGAATGGAGAAGGAAGGGAGGTTAGCGGCACCCCTTGAAATCGCCTGTCTCTTATATAGTGCCATATCACGCGAATCGAGCAAAAGAGAGTGCCCGGTGTGCTCCACCGCTTTGGCACCTTTGAGCCTACTGTCTCGGGACCATAGCTCCGGTAGTACAACGTGCTCTCCGAGACAGATATATAGCCGCTCCCGACTCTAGAGTAGCCTTCATGTTCGTATTGTTTCTGTCTACCGAACCGTAACTAGGCATGGATACCTTGATCAGAGTCACTGCTTAGCCCACCGAACGTGACACCTACTCCCCGAGCGCCTGTCTGACACCGGATCGCCTCGACCAAGCTTGCTACAGTGTAAATGAGTGAAGCAGTCTCTTACACCTTGTGGCGTCGAAGATGCCTTTCGCTAGGGTCCATCCTGAAGCTGGCTATAGACCTTCGCGAAAAGCCGTAGCACGCCGATATGAAAGAGGTGCATGAAGCGGGCAAGAAGTGGGGAAGCGGATACTGTAGGTCGCCACCACAACTTCTCGAGGCCAAGGAGTTCAAAGCTTCAGCACACACTGCATCGGTCGGCGCTTCCTGTACTTGACGTGGACAATCAAGTCCGGTAGGATATGTAATGGTACATGTATGTGCAGTGAAACACAGAAAATGATATGCGCCGCAGAGCACGTCGCAAGGATGTTCACAAAAGCTGGGCCAGAAGACAAATTTTCAACCTCGGTCAGACTTGGATGCAGTCGTCCTCAATCCTCCTTTGCCTCACTCCCTCTCACGGCTCTTCTTGCCGACAGTACGGGCAAAGTCACTGCCTTGGCCTGCCGAAACAGTGGAGTCGTTGACGCAGGAGATCGAGTCTTTCGGGATTACCGGTATTCTCGAAGTGAAACTAGGTGGGACGTATTTCTCTTTCCGAGGTGTGGCGGTTTGACTGGGTGCGAGGTGTTGGCTTGACCGCGCGACCGATCCTCTGTCCGGTGGTGCAGCTCTGACTGATGGGAGGCGTGGGCGGAATCGTGCCGGTAACGTCTTGGAGTCATCTCGACTCGCACGTTCGGACACATGTTCGCTCTCAAACTCCTTCCTGCTCGCCTTAGAAGACGCGAAGATGGCTTCGGAGCCGAGCCGCTGAGACCGGACTGATCCGGATTGGGCCGAGACTGCCGACCTCGCGCCTCTGTCTCGAGTGCTTTGAGCAGACGCGATCTCATGCTCTCGCTCGTTCGCGTTCCAGTTCGAATTCTCGGGTAGCGGGGCCAAACGTTGCTGACGCGAATGCCTCGAAGCAGTATGTTGACTGCCGTATCTCTCGGACATAGCGCCGTCTGAGAGACGCTGAGAGGTGCGATGGTTGGAGGTCGAGCCAACCCGGCTGTCGTCCAGATATGAAGAGGGTTCCGCAGCTGTTTGCAACCCAACCTGTCCAAGGAATACCCTTGTCACCTCGATGAGGTTCTGCAGTCTCTCTATGTTCGCCTCATCCTTCTGGTCAATCTTCCTGCATCGACGTTCATACGGCGAAAGGGAAGCAGACGAGGCTCCGTCGTTGTGGGAGTATTTGGACATAGCGCAGTAGAGTGGACTGGAACTGAGACGATAGTAGTTCGTAAGTGATCGAATCGTGAGCGAAGTGGCGTGACTCGAGCGGATGCGGGACGAATCGCGCCGCGGACCTCGCTATATATGGGGCACGAGTCCAGATGCGTCGGAAGACCTCTTCCTGGAGCTCAAACGCACGAAGATCCACGGTCCGATTTCACACGACTGAGCCAGCGCGTAAGCGAGACATCGATGCAGCGCCTCCCTCGGTAATCGGATCGAGGAGACGTCTGAGAAAGGGTTCGCCCGGTGAAGAGTGTTTCATTCGATGCTGTGGATACCCGAAATAACTCAGTCGCCGCCCCACAGAGCCTATCAGCTGTGATCCTTTGTTGTGGTGTCGGCCAAGTGGAGCCGCTTCTGAACCGAATCGTCAGAGGTCCCTAGTCCCGAGAATACTCCTTACATACCTCGCTTGGCGAGCGCCATCCGAAACGATCGGTTGTCTTTCGGCTCGGGCGTATCTGGTCAACCTTTGTCAATTGCGTGCTGCGAGTTGTGGCGCCTATGAGTCCCGCTCCACTCTCAAATTTCAAGCCCGCGAGCCTTTGAACGAGCGATCGACGCAAAGAGACGCGCGCCAGGTCGTCTCAGGCGCCATGATAAGCTGTGCCATGCTATTACTGTGAATGTATGTACGTCTGGCTGTCAGCCCAGCAGTCAAAAATAGAAAGCAGGGCCTCACCTAGAAGTCCTTCCACTCGTCATCGTTCCATTCATCCTTCTTCTTCGTTTGAGGTGGTTTCGCCTGGGCGGTAGCCTGAGCGCTGGCCGGTGTTGGCTTACTGGCCGCCTGATCATCCCAAGAATCGAAAAAGTCGTCATCACGCCCGCCATGTACCCCACCATGTGGCGTAAGATCTCCACCTTCTGCGCGATCCAACCCCACTTGACCGTAGCCCGCTCGACCGCCTTGGTTCGAGATACCCAGCTTGGCCAGCTGCTCGTCCAGATCCAGCCCTCTTGATTTGGCCACCTCGTTCAGTCTTTCTAATCCTTCTCCTCCCCTCTGGCTCAACCAATTGGATGCCTCCTTTGCGTTCATGCCTAGTCCAGTGAGGTACCGCCTCCACTCCTCGTTACCACCTTGACCCTGTGCCAGCTCCTGCGCGCGCGACATACCCGGCTTGACGACCGATTCTTGAATCTCACGACTGGCTGATGTGACTGCCGATGAGAATAAGCCCCATCCTTTCGAGAGCGCTCCGAGCGGGTTGTTCTGCAGTTCCTGGAATGTCGGGGCGGAGTGAGACGACATGGCGTGGCTTGGGTGGCTGGACGAGCTGCTACCGAAAGAGGGTTCGGGTGTTGAGCCAAAGCCAGCATAGCGGCCACCTTGAGATGGAGGCAGGTCATCGGGTCGGAGCGAGTTGGCGTTACCCATGCGCTCGAAGAACGCTTCGTTGCCGCTACCCCCGGTGGCAGACGACGGACGTGGTGGTGCATCGGCGTAGGGAGAGGGCGAGCCTGTACGTGAAGGGTTCAAGGAAGATGAAGAGATGGCGCCGCCAGCACGAGACTTGCGTGTAGCCTGGGCGGAGGCTGGTCGAGGAACATCGGGTGGTGGAGCCGAGGGCGACCATGGCTGTGGTGGGTCGGCGCAAGCAGCCGTGAGCTGAACATTGTCAGCGTGAGTGGGTTACCGGGAGTGAGAAAAGGTACCTTTTCGCGGTACTGGGTAGCGGCCCAGCAGTTGTATTTCTCCTGCATTCCCATGCCTTTGCTGTACCCTCCTTCCGGGCCATAGCTGTCCATGAACGACTTGAACGCCTCGTTACCGCCGAGCTACATATCAGTGAGAACTCAACAGCGCGCGATGGTATCGAGCGTCTCACCCTCATCTTCTTCAATTGCTCTTCTGACCACTTGTCCATTGTTATCGACCGGACGAACGAGATGTGAACACCAAATCCTGCACTGTAAGACCTTCGAGTAGCTATCGCATACCTAGAGCTTGCTTACCTCTGTGCACGCCTGAGCATTCCAGACAGATGAATGTACCGTAGCTGACACTAGCCCATTGTGGAGATGGCGCATTGCAGTCGACACATACTACGAAGGTGAGCTCGGACAACATTCGATTGGGAACTCACGCTTATTGGCGCCAGTGTTCATCAGAGCCAGGAGCTCCTTCTTCTGATAAATTTCTGACATGTCGGCTGTTACAGGAGCTGCCTGAACAGAGTACAGTGGATGTATCAGACAAGTCACACAAGTGTAGATAGTACAGGCGATCTGTTGATGCTCTGTCGAACAAGGCCAAGACGCGTCTAAAGGTGCCACACTCGGCAATCCATCGGTTATCTCCGATTGACTGGCTGTAAGAGAGGAGTCAGCTGACTGTGCAACTCACACCAATAAACCTATCACTGTCAACCATGGAAGACGACAGAGAGATGCGTGTCGACGAGACACTGGCCGCCGACTCCAACGGCGACCGAGACCGAGAACGATGTGAGTTCGGACTGGCAGGAAGAGGTGGAGGAGACTCTGGAATGGGATAAAAGGCGACTTTTGGGAATCATTTGGACTGATGGAGGATACAGACTCTAGCAGGAGAGACGATAGAGATCGCGACAGGGACAGGGACAGGAGTCGCTCCAGGGAACGATACTCGTCTTCAAGACGGGATGACGATCGGGACAGGAGGGTGAGTGACGCTTCTCATTCATTCCGACTTTTCATGCCTCGTGTGAGGACTTGGGGGAACTGTGGACCTCTGCGGTCATAAATCGGTTCTGCCGTTGCATCCACGTCTGCAATCACACGCAGTCCCCTTCTAGATCATTTCACGTCCTTCTACACGCTTTCACGAACACCGAGCTCATTTTCCATAGCACCGCCGATCTTATTCCCGATCAAGGTCGCCCAGCAGGAGGCATCGTCACCGATCTCATTCCCGCTCTCGATCTCGCTCGAGGGACAGGCATCACAGAGATCGACGAGCTCGATTTTCACCACCACCTTTGCACGCTCACCGTCGATACGGTCACGGACGTGACAGGGAAGGAGGTGAACAGTCTGTCGGAGGCCCAATGAACGCGCCAATGGAAGAGGCAGAGGCTCACGCCAAGATCTCCAAGCGGGAGAACAGGTTGTATGTCGGCAACTTGCCGTACGACTGCAACTACAAGGACTTGGAGAAGTTCATGAGCGGAGGTGGGTTCTTGGTCTAAGCTGGATTGGACTGGACTTCTTGGCTGGCTCTCGCGTGCACGAAGGAGTCGGGCGGCGATGAGCAGGAGGGACTATGGGCATTCAGCTCGTTCGTTCGAATCCTCCACGTGGACGAGCCAGACTGTTCGCATCGCACCCCGAGTTGGGCGAGGCCAGGCCGAGAAGTCCAGAGCTGTTTGCTGGAAAACGGACAGAGGTTGACGGAATGGTTAGGCGGAGGCGAGGTCATCTTTTCGGAGGTCTTGGTCACCCCCGGCGGTCAGTCCAAGGGATGCGGGTAAGTGTCATCATTTGTGACCGGACTGAATACTGACCAGCTCAGCATCGTCGAGTTCGCGACTTCCGAAGATGCTAGGCGAGCCAAGGAAGATCTGGCAGACAAGCAATTGCTGGGCCGACCGGTCTTCATTCGAGAGGTACGCTTTTGAATTGAGCATGCGTATTGAACGAGGGTTGACCAGCAAGGACCGAGAGGAGAATGCCCGATTTGGTGCACCACCCATCCCAGGCAAGATCGGCATGGCCACCGGCGAAGCCCGGAACTTCCTCGGCCCCAACGCTGGCAACCCCAACAACAGGAACCTGTTCATCGGCAACGTGGGTATTTATCTGCGTATCTTTAACGCATGTACTGACCGAGGTAGTTGCCGCTGCAAGCCTCGTGGCAGGATCTGAAAGACCTTATGCGACAAGCTGGAGAGGTCATCCGTACTGATGTCGGTATGTTCCCGGACGGCTCCCCCAAGGGCAACGGTACCGTTGTCTTCGTCAACCCGCAAGACGCCAAGGCCGCAATTGGTGAGTGACTGTTCCTTTAGTTTATGACGGCATGCTGACCGTCAGAAATGTTCCACGGCTTTGACTGGTTCGGAAACATCCTCGAAGTCCGCGAAGACCGATTTGCCGGTATGGGCGGGGGCTTCCGCGGCGGACGAGGAGGCTTTGGCATGGCCCGAGGTGGCTTTGGTATGGGCCGAGGTGGATTCGCTCCAGGTTTCAGGGGTGGATTCGGTGGTCCTGGTTTCCGAGGAGGTTTCCGAGGTGGACGGGGTGGCTTCGGCGGCGGATTTGGCGGTCATCACGGTGGCTTCGGTGGTGGAGGAGCTGCTGCTGCCGGCGGCCGAAACTTCAGCAACGACCTGTACGCCGACTACAACGGTCCTGAGGGTGGAGCCCAGAACGGTGGCGAGCCGGCTGCTGCCGCGACCGCTGGGTTGAGGTCCGAGCCAGCCGAGCCGAACCAGCAGATCTTGGTCCGCAACGTGAGTCAGCTCACGTCTCTGTTCGAGGCCTTAGCTGATGGGATATAGCTGCCATGGTCGACGTCAAACGAGGACTTGGTCGAGTTGTTCGAGACTGTCGGATCTGTTACTCTCGCCGAGATCCTGTACGACGGCACTCGATCCAAAGGAGAGGGAATCGTCCAGTTCACCGAGACTGCCGAGGCGCAGACCGCTGGCGAGAAATTCACTGGATACCAGTACGGAGGTCGACCTCTCGGTGAGTGCCCTGTCGTCCAGTAGCAAGGACCACTGGCTGACCTTTGTCGCAGACGTCCAGTTCAACCCACGCTGGCACGATTTCTCGTCTTCTGCTATCAAGGGTGGTCAGACGGCCGCTTAAATCCTCGAGACTTTCCAAGGAGACGGGCAGTAGTGAGGATAGGAATTAGCAAAAAGTCATGGCGCATGCTATGCAGTCTGTCAGACCTGTCTCATCGCTTCCCCAAGAGCTCGCAGATGATAGAGTCGTCGCGTAGATCAATCTGTCTGCCAAGGAGTCCGGCTCAGCCTCCACATTGAAAGTCGTCTGAGCCGGAATTTTGATTGCCGCTCGTTACTTCAGTCTATCCCTTCGTTGCTTCTTTGCTCAGCGCACCTGGTGCTACTCAAATCCTATCAGTCAATCAGCAGCATACAAATACCATGCCTCCTCCTCCTCAGACGACAGCAGGCGGGTCGACGTTCGACAAAAGTGAGCTGAGCTGATTTCTGGCTGTTCTGCCTAGGCGAGGAATTGTCAAACGGCAAGCTGACGCTTTGCAGTGAAGATGGGCGCCATGATGGGCAGTGAGTCAGAATGACCAGGACGATCAGATAGTAGTGAATGGGACTGAGCGTTGCAGCTGGTGTCGGTCTGACAATCGGATTCATCTTTGGCTCTTTCTCCGTCATGCGGTCAGTCAAACGTGCCCTCTCTATGCAGTACTCTTGCTGAACTCGCAGAGCCGGTCCTGGACCTAGAGGAACCATGGCGACATTATCGCAGTACATGCTCTCTTCAGCGGCCACTTTCGGGTTCTTCATGTCCATAGGATCTGTACGTCCTCCCCTCCTTCTGCTACAGGCGAAGATGCTGATGAGTGAAATAGGTGATTAGGACCGACTCGCCTTACCCTCTTCCAGAAGAGAGCATGAGGCGCTTGCGAGCTGGCTCGCCGTCGGGTATGGCTTGGAGGAGGAAGATGGAGGTCGAAGTCAAGGATGGACGGCTATGAGCCGAATAGGTCGGAGACGTAGGCAGGCCGAGAGCGGGCAGGCAGGCAGGCAGGCAGGCAGGCAGGCAGGCAGGCAGGCAATTCAACTGATGATATTGAGTATACATCACCAAGCCCACTATTACATTACTCCTCGACGACCATTACAAGCACCCAAACGGACAGACGACTAACAATGTTAACATCTACTCTAGGTTCTACTACACATTTTCTCTACAATCCTCGGTTCTCCAATGCGACGATCTGTTCGCGCAATTTTCGGTTCTCCTCATCCCTCTCCGCCAACTTTCTCAACAGCAAGATGACCATTATATCGTTCTGTCTTTCCCGCTCGACATTGGGTGTGGATCCAGCCGGAGCGTCGAGGTATGAGAAGGAGGAAATACGGTTCGACGCGTCGGCCTGGATCACCGGTGTTGAGGATGGACGGCCGAGACCCAACGATTTGGCATTGCCCATGCGGCTGAGAGTAGACTTGACCTTCGCTGGGTTCTCGTTCGGCTCGACGATGCGGACGATACGGCTCGACCTCTGCGGTGTGGTAGGTTCCTCCGCAGATCGACGGGCGTTTTGGGTGTTTTTGGTATGAGTGGTGGTAGCCGAAGGAGCCGAAGGAGCTTTGGTGTTGAGGGCGCACTTGATGCTGGATGCTCGATTGCGGCTGGGGGAAGGAATAGCCCGGGCGACCTCTTGCAATCTCTCGAGCTGCTTGTCGGTTTTGGTATCCGCGGTCGCGATGGTAAGTCGTGCCGGCTGTTCGACGACTTTGGAGACCTTGGGCACCGTAGGCGTTTGTGGACCGGCACCGTCGATGTTCTCGTTGACGACGGCTTTGAGAGCCATATTGATCCTATCGAAATTCAAGGACTGACGGCTGACCTCGGTCACCTCCTCGTTGCTGAAGGCCAGGACGACGCTGGACGGTCTCGAGCCGCATGTCGAACCGTCAAACTCGTCGCTGATCTCTCTCATCCTCTTGTACGCTCGCTGCATATCCTCCATCGATCGTTGGTGCGTGACGTCCAGCTCGTCAATGACGATGTCCGGGTCGACGAGCGATTCGTCATCTTTGGCGGGGACGTCATCGACCTTCTCTTCGGCATTAGGTGGTGACGCGACGACGGTCGAGCAGGAGGAATAGGAAACAGACGAGGATCGCCATCGCTTGATCTTCTCATCTTGACCGGCGAAGGGGCTGAGAGTCGAATAAGGCGTAGTAGCCTCGACCTGTTCAGAGATACAAGGCGAGGGAAGGAGCTCCGGGCGCGCGATGACGGGTGTAGGCGGGAGGGGCGGGAAGTTGAGCGATGGCACGAGGTCCGAGTTCGCAGGGACCACGACCAGGTCTTTCCCTTCCGACCTCACTGTGTCTTTTACGGACCAGAGGTCGCCGACGAAAGTGCCTCGCCTTCGCCTGTTGTTTGGCAAAGTCATGAACTTTCGACTCGGCGTATCACCTCGGAACCATACCGCTTCTTCAGGCGCATTGAGAAGTGGCTCGACTGACGACTCTCGGACTGCCTTGGAACGCTTGAGTCCAAACACCCGGGAGATGTTTCCAGACCGACCGATCGACTTTGTCTGTGACGGAATCGAAGCCATCGAGAGGTCTTGGGCGATAGGAACGCCCACCAGGTACCCGAGTCGCGAGTCTCCCTCGGCGTCGTAGCCGACATGCTTGACTTCGTAGCCGACGCTGGACGAGCTTTTCGCCGGCCAGCCATCGAGGTCGAGGCTGTTTGATCGGGCTCGAAGGCCGGCGAGAGGGATGGTGCAACGGGTCTGTGGCGTCGGTGGAGAGAGGATCTGCCCGAACTCGCCTAAGGCCAGAACGGTCGATCGATCATGTACCGTCGAAATCTTGCCGCCCTGCGAAGAGGGAGCAACGGCAGACTTGAAAAAGTCACGGATGTTGGTAGACTTGAGAGTAGACTTCCTGCCCTTGCGCGAAAGACTGAAGGTGGTCATTGTGATTTGACGTTTCCTTACTTTACGACGAGTATGAGCAACAAGTTAGAGCAAAAGTGCGGAAGAGGAGAAAAGGAAAATTGAGGATCACATCTGTGCAGTCATTGACTATATGTATGCAGAACTCCATCATCGCAGTACATGATTTTGCGGGAGGTGTAGTTTCGGGAACGGTCGAGGGAGAGCTATCGGGAAGAGATGTCTCAGCTAACCTGGTAAGCTAGTACCGCCACATGAGATGGACTGCTCACCCGAGACATCATAAATCCTTTTTCATGCTCCCGAGTCGGCCAGGGAGGGACGTGGTGCAGCAGGTCCTGGGACTGGCGGAACGAGGAGATCAGGTAGTGCGCCCAGTCGCTGAGTGAGCCTTTTAGCTCGTTTGGACGTTGCTGGTGGGACGGCATCGACGATTTGGGTGGTTTCAGTTTTCTCGACTTTCTCGCGCGGCGCGGTCGGCGGGACGTCTTCGACTTCTTTCGCCGGGGGTCGTTGTACTGTCGTCCTCCTGTATCGGAATAGGGCTCGCAATCGAGCGAGCATGGTCTGAGACATTGTAAGGCAGATGTAGATATGAATAGAGATGAGAGAATGCAGCTGGACTGAACATTGGGCGTTGCCGAACATGTGCCCCGAGCGCACTTGCGGTAATCAACCCCAGTGCCTCAATGTTCCTGTTTCAATCACACATCCTGCCCTGGTAGCCAGGACGACGACGATTGACACACGGACTTGACATGACTTCCATGCTACAGATACCCAGTACATACACGTCTGACTTGAAGGCTTTCAAGCTCCCTATCATCCCTATTCTGGTTGTTGCTTCTTGTTGTTCTTTCTCGTGGACGAGCCTGAATCTCGAGTCAGCTCCGTTCGCCAAAGACATCGATGTCGGCGCTAGGACCCACTGTATCGCGAGACCTGGGTGGAGCTTGTGTACCCTTCAGGGAAGACATCGATAACCCGCTTATACAGCCTGCTCTTCATGTTCGTCTCTGTGAACTCTTTGTCGGTTCGATTGTGACTGAGCTCGAGCATGCTGCAAATCAGCACAGTCTCAGATCTATGGAACTAGAAGTCAGAAAGACCAGAGCGAGACTCACGAAAGCTGCTTGTTGAGATCTACCATATCTTGAAAATTGTCAATGAGCTGACCGAACGTCTCCTTCATCTCCGGGCTCCACACTGATAACTTTTTGGGCTCGGTCGATGCGGGCTTGGCGGCTCCCGGAGCAGTGGCGGAAGGCTCTTCCTCGTCGTTATCGACTACCATGGCCGCCTCGGCCGAGGACGAGGGTGGGTGTCCGTCTACGGGTGTAAGCTGATCACCCGTCACGCCCTTGTGAATATGACAGCTTACTGGGACCACTACTGGACTTGTACTGCTCCACTGCCTCTTCGTATCTAGTGATCCACTTGTCCTGCTCCATCTTGACGAGCGACTCCATGCGCTCGATACCCGTATCCTCGCATTGTTGCAGGAAATCCCAGTAATCTTGCTGGCAGAGACGGTAGAACAGTTTCTGAAAGTATGAGCGACAACGGTATCCGGATCAGCTTGGAGCATGAATAGCTCACCCTCAATGTCGTAGCATTATATGGGAGACAGCTGCACAGCGACGTGATCAGACCTTGTCTTCGCTCCTCATTTCGCTCGCTCAGCATCTCATTCTCGTAGAATGATTTGCCTGCCGCTCTGACAGCTGGTCGCAGGACAGTAGGGAACGGATTCTTCTTTGTCGTCCAGGGGTCTGGACTAGTCAGTAAGGTGTCGCTGTTTAGCACTATCTGTGGTGAGACCTACATTCTTCGCTCGCTTTCCTGAGGCGTAGCAGCCCTTGCTGTACTTCAGGAGGAAAGATCGGGAACGGCGGGAGGTACTGCAGAGTCAGCTTCGCCGTGCCCGCTCAAGGGGACAATTGAGCTGACCTTTGGATCACGGACAGCAGCGTGATACTTGACTCGGTCAATGGTGACCGGCGTGAGAGGAATAAGTTCTTGCGGAGGAGAGGTGTCTGGAGTGACGAGTCAGTCGAGCGCGACAACAAGCTGGTATAACGTGCACCTACCTCGCTTGACAGGTGAAGACGAGGGCCCAGCCACCGCATTTTGACCAGGTCCATCTTCGTCGTCGATGGACAATGGGTCATTCGAAGTCCCTGTCCCGACTGTTCTTCTTTCAGACCGGAGTCTGCTTGCCGTCGCGGATGCAAGACTCGGTAAGGTATCCTCTTCCCCAGCTATCCTCGCTTTCTTTGCCTGCGGCTTCTTGGCCGTCTTGTTCTGCGTCCTGTAGAGGTCAGTCGATGATCTCAGTCAGATGGTAAACCCCACTCACGCGCTCATGAGCTCGACGGCGCCCGCGTGGACGAAGAAGCCTTCTTTGACGGGTCGAGGCACATGCGTCTCGGCATCGTCTATGGCAATCTCTGAATCGTCGATGAAATCGTCGTTGAAGTCGTAGTCCTCTTTGGGCTGTACTTCATCAGCTCTGACGGAGGAGCATAACTCACCTTTTTCTTCTTGACGACTTTCTTCTGTGGGCGATCGTACTTCGCTTCGAAACGAGCAGCGATCTGTTCGGGTGTTTCTCCTTCCGCACCAAGTAGCGTGCCGGATCGCTCCGGTTGCGTGAGAGGCTGTGTCGGCGGCTCATCCGTGTCCATCGGCTCCACCTCGTTGCTGGCCCATTTGGGCACTAGCCCTGCCGCTTGCGCTGCTTCCAGTACATTCCACTCTGAGTCCTCGCCCTCGGGTCTCAGCTTGTACTCGAGCCTGATCGTCTGCATAGGCGGCGGTGGCGGTGGCATGTCATCTTCAGATGCTTCTCGCTTGCGGCGTGATTTCTGCTTCTTCGGTTCAAGGTTGTTGACTTCGCCCTCTGCTGTTGCAGCCACCGTGTCGCCCGAAGCGGTTGGTTCGCCTGGTTCGGTCTTGACTACCCCTTGATCCAGTCCGCCACCGCCTGATCCCGACGTCTGACCCACGAGCACAATGTCCTGTACACCTGTGAGTCTCGTAGCTCACACGCTTCGGCCAAGCAGAGCCATGGCTCACCTCGTCCTCGTCGTCGCCAGACTCATCGTCCTCGTCATCATCGCTGTCCTCGTCATCCTCCTCAGCTTCGCCCTCGTCATCCTCCTCACCTTCCTCATCGCCTGCATCAATCGTCGTGTCCCCCATGTCCTCATCCTCGGCTTCGTCCCCGTTCCCTTCGTCCATCGTGGCATCCTCACTCCGCTGGGAGGAACGCGGTTCGGCAGCTGGTCGTTCGGGTTGTTGAGAAGTCGATGATGCTTGGAGGGTCTCGCTGCTAGGAGGACCACTTGGGATGGGAGGTTGGCCTTCAGTTTGGATGCGGCCGGGACTGGCTAGATTCGCTATGGCCATAGGGTGATGGGAGGTTTCGGCGGGTTGCCCATTCTGGCGAGCCTTTTCGGGTGACTTCGACGTGCGGAATGTGGGCTGTCCCAAATTAGCTATGAAGTCTCTGAGAGAATTCGAATCGAATAAAGACATGTCGATGTGCAAATGAAGTGAAGAAGCAGGTGATGTGCAATTCCAATACACGGGATCTGGGGAGGAAGAGAAGGTCACTCACCGGCTCGGCGTCTAGAGCTACGACATCGCTGTCGGGTGAAGCGCTTCTTGATTGCGGAACGGCTAGAGTGGCACTGCCGTTTCGATTTCTGGGACTGTTGCTCGGTCCAGCCTTTGCTGAGGATCCCGAAGAGTTGAGAAGGCTCGACAACATGTATGTTTATGCTATCTTCCGGCGAGATATCACCCAGGATTCGTTCTGGGCGTGTCGCGAATTTACGTTATGCGACCTGAGCGCTCAAGGTATAGCAAGAGGGGTCGCCGAACAGCCGCGAGCGCAGAAGTCGACGTGAGAACGAGACCGAATGATCAAGAGTAGAATGTGTCGACAAGCGGATATGAAGACTCGCGCAAGAAGCAGCAGTAGGTCGACCTCATTTACGCGACTTGAAGCGAACTTGTCGCGAGTGGCACCTCGGCGACCTTAGGCTGTCGCCGGATCTTGTTTGCATCTCAAACATCATACCGTAGCTGTTGGCATGTTCTCCCTCGTGCGCTCTCGAGCAAGCGCCTCCTCCAGACACTCCGCCATCTTTTATATGCATCGCAGCCTGCTGCCTGATAAAGTCAGTCTACTTTTGGTGATGGTTATTGCCGAGAATAATCTGGTTCCGCTGTTCCTGAATAGGGGCGATGCTTCTTACCTGGATCTCAGCTTTGTTTTCCATCTTCAGCTTCCTACACTTGTATATTCATCCTCTAGAGACTCACAATGGGTGGCCGGACAATCCTTCGAACGTCAGTCTTGACGCTACTGCTCGCCTGCATCCCAACGCTCGCGCAGAAATCCAACATTAGCGAGGCTTGTTCGTGAGTCGGCCTCACAAATATTGAGAGAAAAGAAATCGCCTGACGCGCTTCTAGGCAAGCCAACAACCATCTCGATTCCGAGTCTTGGTCGTTGGTGACTGACTGCATCCCATCGGCATACTGTGCCGATGATGGCACGTGCCAGCCCAAACGATGCAGGAAGGACATCGTGAGAACAATTCTCCGGCACGTGCAGTGTTTGTTGCTGACTTGCCAGTTCCCATTCGGTTATTGGGATGTGCCCTATGACCAGCTTCCCCCGCTGTGTGGTGATGGGTACTTGTAAGCTATCAACGATTTGGAGGACTGAATGTCGTCGAAGCTGATCTTTCCAGCTGTCCAGACGAGGGAGATCAATGCCTCGCCCAAATCCCAGTTGGCCAGCCGTGCCAGAAGGACCGTGATGACGAATGTCAACCACCACCCAATTGGCGTGAATTAAACGGTTTCCTCAACACCAACGGCAGCATGTGCTTGAACTTCACCTGCGTGTGAGTGCATCTGGAAAGGGTCATGGCGTATTTTGAGCTGATGATCAAGCTTTGCGAACGCGACGTTGGGTCAGGAATGCATTAACGACAACACCGCCTATGCGACGTACTTAGACTCTGGCGGAGTTTCGACATTCATCATCTCACGAGACAAGTGAGTGTTCTGACACCTTCCTTCACTGAGGCAGTTGAATAACGAAGATAGTTGCCGTAGTGGCTACTACTGTGACGGTACCTCGCTGCGGTGCTTCCAGGAGAAGAAAGAAGGAGAGTCCTGTACCGGAAACAAGGAGTACGTTGAGAGTGTCTGACCTCTCGTCTGCCCCGCTGATAGCTCAGGTGTCAATCGTACAATTGCGAGGGCCCTGACTCCAATCTACGTTGCGGTAGAGCCGCCGATGAACCGATACAAGCTCCGGCGTATGCCTACGCTCTGATCGCCGTCGGTATCGTACTGCGTAAGCTTTATCGTCCGGTCGCGACCACGGACATTGGACTGACTTCTGACAGTGATGCTGGCCACATTCATCACTCTATGGTTTATGCACAAGCGGTTCAGAAGAGAGAACCAGATCAAGCTGGAGCAGTATTACAACGAGCAGGTGAGTGGGCTTCCGAAGTTACCCAGTTCCCCGTGCTGACTTGATCAGATCGCGTACCGTCAATCGATCATGTCGATGTCGCAAGCTAGAAACAACCTGTTATCGGTAAGCTGAATCATCCCGGAATAGCGTGGCATTAGCTGACGGGGAAAGGCCGACGGTGCCCGGATGTCTTCCTACACTGATGATCCGAAGGGCTCTCCACTTGCTCGCGGACCGAACATCTTGCCGCCAAACATGACGCGCGAAAGCTCGGCTTGGTCAGATGCCGACTCGGAGATTCTCAATGACCAAGCCCACCATCACCTCGATGGACGACAGGGCCCTGGCGAGAGTAGTCACGGGCGGATGCAGAGCGCTGTGCTCTAGAGTCCCCGAGGGACATTACGGACACATGATTGAGTGATATGCTTTATATGCTTATGACGCCGTATGACGATACGATCCGATGTAGCGACTATCTCTTCCTCCATTCCCCTTGCTGCGCCGCACAGCCGTCATGTTCTAGTGAAGGACGGACAGCATCTCCTCGACCGTCCTGAACTTTTCCCTCTCTTTGCCCCTCCTCGCTCTAGATACCTCCGCTTGATCTATACGTTGCCAGCTGGCCAGATCGACTACTCTGCCTTCCCGCAGACCCTGGTTGATGGCATCTGGCACACCCTGTTCCGGTGTAGTGTTGAGTGTCGGCGAGGAGGCGGCGTGATCAGCGATGATGGTCTCGGCTAATCCGAAAGCGTCCGTCATGGTCGAAGCGATGACTCCGACAGGCCCTCGTGCTACCCATCCAGCGGCGTAAATGCCCGGCATCTGGTGGTCAGCGCTGATCTCCGGCTTCAGGATCCCGATCATAGGACTTACGACTGAACCATCGTCCCGCACGACCCGACCGCCGATATTGCGAATCCTCCCCTTTGAGCTGTCAAAGGGGACTATATCGCTTTCCAGACCTTCTGAGCGGTACCCCACACTCTCCACTACCATATCCGTCTCCTTGATGATAGTCTCTCCAGTCGGTATAGCTTTGGCGCCAGCAGACTTGGTCATTGGTGTTGGCGTTGCTTCGTTGGCGGACCCGGGAGAAGGGGGTGTAGGCTGTTCAGGCAGAAGGTTGTTGATTCCATATTCCACCTGTCCAACTCTACTCCCGTCTTCGTCTGAAGGGATGAAACGCTTTGGTGAACGAAGGAAATCAATGTCGAATCGTCGATGTCCGTCCAAGGTGGTTGAAGGCTTTTCCATTAGTCCCAAAAGCCTTTTTCTCACTCTGTCCTTCTCCACCTCCAGTTTGGCCTGAGCCATCAATTCCTCCTTTACGCCGCCGTATCGCACGCCGGAGAGATTGACCATCTCCCTCAACTCTTTGGTCGTGAATGCGACTTGGGCCGGTCCTCTCCGACCGACGACACTGACGCTCTCGACTGCCGATTTGTGCAGGACATCAAGGATCGGTGTTGGTAGGTCGGTATCATCCAGTTCTTTAGGGTCCTTCAATAACATCCGAGCTACGTCCAGGGCTACATTTCCCTGTCCGATGACCGATACGCTCTTCGTTGATGTCAGATCGACGTGGAGGTCGGAGAAGGCGGGATGACCATTGTACCACCCCACAAGTGCTAAGGCCTGGTACACGCCCTTGAGCTCTCTTCCGGGAACGTTGAGAGGGTTCGACAGGCTCGCACCGTAAGAGAGTAAGAGGGTGGTATAGTACGGCAAGATGGATGATAAGGGTAGGTGTAGGGCGTGGGGGTATGTGTAGCCGGATATCGAGTCGGACGGTGTGATCTGGTCAGGTGAAGATGATGCCTGAGGGGAGATGAGGGTGTTGCCGAAATACATGAATCGGGGATCGCTCGATAGCTCGTCAAACTTGTGCTGGCAGTTCTATCATGATTCAATACGAGCTTCTCCTTTCAATGATTGGTGAAGGGCAGCGTACCTTGACTTCTGGATGATCCGGGGCAACACCATACCGCACGAGACCATATGGCGTGGGCAGTCGTTCGTACATATGCACCTCTAAACTCCGCCCAACATCGCTGTCCGAGGGTAGAATCTGAAGCAACCTCGAAGCAGAATAGAAAGCCGACGGTCCAGATCCAATGACCGCTACTTTGAGAGGCGGGCGGGCGGAGGAGGTCGAAGTCGACGCTTGACGTGAGGGGCCTGACCGCCGGACGAGGGGGAGTGATTGACGTCGTGTCTCGCTCCCAATGCGAGCGGCGCAGGTCGAGCATGTCCGATTGAGGATCATCGCTACCACACCTTTGAAGCCTATCGATCTTTCAGGTCACCGATGTGGGTATATGACTCTTTGAATAGGTACCAAGTACGATAGACCAGATGGCAAGCTGAAAAGTCGAGTCGTTCTTCTTGAGTCACCGCGGCCCGCGCGTTTTGGCTATCTAATCTTTCGGAATAATCGGATCTATAGAGTACATTCACTGCAATACAACTGACGGCACCTATATGGTATGCTCCCGGCGCGTATCAAGAAGCCAGACCCCCTCGCCATGGACCATCATCGCCCTCCCTCTTCGTCCCGAACGAATCTTCATGTACTTCATCCCGCTCCATAAACTTCATTTCGTCCAATGTCGACTTTCTATACCGTTCTGCACGTAATGCCTGAGCTCCGGCGATATTATATCGCTGGCCGAACGATTTGAGAGCTGAAATGATGACTTCGACGTCGGTCTCGATCAATGAGGCGCCTAGCTTGTCAGTATTTGAGTACACTTGGCTCGCGTGAGCAGTGTGACTGACCTGAGGTATCGCCCAAGGCTTGTAGGCGCTTGACTTCACGGATCAGGATTTTCGAGATGAAAGACCACCTATCCTAGTCAGCCAGGTGTCTCGCAGTCGAGTCAAGAGGAAGAGACGCACGTCATGGCGATGAAGACATCGAAGTCTCCTCCTAGCCCAGCCACATTGACCCGCATACACCGGATCGTCTGCGTCAACCGCCTAGCGACGTTCACTGCGTCCGGATTTTCGGCATTATACGCAAAGACGTCGAAGAGGAACATCCAAGCGCAGCCGAGGAGGAAGTGCTAATACCATGTCAGCAAGACGACTCTCGAGCTTCTCCCGAGCGAGCACGCACCAGAGTGTAATTGTCCATTCTCGAGGCGGTGTAATGCCAGTCCTGCACCCTTCCATCCCAAATCGTCCAGTCTGTCCGCCTCTCGGATGGCAAATCGATCTCGATCTTCATCAAAGCGAGCTTGACCTCCTCGTAAGCCTTGGGCGTGCGGACTTTAGCACAGCGCTGCCACCCTTTGCCTTGTCCCGAAGAGGGCGATTGACCGGAGCTTGGGGGCTGACCGCTCATTTGAGCAAGGAAATCGGGTCCATGCGTCATGTTGATGTTTTGGTAAAAGAGGTACTCGTCGATCGACCCTGTCGGAGCTGCAGGCGACGCTGAAGATGACTGGGACTGTTCACGAAGTCGCTGTTCGAATTCTGGTTCTGGTCGGAGATACATGAGCTTGCTCGCGCGCTCGAGGATGGCTAGAGCACGAAGACGCAAGATGAGCTCGGTCGAAGTAGCGTAGTGAGGCAGTGTCTGGCGAGGAGGCGATGGGTCGTACAGGTCCGAAATGGACTGATCGTCGCTTGCCGACACGAGTCCCTGTTGTATATGAGCTGGTGTCTCGCTAAGAGTCAAAGCAGTATATGCAAGTGGTCACGCACCAACTCGTACTCGTGAAGCGGCTTGGGGTAGGGTGTGGAAACCACATCGTCGTGTATAGAAGGAGGCCATTGGGCGGAGATGGATCCACATCTTTCCGTCATAAATATGCTCCAGCTAAGCACCATCAGCTTTATACACGATTTCGCGAGCAACACAAAGCTTACAACGCGTTGATCCTCTCGCCTAACTCGATGGCGTCGGCTGGCGGCGGAATGCAGAATGCTCGTTGGCGCAGAAGGCCAATCAGGTCGGCAGATCGGTCGCGCGGTAGTGGACTCGGCTTGAAGACGGATGAAGGGATCTGATGCAGTCCACAAGAAACGCCCAACCTCGCAGCGAGACCGACCATCATCCAGCCCTCGTGGTATCGCGCATTCGAGTATTTGTAAGTCGCCAATATCGTTGCTGCGCGAGTCGCGTCGAAAAGTCTGTCGGCTTTGGCTATGCTCTCCTCAAGTTGGCGGGAAGCGATCGAGTAGAAGTGCTTCTCTAGCGCCCGGATTGAAGGCGAGGAAGATATGCGGGATGCCATGAGATACATCGAGTGCATGAGGCAAGGGTGGGGCCGCTTTGACATAGGCAGAGTCAGACTGAAGGATATCAGCTTGCTCAAGTGGTCCGAATAAGCTAGCTGACCTGGCGAAGAACCGGGGAATGTGGAAGATTGATGAAAACATCCTCATGCCAGAGAAGAAGAGATCGAGTCTGGCCAGTCAGCTTGCCTCTATGATGCCCTGATGCCCGAGCAGATGCCATGGCCGTAATTTCCAGACTTACAGGTGATCCCGAGCGACTCGAGGCAAGTCATTCGCATCGATCCAGCCTCCAACTAGCTCGTATCCTTCTTGATCCAGATCCGAACCGAGCCCCGCCCTCGTATCGGCCGGATGCCGGAAGGTGTCTGAGTACTTCTGGCTCCCTCTCGGCAAGTCAGACGAGTTTTCTGGTGACTTGTCTCCCAATACGTTAGACACCACCGCGTCCTCCTCATCGCCTCCTATTCCCACTTCGGAGATCTCTGCCATCCAAGGCTGCGTCGATTGAGGGTAGGGTGATGCTCCGGTCGTGCCGTTGGCTTCAGCTGCGGTGGGTAAATGTCCACCATGTACGTTGTACGAGACGCTTTTAGACAAGTGATCGAAGTGATGTCCTGGAGTCGGGGCGAGATCGGCAGCAGCGACAAAGCCGGAGACGGGAGGTGAAGGCTCGCTGTTGTCGGACGTGGTAAAGTCCGGGTCCAGGAAGGGGGTCATGCCCGTACTCTGCTCCGTTCCGCTGCTAGGATTGCTGGGGTAAGGTTTGGTAGAAGAGGGTCCGCTGTTGCTGGGCGAGGTAAAATCCTGGTTCAGAAAGGGCGTGAAGCCAGTGCTCTGGTCGGTCGCGCTGGCGCCGTTTGACTGTATTGGTTGTTGAGCAAACGTCTGTGGGATGGATGGAGGGGGTGCCGACTGCTGTTGATACGCCTGAGGCTGGAACGCCTGTGCTTGACTCTGGAATGTCGAATCGAAGGAGTTGACCAGGCTCATGAAGTTCGGGTCGAGCGTCGAGAAGTCGAACATGGTCGCTGGGTCCTGCGGGAGATTGTTGGCAATCACGTCGGGTAGCTTGCTGCTCTGATCGGCGGTATTGCCAAACATCGATCCACCGAAAGTGAAGAAATCGTTAGACAGCCCGTTCCCACCTGTGAGATCGCCGAACGATTGTTGCAGCATATCGAATTCGTCTAATCCTTCCATCCCAAACATCATGTTCTGCTGTCCCGCCTGACCCATCTCGGTATCGCCCATCCCGCCCGAATTAGTCGATGAGGTAGTCTGGTTGCTCGAAGAGTGGTGTGTCAAGGGCGGATGTCCATCTCCGCCATTCCCACTCCCTCTTCCACTCATGACGGTGTCATCCTCACTCGGTCTCCGATCCCCACTTGAGTTCTCACCCTTCAACAGTCCTTCCAGCTGTGCGACCTTGTCCTCCAATTGCCTGACTCTACTGACAGGCTTCCCATTATCGTACACGCATTCCCTCTTGCCCTTGCAGTGTTGACATGATGGCTTCTCGGCGGAGCATCGTATCCTCCGTTTCCGGCAGTACAAGCAGGCATCGCCTCGTTTCAACGGCACTTTCCCCTGTCCGCTCGATTCGCCTTCCTTCGGCATGCTCGAGAGTGATGCGATGGCGAGCTGAGTGGAAGCGGAGTGAGAAAGAAAGTAAAGCCTAGGTCGAGACAATGGAGATTGACGTACAAAGCCTGATATACGGGAACCGATGTGGGAAGCGCAACAACACGAAGCGCATCAACAACAATTCGAGGCGTGGGGATCGTGCGTGACGATCTGGCAAGTGGGCATCATTTCATTTCATAATTGCTGACACTGTTCCTGGTATGTACGAATGCATGCAACTACCTCTCCGCCCCGCTGAGCGCACACTTCAGAGCCACTCTTCTCTACACAGCTACACAGCCTGGCCTTCCGTAGCTATCGTGGTCTAAACATGGCTGGCTGGTTTGCTGGAATTTGTGAATAGCCCGATTGACCGAAAAGGGGCAAAGATCTAAGACGTCACCGTTTCGGCATCGCAATCGGCGCGTCTAAAAGATAAGGACTTAATTGGTACAACTCGACTCTATGTCACCTAGACATCCAGACAGCCTCTACTAAGCATGATTCGACAGTCTCGACAGGGCCGAGACACCAATCACAGCTCGAATAACTCCCCTTCCCCGCTCTCTATCCGCTGTTGCAAGATCGCAGCCGCTTTGCCTTTCCAATCCCCTTCCACGACTCCCGCCATGACAGCTCGTACGTGCTCGAACTTCATGTGATCCGGAATGTACGAGCCGATAGGCGTCGAGACTGCCTTTTTGATCGTCCGTTCCAGTTGCTTGAGGTCGTGCGCGCGGACGTGGTAAACATATGGTCTGGTTCATTAGCTCGACGCGCTCACCTTCGTGCGCTCGTTGACTCACGGCTCCATGTCGGTCATATGCCATTGCTGCGCGTGCCACAGTGCTCGATTGTCGGGGTCGTTCTCGTCCCACTCTAGAATCGGGTTGATGAACTGATCATTAGTTGCAGGACTGGTGGACAGAATGGTCAGGGCACCCACGGGAACACCCATGCACAACGCGTCCCATGGACTGGGACTGATCCGAGGTTTACCCACTCCAACCAACACGCTACTCTGAGCGAGCTGCTTGTAAAACTCAGTCTTGTTGAGCTGACCGACATTCGTCAACCCTTGCTCCTCAAAGTACGCTCCAGTATCTGGTCGATCGTTGACCATCCCGCCAACAACCTTGATTCCGAGCCGACGCTGTATCTTGGCTAGACCGGGAATCGTCCATGAGAAAGTCGGTGTGTCTTCGAGGTAGCGCATCTGCTTCGACAGCAGGTAAGCATGGTGCGGCTGAGGCCGAAGAGAGGGGTCCAAGTATGGTAAACGTTTACACGTGGGTTCGATAGACAGTTGGAGGTGAAAGTTGTCGTTGCGGGGGAATGGCGATAAGGTGAATTGCGGTCCGAGTGGGTTTCCGGGGCTACACCGTCAGAATTGCTCAACCAAAGGGAGATAGGGTGACTCACTCGTCCCAGTACCAGAAGCTCAGCAGACGCCATGCCTCAATACCATCCGGGTTCGCCTCGGTCTTGAGGCACTTCTCATCGTCCCAACAGGAATCCGCCTGCAGTGGGTCGAGCAGGACGAACCGTACGTTCCACCTGTGCCTTTCCCACACTTCCATAGTCTTGAACATTTGATAGTTGTTCCATCCTAAATTCGAAAACATGTAGGCGTAGTTGTTGGCATTGAGGGTTTGTATGACGGATTGAGCGTAAATGACCTCGCCGGTCGGTGAAGAGGCCTTGTACGCCTCTGATGTCCACAGTGAAGCGAGAATGACAATGGTGGTCTCGTTGGTCCCACACCCCTCAGCTATGAGCGCACGCTCCTCCTCTTCAGGTAGAGGCGGAAGTGGTAACGACGTATTCCTCAGCAACCCCAAAGACGCGCACCGGTCGAGCCGCGCGGTGACTTCGTCATTGTGATCCCATATCTTGCCTGCGGTAAAGTAGGGATTGTCGGCGGGTATGAGTTCGACAGGCGGAGGTGATGGGGGTGGTGGCGGACCGGCTGGTAGAGTGAAAAGCGCAAAGACCAACACGAGTGTACCGGCTGATAAGGCGGCGACTAGAAGACGGGGCAAGCCCAATATCTTTGACCGGCCCTTGCGCCTCGCACTGTCTATTGTCAGCACATGGGATTCTACGACGATAGTGACACTCACGACTCCTCGTTCCAGTCCTTATCTAGATCAACGTCGTGATCCCCACTGCTGGGCGACGTCGATAAAGGAATATAGTCCACCGCCATACTGTTGGGGATGGCTTATCGCTATAGCATCACGCCGTCGGTCCGGCGTGCTCCTCTTCTTATGTCGACGGAAGACGAACGGAGGGCTTGCAAAGAGCGATGCTGCGCGTCGAGGCCTTGTACGATGCAGGTGACACGGATCAATTGCTTGTCAGAGCTGAAAGGTGTTGCTGTTTTCCAGCTCTCCCTTCGGATTTCCGGCGCACGGACCCTTTCGAAAGTGGGTAACTTGGACTAAAAAGTCTCGCCCTGCGCTTGGCGCATTGGCGATCACGGCCAAGGCAAGAACCCTGAGAGGCACCAGATGTGTGTGTGTATGTAGTTATGTGTTGATGGCGTTTCGGTCCAGTTGCCACGTGGTTGGCCGAAGGATTCGGAATACGGTAGCACGAGATCACGAGATTTGTTGATGTGACGAGCCGATTGGCTGTGATATGGAATGTCGCCTTATCAGCTGTTAAAGATATTTCTTGTATAATCTCCATCAAACCACTTGTCAATTGCACATCTAGCGGAACTGGACCGTGATTCCACCGACTTCACTTTGGTCATGGTCACTCAGCTCAAGACACCACCATTGTGGATCTCCTTATGGGCTGCGGTCTCCTGCGTGATCGTTTCATGGGGTGAGTCACCACCGATATCCCCTTAGATGTCTTGCTGACTGGTGGTCAAAGACGCTGCGTACTGCTTCTACCTGCCACGGAGCTTCTTGCCTGATAGTGGTATCTCGTGGATCTGGGGACCGTACAAGTACGTCGCTTCTGGGTATATCAGTGGCGCGGCTGACGATTCAGCTGGTTCAACTATCACGATGTGGATTGGCTGTACGGTCAGCCCGGTGTAGATTCAGGACAGGGGTTCACGAAGGCTCAAGGTGTGTACTCTACCGATGACTCAAACGTCCTGCTGATCTTGCAGCCCTGCTCAACGTCATCGAGGTCATACTGAATCTCGAATACCTGTACTTGCGCCACACATCACCTCGATTTGAGCGGTCTAAGCCTGCTTCGGGAGTAGCGCGATATCACGGTCACGCCCCACTCGTTGGCTTCGCCAGCGCTCTCATGACCCTCTCCAAAACTGCGCTTTACTGGCTACAAGGTAAGTCCGATTTGTATCTCGTTCGACCAGGAGCTTACAGGCAGAATGGTACTGCGGCTGGTGCATGGTTGGACACAATGACTCCGCTGCATTTTGGGGTCTCTGGGCGCCCGCAAATGGGTGAGTAGATCGTCAAGCGAAGAGTACATGGTGCTCACAAACCAGGACGTGGCTGATCGTACCACTCATTGTCTGCATCGTGCAAGGCCGCCTGATCGCCAATGCTCTTGATCGTCAACTCGCCTCGGATGCAGCTTACGTCGAGTGGGCGCAATCACATCCACAGGCGACCTCTGCCTCGATTGTCGAGGAGGTAGAAGGCGTGAATGTAAAACCCCAGAAAGACGGAAAAAGCGCGGAGGTGAAGAAGCCAAAGGACACTGCGAATGGCTCCGTCATCAAGCAAGCTTCGACCAACGGCAATGCCATTTACCCCAAACCTGCTTTCGGTGCCGCCCTACCCCTCACTTTCCACCCTCACGACGCCAAAGTGTTGATCATCGGTAACAATCGGCTGGCGGCTACTCGTGCCCTCACCTTCCTCGAGGCGGACGCGTATGTCGTCATCGCTTCGCAACAGCCTCTCACCGCGGCGAACGACGAACTTCAATATCGGGTCGAATGCGGGCAAGCGAGTTTTATCCGCTTCGACGCGGATACCGTTGAACAATGGGCCACCTTCATGATCGACAAAGCCATCTCGCTCGTCTGCGTGACGGATACGATGATCGGCTCGTCCCGACGCCCCGAGCCATCCGCCCTGGCCATCTCTCGCGCAGCCGCCTCCCTCCGCATACCCATCAACGTCTCTGATCACCCTGGACTATCGACATATACTTTCCCCGCTGTTCATCGGTTTAAGGGTGTCGACGGACCTAGTCACTTGCAAGTAGCGGTCTCGACCAACGGGCACGGATGTCGCTTGTCTGGTCGTATCAAGCGAGAGATCGTTTCGAAACTGCCGGCAAACGTCGGTGCAGCCGTCGACAATATCGGCAAGCTGCGTCTGAGGGCGAAGTCAAAAGATAAAGTATCTGACGACGATACGGAGACGCCTCTCAACTCGCCGGTTCTGCAACTGGATACTCCCTCGATCCTCCGTCAAGCATCTTACAAGCTGGAACACCCCGTCGACAATGACGAACAACTAAGACGTATGCGATGGGTCCACCAGATGTCAGAGTATTATTCTTTCGAAGCTCTGGCGAGGATGACGGATGAGGATCTGGTCAAAGCGTTGGACACTTGGAACGAGGATGCCCTGCCTCATCATGAGAATGGCGATAACGACAAGGACATGGCGACTACACGAGGGACCGGTACCGGTCGGATATCGCTCATTGGTTCTGGACCCGGTCATCCTTCGCTCCTCACTGTCGCTGCTCTCCATCAGCTCCGTAACGCCACTCTCATCTTGTCCGACAAACTCGTCCCTGCCGAGATCCTCGCTCTGATCCCATCTACCACCAAACTGCACATTGCCAAGAAGTTCCCAGGAAACAACGAAGGAGCTCAAAATGAGATGATGCTACAAGCGTTGGAAGGTGCTCGAGCAGGAGAGGACGTCGTTCGACTCAAGCAAGGAGACCCTTTCGTTTATGGTCGAGGAGGGGAAGAGGTGCTTTACTTCAGGGAGAATGGGTTTGAGTGTACCGTCATCCCCGGCGTCTCATCGGCACTGGCAGGACCTTTGATGATGGGTATACCCGTCACGCAAAGAGGAGTGGCCGAGAGCATGATCATGTGCACGGGAGTAGGGAGGATGGGCAAATCAGTCCAATTACCGGGGTATATCAAATCACGAACGACCTGTATCTTAATGGGAGTCGCTCGTATCGGGTCTATCGTCTCTGTCCTCACTCTGTCCGAACAAGCCGGACGCGACGGTCCGGCCTACCCCACCCACCTGCCTATAGCAATTATCGAACGCGCCTCATCACCTGATCAAAGAGTTGTACTCTCGACACTGGCGAATATTGAAGAAGCGCTCAAATCGGTAGAAGAGCGACCTCCGGGAATGATGCTGGTAGGATGGGCGGCCATGTGCCTAGAAGGTCAGGGGAGGGTGGATATCCTAGATACTCAGACTGAGGAGAAGGAGGAGAGTATAGTTGAGAATTGGTTGGAGGGGAATAGGTGGAAGATCCGGGAAGGTCTTGGACCCGAATGGGACGAGTTCATGAAGACGGTCGAGGGCGTGGTGGCCTAGAGTGTATCATTCATTGCATAAAGTTGTAGCCTTATCATACATCATGCCATTGATTCTGCACAAAAGCGAAGGAAGGAGGAAGAGGTCGTTCCACTCGATACATGCCATACCGCCAAAGCGCAGACCAACACGCCCTTACCTATTTGACAAAGTCTCGGAATCGCTCAGCATCGAGAATTTCATCCTCGACCAATCGTGCAGTCTCCTTCCCCTACATCGTCAGTAAACGTAGCTCGCAGACCTGACTCACCTCCTCCAACCTGAGGATGGTAGGTACACCCTGGACTTTCCAATGAACCCGAGCCTCATGCTGCGGGTTGCCTTTCCACCTGACCCTCTTTAGCTCCTAGTGTAATGCGAGTCAGTTTGGCTGATGGACATACTGATCTCGAGTGCCCACCCAATAAATGATAGCCTCTGCTTGATCAGCAATCACCCAGAAGTCCCGATAGGTCGGGACGGGCTTACTCGGCTTTTCGACCGCATCGAACGCTTCTCTCACAGTCGACTCGACTGCCCTACAGTCCTATCTCGTCAATACCGTTCAGCTTATGATGCGGAGGATTCGCGGTACGCACAGGACACCACATTTGCCCATCGACCACGTCCGAGTAGAATATCAGGTATGTGTACTTCGGCGCGGTCGAGCTGTTGATGCTGTTCATGACTTGTGGGTACCTAGTCAGTATCAGAGTGGGTTCATTCGTCCTGGCTGGATGAGAGCAGCCAGGCTCACGGGGTAGCATGGAGAGGCATGGCTGATTCGGTCTGAGTATGATTAGTAGAGATCAGAGGTACAAGAATGAATGATACGAAGTTCGAGGTTCGAATTACGAGAGTGGGGCAGGAGTGGATGACGATGACTGGCGCCTTCGATCACTCCTTTGCATACCGCCCACTCAACCGAGCACCGTTCATGTCGCCTGACATCACAGCGCGAGGACGTAGACCGCTTGACCCGAGAAAATGCTTAAGCGATTGAGACCACTCTGTCCGTGAAGATTCTGTCATTGCATGATCATCTAATCTACTCGTATGCACATGCAAATTGCCTATCCTCCCTGCCAAAGACCACGTTCGAAGGAGTTACTTCCTCGCCGAGTCAACGCTAGTCCTGGCCTTGTCGATACTCTCTCTCGCCTCCTTGATCTCCGACTTCGAAGGTGGGTGATCAAACACCACATCTCCTTCTGGCGCACCAGCTACTGTCTTCTGCGTGGGGGTATCGGAGCGAACGGGGGTATCTTCTGATAGTCGGAGACCTTGCATATCCTTCGCGACCACTTCGGGTGCGTCGCCATTGGTCTCGGCTGTCTTCTCGCCGTTCGCTATCCCAGTATTAGCTCCTGCACTGGCAGTCGAGAAATTTTCGGGTACTCACTAGCGGCGATATCACCATTGGCCTCCTTGCTTCCATCCCCGTTGACTTTCTTCTCCGGTACTGTATCTGGGATCTTCTCTCCTTCGTCCGGCGGTGTGATCTTGATCCCCTCTGCAAGGTTCGGCGTCACGTCACCAGTCGAAACGGAGCCTTTCTTCGGGTACAGTCCTTGCGACGCGGCGAGGATACCGTTGCCTGAAGGCGGGTACCAGCGTCTCCCATCATCGTCCATTCGACTACCATCAGGCGCCTACAAAGTCAGCTCTTCGTCCAAAAATTTGATGCGAGCGTGGCGTACGATATGGCAGAATCTGCACGGTCAATCTCGGATCACGAGCACGAAGGCATAGGTCAGGACTCACTCGTTTATTGTTTTCCAGTAGAGTGCGTGATCGAATTTGAGGTTGTATTCTCCCCCAAACTCCACATCCAGATGCGACCCAGGAGCCTACGACGTCAGCGACTAGCAATGCACCCTTATGAAGCGAGCCGTCTCACGAATTCAGGCAATTTCGGGTTGAACCTGATCTTATCGCGGGTGACTGGGATGATCAGTCGGTGGGGATGCTTCTGGCAGGGGAACACAACTCACTCGGGTCCATGGCTGCGCTGATTGCGCCAAAGAAGGTGTTGACCCACCACCTGTGTACCGTCAGTCCGTACTTTTCAAGATTTGCGTATACAGTAAATAGACTCACGGCATGTTGACGACCAGTCCCCGACCTAATCGCTCGACATAGTGGTTTTGCAGAATGCTCAGAACCTTCAGACCTGTACCGATGGATGGCATCGCTCCTGACGTGGCCGACTTGTACTACTCTGTTCAATATAATTCCTGACGCAGGCATGACTGTCACTCACGTCGACAATGATGCAGACCTGTTCCTGACCTGGAGGAGCGAGATCAATCGCTCGTTCCCTGGCATGTCAGCTGTGCTTTTATGGAGTGGTTGTGCGCGAGGCGACTCACAGATGATAGATCATATGCCTGATCTGCCTCGGACTTGGTTTCGTGTTCTCCCTACCTGGACTGCAGCTTATCAGTCGGATTCTCCCCGACACGCCAAGAAACCTTACCGAAGGTAGAGGATTGGTCGAGCATCATTGTCGAATCCGCTCAAGATGCTGGGGGAGGTCAGCAGAGGACCAGACCAGGTATGATCCATGGCGAGCGACTGACATCTTGCCAGTCTCCGCTTCAACTCCAACATCCTCGGGCTCAATCAACTCCGGCTTGTACTCTCTCCTCCACTCGATAGTCCCTTTGATCCTCTTCTTTGCATCTTCTGGCTTCCACTTGGCAGCTCGCATGTACCTCGGATGCGTCCCCGGGTCCGCTAAGAAACGCTGTTCCCAGAAATAATACGGGTCACTCTCGGGCAACTGGATCGTCTTGGTGTACTGATTTCCCAAGTCAGCCGAGAAGCCGGATCAAATCCGGCTCCACTTGAGCTCACCTCCTTCAATGCCTCGATCTGCACCGTCAGCGATGCCGCAGCTACTTGGGAGGTATAGGTTGACATACCTTCTTGAGCTGCTCTGCATCATACTCCCACTTCTTGTTCGGTTTGATCCCCTCCAATGGTGTCGTGTAGATCTCGCTCGTTTCCGGAACTTTTTCCTTATTCGATTCGACCGATTTCAACGATGTCTTGGAGGACGAAGCGGACCTGCCAAACGATGAAAAGAAGCCCGACATGGTGTGCTCCCAGTCTATAGATTGTATGTATAAGAGAGCGAGTGAAAGAAAGAAAGACGATGGATTGATGGAACGACCCTACCTCAATAATTCTTGGCTCTCTCTCTCTCTCTCTCGGGACAAGATGGCCGTCGTCGCTAGTTCGGCCTCGGCCAATTCCCGATAGTACCCCGTGCGCGCTTAGCTATTATTTTGCAGGCGCGCGACGGCGGCACACGGCTCCCGATGAGCGATCCTTACCAACGTAAATCACCTCATAGAGATAAGCATGAAGACATCGGTCCGCGGATCTTGTGTCTCGTGCCAATCACTACGTCAAGTTCGTCGACGCATGCATGCATCGACGTGATAAGTTGATTCCTTATTACTGCTGTGAGTGTCAAAGAGGTCGCACCGGATTAATGAACGGGAGCATGACTCGCGCGCGCGACCACGGGCCGATCTCCATCCCCTGGTGCGTCTGGCGACCCAGTTGTCAAGGCCAGGATTTAGTGCACGTCGAGTGCGACATTCTTCGTCCCCCTCACGAGCACGACCCATGATCGTTGGTCACATAGCCAGGCATCTGGGTAGTCGCGAACTAGGCACCTCGTCAAGCAACACCTATGCCATCGCGGTTGAAATGACGCCACTGTGCCTCGCCGAGATTCCAGCAACTCCACTCCCCAAAATGTCATGTGGCAATTAGCTAACCTAACCAGCTCCAAAGTACCATTCTCCACCTATTTCTCCATCTTACTGTAGCTTTGCATCAAAAGTCTCGTCCACGATGTTCTCCATACAAGTCACCAACGGACTAGCAGAGCGAGTGAAGGTGTGTCGTCTATGCGACTTATACGGGAGCCAGAGATCACGCTGACGATCAGCTCGCCGATGGTAACTCCATCCCCCAGCTCGGTCTGGGCGTGTACGAGATGAGCGATAAGGAGACGTACGAGAGTGTGAAATGGGCATTACAAGCGGGATACAAGCACATTGACACGGCCGAATGGTGAGGTGCTAGCCGCTTGCTCTTGCGGGGCGATCAGCTGACGATGGGGAGGTACGAGAACGAAGCTCCCTGTGGAAAAGCAATCAAAGAGTACCTCGGTCAGCTAAGAGATCTTTCATCTTTGCCATGTGATCCAAGCTGACTGACCGTGTAGAATCGACAAACTCCCCACGGGAAGCGATCTTCCTCACTTCCAAGTTAAAGACATTACGGAGCTACGATAAGACACTCAAAGATCTCCGAGCGTCTCTCAAGCGAACAGGAGTAAAGTATTTCGACATGTACCTCCTACATTCGGCTATAGGTGGGCCTGAAGTGAGGAAAGAATGCTGGAGGGCATGTGTCGATGCTCAGAAAGAGGGGCTCGTCAAGTCTATCGGCGTAAGCTCTACTTCATCTTCGGGACTTGAGGCTGGGCTGATACGACAGGTATCGAATTGGGGTACGAAGCATATCCAAGAGTTGCTCGACGCTGGCTCTCCACTTCCCGCAGTCAACCAAATCGACTTGCATCCCTTCATGCGTCATCCCGATATCGTCAAGATCTGTCAGGATAACGGGATCCTCCTCGAAGTGAGTCTGCACTCATTCCCCTGCCGTAGTCTTCGTCGCTGACGAGACATCATAGGCTTGGGGACCATTGGCCCGAGCGATGAGGTTCGATCATCCTACTATTCAGAAAGTAGCAAAAGCGCACGGGAAAGATCAAGCTCAGATCTTCCTTCGATGGGGTATCCAGCATGTAAGTCATCATCGCTATCATTGTCTCGTTGTCGAGGTGGAGGGAGCGGGCACTGATCTGGACAGGGCTACATTGTCATTCCCAAATCTGTTTCGCAGAAACGTATAGTCAGCAATTCAGAGGTGTTCAACTTTGTCCTCTCCGAACCGGAGATGCGCGAGGTGGGTCGTCACACTCTTCATGACGTGCGGCCAATGCTGACGATTCCAGCTGGACGATCTGGACGAGTACCTCGTTACGGATTGGGATGTCGTCGATTGCCCATGATTATCTACAGGCATGACGTTGAGACGTGATTTGCATAAAATTCATGAAACTGTACAACCTATCTACACAACAGAGATGGAAGGGGCGGTTTCTACAATTAGATTTACAACAAGTTTGAGGAGGTTCATCGGCCGCTGGACGAAGGGACAAGTGGCGCTCGTTCCGTGTCATTGTCGGACCCGCCACGGAGTCGGATACGTTGTGGGAAAAAACTTCGAATCCAAGCGCCCGCAGCGGTGATATCTGGGATGATACCCCTTGGTTCGTCCTCTTCTTCTGGGGCTGGAGCGATCGGCGTCATTGTCGATCCTTCTGCCGTAGCGCCCGGAGGGAGCGTGACATCCGCTCGACAAGTTGGACACTGTTCTCCGCTCAGCCGAGACTTGACATGACCTCCCGACGAGAAGACTCACCAGCTTGCGCCACTTCATTAACCACTCGTCGCATTCGTCCTTGTGGAAAACATGACCGCAAGGTAAGATCCTGACCACCTCCCCCCTCTGAAACATGTCCATGCAAATGGCACATTCGTCTCTGGAGAAATAGCGCTGAGCGCTCTTGGTTCGCTCTTTCGGCTTCCGAGAGTCCCGAGAAGACGAAGGCAGAGGCATGTCGATGGGCGGTGACGGGGCTACGTCAGATGCGGAAATGGGTGGTGGAGGGGGTAGACCGCTGGTGGTAGGTATGGATAGTAGGGATGACTTCTTCGAGTTGAATTGTGGGCGAGATCGAGAGGGTGACGCTGGTGAGCTGGCTTTTGGGGTGGAAGTATCGGATGAGTCGGAAGCTGAGTCATCCTTCTCCCAAGCGATGTCGGGTGACCAGATCCGCTCAGGAAGCGAGAGGACGACGATAGGTGGGGCACGATCTGCCTCGCGTTGCCTAGATCATCAGCCGAGGCACCTTTACCTGATTCAAGATCTGCCAACGCACCTGGCAACCCTGATGCGGTGGATGGCGATGGTGCCCAGAAGAAAGAACGACGGCATGAGGAGAGCGAATGAGAGCAGACTGCTGAGAGCCCTGATCGTCAGCTCTTGTCGCAATGAGCACGAACCAGTAAGCTTACCCTCCCTCCTGCTCGCCTTCACCGAGGTCGATCCACAGCCCAGCCCCTTCCCGCCCGGTCTCCTTTTCTCGAGCGAGTATATCGCGAAGTAGAAGATACGATGCTCTTGAGACAAAGACGGACGGGATGAAGATATTGTCAGTGTCCTCTAAGCTCGTTCAGCATCATCTCAGCTGATTCTGGTGAGCGCTACGAACCAGGCGAGAACATGGTGATCAGACTCTCCCTCTCTCGACCTTCTTCGTCCGTTTCCCCTATTCTCGCCATTGTGTCACCCACAACCACACCCGCTGCACCCCTCTCTTGCGCCGCGCGTACTTTCGTAGCAAAGTCACATCCGCCTCGTTCGACCAGGGCGATCTTGTATGGCTTGACGGGCGGTGTCCATCGTACTAACCTCCCAGGTATACAAGCTTGCGTGTCGCGTGATGTCACTGCTGAAGACTGATCGTGTTCGAGTGGCGGGAGAGAGACAAAATTGATCAATTCGCCAGAGATGGGTAGGTTGAAAGGCGATGGGATATGGGCTGGGAATGCTGCTGGTCGGTGAGGTAGTGTGATATTCGCTGCCGAAAGCTTCATCAGGTCAGCTACCCGGTCTGTCTAGTCTCACAAGACTTGGCAAGCTTACATGTACAGTCACTTCGCCTTCTCCTCCGACAGAGAGCCATCGTCCAAGCCAGCCCTTTACGTTTCCCTTCGAAGCAGATGGTAACTCCCCATCAACACCATCGAGAGCGAACGCCGAACCGTCAAAGGACCATAGTTGGTCAAAGCGTCCGCCAGTCGCGATCGAGATCGCCCTCGGAAAGATATTAGAGAGGATGACGAAGGTGCAAATCGGGTTGCTAGGCCACATGGCCGTTACGGATCTCGCTGAGGGCAATCGAGGTTGAGGATGAAGGATGGAGAGGACAAAGAAGTGGAGAAAGGGATAGTCCTGGCAGAGATGTGATGAGAAGCAGAAGTAAAGGCAATCAATCCATCCCCGTGCTTCCGGTGACGTTCATAAGCGGGACCAAAATAGAGCGAGTCTAGGTCTACGGTACCCATGACTGACTGAGAGCGCTCGCCTTTCACCGTATCAGCTTGCAATGATCATCGCCTGTCAAGAGCCAGAGGTGACCGCTCTCAGCCGTCGAACGTCAAACCGATGCATCTGCATAACCAGAATAGCCGCCACTCTCCCTTGACAGCGGACTTCAAACGTAAGATGACCACATCAACAGCACGGCAGAGCGCATCTGTGGGAGGGATGGTGACGCAGAAGAAATCTGCAGCTTGTCCAGCGTATACATATGAGGGCACATTGATCACGACTCACTCGTCTCACTGGGATGGTGCTGATGCTTGCAGTCGGGCAACGATGTTGTATGCGGTAATGACGACGCTGCGCCACTGTCTTTCAATCAATGAGTTTGCTAACCCCCGCGGTCGAGTCCAGCTCACATTCCAGATGGCTGGCTCAGACCGCCCATGACAATGGTCTAGCGATGGACTTCAAGAACGCCGGTTATCTCGCTCATGTCAACGACGACTAGCAGTCCCAGCTAGTCGACGCTTTCGACTTCGACGTCATCGAATCCTGCGCAAGTCATGCATCACTGGTCACTGGAGCCGACCTCATGTGGCGTAGCACTTGACAGAAACAGACGAGTGCTACATGTACGATCCATGTCTCGACGCTGGAAAAGCGCAGATCCAGCTCGAGTATGCCCCTCTCATCAATATGACCACTTGTGATCCGCCGAAAGAAGGCGTGGGGAGGCTTCTCTACCCGACCAAATGTGTCGATTCATCGCAGGTCACCTTGACTTGCTTTCCGTAGCGGAGTGATTCGATTGCAAGAGGAGGGATGTACTGTACATACCAGCTGTTCATAACATCTTGCAGTGCTGGTGTCCAGTGGTCATGCAACGGTGTTTCGCGCCGCGATCCGAGTGAATCACGGCAACGTCGATGACGAGGGCTTTGACCTTGGTGAAACGTGACCCTATTTCCCCCGTATTCATCGCGTCTGACCGCCGGTCGGAACGGCGAGTACGGGAACGGCATACATCATGCTGCCCACTGCCAAGCCCGGCTCACGGAGTTGTTTATCATGCCATGATGACCTCCTTCCTTGACTCAGCTCCTGACTTCCTGATTTCCGATCTCCTGAAGTGCCTTGTTATGGTCTGGCACAGACTAGCGTCCTTTGCAAGACATGCCAGGGGGTCACGTTGCTGATGTCTGCGCAGTAGATGACCGAGGTGGTATGTGGCAAACTGGAACGCTCACCAATCAACAAGTCGCTCAGCTGTGCACCACGGGATCGCGGGATGTCCGGTGATGAGACCTATGCGTAGACCTCTCTGTCAGAGGCCGACTTGCGGTACGAGTACAGTTGCCGTTTCCAGCGAAAGTGGTCATGAAGATTGCCCCGCCCCAATCTTGTGCCTGAAACGCCACCTCTTTGCCTCTGAGCTCCTTTGAAACTGAGTTTGTTATTCGTCGAGTCCAGGCTATTTTCGAATTTCACTCAATCATCTCATACACTTTCCCTGCTTGGTTACTGTGTTGTATACCTGGTCACCACGCCCCTCCTTGTCCTTTCCTGGATTCGATACCGTCAAAGTCCCTCAAGACCAAGGCGTTCCCAACAGGGGCGGTGTTTCACCGTAATAACTCCTTGAATGCAATAATGATGCGCCCCCCTCCCCACCCTCCCACCTCGCTTAAACCTCCTTACTCAACACACGACGGAGGTGTCAGATCTCCGACATCAGAAGGGGGGGATTGACAGCCTGGTACTCCACACTGTAAGCAGTGCCTTCTTCCTCGACCACCCTCAACGGTACTCCGATGGATTCCTTGCTGGCGTTTGCGTACCAGAAGGGTAGCCGAACGGGGGGCGTACGTTTGTTTGAAGGAGTTTACACAGCAAGGTTACATCCGGTCGGAGGGGGAACGTTGTTGATCGAAGCGTACCAGGAAGGTATATATGAGACTTACTTCTGACTGTTCCAGGATCCCCCTCTTCATCAGTCTCCCCACCATATCGTCTTGACTTACAGCTACTTAATCGGATTCACTCCAGTCACTCTTTCACTATCCAAGCCGGAATACGATCTTCATAATGTACTCGTTCCTTCCCTTGCTTGCCTTGTTGCCAGCGGCGTTCGGTGCTCCCGTGAGTCTGCTCCTTCCTCTTGAGCCCCCCCCGCTCCAACCACCTCATCCCATTACCACAACCCAGGCTAACCGAGGTTTCAATGGCAAGGCTCCACAAGCTGCTCAGCCCGTTTCTAGCCAGATAGACCCAGCCGTCTACTCTTCCATCTCCTCCTCCATCTCTTCTTCCCTTGTCAATGCCATGGCCTGTACCCCCAAGACCACCAGCACCTCTACCTCTCGACCGGCATCTTCGACTGCCAGCCGGTCAACCTCGACTAGTAGCTCTCGATCGACCTCTCGAGCTTCAAGCTCTTCCACCTCAGCTCGATCTACCTCCTCCTCTTCCACTTCCTCCATCTCCAGCTCACGCTCTTCTGCCCTGCCTCCAAGCAGCGCCAGCAGCAGCACGCTGACTCCCTCCCAGTCCACCAGCTGGTGGAAGCCCAGCCTGTTCAACACTTTCTTGTACGAGCTCGACAAGGTGGCTATCCAGGCTCCGACCGTCACGACCAACACTGGTCTCAAATTGACCAAGGACATTTACATTATCGATATGGAAGGACATTCTCCTGCCCAAATGTACGTCCCTGTTCTATTCTTGGTTCGCTCGGAGTTCTCAGCTGACAACTTTGGCCAGTGCTGCATACAAAGGTATGCCTTGACCCACCTTTCGGAAACCGTTGGGAACCGGATAGCTGATCGCTGTAGCCAAAGGCAAGAAGGTCGTGTGCTACATTTCGGCCGGAAGCTGGGAACCATGGAGGTGAGTTCCATCCTTGAAGCCGTCGTTTGGCAAGGTCCTTTCTGACACCTACCGTAAAGGGACGACGCCAAATCGTTCGATCCAGCTTGTTACTGCGGTAAGGGCGAGCCTTTCGACGCCGCCACCGGTTTGTGCAAGACCGACAAGAACAAGATGGGCGACTGGGATGAATGGTGGCTCGACATTCACACTCCGTCATGTGTGACCAACATCAAGTCGGCCATGGCCAAGCGAATCAAGGCTGCCAAGGACAAGGGATGTGACGGTCTCGACCCGGACAATGTCGATTCCTACGCCAACGGTGTCACTTACGGTACCACCGATCAGGACCAGGTCAACTACCTCACGTAGGTTCAATGTGCCCTAGATACTAGTGTCCCAGAACCAGACTGACGCCCTCCCTTCAGGTGGTGGGCTTCGGAGGCTCACAAGAACGGTATGGCCATCGGTCTCAAGAACTCTGGCAACTTGCTCTCGAGCTGGGAGGGGGTCCCCACCAGGTTCCAGACCACCTTGACCAACAGTTTCGACTTTAGCGTCATCGAGTCCTGCGTGAGTCCCTCAAGCTCCCAGCGATCCCCGACCTTCTCTCGCGCTCTCCCACTCGTTCCCTGATCTCGCTCAACTTGTGCTGACTCTCACCCAGGTGCGATACAAGGAATGCCACATCTACGATTCGTTCCTCAAGGCCAACAAGCCTCAGATTCGAGTCGAATACGAGAACTCGGTCAAGACCTGCCCCGCCAAAGTCAACGGCGTCACCTTCAGCGTCTACAGCGGTCTCACCCTCGACAGCAAGAAGATCACCTTGGACTGCTAGAAGTGAGGAGAAGAATGTCGCTCACGAATTGAGGAACGAAAGCCCGATGAAATTAGGATATGAAAGTTTACTTCAGATGTCAAATACTTTAGAAAGCATTGATTGCTGTGACACAAGTGTTCTCGACCAAAATGCAATTGTTATACCCCAGCTCAACTCAGAAGGTGCTGCGTGCAAGACGAATGATGCCACATCGCCATATGTGTCGGTCGTGGTTAATACTCCTTGTCGAATAGATCGAGGGGTGCATAGAGTCGGGAAAGTTAGTCAGAAGTGAGCGGTTCAGCACTGACATCCTGACACCAGCAGAGAAATCGACGGGGCCGACATAGTCCGATCCCGCCTTCCCGCTCGGACAGTGCGCAAAACGCTCGTAAAACCCATGATGCATGATCCTATAAGACAAGATGGAAGGAATCTATTGACGGTCTGCAACAGTCAGCTTTGCTCCACCGCGCGTTTCACGGTCGCTTCGAGCTTACAAAGGTGTCGCTTGAGGACCTTGACGATCAAGGGAGTGTCGGGGAAAGCCATGGTCTCGAGAGACTCGGCGTACTAGCAATGTCAGCTTTGCCGAAACTCTCGGGCTACGGAGCTTACAGGAGTGGGGACATCGGCACCGGTGACTCGCTCGGGTGCGGCGTCAAGGAAGTCGAAAGCGGGAGATTCACAGATCTGAGCAATGATCTCGGATCCGACACCGAAGGCTGGGTAGTGATGAGCGAAAGTGCATGACTCATTACAGGTGGAAAATAGTGGCATACCAGGGAAACCACCCTCAACCGTGACAAGGTGGTTGGTCTTCTTGACCGACTTCTGGATCGTCTCGATGTCCAATGGTCGAATGGACCTATCTCGCGTCAGCTGGATTCCGACTTTTCGTATGAGGACAAGGAATGGATAGCTGCTCACCTCAGGTTGATGACCTCGACCTTGATACCCTCCTGCTTCTCCAAGATCTCGGCGGCCTCGAGCGAGTGGGTGACCATCTTCGAGTGCGCGACGACCGTAACGTCCGTTCCCTCCTTCTCAACCTTGGCCTTGCCAATGGGCAAGACAAAGTCCTCGCTCATCTCCTCCTTGGTCATGGGGAACGAAACACCGTACAACAGCTCATTCTCCAAGAAACAGACCTAGCGGGTCAGCAAGACTCCAGGTAAAGTCCATTTATACGCGGACGTACAGGGTTGGGGTCACGGATGGCGGCCTTCAAGAGACCCTTGCAGTCGGCAGCGCTCCAGGGGCTGATAACCTTCAAACCGGGGACGGACCCGTACCAAGCGCAGTAGTCCTGCGAGTGCTGGGCGGCGACACCGGCGGCGGCACCGTTGGGACCTCGGAAGACGACGGGACAAGGGACGTTACCGCCCGACATGTAGTACGTCTTTCCACCCGAGTTGACGATCTGGTCGATAGCCTGCATGGCGAAGTTCCAAGTCACTACGTGTCTCAGCATGTTGGTCTATGTGTGGTAGGGGACCGTTGAAAGACTCACTGAACTCGCAGACGGGTCGGAGACCGGACAAAGCGGCACCGACGGCCATACCAGCAAAACCAGACTCAGTGATGGGGGTCTAGCATGTTAGCCGGGTGATAGGGGGTTTCGCGGTATTTCAAGTCAGGCTCACGTCGATGACACGGTCCTCTCCGAACTTGTCGAGGAGGCCCTTGGTGATCTGGGAGTGTCAGCTCGTGCATCTCAAGCGACCGAAGAGCTGAGAGAGCTCACCTTGTAAGCACCGTTGTACCTGGCAACCTCTTCTCCCATGACGAACACTGTCTCGTCTCGCAGCATCTCCTCCTCCATCGCGGTGTTGAGGGCTTCACGGACGGTCTGGCGCGTCAGCTCTAGTCTCAACATTCACGCTCTCCCTCGAACCGCTAGTCCACCACGGGATACAACAACCGACGTGGATGTCGCCGTGTAATGTCTCCCTTCATGACTCCCTCGCGCCCCGACTTTCAATCGTACGGCCAAACTCACCATCGTCTGCGCGCCGTCATCCGAGCTAGCGGACCTCGTACCCAACACCGAAGGTCCTCGAGCCACACGGGCAACAGGAGTCGACAACAAGGCGTTCTTGCTCGTCAACCTAGACAAATCGGCGGCATTCTTCTTGGCCGTAGTGGTCAAGTATTTTGAAGACGAAGCTGAAAGTTTCGAAGTCGAGCCCCTAAGGAGAGGAGTCGAGAGACGCGAGATGGCTCGGGACATGACGAATGAGGAGAGTGAGGATGGACGGGTGAAGAAGGATAAGTGTTGACAGAATAGGCGATGCCTAGATTTTGGTTTAAGCTGGTTAAGCTGGTTGCTGTCTTGAATTCGGGACGGATAGGTTCGGCGCTTTACTCTCCGTTGAACCTTCGCGTGCCCCCACCAGTTCAACATTAGTTTTCTTTCAATTTACCAGATACATTTATCCAGGAACATCCAACTGACATCGACAGCACCGGGCGTATCAATCAATGGATGCAGTCCTACGGTAACAGACTGAGCACTATTCGAAGACGATAGCGACCCAGTGCACGACACGATTGCATCAGCCAAGCTGGATACAAGTCGCGTCTACAAACCTGCGCCTCCCGCTAGCTGCTCATGGACGCCCTCATTCCTTTCACGACATCAGGATCGTTGGTAGATCTGGTCGACAGTCAGTCAACGCGTGGACTCGTATACAAGACGTTGCCGCTTACAGAACAGAGAAAGTACTGGTTATTCTCAGAGATGGGCGCAAGCTACTAGGTGTATTCCGGAGCTACGATCAATACGGTGAGCGACGGACTCATAGCGCACACACAGTGAAGCATTGCTGATCGCAATTCTTCCCCAATCCAACTGCATCCTGACCTTGTCTTCGTTATCGACATGCTCTCGCGACCTTTCCCGCTTGACCTTGATCTGATGCAGCCAACTTCCTGCTCGAGTCGACTGTTGAGAGGTTACATCACAAACTAGACTACGCAGACCGCGATATCGGTGAGCTAAGTTAAGCAGCACTGCAGGCATAAGCTCATCATCCCAGGCGTTCTCCTGATTAGAGGAGAAAATGTCGTGGCGCTAGGAGAGATCGTAAGTTCTCAGCTAACTCACTCGCTCCGATCTGCGTAGCTGATGAGCCAGGACCTGATAGCGGAAGATATGGTGCCATTACGTCAAGTGTCAATCGAGGAGATTGAGCCTAGAATACGTGAAGAAGCCGTAGGTCCAAATACATGGCTTGTAGAGAAGAGGGCAGGGCGAGCCGTAGCTGACCAGATAGCAACGGAAAGAACGGGAAAGTGTAGCTCGGGAACGCGTACTCGGCAGTCTAGGCTTCGTGACGGAAGGTCAAGAAGGCGACGCGTACTAGAAAAATCAAATCACCAGGGAAGGAGAGGGATGTCGGTCGACCAATACGGCCACGAGGCTAGCTCAACGATTATAAAGAGCAGTCGGACCACAGCATGAGCATGTCGCACATATGCATAGGCGTCGAGAAGAACATCAATCGGTTGGAGGAAGAGAAAAGTGGTAATGTAGGGAGAGCATCCAGGTGATCGGACTCAACGAGACCGGCGCGTCCCGGCCAAATCGACGTTTCTCTTCCTTCCTTTCCTTCTCGTCTTGTCATTCATCCTGCCCTCTTATCTCTTATCCACTCACCGCGTCGGGTACCTGTCCATTCCTCTGAGCTTCTCACACCCCGACAGACGCCTTACACCCCGCCCCTCCCGCTTACCGCTCTCACTTCTTTCCTCGCCAGCAAAAGATATCCAGTCTTCGGGTCAATAACCTTCCTCACGTCCACTATACTGACCTTCCGACCTGATGAACGGCCTACCCGACCGCACTGGCGATCCGAAGGACTCGGAGTTTGGCCGACAACCCGCCATGCCGCCCTCAGCTAACGGTCATATGCAAGAGCAGGAAGGTATGCCGACTCCAGCCGACACACCCTTCGCCGAATTCGTCAGCTGCTTTATATGGTGAGTGGCTAGCTCTTAAGTGGAGCGCTGACGAGCAGCGGGTCACTTCTATCATCAGCGGTAGCGGAAGGAAAGAAGTTCTGGATGACGAGCTGCGACCATGTTCTCTGCTCTGGACATGCTCGTGAGACATACTCGAGTCTTGTATCCAGTGAGCGCTGATACAGGCAGATGAGAAGGGAAAATGCACATCGTGCGGTCAGACCGGGATTGCGACATACATCATCGACAAGGAGGTGAGTCGACTTTGATGGTGAGTCTGGACTACTCAGCTGAAGTGGATCTCAGCTCCCTTTCGAACTTCGCACTTTCCTCCAAGCCGGCGGGCAGTTGCTGAACAACGTCGAGCAGACATCAAGCGCGACTCGTGCCAATGCCAAGGCATTGAAGGTGAGCCACAGAGACCAACCAAAGCTGAACAGCGGTAGTATCAGGGAGACCAGCTACTCCGTACCGTCAGGACCCTTCAGTCACAGCTGACATTGGCAAGAGTAGGTCACATGCTCAGCTCAGTCCTGCTGACAGGTTAAGGAGAAGGCTTCGATGGCCAGCGCCATTTTCGAGAAGAGTAAAGCGGATAAGGAAGCTTGGGACAAAGAAAAGGCGGCCCTACAATCGTATGTCGTACGCAATGCGGATCTAAGCGATTGGCTAATCAATACAGCGAGATCGCGGAGCTCAGGAATATCATTGCTGTGAACGATAGGGGGATAGCGCCATACGGGTCCGGCGCCGCTGTTGTCGCCCAAACCGGTGGCAGTGAAGAGCATCCGTCCGGAGGTTCTGGAGGTACTGGAGATCATACAGTACTGGGAAAGCGCTCTCATGACGGGTGAGTCAAATCGCTTAGGTACGACCGAGCAAGTGCCTGACAGTCAGGAGCTCGCCCGGCCTCAGAAAAGCACCGGCCGTGAATCGAATCACGCTACCTCCGAAAGAAGGATCCTCTTCGGGACCGTACAGTAGTCCCCGCAGCGCTCCGAGGCAGCTGGAACATGTCAGGAACAATCTGGGGTAAGCTACCGGGTACAAGTGGCCAGCACAAGCTGATTTGACAGGCAATTCCGGTACAACCCGACGCCTGAGCCGCAGACTCCTAATAATGGGCACTCGATGCCTTATCGCCCCGCGTCAGCCGCGCCATATCCCGCCGTTCCCCAACCTCCAACGATTTTGCCCTCGCAACATCCCTACACACCAGCTCCGAACAATATCGTAGCTCGACTCAGGCAGAATGGACGAAATGAGCGAGATGATTCCCCTTCACGTAAGCTGAAAAGTCCTCCGCGGTGCCCCAAGCTGATAGCATAGGCCCGGTGTCGGCTATGCGTCCACCACCTACGCCTGGCTTCAGATCGCCAATGATGGGTGCGCCGTCTCCATACCGTCCGAGACTAGATCTGCCCAGGAGTCCGGCACCGTACCGTCAAACCCCAGATGGCTTCCAAGGTCAGCTGGCCACGCCCCGTCAACACGCCAGACCGCGGTTCTAGTTATGCGTCTATGGCCAGCAGGGAGACGTGGGATGCTAAGGAGCTCACGTATATACTGGATCATCTGCTGTACATACTGTTGTGTCGAAAAGTGAGCAGGAGGCATGCAATTCCATCAATCACCGGCATCGTGCCACGTGAGCTTCTGGTCGCGACAGACATTTTCGAGTCCCGACATTGACGTAGCGTTCACATTTCTCTAGCTCGTGTCGTACGCAGCGACTGTCCAGCAATCGACGAGATTTTCAAGCTGCTGCAAGGACCGAGATGGTGCGTTGACGCGACCCTGGACCATGCGGAAACTGACCTCCCCAGTCGCTAACCGACTCGAGCTCGAAATTGGTCGACGCGCTGGTCACCTCTGTCCAGCGTCGGCAGATTGTGGGATCGCTCAATGTCGCTTTGGCCACGGGGGCTTTGATTCAGAATGTGGTCAGGACAGTCAGATACTCGACAGTGGAGGAATTGATCGCTATCATCAAGGGTATAGGGAGAAGGCTTGTCAATGCGAACCCTCGAGGTACGTCTTTGTCCCTTCCCCACCCCTTTGTCCGAGACGGATAGATCAGAAGGCGGGGGCTGACTAAGCTTTATAGAACTGGCTGCAGGGAATATCATTCGACGTATCGTCAAGCTCATTAGAGAGGAATACCGTATCGCCGTCTCGAAGCAGAAGTCGGCTCCTCCATCATTGCCTGAAACACCTTTCTTTGGACCGACCACCCCTGGTCTAACGGCGCCACCGACCCACTATCTCTCATACGACATCTCTACCCTCTCGGCCCCTACCCTCAATCGTCAAGCATCACTATCGAATTTCGTGGCTATGCGCCATTCGAGAGCACAGCTGGAACGTGCCGGTAGCGTTGGCGACACTTCCCTCTCGCCAGCTACAAACGCGCTTTTCACGTCGCCTGCTGATCGGAGAGAGTCAACGGGCAGTCTGGTCTCGTCGCCGCAAGGGGAGGACATGGAAGAGTCAACGAGGAATAAGAACTTGAGACCCTTCATCTCGCAGGTGATAGATGAGGTTCTTGGGGAACTGGAGACGACACATGATGATGTCGCAAAAGAGGCAAAGGAGCACATTCATTCTTCGTGCGTACCCACTACTATCAGAACTCGCAAGTTTTGCGAGCTGACCTGGTAGTGAGGTGATCCTTACAATGGGCTATTCGAGGACGGTCGAAGCATTCCTCAAGCAAGCTTTCCGCGATCGCAAGTTTACCGTCATCGTCGCCGAATCTAGTCCATCGTGAGCTGCCTGCCCCATCCGCTCCGGGGACATAGCTGACCCTTCACGCTAGGTACCTCGGACATCAGCTCGCAGCATCTCTCACTACAGCCGGCATCCCCACCCTTCTCATCCCCGACTCTTCAGTCCACGCTCTAGTTTCGCGCTGTACGAAACTCGTCATCGGCGCTCATTCAGTCTTGGCAAATGGCGGAGTCTTCTCGCTCTCCGGCTCACTAGCCACAGTACTAGCAGCCAGATCGTTCGCGAAGCCCGTTGTCGTCCTGTCTGGGCAATTCAAGTTCGCACCAGCGTGGAACTCGTATCACGAGTACAGCGCAGTCGATTTCCAAGGTCCGGACAGTGTGCTCGGACATCGGGACTGTGCAAGAGTTGAAGTGGTGGACCCTTACTATGACTATATCCGTCCCGAGCTTGTCAACCTCTTCGTCACGAATGAGTAAGTGGTCGAAGTGGTCCCAACACTGGCGACACTGACGGTACTCAGGGGAGACCATTCGCCATCATATGTCTACCGCATCATCAAGGAGGCTTATGATGATGAGGATATCGATCTGTGATCCGCTCGATACGCATAGGCGCAGGCCTGGGCAGTACTGGCAGCGGAAGTCGGCACGTTTCACGATGGTATGGTTGCATGCACGACATCCCACTGTACTCGTACAACCCCCGTTCGCCTCCTTAGTTCGAGTCGTCCAGGTCAGCGTAGTACTTGTACCCGACTGAGATCCATCAATGATCTGCACTGACGAGCCCACGGACAGCAAGACTTACTGATCTCTGAGAAGTCGCAGTATCTGTGTCGCTTGCCTTCGAAAGCTTTGTAAAGCGACTGCAAGTCCTCGTCCGATAGCTGGACGACTTTCAGGTTCTCCTCAATCCTCGAAGGCGTGACGGACTTGGGCAAAACAGAGTGCCCTTCCTACTCAAACCATTAGCTCTACTCAGAGCACGCATCCGTATGCACTCACCGAGAGCTGTAGACTGATGAGGACGTTGGCGGGGGTGATACCGTACTTCTTTGATAGCTGGACGACAGCGGGGTTTTCTTGACATTGAGGAAACTTGTCCTGCTTGGCGAACGAGGGGTTGGTGTTGCCCAAAGGCGAGTAAGCGGTAATGTGCAGTCCGATCTGAGATGTCAGCGCTCTTATCAGTGGTAAACTCGCTGCTAGGGCTCACCTCCTTGTGCCATCTGCAGAAAGCGTTTTGGGGGAGGTAAGGGTGCTTTTCGAGTTGGTGCAGTGCTGGCCGGATCGTGGCGACTTTTAGCAAGTTCTCGACCTCGCCTTTGGAGTAGTCTGACGTATCAGCGTAATGTGTAGGAGCAAAGCTGTACGAAAGAGAAGGGGACGTACTGGAGATACCGATATTCCTGACCAATCCCTGCTTGACACACTCCTCCATTGCCTTCCAAGTCTCGGTGTATGGCACATCGATGACGGTGATGATACCAGCGGGATCCCTGGGGTCGGTGGCTGCCGGGTAATGCATGAGCCACAAGTCCAGGTAGTCAGTACCCAGCCTCTCGAGTGACCGCTTCAAGGCAGGCAACACATCCTCGGGCCTGTGGTCGGCTGTATCTGCTCAGCTGAATATCAAGATACAGTGGACATGTGAGACGTACTGTTCCAAAGCTTGGTCGTTACCCATAGATCTTTCCTATCCACACCTGACCGCCTGATACCCTCACCCAAAGCTTCTTCGTTACCGTAAATGGTGGCTCCGTCGATATGTTTGTACCCCGCCTTGATGGCATGTTCGACCGCCGAGGCGAGCTGCTCAGGAGGGGATTGCCAACAACCCAATCCGAGAGTGGGCATCTTACCACCCGAAGGCAGAGTGACGTGGGAAGGAGGTGCGGGGGGGATGGTCATGATGTTGTTAGTATGCTCTTGGATGAAGTGTCTGATGCAGGAGGGAAAGATAGAGAGTCAAGAGGGTTGGTTATATACACAAAGCTCCCGCCCACCGAGTGGGCAATTGGTGGGCAATCAGCGTGAGCTTGCTTCGGAACTCGTTTGGAGTCGAGAATGAACCATGCATGCGATCGGACGTTGATATCCCTGTAGTCACGATACAATGGACCTGTGTGCTTCGTGCGTCTGGAACCGACTCGTGGAACATGACCAAGTCGGCCAAGATCAGAGAGGTATTGAACCCAGCAATTGATCGTTTCGCTCGCGGCCTGTGGAACAGAAGCGCAACATGCATGGGATACTATGAGTACAATTTTGGGGTCCAGTCAGTCGACCGATGCCTGTGCCATGCAAGTGTATATTGCTGTGATTATCGTTCTTGACCTCCGCAATTGCTGTGATTATCGTTCTTGACCTCCGTAGATCCGCTCAGTCATCGTCCACTCCGAATCCCCATCCGTCATCTTCGCCTCCCCAACCGCACTCTTCCTCGTCCGTCCCATCACCATCTGCCCCATGGCCATGTTGTACTTTCCGAACGACGAGTGCTTCCACGCAAATCATCTCGTCGCCGGTAAATGGGCGTGTTGTAATGCTCATCTCTGAATCTTCGGGATCGTCATGTAGTGGCATAGCGTACTCGGTCTCGCTCGAAGGTGAAGAAGGTGGAGAAGGGCTTTCGATTTGGACGTTGGCAAATGACAGGGATAGCGAATCGAGTGGCATGTGAGAGAGACTCCATAGTGCTCCGTCGTTGTCTGGATCTGAGTCATCGGGCGAAGCGTTCTTGACATCTTGAGCGGGCGAGGCGAGACGGAGGGACGAGGGACGGGCAGGTTGATGGGGTAATCTCGCCGAGATTGGTGGAGGGCGGGTGGTAGAGGAGGTGGGGCCTGGATCCGTTGAGTCAGACGAGTTCAGATCGGCCCACAATGGGCTGGTGCCGTCTCCACGAAGAAGGTCCATCCGTCTGGCTTCACGCTTCTTGGCCGATTGCAGCCGTTTGGCTTCCGACTTTTTGGATGGTGAAGAGGGGTGGGTGAATGTCGTGCCATTTTTGTGACTTCTGGAACCTAGACGCCATGGGTCCGAGTAGCCAACGGATGCTGACCCCTGAGCGGGCTCGTCAAGATCAAGGTGAAAAGGCGGTATATCGTCGTCGGTATTGGATCGTGGGCGTCGCGCGCGATGCGTAGAACCCTCGGCCGATACAGAAGATCCTTCGTCATCCGTGTCACCATCCTCCATATCCTGCGGGTCGAAGATGACCTGCTTGGCAATCCGGATCGGCTGTTGGCCTTTGATAAAATCTTTGCTTGGCTTCTTCCCGATCTTGACGCTGCTCTCCGATCCTACCAACCCACTCAACGTCTTTGATCCTTTCCGTGGCAGTCCGTTTCGATCGAGATCAGGCCGTTTGACAGGCCATCGATAAGCGTCTCCTCCATCATGGGACGAATAAGCTGATGAAGACAGGGAGATGGCTGAGGAAGAGATGTCGGAGCAGCCGGGAGAGTCGCGAGAGACGTCAAGCGGAGGATGACCGGAAAGTACGATCTCGCGAAGGATCATGACGGTTCCGCCGACTTCGGAAGCCATGAGCTCGAGAGTGCGCAAAGAGGCGTCCATCTCGGCCCGAGTCAGACCGACCACAGTCCCGTCGTCTACGGTCTCAGCCTTACAAGCTAATATGTGTGGGACCTGAGCTGTACACGCACCAGCGAGACCCAGTTCGTATATCGCCTCGTTCTTTCCTTGTTTCAACCTCCACATCATCTGAGTGACTAGCCTTCCAAAGCGTTCTGGACTAGGATCGATGAGCTTGAGCTTGTATTCTATGTGCCCCTCTTTGTCCCTCTCAGCAGCCAGCTTCGGTGGAAGGGCTGGCGACCCGTGAGACGAAACGAGGAGGTGGGCTTGAAGAGTAGGGGTAGGATTAGCCGATGGAGGATGGACGAGTTGATGTCGCCGGACGTCCGATTCAGGCGACATGAGCCGTTCTTCCCATTCCCGCAATGCTTGTGAAGACGAAAGTGCTGGAGAGCCCGATGATGTCTCGGTTGGTTGTTGATCGATGGCAATCGGTGCGGGCGTAGAAGCGACGTGTGGAGAAGAGGCCCGCCGCGAGATCGCAGGAGTGGCCGATAGCGAATGGGCGATCTCGTGCCATGGAGAAGGCCGGCGCGGGATCTCGCTGAGGGCGCCGGATTTCGCGGTACCCAGAGAAGTGTAGGTGCCGTTCATGTCCATGGACAGAGGCGGCGAGACCGCTACAGGTGCCATTGTGCTTTACGTGATTCGTCGTGTCTGGTAACCGTGCGATCTACGGCGAGAGTGTGGATAAGCCGGTATTGCGAATCTCGATTGCTCTTGCAACATCGTAGTCTGAGCAAGTCTGGCTCATAAGCGCAAGATCATGTCGAGAAGCCGAGTCGAATATGGTGGCAAGATTGTGACAAAGGTAAGGTATAGTATAGTAGACTGTTTACGGGGTACCCATGGGTGAAGAAGGGATCGAGTCGAGAAATCACGTGTTGATAATCCACGTGGTCAACTCCGTCTATGTAGGTGCACCATTGCGTGCATGCTATTACAACTCTCGCTTGGCCTCTCTCGTCTCGATCTTTTCTCGCTCGGCCTCCTTCTTGCGTTGAGCAGCCACTTTGCGTGACTACGAACGTCAGCTTCTGTTCAAAATTAATGATTTTGGTCCAAAGCATCAACCCTTTCAGTCCGGCGGAGCTCATAGAAAAAACCAGTCAACGACGGTGCGCTGAATGCCTAGCAACCATCGCACCTTGAGCCGCGAGAGCAGCGAGAGATAGAGAGTAAAACGCATGCGCATAGACTCACTCTTTGTCGATGACCTTTGCCCCGTTTCCCACCCTCGCCAATCTCCACATCGACATAAACCTCCTTCAGCTTCTTGTCCCTGATTTCCGCTTTGGCTTTCTCGCGCTTCTTATCTCGTTTGCGCATTGACGGTGCTAATGATGCTTTGAGGAGGGTCGAGTACGTTTGTGTAAAGGTCGGAAGGGAGGAAGACGGTATCTGCCGGATGTATCAGCTGATATCTCTGGCCCTATGCCCGGTCCCGGGGGTTGTGCAGATGAAAGTCTATGCAGCTGGCGTCTTATGATGCTGTGGATTGACTCACTCTTGATGAGAACTTCTGGTCGTTGTGGGTACAACGTATCAACACTTCGTACTCCTGCGTCGAATCGTCGTTCATGGCGTTCTCCTCGGCTTCGACATCATGTGTATCTGCAGTGTCAGCGCCTATGCCATATAGATTCGATTCTCATTAAGAGAGGGTCCCCAATTCTGTCCTGAGGTAAGACTATTGGACACCCACAGCGTTTATGTGTCAGCCAGACCGTTCCGGAAGAAGATGGATCCGAGGCGAACGACTGCTTCAATTTGGCCAGAAACTACGCTTTGTCAGCTATCGATCATGTACGATTTGCTTGTAGATAGTCTGACCTCTTCTGGCGAGACTAACTCCTGTGGCATCGTTGTAGGACAGCGAGTTGAGGTGTACACAGGAGAGTTTACGAGCAAAGCAACGAGCGCCCAACAGGATCAGCTCCAAAGTGGCTAGGGAGATTTGCAAAATGTATTTTTCCATGCTTATATAGACTTTTTATCCCGACAATTCTTACACGTGGTAGCGAATGTCGTCACAA